>CM073574.1:27744325-28975575 GCA_037074715.1 Magnolia kwangsiensis
AGAGAGAGAGAGAGGTGAGAGAGAGAGTGAGAGAGAGAGAGAGATGAGAGAGATAGACGAGAGAGAGAGAGAGAGAGAGAGAGAGAGACGATGAGAGAGAGAGAGAGAGAGAGAGAGATAGAGAGAGAGAGAGAGAGAGAGAGAGAGAGAGAGAGAAGAGAGAGAGAGAGAGAGAGAGAGAGAGAGAGAGAGAGAGAATGAGAGAGAAGAGAGAGAGAGAGATAGAGAGAGAGAGAGTGAGAGAGAGAGAGAGGAGAGAGAGAGACGAAGAGAGGAAGAGAGAGAGAGAGAGAGAGGAGAGAGAGAGAGGTTAGTCGAAGAGGAGAGAAGAGAGATAGAGAAGGATGAGCTGAGATGAGGACGAGAGAGAAGTGGTGATGTGAGAGAGAGTGACGAGATGAGAGACGAGTCATGGAGAACTCGACTGGAGGAGACCGACTGATGTGAACGGAGAGAGACTACGATTAGAGAGAGGGACGATGAGAGAGGAGAGAGGAGAGTGTGTAGTGTGTGTTCAACCTTTTCTGGCAACCATCTACATGGAGAGACACCCAACTGATGGGAGCAGGAGGGAGTGTTGTGAATTCTGAGCAAACAACTCATGAGAGCGTGAGAGAGGAGGAGAGGAGAGGGAACGTAGAGAGAAGAGAGAGAGAGAGATGAGACCAACTTTTCCAGCCAACATCATCAACAGGTCAGGAACTCAGGCGAGAGAGACAGATATGGGTATGAGGAGGGAGATGACTGTTGGAGAGACAATGCTCACCAGATTTTCTGAGAGTTGTATACAGGGAAAGATAGGTCTTGTGCAAATTTCCACTCACTAGAAAATTAAGGCCCTCATTTTTCTTTTGAATAAAATCACTTATTTGAAATTTGGTAATCAAACAGGCAACTCATACCCATGAGCGGAAATGGGCAAAAGTAGAAAAAATCATTTTCGGACGGCATCCACATACATCTTAAGCGAATTTTAACTATGTGATCATTGCATGCCTATGAAACTTTAAAGAAAAAAAGTATATAAGATGGGTAGTGTTAAGCACAAGAAAATTGCAAATATGAGAATGATGGGATGATTGTGCGGAAAACTTAGAAGGATAGTATTAAGAAGGAAGTCATCCAAAGCAGACTCCGAGTTGTCCCAATGAAGAGTAAAAAAAAGGGTGGAGAGCAGATTGAGATGGTTTGGTCATGTGCACAAGAAGACCAGAGACGACACGTGCGGAGAGGTAACCTTGATTGGGGTTAAAGGGCTGAAAGGAAGAGAGGAAAGCCTAAAAGGACCTGAATTAAGGTGGTCAGAAAGGGTATGAAGCCTTGCTCACTTACCAAGGGTAGGGCCTTAGAAATGATTGGGAAAAACGAGATTCATAAAGAGTCAGCACCAAATATGAAATAGCTAGTATAAGACTATGATGATGGTGGTGGTGTTGGTGATGACACCAATGATGATGTATCAAACATAACTTGAATAAAAGTAAAACCTAACTTATTTCATGGAGCTTTAATGTAGGGGCATTTTCACACCGAGCTCAAGTGGAGTGGCCTGTGGGATTCAGGTGCACAATTGGGGTGGGCAGCCTGTGTGAGGTGGATGGTTCGTGTGAGGCAGAACCGATGTGATTTGGGGCCCGCGAGGGGGTTCGTCTGAGTACCTAAGTCATGGGATGTGGGGCCTGTGCTATGAGATGAAGGGATTGATTCACCACACTTTATCAGTTCGAGCTTCTAGAGCAAGTGGTAGTTGTCCAACATCAAAGTGGTATCCCAAGCGGGAGGTCTTTGTGTTGGAGACTCCTCACCGGGTGTGATTAATGTAGGGGCATTTTCACACCGGGCTAGAGTGGGGTGGCCCGTGGGATTCAAGGACATACACGGGGTGGGCGGCTCGTGTGAAGCAAAACACCCATGTGATTTAGGGCTCACGAGGGGGGTTCATCCAAGCGGGTGGCTCATGTGAGGTAGAAGCCATGTGATTTGGGGCCCACGAGGTGGGTTTGTCCAAGTACCTAACCTATGGCCTATGGGATATCGGGCTTGGGGTATAAGATAAGGGGATTGATTTGCCTCACTCTATCAAATTCGAGCTTTTAGAGCAAGTGCTTAGTTGTCCTACATCAAGCTTGGTCTTGATTTGCAATATTGAGTGTTGATATTGTTAATACTTAATATTTTCTCGACAATTATATTGAAAGTTAGCAAAGTGATCTGCGCCAAAGACCAACATAAATCCAAGAAATTGTCTTGCAAACTCTTCTTGCATATATTATCTCTCTCTCTCTCTCTCAAAAAAAAAAAAAAAAAAAAAAAAAAAACTCTTCTTGTAGATATTATTTAGCTTCAAAGAGATTCACACATCATGAAGATCACATGGTGTCTCTCCAACAATTTGATCATCAAGGTTCTCGAAATTTGAGGATCTATGACTTCAAGCTTGTAAAGTGGAAACTCCTACACATCAAAGAGACAGAGATAAAAGGGAAACTTCTAAGTTGAGAATGACTATAAAAAATAATTTTATTTTATTTTTTTTAAAAAAAGTCGAACTTCAAACCATGGAAGGGAAGACCACCTAAATAGCTATTACAAAACTCATTAGAATGCAAATAGTGTCCCATTGAATACATCATAAACAATTGAAATATATATATATAAGAAGATTCTTAAGAACAATTCACACTTCAAATACCCTGAAATATTTCACATAGTATTGCTTTATTTAGAAAATGTTACTTACACATGTTTCTCGGCAACACAAAGCGCACTACTAAGCCTCAGGTACCTACACAAAATAAATAAATAATTAATTACAAATTGAAACTTGGCATTGCTAATAGGTTTCCAATATTGGCAGGTAGACAAAAGACCACACTAGTGCCTGGTTATCATTTTGCACATAGGCATAGTATTCCGTAAACGGTAACGGTGCTTAAAGGCCTCCACTGAACGACCGTTACCGGCTTCTTCTTTTTCTTAAAAAATTTTTTTTTTCTGTAATCGGCTATGTAACGGCCTATTTTTTTCCATAATGGCCATTACAACCCCGTAATGCATATTGGCAGCCACCGTTACCTTTACATAACAGCTGTTACACAACCGTTTTGCATACCTTGCAAATAGGCAACAATGTTAGTGCCACCTGTTGTCCCTCTTTTGCTAAAGCCCCATCCAAATTTTTTAGGATATGCACTCCAGACGTTCTTCACATGGCTTTGAGGTTGTAATTAGTTCCACATCAATTTCAAAAGTTCGAAATGCCTCCATAAAGCTATTATTAAAAAAAACCTTCCTCTCATGCCCTAAGGTCTATTTAGTTCTTTCTTCTTTTAGATTAGCATCATTCATGTTTTCATGCATCAGCATTTAGCAAGGGAGCAAAGGACCTGGTGAAATGGGCACAATCCCTCCCATTGCATAATCAATCGATGATTCTTTGCTTCCATTTAGTCTTTAGTTTGATTTCTTCTTTTTCTTAGTACTTAGATAAAGTTTGTTTTCTTCTTCAACATCTAAGAGTGGTCACTAGGTGTCATCGTGAGTGTCTCTGTAAGCCATGAAACTGCCAAAAAGGGTAGTGAGAGCTTGATTCAAAACTACGCAGGTGCCACAAACATAGCCACCCAGTATTCTAGCATATAAGCTCAAGGGGAAGGGTGACCAGACTTTGTAAATAAGGGTCTCAAAAGCATTCCGAATTGTGGTAAGAATGATAGGGTCACTAGACTCATATTCTCTATTCTTTAATACCAGTAACTCAATGGTAATGCAGTCATTGCCAACTACGGCCCAAACTCAAAAGACTGAGTTGTTGCCTCTTCTTCACAACTCTTGCCATATATGTACAGTGCACAGAACATGAAAGAACTAGTAAATATTTCAATCAAGAGATAAAGTTGTAACATCTGCGGATAATTGCAATAAAGCATACAATCACCATTCATCAAAATAATATGTGAAACAAAGAAGATAGTAATACCTCACATAGCACCCGAATTGTTGGCAATGATAAGATAAACTTGAGTAGTCATGAGTTGAATGACCCATGTCCCCTTTGTAACCAATAAAATTTACAATAGTATCTGCACAAAAAAGAAGATGAAGAAGAAGTTCCTTCTGTTATGTCACAACATGACAGCATATGCAAGTCAAGAAATGGAACTTGTCTGTATAAGTGTGAAAAAAACACTGAAATTGACCCACGTGGAAACCGATATCTAAATGGCTCAGGTTTTGTCCTCAGCCAGCATATGACAAAATGTATGGAGAGTAGGCTTTCTTTACCTGATACCGTTATTTCACCAATGCATCCACCAAAAGAAGGAAGCAATGCTGTCTCTGCTGCTTCATCTAGGCAACTATCTTTCAAATAAAAACCACGGTATTAGTTGCTTGTAAGACTGAGTCAAGCTTATAATTTTAAATCAGACTTCTATGTTTGATCGAATGATATTGAATCATGTGATTTAAAGTTATGCATTCTAAGATAATTTATTGCTCATTTCTACAAATTAACATACTCTTGTAAGTGGGCTTCCCAGTACATCTGCTGCCAGTTATCACATATCATCGATTCATGACTTTTTATTCCATCCTGATCTACCATACAATCAATTGGTTGGATCTGCCTGACACCCTCAGGCCAGCGTGAGTGGAACAATATCTTCCATGCTGTATTAAAGTCGCCATACCTGTGAATCATGACTTCTTACTTAGGAAAGACACAAATTAGCGGTTTTCTAGGATAAGAAAAGTGACTTTTTCATTACTGAAAAAACAATCTTATCAAACCTTCCACGTTTTCTCCCATCTTTAAGACTATCACTAAAAAATCCATGCCTACCACACTGCTCAAACTTCCTGTCACCAGAGAAAGAGAACCATAAATCCATGTAAGATTTTGAATGAAATTGGTAAAATCTTCTTCCTTTTTACTTCCATTTACAAGCAACTCATGAGAATGACTAGGTGGAAACTGAAAATGTTCAATAGTATTCAGTTCCAAGTATAAATCGCATCTCCCGCCTTCCCTGTTGATAGTGATGATGATGAGTTGAGGGCAAAGGAGATGGTACATTGGATCATACAGAAGAGAAGCAGGGATATGGGATCAGTATGGTCTGCCAGAAGCAAAAAAAAAAAAAAAAAAAAAGATAAGAAAAATGCAGCAACTTCCTGGAGGCATTACTTTGTGCCCCTTTATTCATTTTGTGTAATGAATAACTCATTTTGAAGGTGTCTTGAGATATGATGGCTACTTTTATGAGTTTTGCAAGATCCCATCGTTTTAGAATTAGGGGCAGTTTGGGCATTCAGAAATAGTTGGCGGCAATTTTTTGAGATAATTTCTTATCATGGGTGATAGGGCTTGGATGGGCATTATAAAATATTTAATGGTTGGGATTAAAACTTTTCAGGTCCAAGTGGGGTGAATGATCAAGTTGTATTAGGTTCTCCCTCCCTTCCCCTTTTTTCAAGGATTGTTTGGTCTGGTATCCTTAGATCTGTGAATGTCTCTTTGGTGATGCTTGGCTCGATTGATGTCTTGTTTAGGGTTTATCATGTGGGAGGAGAGGGCTCTTTTGGGGTCCACAGATGGAGGACTGCTTTATTGGTTATTGTGTGGTCTATTTGACTTGGGAGGAATAACTGGATTTTTTGGAATTTGAGTAGCTCTGCGCTGGTTTTTTTTAGCTGGGTTACTCGGTTTCTTTCTGATTAGCGGTCCTGAGGTCTGTGAAGCAGGGCTGGTGGGCAGGATTGTGTTTTATTTTTCTTTTGTTTGTTTTTGCCTTTGGTTTTGTGCTTTGTTTTTCTCTCTTTTGGTTTCTTGCCTTAATAAAGTGGTCATCTTTCAAAAAAAAAAAAAAAAAGAACGAATAGTTTTGATGTAGTCCCCTTTTAACAATGGAGCAGTTTTGATGCATTCCGCTTTTCATATGGAGGCCAGCTATTTCAAAACCATGAACGGGCACCCTCCTCTGGTAGCGGTTATCTATGTTGGTGACAGGGTGAAGGAAACCAAGGACTTTAGGGATCTTTCAGACTCCTTTGTTCATATCTTAAGGGAAGGAAATGGTGTATATGTGGTTTGAAAAAATAAAATAAAAATGGCATCCAACCTCCAAATCTTTCATATCTTAAGGGAAGGAAATGGTGTATCTGTGGTTTGAAAAAAAGAAAAAAGAAAAAGAAAAATGGCATCCAACCTCCAATCTCATTAGAATGGAGATTCTCTTCTTCAGTCGCAATATACTTTACTTTTAATAAAATTGTACACATGCTGGGGAAAGAATAGCTCTCTCGGCCTCCTGCAAACATATGCTAAGGGAATGAAATTATGCAGCCAATGGTTTGAAAAAATGGGATCCAAGGAATTGGTTCTATCAAGCATTCAAGGAATTCTTCTTGAGTGGAAGTCGGATCTAAAACATTTAAATATGAAAAATTCAATACATAGCAATAATGATATTCTCAGTGACATAGCAAGTTTGAAGTGGGTGTAAACAAATAAAGTTCAATTCAGCAAATTTTCTAATTATGATTCAATTTGCATATGCAAATACCACAACTCTACCAGAATACTGCAAATCTACTTACAATACTTCATGTAACTTCTGCAAGGCCAATGGGGGTAAGTGCATCAGTAAGTAATCAACCAAGTCAGGCGGAAGTTCAAATATATCTTGCAGATGTTGATCTCCTAAACAATAATACATACAGATTAGAAAAGTTTTAATCCAGAACACAAACTGATTGGTTAAGTCCACACAATAACCAACACATGCACGAATCATACAAGTGGAACTTTACCACATATAACTTCCCTTGTGATTACTTTCACGCATAGAGAGAGCAAAGATGGAATTTCCCTCATTCTTTGTACTTATGTTCAGCAACACTAAAAACCACAATCTTAGCCAAAACAACTGCACATTAAGAAAACAAAGGTAACAGCAATGAGAAGCTTGGAAATTTTAATGTGATCCGTTAACTTGCACCACGTTGAGTGTGTAAATGTCCACCAAAACTCATCAATGAACAAGCACATTGATCCAGACTGTCCATTAGAATGACACCTTTTTGATAGGTGGCTGTCAAAAACCAGATTCGTTAGATGATCTGAGCCACAGAAAAAGTCACCCATGACATCCATTTTTTGAGTGGTCAATATAAGTTTAGGCAACGGTACAGATCTTGACCATCCAACGGATCTGATATTTGAGCTGTGCCCTATCAAGGAACTAGCCGTTCTAATGGATGGTTGAGATCAAAGACCACTTTACTGGTTTTGCTGAAGATTTACACATTTCATTCATGTGGTGAAGATTAACAAAACCCATGTTTAACATCTCTTAGACTTGCAAATCAAAATCAAAATATGACTATTAAATACTTACACTGGACGATTTTTTCGAAATTCAGTACAAATGTACGTTTGACAAACATCGGGTTATCTTAGTGCAGTAAACATTGCAAAGACAATGCAACTAGTTGCATGGCAGATACATCTAAGTAACTGCATTCGAACACACAGACAGTCCAATCATCTATTTGGACTGTCTATTCAACCCATCCCAATCTTTGTGGGACACCACCATGCAAAAATGCATCGATCCAGATAATATTATCTATCCAACCGTTCGCCACTCTGTTACTACAACAAATTGGATGGTCAGGATTTCCTGATCAAGGTGCTTCTCAAGAGACATTCGCAATCTAAGGTGGGCCCTACCAGATAGGATACCTAGATTGATTCTACAGCTCTTCCTCCAGCTGCAAACCATATATATCCTCAATTTTGTTTGGTCTAATGGTTAATATCATGCGATTGATGTGGTTTTTGCATGGTGGCCTGTGAAGAGTGTGATGCATTTGATAGACGGTCCGGATCAATGAATGGACAGTCCAGGCGTTCAAGTACAACTACTTGCAGTTTTTAGGGTTTTTCAAAAATACGGTTTTAGACACCATGTATATCGAAATTTACAGAATTTTAACAGCTAAGGAATGTAAAACTCTGCATCATTCAAGAGTAAAATGGGAAGAAGGAGAACAAAAATTAAAGGGATACTAGCCTGAAGATACCGACTATGGAGATGTCGCCGCCGTTGCGAGAGAGGATTTTCAGTGCAGAGGAATTGCGTATATGGGGACAAGACCCGCGTATTTCAACGGCATACGCGGGTTATCAGTCTGGGTAAGTGGGGCCAACGTTTCCGAATCCAGGCCGTTGATCCACTACGTCAGGACGTGGATGGGCCACGCCCCCGGAATCTGAAAGATGGAAAGATTACAACGACCGATCTAGGGAACTTTTCCAATTGAATGCGGACCAAAAGAATGAAAGATTTGTGGACCCCGAATTTAAAGGCTAGGACTGTCCTACAGACGACATTTTTGTGCATATGGTCCATCCACGGTGGGACGCAACAGATAAATAGTCTGTATTAGCGAACTGTGGGCCCATTTACTATAATCGAAAATCCATGTATAATCTCTGTCGGCCCACTACTAAAAGAAATCATAAGCACACGCGATCGCCATCTCAAGCCAGCACTCGTATTTAGTAATGACCTGTGTGGGCCCCACCATGATGTATGTGCTTCATTCACGCCCGCCATTCATTTTGTTAGCTCTTTTTAAGCTATGAGTCTTAAAAATGAGGCAGATCCAAATCCCAGGTGGACCACATGCCCACCTTAAAAGCTTCTCAGGGGCTACGAAAGTTTTGGATTGAGATTATATCCGTGTTTTCCTTTCATGGAAGTCTCTGTGGCCTAATTTTATATTTTTCTCTCATTTAAGTCCCGTTTGGATTCACATATAATATTTTAATGGAAAGTAAAACTGTCTTATCAAAATATTCATGGTATGTAGTGTGATAGCATTTGCATTTTGAAAATCACTCATTAAAGTACAATTATATACGTAAACATCATGGATCTCTAAAATTAATATCTTAGAGTTGAGTCTTCTTCATGTTGCACTAGCTGAAGTAATTAAGTATGAAATTAACATCTACCGGCACATGAATTGGAAGTTGTTGAAGGATATTCAGGCCATCAACTGACTAATTACTATCCACACTCTACGTGGGCCTCACCATGATGTTCTAACTACATCCATGCCGTACAATTATTTTTTTATAAATCATCTACAGTATTAGTACGATTAGAAGTATATCCAAAGAACATGGTTGACCACATTACAATAAGTACAGCTCATCGAGGGTCGATGATTTTAGTTATGATTCCGGGCCACAACGGTTATGGATCATCATTAATTAAACACTTTTTTCTATTCACTTGAGCATGTATAACATAATCAGTATTTTGGATGTGAAATAAAAAGCTTGAGATGACTTTAGGTGAATTAATCGATGAATATCCATTGAAATACATCGTTATTTCGAGGACAGAGGAATGAAAGGTTCAAGGATTTTCGACGATCGTTATGCGAATCATCGACCACATACGATGGTGGAGGTATCTAGATAAGTATACCGCAGGACGATCTTCAACATCCAAGGCCGTGAGAAGCAGGAGAAAACCACGCTGCATAGAAAAGAGAGTGGAGCTGTGAAATAATCCACTGAACCACGTTGTTGAAAAGGAAATTTTTTTTTTTTAAAATCTACTTTTACTTATCTCTATTGTGGCGGTGCAGTGCAATGAAAGCACCGCATTACGGCCTGCATTGTATGCTAACATTCAAGACACATGGAGTAAGAAAAATGGTTAAGCGACATACTTGGCCTGCCAGCATACCGCGTGTTGATATTTGGATAGACATGCAGTGAAATATATATTTTATTAAAATATACAATACTGTATTATATACGCCTAACATCTAAACACACCCTTAGATTTAAGTTTATATTTGTATTTTTCTTTTATCTAGGTCCATGTGACTTAATCATTAGGTTGGATGACAACTAAAATAAACATTAAAAGAAAATTGCCACATTGAGAAGATCAATGGGACCTTTTCCTTTTTTTTTTTTTTTTTCAATTCATGTCATATACCAAAGCTTATCATGTGAGCCACGTGTCATTATGTGGGCCCCACTTTTGAACTTAGTAGTCTATTGTACCAGCCTAATATTGATGTAGGCTACTCATCGTTAGGAGCCAACGTTTGACGTAGACTATCATCTATTTACGTGAGACACATTAACATGGGTCGTGGGGTTATCCCTTGATTTGGACCTTCTATTGTGTGGAGCCCCGCCTTCCATCTAGATAGACCATAATGCAAGGCCTCCTCGGACGTAGATAATGAGGGAGAGAGGGACAAGTAGAAAAGTAATTAGTTAAAAAGCAAATAATAAAAATAACTTATGATGGCAGTGGCTTTTGACAAATAATTTAAGTGAAAAAAGTCATCTAATTACTTGACATAAGTTAACAAGCAAATTATTTAGTATTTTCCAAATAAGCCCTAAACTTTGATAAGCTTAGTTTTGTCAAAAATATTATTAATCTTATTAATATATTTTAATTAATTCACTATAATAATTAGATGCAACCTACTTTCCAAAAGAGATTTGTCTCACACATCTAACTTCATTTATTTACATCATGATGGGATAATGGCCTTTTCTATATATCTATAAATACGAGGGTAGTATATTATGATTTTTACACCAACGGCCAAACTTTCTTATTTTTTGTTTTTGTTAAATGTTTTTCCTTTTGCTTTTGGGTGTACGAGTGAAGGTATTGGTGTAAAATTATTGTTAATGTCTTAAATATGTAAATAATGGGGTCAATTGATGTCGTTGATAAACTGCTCAATATTATTAACAACTGCTCGTTGCCATTAGGAAAATTCAGAAAATTCATACTTTATTGTCGAAACATTTTGATATCTTACTCAATGATATCATTGATGGATCGTCGATGCCATTAAAGTCTCATTAAAAGTGCCATCAAGCATACACACAAAATATGAAGTGTAATCAGGATTTGGGAAGTAGGAGTTATAGGTTTTTAAATTCGTTCTTAGAAGTTTCAATAGCATAATTAGGGTTTGTGGAGTAAATTTGAATCGTTTATTACTATCTCTTGCAATTTCAGTTTTCATAATGCATTACTTATCCCTTTGTGTCGTAATTTGTTTTCAAAAGAGATTTTTCATATAAATTTTAAATTGCTAATGCATTACTCATCTATGTGTGCTTCCAACGAAATTTTTTTTTCAAGTGGCTTGTCCTCCTTGTCAAGCTAACTTGGCATCTTAATCTTCGGGGTAGAACACTAGGAGTTTGCTATATTAATAAAATTTATGGCCGCATACTGCAAATTATCTAAAAGAGACGGGCTGTGTAACGCCGCGATCTAATAAAAATCATATTCGTTATCAAGAGGGTTATTACGTTCACGATCGCTTCAGTAAGCGTGGTGTTCTTTACTCGTTAGTTAATTATTGTTCAAATATTCCATTTACTACTGTTTCTAACATATGAGAAATAGAAGACGCACTTTAAAAAAACTAATATTCCATTTTCAACGGTATAGCCAAACTGGCAAGTGAAAGCCTGTTTTTCACAACAGAGAACGTTCATTGTCGGACCCCAATTGATGGATGCATAGGATCCCTCACGCGTGTGTTACGGCAAACGTTCACTATCGGCCCCCAATTGATGGATGCATAGGATCCCTCACGCGTGTTATGGCACTTACACTGATAGCTAGAAATTTTGGTGACGTGGGACGCTTCTCAAGTTGGTCTGCCATGCATTTTATTTTAGAGGCATTATATGGATGTGTGGATCAGATTGTTTCCTGATTCTCACCGTCGTCACCGTCACAGTCCATCTACAGTGGGAAACATCAGACCAATGGTCTAGATTGCGGAACAGTAGGCCCCCATCATAATTGAAGCAAAGATGCGGTCACACGTACCATTTCCATATGGTTCCTCTTTCTTACGTGGAACCGTGAGTGTATTGAATGACTGTACAAAATGAACGGTGGTCTCGGTGCTGTACTGCTGTTTAGGCCCGTGGGGGTGCGGGCCACCACTGGTCAAGCTCCACGTAAGCAGAGCTTTCAAAAGATCCACACCGTCCATCAGGTAAGCCGCCTCTTTTCAAATTTATGCCCAGAGATTATGACGAACCAAAACTCCGGAAGGCTACACGGTAGGAAGCAGTGGGGATGTGCACGACCACCGTAAGTTTTATTATGTGGGGCCCAGTGTGAGTGTATATTCCATCTAATCAATTCATCTGACGTGACTGATCAAGATGAAAGCATCCCCAAAAATCTCCAAAACTCAGATGGGCAAACCACGTGAATTTAGAGGTTCTACGTATAATTTTATATTGTTACTTATGGGGTGGTCCACCTGAGTGTTGAATCAACCTATTTGTTGGAATATAGACCAAGCAAGGGGCGTTGTACCTGATGGACGGGGTGGATCTCATTCACGTTGAGGTGTTTCTCCACGTGAGCAGTAGGCAGGCGCCCTGTATTCTCACACGCGTCATCAGGCCTCAGCAATTGGTCCTTGGGTTTCTTACGTGCAGGAACTGGTCAGGGAGAGTCGGCTTTGGCTGGGCTTGGACTTACTGTCTCTGGCGCATTGGCTAAGTTTGGGCCTGCTATTGTGGGTCCATGCCTGACTTAGGCCTTGGGTCTTAAGTGTCCAGCCCGGCTGGGCCCAAACCCAGCCCATCGTCAGCCTCAGTTTGAGATTTTCAAAATCTCATGATAATTATCACTGTTCATCAAACGATTATATCGCAACAACATCCAAAGATTTTAAAAATATCCGCACTTCTAAATTTCTCTCCATTTTACAGCTATAGCAAATTTAGAACAAAAATTATAAATGGCAAAACAATTCATTTATATCTGTGTATATTTAAAATTTTAATTATTAATTTATAACAAATATTTTTAAAAATTATTTTATTTTCAGCTGGCTTTATGATAATATATATCGCAAGAAAAAACAACAAAGTTTCAAAATCTCAGGAAAGTTTCCAAGGACGAGAAATGGCCGAGAATCAGATTTGTCACCGTGTTGCCAGCCATGGATAGGCTGGCTTGAATGGTTACACGTGCTTCTTTGCATGAGACATACATACATGCAAAACAGCACCCATCATCTGGTACAGACATGTATAATAGCAACCATCATGACATTTTTAGTTGCATGGTACATGCATGCATAATAGCATCCATGATATTGTTACAAGGTGAGGGAGGTGAATGCATGATGCATCTACACCTTTAAAATTCTACCCAACCAAATTTATGAAATTCACATGGGAGAGAGCTTTAATAAATTCAAACTTCCCATCTAACACCTTTGATTAAATGGGCCAGCATTCGAAGGTACTAAAGATGTCTTTTGGTTGGGTCGTGACTGGGTAATGAAAATTGCCTTTTTTGGTATGGGGGGGGGACAAAAGGTTACATGTGTTAATTGATTTTATATTTTTTTTCTTTAGTTTTTTCTTAGCCTTGCATAATGCCTAAGGGCGAGTGGCCAAAATGCCCTTGTCTAATATTTTCTACACCGTGCCGGAGTTGAGGATTGTGGGCCCATATGGTGTGTGGAAGACATCCAACTTGTCCGCCTCACATGCACCATGGTCATAAGGTGGATGAAAATCAAGATGATCCAATCATCAAGTGGGCCACATCTGAATTTGAAGGTCTTGGGTGGTGCACGTTGTTATCTATAGTGGGGCCATGGACACCTGATAATTGGATTAGCCTGATTTTTGGTTAGTATAATCCATCATGTTTGGGTGCTGATAGGTTTTATGTAAGCTTGATTCTGTAACAGGATTTTATGTGTGTGTGCGTGTGTGGGAAATGGTACTATATGTGAGGTCGACCTCATGGGAACTTGCTGTATAGCCTTACTATGATGTGTGTCCAACATATGCACTATTCCACAGTAGGCCACTGGCTTAAAAATCAAGTCACAATCCATGACTTGGGGGAGCCACACCATATACAACAGTTGACAGGGGTTGCCCTCCCACATATATATATATATATATATATATATAGCCATAAAGAAACTACAAATGGATTCTCAGCAATTCTAATTACTCCTTAGTAGACTATCACCTGGTTGGGTTCGGGTCAGGTCTGATGGTACTCGTACTTGGGCTAATCAAGTTCGGGTCTTCCTAGGTCAAGTCCCTTCAGGCCTTCGATCTCCATCTTGAACACCAGAGTATTCCAAACTGATTGGGTTTGATATACCTGTTGGGTACTAATAAGGTTTTTGAATCTAAGTCATGAGTTAGATTTGCAACAAGCAAGAGCATTTATATGGTCAGGCCCACCTGATGAACGGGTTAGATCGCAGCCACGTGCCATTTTGACACTTACAAGGCGTGCAAATGTTCTCTTTCATGTAACACGGTACCCCATTCAAATTAACTAGACCTGGCCTAACCTAACTACACCCTATTTTAAACGAAGCATAAATCCGATTTCTCAATGGATCCAAGAAATGGACTCAGACCGGTTAAAATCGGGTCAATTCCACCGGGAACCATCGACAGCCACACCACCATCGCATGTGAGCCTTGGTGTCGCAAGCACGGACCACAGAAACATACCTGAAGAAAGTTGCTAAATCAAGATAAGAGTCACGGAAAAGTTTTAAATGCTATAGTAAAAATACCACTCAAAAGTACCACTTGTGAGGGCGCCTTTTCATGGAGGTGGTCCACAAAGGGGGTTAGAGAGGTACATTAATCCACAGTTGTTTGGACGGATAGACGGTTGTTATAACAAGTTGTTTCACTTTCACCCTTATATAAGGCACCCTTTTATAATGGACTGTTGCTCAGGAAAGGTATAGTCCACATCTCAGCTACATTCCCCTACCAGTCCCATGGATGCCCCTTCATTTATCCTTGCTTCTTTCATGAGTCTACTAGCATTGGGCCCTATTCCCACATGGGCTGCGCCTCGCGCTTTCTTCGTCTTTGGGGATTCTCTCGTTGACAGTGGCAACAACAACTACTTGGAGACCACAGCTCGTGCCGATTCTCCTCCTTACGGGATTGATTACCCGACCCAACGACCCACTGGTCGTTTCTCTAATGGCCTAAACATTCCAGACATCATCAGTTGGGTGAACAAGTCATCTTAGCTGTTGGTTTTGTTATTTCTCCCTCTTTGTATACAAATCATGACTAACAATGTTAATGCATACTAGGTGAGCATCTTGGTGCTGAGCCCACATTGCCTTACTTGAGCCCTGAGCTCGACGGACAAAAGCTGCTCGTCGGCGCCAACTTTGCGTCAGCAGGGATAGGAATCCTTAATGACACCGGGATCCAATTCGTAAGGCCCATCAGCACTTGTAGGGCTATCAATAGGTCTATCCTAGGACCGAAAAAAAAAAAAAAAAAAAAAAAAAAGGGAAAAGAAAAGAAAAAGAGAGAACCTATCACCTACAAACATGATATTCAAAATCAGTTACATAAGGGTGGTTGCATAATAGTAATGGCCATAGCTATTATGCATTATGGGGCATAATGATTGTTACAACATATATCATTATGATAAATGTGGTGGCTGTTATGACCATCATTGTTATTATGGAACTCCTTGTTTATAAGCGCTTGTACTATTCCTTTATAAAACAATGCAATGTTTCATCCAATGGCTAAAATTACCCTATACTATACAAGGAGTGGGGCAGGTGCCTGTAAGTGATCAATTCTGAATTGGGGCAAGTTAAACAGTTCGGCCTAATCAATTCAAAATCCAAGCCAAACCCACTTGTTGATAGGCCTAAGCACATGAGAAAAGATATGTACACATGCAATTTCTTTTAATTGTTTTCTACTCGTGTCAATACAATAATACAAACATTGTATTGTTGAATGACCATAGGTAGAAAGTATTTGCTTATTTATCAGTTAAGTTGGGAGTGTAAATGCTAAAAGACAATCAACTTGGAATATATATTTGCAGCTAAACATTATAGGAATGCCAAGGCAGCTTCAGTACTTCGAGCAATACCAGCAACGGTTGAGGAGGTTGATCGGTGACACCCAAGCGAAACGGCTTGTAAACCAGGCACTCGTCTTGGTCACCGTTGGTGGCAATGACTTCGTTAATAACTATTACCTAGTGCCATACTCTGCTCGGTCTCGCCAGTTTGCCCTACCAGACTACGTTCATTTTCTAATGTCGGAGTACAAAAAAATCCTACTGGTATTTCCCTATTCACCACTTAAAATTTTTTAAGTTATTACTATTAATTTTTCAACTTCTTTTTTTTTTTGAAAGAAGAGAATTTTATTAAACCAAAGGTAAAGAATTTTTAAGCTATAATCAGTTATTATTATTATTATTTAACTTTGAATTTTGGATTTATTAATTCAACTTCTAGGATCATATAATCAGTTATGGCCCAAAACTAAAGTGGGTCTCATGATTTGGACAGTTTGGTGAATTTTTCTTCTGCCATACAAGTTTTTAAAACAGAAATTCTCGTATATCAACTGTGCAGGATGTGCAGGATATTAAAATACAAGAACATTCCATATTCAAATGGAAAAGTCCATATTTCAAAGGACAGGATATTTTGATACGGGAGATTTTCAGATCATCTCCCATCCTGGATCATCAAAAAGTGGGCCCCACATGCATGAAATCCAACTTATCAGCAAAATGTAAAATAGCTGATGAGTAGAGGTGGGCATCGAGTCGAGTCAGACCGGATTGGGCCCAACTCGACTTATTTTGAAAATTTTCAATGCTTGACCCGAACTCGATCCGATTCGGGACCGAGTCTGGGTCCTCTGACTCGATCCGATCCGTTACATTGTTGGCCTGACCCAAATCGAGTCCGACTCGGTCAGAAAAATTGAGTCGAATTGGGTTAGGTACGGTTCAGATCGAATCTTCTTGACCCTTAAAAGAGTTTTAATGGTAGACGTTCAAACCCCACTGCCTTTTGCATTGTGGTACACTTGATTTTTAGATTTGTCTTACTTTTCAACTTAAGCCTTAAGATGAGCCCGCCAAATGGATGGACGATTTAGATATAATACATACGTCATGATGGGACCCACAAAACTTGCTGATATCTGGCCTGGTGCGTGGTACACCTGTCAATCTGTGTCCGACGTCTTTTCTTGGGACGAGGATTTTTGCATTGGGATGCTATTCTTTTCTTGGGACGAGAATTTCTACATTGGGATGCTATGTGGGCCCATAGTGATATTTATAAGAAATCCACACCGTCTATTAGTTATAAGAGCTCATTTTATGACATGATACCAAAAAATAGGTGAATCCAAAACTCAAGTGTACCGGACAAGAGGAAAAACTAAGGAAGGTAGTCATTGAATCTACATTGTTTTCTCTCATAAGGGCCACTCGAGTTTTGAATACAGTTCACTTTTAGCCGCGTGTCCTAAAATGAGCTCCCAAAACGGATGGATAATGTAGATTTATCACAAACATCACGGTGGGACCCACCAACATCCCACACAGGACCTTTATATGAAAGGCTTTCGCTTGAAATCCGCGTTCGTCCGAGAGCTCGGTGCTCGATGCGCCAGGGGTGAGAAGACGGATTGACTACTCCCTCACCACGGGCCAATGCCTGGTAGTCGGTGCTCTGTGGACCCCACCATGATGTATTTATTTCATCCATGTTGTCCATCTATTTTTCTAGGTCATTTTATGGCATTAAACAAAAAAGGAGGTATATCCCAATCTCAAGTGGATAACATTATAAGAAACAATATTAAATAAACATTGTGTGGATCAAATCAGATTGGATTGGATCTAATCGAATTGGATTCCGAATCGGATCGGTCCGGATTGACCATTGATCCGAACTTGATTCGATTTATGGTCGGATTTGCCTAGGACAACTCGATCTGACCCAATCCTAGCCTTCGGTTCGAATCGGATCGGGTTGGATTCGTCAGATCGGTCCCGTTTTTGCCCAGCTCTACTGATGAGTATATCCCGAAAAGTCTTTTTGAAGTATTACTATGAAATTTCATTGCCAAAAATTAGAATCCAACGGACACAAATTTCATTGTATGAGGCCCACCGTGATGTCCATGTAACTTATAAGATATTTATCAAGATAAAAGAAAGAATATAGGATTTTCAATAATAGAATCATAGGATCCGCCAATAACTGGACCCAATAAAATGCTAGTTATTTTAGTTAAGTTATTGAAAATTATTAATTAATTCATTGTAGATCTCATGGGCCCCACCATGATGATTATCTTTTATCCATGTTGTTCATTCATTTTTCCATATCATTTTAGGATAAGATCCCAAAAATGAGGTAGATCCAAATCTAAGGTGGGCGACACCACAAGAAAACAGTGGTGATTGAATCCCCACCATTAAAAACTTCCTAAGGCCCATCTTAATGCTTATTTGCCCTCTAACTTGTTGATTAGCTAACACGGACATTGATTAAGGGAAAACACCAATATCAACTTGATCCAAAACTTGCGTGCCTTTAAGAAGTTTTTAATGGTGGGTCTTCAATCACCACCGTTTCATGTGGTGTGGTCCACCAGAGAATTGGATCTGCATCAAGTTTTGGCCTATGCCCTAAACGAGCTGGGAAAATGAATGAACGGCGTGGATAAAACACATACGTCATGGTGGAGCTTACAGAGCATCAACCAGTAAGCGACTCTATGGCCAGGGTCAGCATGCCGTCCGGTCCCTCAGCCATGGATGGCCATACGCAAAAGATCCTCTACGTTCGAAGATCCTAGTCATTCAATAGTTGGCCCTTCTTTCGCTCAATGTGAACCATGGCTGTATTCTCTTTCTTTAACTATCTTTGTTGGCCACCTATCGGAGGGTAGGGATTCTCCCATTTGGAAAATGTTTGTTTCGTGGCCATGCAAAATGGGCCCATAGATCATTGGTTTGATCGCTGAACCATGGGTCATTTCTAGAAACTGAATGTGGGGCCCCATTACATGAAAAATCCATGAGGTACGCTCATATGGCATCAGTACCACCACAAGTACTGTGGGGCCCATGTGGACTGTACATCCGATCCACCCTGTCCATCGTTTTCTCATCCTCGTACTCACCTCAGAAACCAAAACCTCACGCCGATCCAAAACTTAGATGGACCACAACGCATGGAATAATGTAAAATTATGATTAAGACATTTAAATTAATTTGGTGTGGTCCACTTAGGTTTGGCAACGGCCTAATTTTTAGTGCAACCCTTCATCCTGATGGGGTGTCTGAGGAATGGATTAGATGGCACATACGCTCCACAATGGGCCCCAAAAACAGTGGGGAAGTTTTATATGTTGGCGTCCCCTCCCAACCGTTCCTTGTGGTGTGACAATATGAGTTTTCCTTCCGGTTGATTTTTTCCCCCAACGGCTAACATTGAAGGGAGAAACTAACGAATGTGGTGGATCGGATGCACAGTTGACGTGGGCCCCACAGTGCGCCACCTACAACCGGTACCAGATGAGCGGACCTCAAAATCCGTGTGACTCAGTATGGCAATGAGCTGATTTGGACCGAGCCATGCCCAGACCGAACCTGGCATGGTCCTAGCAAACAGGTCCAAGCCCGGCCTGAAATTTTTGGTTGGGCCATGCCCGATCCCAGCCTGAATAATGATAAAATTTGTAGAAGAAAACACGTGTATGCATGAAAATCAGGTTGGGCTTGGTCAGGCTAAAACGACTTGAGCCCATGGCAAACCCAAAAATCGATCTGACCGTCCATTTCCATGGACCAAGCTAATAGATCCCAACCCAGTCCAAAGCCAGGCTGGGCTTTTCCAGTTTCGTGGGCCACCCCTAATTAGCACACACCACATTTTTATGGTACCCATAATCTAAGATTTTGGACCTGTAAACCAGGGGCTATACAAGTTAGGTGCACGGAAGGTCCTGGTGACTGGAATTGGACCCTTGGGATGTGTTCCAGCTGCACTAGCCCAGCGAAGTCGGTCGACAGGCGACTGCGACCCAGAGCTGCAGCGAGCCGGAGAGTTGTACGATCCTCAACTGGAACAGATGCTGAGTCAACTCAACAATGGGATCCATGGAAACGTATTCGTGGCCGCTAACACCCGGCTCATGCAGAGTGGCTTCCTCCGTGACCCCCAATCATTTGGTAAGAAACTCGCTTCTAAGTATTTTTTGTTTTTTGTTTTTTTTACCCTCTTTAAAGACCTATTACCATCCAACAAGTGCACCAAACTGTGATGGCAACCTTTCACTGTACAGCCATGTTGATCCTAGGGCTCTAAATGACCCATTCAAATCAGGAGGAGCCAAGGCAATCGAGGCAGGTCCGGCTGGATGGCCTAGTAATAGAATAGACCGACTCTGTTTCAATACTAAGATCATGGAGCGACTCAACAGGTGTATTTAAATAAAATACAGTAAAGACTAGGACCGGTGGGCCTCCAAAAATGTATTTTTTCTTGTGAAGAGTTGTGATTGTACCCATTAGCTGCCACTCCCCCTCCCATTGGCCATGTTAGTGAGGCTCACACGTGTTGGCAATCCCCATCGCGGCGGATGTGGATTGTACCCATGTAACCCGTGTTGGCGATTCCAATCGCGGCGGATGTGGATTGTACCCATGTAACCCGTGTTGGCAATCCCCATCATGGCCTGCAAAATCCTTTGGAAGGAACTTCCTCCAAACACCGGAAATTGGGTTGGTCTCGCTGCGATGTTGGTGAAAAATCCATTCCATCAAACTGTTTTGCCAGATCATATTAGGACATGGTAAAAAAATAAGTTACATTGAAAACTCAAGTGGGCAGAATGATATAAAAGAGTGAAGATTGAATGTCCAACCATTCGTGGAGCCACAACTTTTAAATCAGGCTAATATTTTTGTGTTTTCGGTTCATCGCAATAGAAATGACTTTACGAACTGTATGGATGGTATATAAACATCACAGTAGACCCAAGGAGGCTTCAATAGGCATTTCCCTACCTACTTCCTGTTGCGTGCACATTTGTGTTTTTTGTTTTTTTGCTAATGTCCTGGCATGATCCGGCAAAAGGGATGAACGGGATGGTGGGCCCCACCTAACTTCCCCTCATGGGAAGTTCCTGCAAAAGAGCGAAGTGTCCAGGATTGATCACTGGCCAAAGCAGGATATGACTTGCCCGAGTTGACTCAGAATCAATGCAGTCCAATTTGGTTGAGTTCCAGGAGTCAGCATTGAGAATAATATAGCTGATTCGGGTGAGTCACCCCATCTGGACCGGAATAGTCTACAATACCTGCTTTCCACAACGCATCAAACACCCAAGTGATGTGAGACCCACCACATTGTATATGTATATACAAAATATCAGAAAACTCCGGTGGGCCACATCAAGCAGGAACAAGGTAAAATTGCTCCTAAAACCTCTGAATACACAGGTTATGGTCCACATGACTTTTGGATCAGGCATCTAAATGTCATCTTAGTGACTTACACCTGATTAATAGGTTTAAAGAAAGGCACACAGCATTGTAGCCCCACACAAGACTATGGTTGGCATCCCATCTCCATTGTTCCTCGTGGTGTGGTCTACCTGAGTTATGGATGGGGGGATAGAACCTGATCGACGGAGTAGATGTTGCTTATACCATACAGTGGGCTCATAGAACTTGAGTCTGCATAAAATAGGTGTTGTAGATGATTCTGGTCCCTCCAACTCGGCCGAGTTGCAAACTCAAGACTCAGCGAGTCCGTGCGTCTTGAAGCCATGCTCTAACCAATGCTGCTATGTATTTCTGTTCTGGTTTGGGCAGGTTTTACATCATCAAAGGTTGCATGCTGTGGGCAAGGGCCTTTCAATGGGATTGGATTTTGCACGGAGCTATCGAGCTTGTGCCCCAATAGAAGCTTATACACATTTTGGGACCCTTACCATCCATCAGAACGAGCAAACCGGATCATCGTTGATTTGATAATGACTGGATCCAATAGCCACATGAACCCCATGAACTTGAGCACCATCTTGGCCATGGATTCAATGACCTAGCTTCTCATGGACTATCTTCATATTTCCTTTTTTTTTTTTTTTTTTTTTGTGTTGTTTTGGGTGTCTGTAATTGATTGTAATGTCTCATGTTTATGTGCAAGTGTCTTTGGCTTCACTGCTGTTAAGCAGGCTGTTTTAATGATCTTAGATGGGAATTTGTGTTTTGAAGCTCACCTAGATATCTTTGTATGGATGGTACATGATTTTAGGTTCAAATGGCTCTTTTTTATTTCTAAAATGGAAACCATATAATGAATTGGACCCATGAGAGGTTGCGTTGGACAACCTAACTCAAAGCAAAATAGTCAATATGAGAGTCATTTCACTAATGGCTATTTGATCTTTAATCACAAGGGAAGTTATAGGGTCTGGTCAGCACCAAATGTATCTTGTTTGCCCATGAGTTGGGTTTCATACATGTGGGTCCCATGGTTTGATGATCCAAAAAGAATTAGCAACCCTCCATGCGTTTTCTTTGCCAAAAAGGATTGCTATCTTCAAGTATGGGAAATCTCTATAGCGTCTCCTCACTTTATACTAACATTAACAATGTCCCCAAACCTTTTAAATTGCGCACAAGCTGACTTATCATCAATCCAAACTGCATTCTCCTTTATACAACTAGGAGCAAGCCATGATGTAAGAATCATGCTGATGGAATGCTTGTAGCCCTTTGAATGAGGCCAAAATGTTACAACCATTTATTGAGCCATGATTTTTTTTTCACACGTGCACACACCCCCACACACTCATGCTGCAGTGGGATTTCACCACCTATGGATACTCGAACCCTTGATGGTGTTGAAACTCCTAAGAGCCTACCACGGAGCAGGAGTAATGATTATTCACATGGGTTTTTCTATTCATGCTGCGGCTAGCAATGTCCTCAAATATTTTAAATGGCACACAGGTTAACAGATCATCCATCCGAATCATTCATTCATTCATATAACTAGAAGCAACCTATGGCGCAAAAATCATACTAATCAGTTGATCCAAAGCTTCTGATTAATAGTATGAAAATGGATGATGAAGATTGAACGCAGAAATAAAATAACTCCTGTCATCATCTTTAAACTTCTAATAGATGGGTCCACTCTGCGTTGCTTCCTTTTTGTTTTCTTTTTTTTTGGTGGGTTAGCTTGTTGGTATACACCCATGTCTGTACACACTCCATGTTAGCCACCCCCACTAAGGATCGATACCAAGACCTCGAGTGTTTCAACAAGGTATCTCCACTTAGTCTGCCAGTTGGGCTATGGATCTGCTCTGCGTTGCTTCTAATTCCAAAGTAGAAGTTTAGTTCCATGATTCTAATTATGCAAGACCTTATTCAAAGGGTTATAACATCTTCCAACCTGCTTGATTTTTGCACAATGTCTTGTTGTCATTGTTACTATTGAATGAACGGCATTGATTGATAATTGATATCCCAGCAATGTCGGCCCACATAAGCTGATAACAGCAGAATGCAGGGCAATATGGAGAGAAAGGTTCATATCATTATCATCGACAGATCGAATATACCAAATCATGAAGCGCCGATGGAGGGGTGGCGGGAATCCCGGTGCATATATTCTAAGTGGAATAGTAGAATATCACTATCAATGTGAATAAGGTACCTGTCATTGATAGGAGAATGAGTTGCATTAGTTGGTACGCAATCTCATGTGTTTCATATGGAACTTAGAAATTTAGTGACATGTGATGATGGTCCACATAAAGTAGTGACAAAATGGTCATTTTATCAACAGAGAAAACCATGTTCGTGTTTTCATTACTGTAGCAAACATGCACAAGATCTGAACTGATGATCAGGTTTACCCTGTCTTGGTGGGCCATATTTCAAATTAGTACGCATTGGATCATCCTGACCCTTGGATTGGAGGATTGTTTGAACTTTAGTTGTTGTACCTGAATGGTTAGATGCTTGGTTGGGTGTGATCTTTGGGGGTTGGCCCATCAAGAAATGAGAAAACAGAGGAGAGCGTTGACCAGGGCTCCCTTCAACCTTCTTATGAATGAAAATTGCATTTGTCGGTTTGAGAAGAGCGTTTGGACCCAACGTTCGTGTGACTTTTTTCAATGCATTGAAACTTTTGCTTTTGTTTTTCTTCAGTGGATTCTGAGTTTCACCAATTCCATGCGGTTTCACGGTGAAGTGCCCTTGAGAGTGAGCTTTTAGAGGAGAGAGAGAGATATATATATATATATATATATCACATGTGGTGTGGAATATGGAGACATGGCATGCATGTACGGTGGAAGCCGCTCGGTTGTCAAGAGCATCAGCAGACATACGTGGATCTTTTAAGAGTGAACTACTATGGGGTGTAGAATATGGAGAGCTTAAGATGGGGGCACGTATATTACTTATGATGCACACATACAGCTTTTGATGCTTATAGATATATAATTTACTTATGATGTGATGTAGAGCACGTTGTGGACACTTCCATGTCCAAGATGGATAAGAGAAGGCCCGATTAGAGGCAAAAGTTTTCGGGACCATCGGAACTTTAAAACAGACATATCTCATAAATCAAAATGAGTTACTCAATGTATCATATATGATTTTGGGTAGGACAAGCTACTGTAGCCAACTAACTAGGCTATGCAAGGTTGCCCACGCCAAATTTGTGAGATTCCATCAACACCGAATTCCATGTTTAATTCCGTTTTTACTATAAATACTAAGTTTTAATTTGATTATAACTCTTCATCCGTTGGCTTTAAGAGTTATGACGAAAATGAAAGGTGTTTAGAAAAATTAGAAGCATAACGTGGTTAAGCCACACAAGACACTTATTATAACTTCTTTCTATTCTTGGTATCTCTCTTTAAAGGGTTATATACTTGTTCATTTGATTGTCAATTATTCAACAAGTTTCTTTCATATATTTTAAAATTATTTCTGATTTTTTTCTTCATAGATTTGAGAAGTTGAGTGAGGAATTTAGAGAAGTTATATGAATTCGGAATAGTTATCCTTGAGGAAGATGGTGATCGACCTCATCACGTTCATCTCTACGTCATAATGCTTATGGGCATGGAGGCATGCACATAATATAGGGCACTTGAACACCAATGGTCACCTTACATTTACTACTCATATACATGAATTGCATATATATGCAACACTAAGGGTGGCAACGTGGCAGAGCTTTCTAGGCCTCACCATAATGTTTGTGTTAAACATCCAACATCGATCCATTTTTTTCTGACCATTTTAGAACATATGCCCAAAAATAAAGTAGATCTAAAGTTTAAGTAGACCGCATGCTATAATAATGCCCTCGGTTGAAATCTTTTTACATCTCACCGTGATGTGAATTAGCCATTCAACTTTTTTATAAGGTCTATTTGTCCTGAATGAAGGGAAAACACAAATATTAGCTTATCCTTTCAATGGTAGGCATTCAATATGGGACTTAACATATATGCGGAATAAGTCCATAGATCCATTTGTGCATAGGACATGGGCATCAAGGGTTTAGATGACTTACCTAATTGAGACGTTATGTATATTAAATAAGAATACTAAAATACCAATGCTGTAGTCTTCCTTTCCTTCATACCCTTATACACAATATTAGATGAGAATTCGTTTTCTTCTTCAACGCATTGAGTGATAAGTTCATCAAATGTCCACACGTCCTTCAGAGTGTTTACCAGGAATGTACCGAATTGGGAAGGTAGGTTATTAATGATCAAATAAACCAATTGATCATCAGTGAGTACAAGCCCTAGAGAATGAATCTTAGAAATAATCTCGATCTGTTTTATAATGTATTCACAGATATTGTTTTTTCCGTCATAGGATGAGCAAGTCAATTTATTCAAAAGAATGCTCACTTCAGATTTATCAGATTTCTTGAATCTTTTTTTCATTTCAGTCAGGAAAGCTTTGACCTTATCTATTTCAGGCATGACATCCTTCATAGATTCAGAAATCGAGTACTTTATGACTTTCAGGCATGTATCATTTGATCTAAACCATGCCTCCCATCGATTATATTCTGCTTCAGTGACATTATCAGATGGTTTTGGTGGTTCTAGTGTTATCAAGGCAAGATCTAATTGAAAGCAGCTTAGTACAACTTCAATGACATTCTTCCATTGAGCATAATTAGACCCATTTAGGGTAGAGACTTAATGCGTATTAGTTGGAATTGAGACTGAAATAGAAGAGATACACACACACACACACTCACATTAGTTCATTATTTTACAAAAGAATTTGCTGAATGTAAATAAAAATATCAGAAAAAGTTAATCAATTCAGTTGCTAAGGGAGGCTTCAACTGAATTATCCAAGATAAAAATGGGCTCAACCATCACATACTGGTGAGAATATGTTACATCATTATCATTCCTCCTATAGATAGTAATAATAACATATTAGTGATCTTCCTGAATATGAAGTTAAGTGATGTCAGTCATATAAATCTGAAACACTCAACATTATCTGTGGGTGAGATGTGTCTTTCAGTTTTACATTACCAGCACCATTTACTTTATCCGTTCATGTGTGACTGTCAAATGGTAATCGTTTGTATTTTCGTTACCGTATGCATGAAAGTGTGAACTTTATTCCAATGTTACAAGTTTGTATTTATAATATTTTCATCGATTGATGTCACTATAGTGGCTAACAGAACCGAATCCAATACTACAAACATAAACTTAGGATCGCGATTATAATTCTGCCTTTCAATGAATTATACCTAAATGAATCTGATGTGACCTACAAGATAGTCGGTATTAATCATTGGAACATATAGGAACCTTAAAGTGAAACATACGAATAGGTTTCACACTATATATTCCATCAATCCATATCAACTCCCAAGATTGGATAATGGGCCAATAATAGGGCCGAATCAGTACTCTGTATAATCATATCATCCTGTTTAGTCTCTTGCAAAGTTACTTAGTAAAGTATAATAAAAATAGGCATAATGTTGATATGGGTCATGAAAGTGGGCTGCTAAGAGACTATTTATGACTTAGTTAGGCCATGATATATCATATAAACATGAACTAGATGTTCCAAATTTTGGTCCTCAGCCCTGATATATGTTAAATCCCACATTCAATGCCATTATTTCTTAATATAAGGTCTTTCAAAGCTTTGGATCCACCTAGATTTAGGACTATTTCTTAAAATGATAAGACAAAATGAATGGAAGGTGATATAAACATACATCAGGATAGGATATATACGAACATTGCCACGTCAACAGTATACCGACCACAGTGCTGTGTTATAATCCGAGCCCCTTCATGTGTCAATGTGTCAGAGCTTGTCCGGGATGCACCTTTCTATCAACTTGGCTGAGACATAAGGAGGCTATTTGAATCTTTAAGAGCACGTTTGGGAGCCTGTAAGCTAGCCTGCACAAAGTACACGTGCCATACAGATACATCAATCAATACGTGGACCTCACTTTAGATTAGGTAGAAGCTCATATCAAATTGAATGGACGACTGTAAGCTCTAATCAGTCCATACTAGTTGAATCTGAATAAAACTTTTTTGCCTTTTCAATTTAACCGTTCAATTGACGTCCAACAATCAGGCAATTATGATCTCTGGTTTGGATCGAGTTAAACAGATGCCACGTGTACAGTTAGAGGTTCACGCACGTGTGTACATGTAAATTTGGAGTATCCCACTCTTCACATGGTTTGGTGGGCCACCAACCCATAGACGTTTGCGGATCGACGGTACAGCAAAGCATATTACATCAAGTGCTAAATAGCTCCTAAGTTATAGAGCTTTTGGTTGCATCGGGACACTTAGAGAGTACAATTGATTGATCGGGACCGTCCATTTGGCCAGCACTCTTTTAATGTGCTACCGTGCAAAAATTACACTGATCAAACGATTCTGCCGGTCCAATCAATAGCCTGTAGGATGGACGGTCAGGATCCTTCTCTGTAAAAAAGGGTCAAATTATGGTTCTAAAGAATCACTTTTACAAAACTCTCGTAAGCATCTCATCCATGGCTCGGAAAACAGCTGGCCTGATTAAAGAAGGGAAACTTTTGGATGGATCAGATCATCTAATTTGTGTGATTCTTTTGAATGATCACTCATGGAGTGTGCGGTGGGCCTAATGGACAATCCCGATCAGCAAGATTGGAACCGCACAGGTGTCCTAATCGACTAGGAGCACTATAAGATGTAGTGCTCTGGTGACTCTGAGTTTCCTGCAACACCTGTTGAAAGAGTTTCCGCAAAAAGAAGATCTGTGGGGTCCAGCGTGATGTAGGTGTAAAATCCACTCCGCCCATCAGTTTCTGTAGCTCATTAGACTCTGGCTACCCAAATTTGAGATGGATCCAACTCTCAATTTAGCCACACCATGAGAAACAGTGGGGACTGAACTCCACTGTTGAAACGATACTGGGCCGACAGAAGTTTTAGATCAGGCTAATGTTCGTGTTTCCCTTCTTGCTGGTCACCTTCACAAAAACATCACAGTAAGCCCCAGGAGGATTTCAATTTTGGCGTTTTCATCCCACTATCTCCTGTGGTGTGGCCCACCTGGGTATTGGATCTGCCTCATTTTTGGGATTTTAGTGTAATATGTGCTACAGAAGCTGATGGACGGGGTGGATTTCATACTAACATCAGGGTGATTCTCACAGAGTTTTGTGTTGCAGGAAACTGGATTGTTACAAGAAACTAGCCGGGAGCGTTGGATCGTGCCTCCGAAACTCTTTTAGTCTTTTTTAACAAATGAGGCATCTAGTGCAGCCGGTTGGACAACAAGTTATCATCAACCCACTGAATTACTTCCTACCTGTTATGTGTGCCAAATCTAACCGTCCAATTAGTTGTCCCTTTCCTGAGGATCACCTTGTATAAAAATCAGCAACACCCACTCACCAGTAGATAAACATCCATATATTTATCATTGACCGTACATTGTTTTCTGTGATGTGGCACAGTCGATGAATGGATGATTCTGACTTTTGTGCATGACGACTCTCGTAGTGGATCCAATCTATTGAAATGGTTGGATGTCACACCCAAAATAATATGTTGGAAGTCACCCACTAGGTGGGCTGTAGCTTATGGTCCAACCGTTTGCATTTATATATATAGTCTTTAGCCCTGGATTGAATTATTTCAATGGTTCGAACCGTCAGCTACTTACATGGCCTTTGTCGTGGATGAAGGATGAGATACTAAAAACGAAAGAGAAAGGTAACAAAAAATAAAAAAATAAAAAAAATAGAAATATTTTACCGAAAGGCGTGCAAAGGGAGAGGTTGTCATGGTTTCAACTATAGACGACCCACCTCAGCATTTTTATTTATGTTGCGGCCTTAAATTTTATATCCACCTAGTTTTTGGAATAATGTCAGAATATTAGTAGGTGCAACAAATGTATGGTATGGATTTCGCACGGTTATCAAAGTGGTCTCCACATAGCTTTTATTGCACAATCTCCATCCTACTACATTTGTGAAAGCCAAGCATAAAGAAAAGAAGATGTAACACACACGCAAAGAGATTTTCATGAACACGGGCACTCACTTATGCTTGCTACTCAAGCTCTATTTAGAACAAAGCTTTACTCGCCATTTGAGTTATACAAACAAGATGAGGAGATTTCAATTTATAAACTCTCATTGGACTTAGGACTGAATTAAAAAAAAAAAAAAAAAAAAACCTCTTATTATAATGATTATTATGTTGCCAATACTATATTATTGCTATAGTAATACTTTTAACTTCATTTAAAATATAATCCATCTCTTATTAGTAGTAAAAGTCTTCCAATGAACATACCGGATGGATTTTGTTGGGGGAAAAATAGATGGATAGGTTGACTTATAGAATGAACCAACTCTACAAACCAATACGGATCCAATGAGATTGAGCCTTAAGAGACATCTACTACCGAAGACAGGTCGACTTTCAATGAGACTGATGCAACTGTAAGGACAGTCAAAGAGGATGCAACTGTAAGTCCACTCAAATGGCCAACTCGGCCATAGCTCAGTTATAGGTCGGCCATAATTCGATAATAGTTTAGCCGTAGCTTAGGCATAGCTCAGCCATATCTCAGCTATAGATCGGTGTAACATCTAATACAAGGTAAATACCAATCTAACGGAGGACTTAATATTACTTGTGCTTACTATATCCGACACCTCTATCACCCAACCTTTTTCCGTACCAACAATTCGGGAATCTCTCTAACGACCCGAAGTTCTCTCCCAAGATCTTCGGGGGATCAAATCAGATCCTAAGAACCTCAGATGAAGATAATCTCAAGAGTATCCTAGACGAATCCGGATACCTGTGCGAAATGATATCCGACATATCAGAAAAAATTCCTTACGGCATAATTTTCCTTTTCTTATAAATAAAGGTACCCCCAACTAATGTAAGGTACACATATATACCCTAATATTCGACTGGTAACTATTTTCCTTAAGATTATAACGTATAAAAGATCCGAGATCCTGACTTAGACATTGGAGGATTCCCCGTACAAGTTAGGGTCTCCTTTGCCTATTGCTTTCGTTTGTGCATATCCTAAATGGTTAACTAAGGAGGGTCTACAAGAAATTTATATTAACAAATCTTATGAAAATTCTACTCATGAGGCCCCTAGTTTAGGAGGGTTACTAATAGCTACAGGGGCTTACAATCAAATATGAAACGAGACACAATAAAATGGCAGTGGTTTCCTTCCGCTATCAATGGCATATGGGGTAAATCTAATGACCATTGATATCAATTTTGTGTACTTCTCGCCATCAAATTTTGATCGTTAATTAAATTTGGTTTCTAGTCTTGTTTTGAAAGTGGTTGTACAAGCTTTATATTTGCGAGTTGAGAGATTCCTCTATTATTGGGGTGAGTGATTCTCCAAGCCTTCAATTGAGTGCTCAAGGCTATTTTTTTTATTAGGTGAGTGATTCTCTAATCACTTGTCTAAGCGAGTTACCAAGCTATCCCTTGTTGGATAAGTGATTCTCAAAATCCCTAGGTGAATGAGTTCCCCATCTATCTTTTCTATACTTCTTTTGTTTTTCATTCCACTTATATATACTCTAGGTCCAAATTATAAGACCCAAGTTCTTCTCTCGTTCTCTTAATTGCATTGTTCTACATCACTATTTTTAACTAGGTTCAAAAAGTTGAGCCGAACTAGACGTGATTTCTCAATGGGTTAAAAAATAAGACCCATACCACTTAAAATCAGCTCAATTCCACCAGGTACCATTCCAAAAAGCACATAAATGAAAATAAAATTTGCTTGTAATGTACACATGACACTGCCATCACGATGATATATGGAACACATGAACGCTGGTGTCCCAAGCACGGACTGCAGCAGCAACACGACACCTGCGAGGGCACCTTTTCATGTAGATTCACGGATGAGTTTTAAATGCTATAATAAAAATACCACCCAAAGTACGTACCTGCGAGGGCACCTTTTCATGTAGGTGGTCCACAAGCGGTGTTAGAGAGGTCCATTAATATGGCACTAAATATCCACCCTGCTTGTTTGGACCGATGGACGGTTATTATAACAAGTTATTTCACTTTCACCCTCATATATAATGGACTGTTGCTTAGGGAAGGTATAGGCCACATCTCACCACATTCCCCTATCAGTCCCATGGCTGTCCCTTCATTTATCTTTGCTTTTTTCATGAATCTACTAGCATTGGGGTCTATTCCCACATGGGCTGCAGCTCGCGCTTTCTTTGTCTTTGGAGATTCTCTCGTTGACAGTGGCAACAACAACTACTTGGACACCACAGCTCGTGCCGATTCTCCTCCTTACGGCATTGATTACCCGAGCCGACGACCCACTGGTCGTTTCTCTAATGGCCTAAACATTGCAGACATCATCAGTTGGGTGAACAAGTCATCTTACCAGTCGGTTTTGTAATTTCTTGTATTTCACATACAAATCATGACTAACAATGTTAATGCATGCTAGGTGAGCGTCTTGGTGCTGAGCCCACATTGCCTTACTTGAGCCCTGAACTCAGCGGACAAAAGCTGCTCGTCGGCGCCAACTTTGCATCAGCAGGGATCGGAATCCTTAATGATACCGGGGTCCAATTCGTAAGGCCCATTAGCATATATAGGGCTGTTTATAGGCTGGGTATTCAAAATTGGTTATGGAATGGCGGTTATGAAATGGTAACGGTTGTAACCGTTAACGGCTATTATAGAAAAAATCACCATAATAGCCTCGTAACGGTCCATAAACAGTATTTAATAAAAATAATAAAAATATCATAACAGCAGCTATTGCAGCTCATATTGTAACAATAATGATGGTTGCTGTCACCATCATTGTTACCATTATAGAACACATTACCTACTAGTACATGTACCACTCCTTTGTAGAGTAGTACAGAGTCTTTCATAAGATGTATTAAATAAATATTTAATACATCCAATGGCTAAAAATACTTTGATATTGTTATATCATAAGGAGTGGTGCAAGTGCTAATAAATAATTAGTTCTCAATTTAAGGTAAGTACACACAAAATTTATTTTAATTGTTTTCTACTTGTGTCAATACAATAATACAAACATGGTATTGTTGTATAACCACAACTAGAAAGTATTTGATTATTTGTCAATTAAGTTAGGAGTGTAAATCCTCAAATCCAATTAACTTGGAATATGTATTTGCAGCTAAACATTATAAGAATGTCGAAGCAGCTTCATTACTTTGAGCAATACCAGCAACGGTTGAGGAGGTTGATCGGTGATGCCCAAACGAAACAGCTTGTGAACCAGGCGCTTGTCTTGGTCACCGTTGGTGGCAATGACTTCGTTAATAACTATTACTTAGTGCCATACTCTGCTCGGTCTCGCCAGTTCACCTTACCGGACTACGTTCAATTTCTAATACCGGAGTTTAAAAAAATCCTAGGGGTATTTCTCTATTCACCATTTTACCATTTTTAAGAAGTTGTTATTATTATTATTATTTTAACTTTGAATTTTGGATTGGTTAATTCAACTTCTAAGATCATATAATCAGTTATTGCCTAAAATTAAAGTGGGTCTCATGATTTGGACAGTTTGGTGAATTTTCTTTTGCCATACAAGATTTAAAAACAGTAATTCTCATGATTTCTTAGTCAAATATCAACTGTGTAGGATATTAAAATACAACAAGTCTATATTCAACAGGAAAAGTCCATAGTTCAAAGGACGGGATATTTCGATTTGGGAGATTTTCAGTTCATCTCCTATCCATGATAAGGCTCGACATATGAACGGTCTGGATCATAAAAAAGTGGGCCCTCCATGCATGAAATCCAATTTAATTATCAGCAAAATGTAAATTAGCTAATGAGTATGTCCCGAAAAGTCTTCTCAAAGTTATTACTATGGAATTTCATTGGTGGAATTTAGAATCCAATGAACACAAATTTCCTACAACGTACACCTGTACTGTGCAGTAAAAATTGAGTGGGGCCCACCGTGATGTCCGTGTGACTAAGATTTTATTAAGATCTAATGGGCCCCACCATGATGTATACGTTATATCCACTCTTCATGGAGGAATTGATTTTTCGGCCCCACCATGATGATGATGTATACGTTATATCCACGCTTCATGGAGGAATTGATTTTTCATGCTTCCTTTCATCTTAATGGGGTGGCTGAGGAATGGATTAGATGGGCACATACACTACACGGTCAGACCCCGGATCCACCAAGGTGGGTGGGACCCCTGACAGTAGGGCTCACAGTGATGTATGTGACTTAAATCCACACCGTCAAACCATTTTGAAAGATCATTTTAGGGTATGTTCCCAAAAATGAAGCTGACTCAAATCTTAGGTGGACCACACCATAGGAGACATTCGTGATTGAATTCTCACCATTAAAAAATTCATGGATTCCACCGGAATGTTTATTTGCCATCCAACCTATTGATAAGGTCATAAAGATCAAAGATCTAGATGAAGAGACCACGCAAATATCATCTTGATCCAAAACTTTTGTGGCCCACAAGAAATTTTTGATGGTCCATTACCACTGTTTCCTGTATCATGGTCCACCTGAGATTTAGATCTGTTTCATTTTTTGGATCATACAATATGGATGGAAGCCGTTGATGTAGTCACATACATCACAGTGGGCCCCACAGTCAGGGGTTCCACCCACCCTGTTGGATCCCGGTGGGCGCCACAGCGTGCCACCGACAACCGGTACCAGATGAGCGGAACTCAAAATCCGCGTGACTCAGTATGGCAATGGGCGGACCCAGCCACTCATGAGCCTCCTAATCAGGTCCAAGCCCGGTCTGTAATAAGCTCAAATTTGTAGAAGAAAACACATGTATGTATGAAAATCAAGTTGGGCCGAGTCGGCCTGAAAATGACTTGAGCCCACGAAATGCCCAAAGATTAATCGGACCATACATTTCTATGGACCAAGCTAGTAGATCCCAACCATCGAAAGCCAGGCTGGGCTTGCCCAGTTGGGTGGGCCACTCCTAATAAGCACACACCACAATTTCATGGTACCCATGATCTAAGATTTCGGACCTGTATACCAGAAGCTATACGAGTTAGGTGCACGGAAGGTCCTGGTGACTGGAACTGGACCCTTGGGATGTGCCCCAGCTGAACTAGCCAGGCGAGGTCGGTCCACGGGCAACTGCGACCCAGAGCTGCAGCGAGCCGCGGCGTTGTACAACCCTCAGCTGGAACGGATGCTGAGTCAACTCAACAATGAAATCCATGCAAACGTCTTCGTGGCTGTTAATACCCGGCTCATGCAGAGAGATCTCTTCAGTGACCCCCAAGCATTTGGTAAGAAACTGTGATGGCCCACCTTTCACTGTACAGACATGTCGATCATAGGGCTATAAATGGCTCATGCAAACCAGAAGAGGACAAGGACCGTTGGGCCAACCCAAATGTATTTTTCTTACCAAGAGTTCTGATTGTACCCAATTGGCCACTTTGGTGGGGCCCACCTTCAAAAAATGGGATGGCCCATGTAACTCTTGGACTAGTGCTTTAGCCCCAGGATTGACTACTGGCCTAAGCAGGATGTGACTTGCCCGAGTTGACTCGGACTCAGTGAAGTCAGATCTGGTTCAGCTCCACGAGTTAGCATTGAGCGAGTCACCCAGTACGGGTCCCCAATACTCCACTACACCTATTTTTTAGAACTCATCAAACACCCAAGTGACATGGGTCCCATCATTTTGTATATATATGTAAGTCTGCCTGTCAGGTTATAACCCTTGTTTTAACTGTACATGCAGAAGATCAGCCCAATGTAAAACTCTGGTGGACCACATTTAAAATTGCTCCTAAAACCATGAGTTCTGGATCAATAGTATTTTTCTATCTTCACATCATCCTAGTGACTTACACCTGATGGACAGAGTAGATATTACATGTATAATACGGTGGGCTCACAGAACTTGTGTCTGCATAAAATAGGTGTTGTAGAGGATTCTGGTCGCCCAACTCGGCCGAGTTGCAAACTCAAGACTCAGCAAGTTCGTGCGTCTTAAAACCATGCTCTAACCAATGCTGCTATGTATTTCTGTTCTGGTTTGGGCAGGTTTTGCATCATCTAAGGTTGCATGCTGTGGGCAAGGGCCTTTCAATGGGATCGGACTTTGCACTGAGCTATCGAACTTGTGCCCCAATAGAAGCTTACACACATTTTGGGACCCCTTCCATCCATCGGAACGAGCGAACCGGATCCTCGTCGATATGATAATGACTGGATCCAATAGGTACATGAACCCCATGAACTTGAGCACCATCTTGGCAATGGATTCAATGACCTAGCTTCTCATGGACTATCTTCATATATTTTTTGTTGTGCTGTTTTGGGTGTCTGTAGTTGATTGTAATGTTTCATGTTTATGTGCAAGTGTCTTTGCCTTCACTGCTGTTAAGCAGGCTGTTTTAATGATCTTAGATGGGAATTTGTGTTTTGAAGCTCACCTAGATATCTTTGTATGGATGGTACATGATTTTGTGTGCAAATGGCTCTTTTTTATTTCTAAAATGGAAACCCTATAATGAATTAGACCCATGAGAGGTTGCATTGGACAACCTAACTGAAAGCAAAATAGTCAATATGAGAGTCATTTCACTAATGGTTATTTGATCTTTAATCACAAGGGAAGTCATAGGGTCTGGTCATCACCAAATGTATCTTGTTTGCCCATGAGTTGGGCTTCATGAATGTGGGTTCCATGGTTTGATAATCCAAAAAGATTTAGCAACACTCCATATATTATTATTTTTTTGCCAGAAAGGATTGGAATCTTCAAATATGGGAAATCCCTATAGCATCTTTATATGAATATTAGCAACGTCTCCAAACTTTTTAAATTGCACACGTACAAGGTGACCTAACATCAATTCAAGCCCACCCATCATTCATACAACTCAGGGCAAGCCGTGGTGCAAGAATTCTGCTGATAGTATGCTTGTAACCCTTTGAATGAGGCTAAATTGTTACAACCATTTGTTGAGCCATGAATCACATGATTAGAATCATTAAATCAAAGTGTCATTTTCAAATTATAAGAAATACTTATACATACACATGGGTTCTGCTATCCTCCCGTGCAGGGGTTATATAGCAATGTCCTCAAACATTTTAAATGGCACACAAGGTAATAAATCATTAATTGGAATTTGCATCTAATATGGAGATTAGATGAACTAGACAATGTACCTTGTTGAGACACTATTGTTGGAGAGTTGATGTTATAGTCTTTCACACCTTATACCACTAGAGAAGCACTGGGATGAAAATTATAGCTAGCTTCTGTTGTATGTGGGATTGGGACCAGCCAAGGTTGAAGAGTTTGGAACTCATCAAAACTCCTCTCCCTAAGGCTCCACCCCTTGCACAATTTTAGATGCATAACAACATAGTAGGGTTCACTGGTATTCCCAGTCAAACTATTTAACCCTTGGGATAATCCAAACTGTTAATCAGAATAGCTCACCTTATAAAATTCTTACAAATATATTATTAATTGGAATTGTTTATTTATTCATACAACTAGGAGCAATCTATGTTGCAAAAATCTTGTGATAGTTGGTACACAAACAGGTGAATGCAAGGTAATATGGAATGATAAAAGTTCATCATCGTCATCGTCATCATCAACGATGGTTGGAATATGCCAAAACTGATATTTAAACCATGAGTGCCGTTGTCTCCATGGCATAAATAACGGGTGGCGGGAATCCCAGTGCATATATTCTAAGTGGAACAGTAGAATATCACTATCAATGTGAATAGGGTACCTGTCATTGATAGGAGAATGAGTTGCATTAGTTGGTACGCAATCTCATGTGTTTCATACGGAACTTAGAAAATTAGTGACATGTGATGATGGTCCACAGTGAGAGCAGTGACAAAATGGTCATTTTATCAACAGAGAAAACCATGTTCATGTTTTGATTACTGTAGCAAACATGCACAATATCTGAATTGATGATCAGGTCTACCCTTGGATTGGAGGATTGTTTAAACTTTAGTTGTTGTACTTGAATGGTTAGATATTTGGTTGGGTGTGATCTTAGGGGGTTGGCCCATCAAGGTAAATTACGCAGAAAGGAGAAAAATAGAGGAGAGCGTTGAACACAGCTTCCTTCAACCTTCTTATGAATGAAAATTGCATTTGTCAGTTTGAAAAGATCGTTTGGACCGAATGGTCGTGTGACTTTTTTCAATGCATTGAAACTTTTGCTTTGGTTTTCCTTCCGAGGATTCAAAGTTTCACCAATTCCATAAGCCGTTTCACGGTTAAGTCCCTTTTAAGGCTAAGCTTTCGGGAGAGATAGAGAGAGAGAGAACACATGTGTGGCAACATGGCATGCATGTGTGGAATGAAAGCCGCTCGTATACGTTGTTTCTTGGATTTTGCGGGTGACCTATGATGGTGGTATGGAATAGGGAGAGCTTAAGATGGACGATGGCAAACATAGTACTCATGGTGCCCAAATGTGACTTACATTCCTCATGGGCATATGCAGTACACTTGAATATTAATGATATGATGTGTGGCTCATGTGGGGGTATTTGACCACAACTAGAAGTAGGCCCGGGACAACTGGATCCGGCTAACTCAACTTGTTCGACTTGGTCTGCTCCAACTCAACCCGATCTGAATGGGTGAGTAGGTCCTAACCATGTAAGCTTTGCCCAATCCGAACTCAAACAGAGTCGAGTTTGAGTTATTTAGTAACTCAACGTGACTCGACCTGAAACTCGATCTGGTTAGACTCAACTTGATCCAAAACTCGACTCTCTAACCCTACCCCGACTTAATCATAACCTCTCTCTTTCCCTCCCTCATCCTCCTCTTTTAAGCCCGGCAACCACCCACCACCATCACCCTCCTCCTCTCCCTCCCTCCCTCAAGCCCGCCAACCACCCACCACTATCACCCTCCTCCTCTCTCTCTCTCTCCCCTTCACTCCCTCCCTCCCTCATCTCTTAATCTAACTCGATGCCAACTCGACCTGACTCGGTACTTCCAACCGGATTGGACTCGATCCGAATTAGTCTAGGCCAGACTGAACTCGAATCGAGTCATGCATGCTGGACTCGGTAACGAGTCAGATCGAATTTGGGTCAAGCCTATTTCAAAACCGAATCAAGTTGAGTCAACCCTAACTTGGTCCAACTCGACTTAATGCCCAACTCTACCCACAACTCTAGCTTCTATACATGTTATATGTGCTTAGAGTACCGCATGAGTTGAAAATAAGCTTTCACTCTCTTTGTTTCAAATTTTTCAATAACCATACTACCTTTAGAATAACATTTCGGACCGACTATCCTTTTATGTTAACTGTATTGACATGGCAAAAGTTCAAGAGGCCACATCATGATTCATGTGTTATATGTATAACATTCATTCATTTTTTCAACTCATTTTAAAGCATTAGCCAAAAAATGACGTTGTTCCAAAGCCCAAAAAGATTATACCACATGTAGCAGTGAGGAGTGACTTCTTGTAATGTTTCTAGCGCCCACCGTCATGTTTATTTACTATCAACCTGTCTACAAGGTCATGGAAAAAAAGATGAAACGAAAACATAAATTTCAACCTACTCAGACCTCACATGGCCCCAAGAAATTTTCAACGGTGGGAACGTTGTCTTCTATGGTGTGGTCCACTTGATGAATGAATTATTCTGACTTTTGTGTATGACTATTCTCATGGTGGAGCCAACCTATTGAAACGGTTGGATGTCACACCCTAATAATAGATTGGAAGTCTCCACCAGGTGGGCTATAGCTTATGGTCCAATCGCTTGCATTTATGTTGCTCTTGTTTTGTAAAAAATGAAGAAACTAATCCATTTCAACGTCTCATTTATGGTGAAAACGAACGAAACATACACTACATTTATTCCTCTGATGACCGCTGCTCTCAGCATTTTCTATCCCTTGATCACACTGATCAGGATAGATGATTTGATGGACCATCAAATGAACAAGCTACAGCCGAAAAATCAAGGCCGTTGGATTATGATATCCAATCTCTGGGAAGTTGATCTGGTGGTCAGTAGTCATAAAGTGTGTAGTTCTTCTTGCTTGTAGATTGGACGGTAGGAAATTGCTGCTGTTTTTTGTTTTTTAATCTCATTTTAAAATGTGCGTTGGGATTCTCTCCCACTGCACAATCTTTCTCACCGCATAATAATATCCAACAAAAAAGCCACGTTGCATTCTCGACATGTTAAATGTGTGTATGGACAAGAATGTTTGGGACCCACATTCCATGTCTTCTTACTGGATGAATGATTTACTGCATTTGCAATAATGCCATAGAGTAGTTGTCAGCTATTGATGCATCAATACGTCTGGTATCCATTGATTGGTAATCTAGACTGTTGATCTGATGCAGTAGATGGTCCCTCAGAATTTTCTAGAATGGAGATTGATCTAAATAAGAGAATTCTACGTATGAAGATGAGAATTGCTCGGATACATACAGGCGTATCTGCAATGTTATATATTTCAATGAGTAAAATCGTTTATATAATGGGCTCGCTGTGGATGATGATTGACCAAAATAACAAAAGAAAGCCAAAAAGAATAAAATAAAATATAGAGAAATTTTAGCAAAAGTCTTAACTACGTACAAGGAAAGAAGGATTTTCATTAGGGGTGTACGTAGAGTCGAATCGAGTCGAGTTGGCCTCAGCTCAACTTGGCTCGGCCACTAGCTGACCTCAGCTTGAACTCGGCTGGGCTTAGTCCTTGAGCCTAACTGGCCAACTTAGCTCAGTTCGATCAGCAGCTCGAGCGAGTTCAAGCCAAGATCGAGCCGAGTTTACCATTGTAGCATTTCCACAACACACTGCACATTTAAAATTCCCTTGTATGTGAAACACAAGCAATGGTTTTATAAGTATTTTATCAAACACCTTCTAAGCAACATAAAAACAAAAATAAAAATCAAGAAAAAATGGTATTTGTTTCATGTACATATCTTCCTTGCCACCAGCCACACTTCGTTGAGTCATTTTATCAAACACTTGGTGAGCAACATCAATGGCGAAGTAACCGAGTCACCGAACTGGTTTGATTCGAGTTGGATTCGATCCGAGTTGAGTCGAGTTGGGGCCTGCTCGAACTCATTTTCGAGCTAAAAAAATCAGCTTAACTCGGCACGAACTCAACTTCGAATTGAGTCGAATCGAGCGAGCTAACCGATCTAGCTTGGTTTGTGTAGTTTTCATGGTTGATTACCTACCTCTAGCAATTTTATTTTATTTATTATTTTTATTTTTATGTTTAGGCCTACTTAAATTTTATGTGCACTTAGTTTTTAGGATAATGTCAAAATATTAGTAGGTGCAACAAATGTATGGTATGGATTTCACATGTTTATCCAAGTGGTCCCTGTAGAGCCATTGTCATGTGAAAAATAGATTGACCACTGAGATAAAGTCAGGTTGGATGTCCTTACATACAATGTGAGCTCGGCCAATACTGGTTATGACCAAGGAACTCCTATACGGTTAAACAACAGCAACACACAATTAAGGAAGCAGTCTACTCTCCGAGCTTGTAAAATTCTACCCAAAAGACCCCTAGTTTGGGAGGGTTACCCAAGTAGTCATCAAGCACAATACACTGAGCTTGCAATCAAATACGAAATGAGACTGTTGAGCCATTGTAACAGGAAAATGGCAATGGCTTCCTTCCACTGTCAATGGCATATGGCCTAAATCTAGTGACGATTGCTATCAATTTTGCGTACTTCTTGCTATCAAAATTTGACCGTTAATTATTTTTTGCTTCTAGTCTTGTTTTGAAGGTGGTTGAACAAGGATCACCATTTTCAATGTTTCTCAACTTGGCCATCTTCAACCGGTCCACTCTGATGGGTGCAGCTTCGTTGGATCCCTCGATCCACAGACGTGTGTGGGACTGATGTAGAGCATGTCGCGGACAATTTCATGGCCAAGATGGATCAGAAGAGGCACGGTCGGCGACAGAAGTGATCCGGGCCATCAGACCTTAGATCGGACGTATCTCGCAATCCGAAATGAGTTACCCGACGCAGAATATATAATTTTAGGGTAGAACGAGCTACTTTAGTCAACCAACCCTTGCGCAGCCCGGATTTGCGAGAAACCCCCTGTTCAACGGTCGTTTCCCCGTTTTAATTTCGTTTTTACTATTTATAGTAAGTTTTAGTTTGTTTATAGCTCTTCATCCGTTGGGCTTTAGGAGTTGTGTCCAACATGAAAAGTGCTTAGAATAATTAGGAGAACGGTTTAGTGAAGCCAAATAGGACACTTACTATTTTTGGCCGAAAACCTTGCGCACTAGTAGACATCACGACTGTCTATAAATAATAAGTTTACTATTTATAGTAAGTTGCGAATTTTAGGAGTTTTAGTTGTAGTTTGAGTCTGATTTCTTTCCTATTGCTTGGTTCCCTTATTTAAAGGGGTGTAAACTCATTTTTAGTCATTCATCAATTAATTTTGAATTTATTAGAGTTTATTCCTATTCTCTTGCTTTCTTTCCTCGTGAATTCGAGAAGTCTCTGTGGGGAGTCCAGAGAAGCTCCGTGGATTCGGAGTAGTTATCCTTAAGGAAGACGGTGTTCGACCTCATCACGTTCATCCCTGCGTCAATTTGGTATCAGAGCGAGGTTTTTCCTCGGGCCGATGACAAACAACGAAGGTATGAATCAAAATCCTGTGGACGGTGATCCAGAGATTCATTATCTTTCGGAAAGAATGAAAGCTTTCCATCGGGAGAGTCAGTTGACCATGCAAGGGCTGCAGGCAACCCTCGACCGTCTTACGGATGCGCTACTTCCGCCCCGAGCCCTAGGCGGTGCTCTACCACCTATGGTCGCTCTAGCACCCGTGGTTGCTGTACGACGCGACCCCGATTATCGCAGAACACTACCAGTGGCAAACCGTAGGGTTACACCCGATGATTCTAGTTCCAGCGACGAGAACATTAATGAAGGTTTCGACCGACGACCAATCCATGGAGGTGATCGTCTAGATCGTGCTGAAAGAGACTATCGAGGCAAGGCTGAACTTCCTAGTTTTAACGGTTTATTACGTATCGAAGATTTCCTCGATTGGCTAGCCGAAGTAGAGAGATATTTTGATTATATGGATGTGCCAGATCATAAAAGGGTGAGATTGGTAGCGTTTAAATTAAAATCTGGTGCTTCTGCATGGTGGGAACAATTACAACTCTCACGAGCCCTCCAAAACAAGGCACCCATCGCATCATAGCCTCAGATGAGACGTCTTCTTCGATCACATTTTTTTTCCAGTGATTATGAGCAGATATTATTCCAGCAATACCAGAACTGCCGACAAGGAAATCGAACTGTTACAGATTATACTGAAGAATTTCAGCAGTTGGCTACACGAAACGATCTATCAGAATCTGAGGCACAGAAGGTGGCACGATTTATAAGTGGGTTACGACCGGCAATTCAGGACTGAGTTCAAATGTATCCAGTCGGGACCGTAGATGAAGCAGTTCAATTGGCAGGAAGGGCAGAAACACAACTTGCAAGAGCTCCTGCTCGTTCCTATCCTTCAAATCGACTCCTTATAACGAGTCCCACACAGGATCCAGTGTTGGCTCGAGGAAAAGATCCGATAGGAGAACGTTCTCAACCTCCTCCACCCGTAAACTGTGATACGGGGAGCGAACCATCCAGACCTCAACGGGCAGCACCCACAACAGTAGGGCCGAGTAGGATTTTGAATCCTTATACTCTACCAAGGCCGAACAATTGTTATCGCTGTGGCCAACCAAGCCACTTATCAAACACTTGTCCTCAACGTTCGACAAAACACTTAACTATAAACGAAGGGGGCACTCAAGATGCGGCCGTAGAAGAAGATTATGGCTTTGATGAATATGAACAAACCACTGAAGAAATAGCAGATGGCGGTGAAGTGATAGGCGAAGATTGTGGCGAATCTCTCGTTGTGAGGCGACTACTGTATATCCCACGAAAGGAATTACATCCATAGCGGCACAATATATTTCGCACTCAGTGTACTGTCAGCGAAAAAGTCTGTGATGTGATTATAGACAGTGGTAGCAATGAGAACATCGTCTCAAGAGTGATGGTGGATAAGTTGCAGCTACCAACGACAAAACATCCTTCCCCGTACTCAATTGGTTGGATAAAAAAAGTGAACGAGACTAAGGTAACTGAACAATGCACTATCTCGTTTTCAATTGATAAACATTATAAGGATCAGATACTTTGTGACGTGGTTGACATGGAAGCCTGCCATATGCTACTCGGTCGACCCTGGCAGTCGGACCGTGATGCGACCCATCGGGGTCGAGACAATGTCTACATATTCGTCAAGGATAGTCGAAAAATAATCCTTACCCCTATAGCACCAAAGAACTACCCTGAAGCCTCTAAAGTAGAGGGGAGTTCTCTCTTGACCATTAAGGATTTCATGAAGGAATCCAAGGAAATCGACGAGGTATATGCCGTAGTGGTGAAGGGCGAGAAAGAGGAACCCTCAAACATTCCTCCAAGCTTAAGACTGTTACTAAACGAATTTAAAGAAGTCTGGCCTGAAGATTTACCTGATGGATTGCCCCCCATGAGGGACATCTAACATCACATAGACTTCGTCCCTGAGGCTAGCCTGCCCAATCGCCCTCATTATCGGATGAGTCCAAAGGGGTGTGAGATACTTTAGGAGCAAGTGGAGGAATTGATCGGTAAAGGTCTATTGAGAGAGAGCATGAGCCCATGTGCTGTACCAGCATTATTAACGCCAAAAAAAGATGAAAGCTGACGCATGTGTGTCGACAACCGAGCAATTAACAAAATTACCATCAAATATCGGTTCCCGATACCACGGTTGGACGACATGCTCGATATGCTAGGAGGGGCTAAGGTGTTCTCTAAACTCGATCTAAAGAGTGGGTACCATTAGATTCGTATTCGACCCGGTAATGAATGGAAAACGGCATTCAAGACAAAGGAAGGGTTGTATGAGTGGCTGGTCATGCCCTTCGGCTTATCGAACGCACCAAGTACTTTTATGCGTTTGATGAATCAAGTTCTAAAACCGTTCACTGGCCGATTTGTGGTAGTATATTTTGATGACATATTGATATATAGCCAGGATGAGGTGGAGCACAAGAAACATCTCAGGCAGGTACTGCAGGTCCTACAAGATAACAAGTTGTACATCAACTTGAAAAAGTGTAGTTTTTTAACTGACAGCCTATTATTTTTAAAATTTGTTGTAACGTCCACAGGCATTCGGGTGGACGATGAAAAAGTGCGAGCTATTAGGGAATGGCCGATCCCGACAAACATTCATGAGGTGAGGAGTTTTCACGGGTTGACGACTTTCTATCGTCGATTTGTGCCAGATTTTAGCACCATAGTCGCGCCTATAACAGATTGCATGAAGAAGGGACCGTTCCAGTGGACTGATAAAGCTGACAAGAGCTTTCACGAAATCAAGCATCGTTTGTCTACAACACTAGTCTTGGTGCTTCTTAATTTTGACAAATTATTTGAGGTTGAGTGTGACGCTTCATACGTCGGAATTGGGAGAGTGTTATCACAGGAAGGCAGGCCGGTAGCCTTTTATAGCGAGAAGCTCAGCGAAGCTCGAAAGAAGTGGTCGACTTACGAGCTTGAGTTGTACGCAGTTGTTCAGGCGCTGCGACATTTGCGGCATTATCTGATTCAAAGGGAGTTTATTCTGTATACTGACCATCAGGCATTAAAGTTTATTAATAGTCAGACTAACGTGAATCGTGTGCATGCTAGATGTGTTGCATTTTTACAGGAATTTACGTTTATTCTGAAGCATAAGTCAGGTCAGCAGAACAAGGTGATTGATGCGCTTAGCCGTCATGCGTCACTACTTGTTACGATGAGCAACGAGGTGGTCGGCTTTGACTGTCTCAAGGAGCTATATGCCGAGGATGAGGATTTCAAAGATTCTTGGTTGAAGTGTCAAGAAGGTCACCCCAGTGACCTTCATATATAGGATGGTTTTCTCTTCAAATGGAATCGATTGTGCATCCCCTAAAGTTATCTAAGGGAGCAGATTATTCAGGAACTACATGGAGGTGGCCTCGGTGGACACCTTGGGCGAGACAAGACGCAAGCTCTTGTGGAAGAGTGGTATTACTAGCCGCAATTAGTACGTGATGTGGGAAGAGCCGTACAACGTTGTCATATTTGTCAGACCTCCAAGGGGCAATCTCAGAATACGGGCCTCTACACCCCGTTACTTGTTCCTAACGGTCCTTGGGAGGATTTATCAATGGACTTCGTGCTTGGTCTTCCACGAACACAACGCGGCATGGATTCGGTGTTCGTAGTGGTCGATCATTTCTCCAAGATGGCGCACTTTATCCCATGCAAGAAGACCCTTGATGCAACACACGCGGTGAATTTATTCTTCAGGGAGGTCGTACGGCTATACGGGGTCCCTAAGACCATTACTTCTGATCGTGACACGAAGTTCATTAGCCACTTTTGGTGGACTTTGTGGACTCGATTCGATACACGACTTCAATTCAGCAGTGCTTACCACCCACAAACTGATGGGCAGACCGAAGTTGTGAATCGCACATTGAGAAACCTCCTTCGCAGTATTGCAGGAGAAAAGCCGAAGCAGTGGGACTTGGCCTTTTCTCAAGCAAAGTTTGCATTCAACAACATGGTGAACCGCTCGACAGAAAAATTGCCGTTTCAGATTATCTACGGACGAGTGCCTCGCCACACACTTGACTTGGTCCCTTTGCCCAAGCACCCAGGCACGAGCGTTGCAGCAGAACATATGGCAGATAAGATCGTGAGCATCCATGTGAAAGTACAGGCCAAGCTACATGCCTCGAACGAGAAGTACAAGGAACAAGCGGATAAGCACCGGTGACAAAAGGTGTTCGAGGTGGGCGACCGCGTTATGGTCCATCTACGTAAGGAGAGATATTCGACCGAAACGTATAAAAAATTGATAAATAAGAAGATTGGACCGGTACCGATCATCTGAAAGATCAATGACAACGCTTATGTTGTTGATCTTCCAGATGACATGGCAATCTCACGGACTTTCAACGTCGCGGACCTAACCGAGTATCATGAACCAGCGCAGGAGGAGAACTTGAGGACGAGTTCTTTTCAAGTGGAGGGGACTGATGTAGAGCATGTCGCGAACAATTTCATGGCCAAGATGGATCAGAAGAGGCACGGTCGGCGACAGAAGTGATCCGGACCATCAGACCTTAGATCGGGCGTATCTCGCAATCCGGAATGAGTTATCCGACGCAGAATATATGATTTTGGGGTAGAACGAGCTACTTTAGCCAACCAACCCTTGCGCAGCCCGGATTTGCGAGAAACCCCCTGATCAACGGTCGTTTTTCCTTTTTAATTTCATTTTTACTATTTATAGTAAGTTTTAGTTTGTTTATAGCTCTTCATCTGTTGGGCTTTAGGAGTTGTGTCCAACATGAAAAGTGCTTAGAATAATTAGGAGAACGGTTTGGTGAAGCCAAATAGGACACTTACTATTTTGGTTGAAAACCTTGCGCACTAGTAGACATCACGACCGTCTATAAATAGTAAGTTGCGAATTTTAGGAGTTTTAGTTGTAGTTTGAGTCTGATTTCTTTCCTATTGCTTGGTTCCCTTATTTAAAGGGGTGTTAGTCATTCATCAATTAATTTTGAATTTATTAGAGTTTATTCCTATTCTCTTGCTTTCTTTCCTCGTGGATTCGAGAAGTCTCTGTGAGGAGTCCAGAGAAGCTCCGTGGATTCGGAGTAGTTATCCTTGAGGAAGACGGTGTTCGACCTCATCACGTTCATCCCTGCGTCAGGGACCCTTGATTGTGGTGCCCACTTTGATGTGTGTGACCTCATCCATGCCGTATTGAGAACCCACATTAGGGCATGATCTAAAAAATGAAGCAGATCCAAATCCTTGATAGACCATAGTACAAGAAATAGTAGTAATAGACCATTAAAAACTTCATGTGGCCACAAAAGCTTTAGATCAAGATGATATTTGTGTGGTCTCGTCATATAAGTCTTTGTCACCTTATCAACAAGTTGGATGGCAACTATTCATTCCAATGGCCTTCATGAAGTTTTTAATGCTGGGGATTCAATAATGATTGTTTTGGGCTGTGGTCCGTCTAAGATTTATGCCTGAAATGAGACTTGAAAATGATTGGATGGTGTGAATTTAATCCATAGACATCACTGTGAACCCCACATTTAGGGTCCCACCCACCCCAGTGGATTCTACGTCTCACCTAATCCGCTCCCAGAGCACGGGGATCCACTGAGGTGAGCGGGATCCCTAATTGTGGAGCCCACTTTGGTGTAAATGTCTTATATCCACACCATTCATCCGTTTTGAAAACTCATTGTACGATATGATCTAAAAAATGAAGCATATCCAAATCTTGTTGTTGTGGTGAAGTCTCATGATATACAAACTCTCTTTCTCTCTCCTTCTCCCTCTACCTCATGTGTTTATACATATGTTAGCACGTACAGTTGCATGGATGAAGCCCATTTTTTCCATGCCTACGCACGCAACGGCTCACACGTTGTGGCCATTATATGGAGAGTTATTGTAATACCCTGAAAATCAGGGGTCGAGCAGAAGCTCAGCTCCCGAGTTCCAACGCATCACTTATGCAACATAGATAATGCTGATTGAATGTTGTTCATATTAGTGCACTAAACATGAGTGAGATTATACCAAAACAGTAATTCTTACTCCAGATCAATTTTTATAACGCAAGCGGAAGACTGAAAGATATATTTAAACGTAAATGAGTCCAAAGGATCTCTCTTAAACCTCAGAGTATGAATACATCACTGAGTCACTATATACATGTATTAGTTCAAAATAAATCAAAATGTGGAGAGAGAGTTTCCAATTACAATGAAGCCCTGTAACCCCGTCGATCGTATCGGGCTACGCGAAACCGTCTAAGAACTGCATGAATGAGAACTCGTCCTTATCGTCGTAGTAATCAGGCTCCGCCTCCTGAGTCACGTCGTCATCTACAACTAAGACAGAGTCTAGTGGGTGTTCAGAACACCATCCTAGAACGTAGGAGTGAGTGATCAACTCAGTGAAATTATAGAGCAAAGATTAACATGTTATCAATTCAGTCAAACAGTAATGATAAAACAGACATATCAAACATTCCTAGATACTCTTATTAATGCAAGGATGAAATACTTTCATGATGCATGCCCTCGCCTACACTCCCTCGTACGACATCATCTTATGTCCGCGGCATGCTTTCTTCCCTCTGTGCTTTCAACCCGGGGCACATGCAGTGCGATGTTATGAACGTGATTACCAAGTTATTATTAGTCATTTTCATACAATAGGTTTGGAAAGCTAAGGTACCTCCCTTATATCATTACCCAAACGATGATCCATTCTAGGGTCGTCAGTCCTAGTCAATCTCATACGATAATATAGTTTTAGATCGCTGTAAAGGGCTCGTCACCAATCAATATAGGTCTAGTATATCCCATATACTAAAATAAGGCTCGTCGCCCCAATGCAGTTTCAGGATATCCTCGAGGTCACTACAAATGGCTCGTCACCAATTAGAGTAGGCCGACAGCTCAAATATAGTATCTCATACCACTATAATCGGCTCACGAGTCTTGGTTGCTCACTGGTCACTACGGGGAGGCTCGTCGCCCCAGCGTAGGCCGACAGCTCGACCACGGTGTCCCATACCACCATGTCCGGCTCATGAGTCTTAGCGGATCGAGGTACCAAGGTTGACAGGATTTCACTAGTAAGTTTGGTACCGTAGATTCAAATAGGAGCGTCCATACATGGTGAACATACATCGGGTCAATTGGATTACTTAACGAGCTCGACTAGCACGATCGCACGTTGAGTTGATCGACATGAAATGCATAAGCACTCCGTGTGGCCAAACCACTGTCGACAACTCTAATACGGCTCGGATTCATCAAACACGTCTTACGTGGCGAAGAAGTCTCAGCCACGAACTCAAAGCCTGTTACCGATTTCTTATATTGTAATATAGTCCCAATTTCGTACAATCGCAATAAGAGACATTAGATACAAACTCTATAGTCAAATGAACATGTTATGAAGGATAACTCAAATATGAATACAGTACATGGAGGAAATCATACACATAGTTAACATGAACAAAATAGGCTAAACATTTCATGGAGGAAATCATACACACAAGTAAGGTGATTGAGATTCATATCTCAATACCCTTAAAAATCATGCTTTACCAACTACTAACACATTCAGGCATTTACACAAACACTTAGACTACACTATTCAACATACATCACGTATGTTGGCATATTGCGTATTTAGGCAAATCCTTTTGATAAGGAGTTGTCGCATACATAACGAGCATGTACTAACAACAATAAATCATGGCAATCACAACATCAGATTCCATATGCATACATACATTTTAGCAAATACATGGAATACTCTATTTATAACTTAGACAATACATATTCGTAAAACAGAACAGATAGTGCATTTGGCATGTGTAATAGCATCCACGTCAGTAATAAACATTATCTGACATTGAAAGCTTTGAAAACCATAATCTATACATCTATAATTCGCACCTTACGCCAATAAATGCATAACGAATTCAGTTTGTTCACTCACGCTTCATCTACGGCCCAATGACAACCTATTACAGCTATTGCATCACTTTAACTGGTTGAAACCCTAGAACTGATTAAGGTTAAGTTTTCTTACCCAATAGTGTAGTTGAAATCACCGGAATAGCGATCCGTTAGCGATAAATAAGAACGTGGAGTAACGGGAATTGAATCCCAGGAGTAGCTCCCACTTCTCTCTCACTTTCTCTCTCTTTCTTTCTCCTCTTTCTTAGGGTTGTAGGAAATTCGTATGGTGAGAGAGGGTGAGGGTTTCAAGCCCTTATATAGGCTCTAAACTCACTAAAATAGTCTCATGGCCAAGGTATACTTAGGTTATATCCAAATCGGCCTTGTTCCGATCCAACGGAGCAGTTCTGGAGGTCCTTTTGCTGAATGCATTAAGTTTAGATCAAGATCCAAGCTCATAGATATTGGATCTTGAGTACATTAAGTTTTTAGTCTGATCGGATTTTCAGATCGACCGTGACGGACCAGTTTCAGTTTAGCAGTCACCAAAACTCGATCTGGACCACAAGTACTTTAACATGTATGGGTCATCATCCTTGATCCGAGGGTGAATTTGAGTCAAAATCTAATGGTCAGAATGCTTATAAATGGAGCGCAAGCGACGCGACTCAGATTACTTAAATTAATATTTAATTTCTTAAATATCTTCGCTTTTTCACTCTTCATTCCGGACTCAAGGAAACAGTCTCAGGACATCGTTTGGACGTGATTTTCGAGGTGATAGTCAAGTCCAACTAGGCGGTCATAATTGTCTAAGTTCATTGCTATCGAAATTTCGACGTACGGTCCAGGTCCGATACAAAGTTTCAGAGTGCTCCCGAGAGCAACTGGGTTTAGAGTTGGATCATAGATTTTAGGGTAATGTAGCGTTAACGATTCTACAGATTTTGAGTCTTACAGATCGTATTTAAAGTGATTAGTGCTAATTTTAAAGATAATCTAGGTTAGCACTTAGTTAATTCTCGTCTCATATCTAAAGGATTTAGTCATAAGGGATTTCAATCTGAGTTAGTACTCAGATCTTTGTACGGATTTTTCTGAGTCTTTATAGTTATTGATAGAGAGAGATATTTTATTCCTTTGTATTCATCTTTTAAGATATTTTTTGGTGTGAAATTACTTATATTAGTTAGATAAAAAGTTTTGTATTAAATTGATATTTGTACATACCCTTTACACATGTTAGAGTGATCTTATGAGCAGGTCGGATAATAAATATGTCTTTATAGGCCTCACAAGAGTTTCAATCTTGAATTGTGGACATCATTAGCCCCTTATATCTTGTGGTATAGAACACTTGAGCTTCCAACCGGCTTCAATTTTGGACGAGATTTTTTCCATGATAAATCTTATCATTTACCCACTTGCATTTTCTAAAAAGTAAAGTTTGGAAACATTTAAAAAAGTTGGTGGATGAAATGTGAGATTTACTCTTCTTGACTTTACTCGATACACGTAGTTATAGGTGATTGAGTGTATCCGTATGGATTAGCTTCATTCGGTCTCTTCAAAAAAATTTAAAAATATAAAACTTACAATGGAAAAAATCTAATTTGGGCTCATGCATAAGACTATAAATGGATGAATGTTGTGAATCACACATATACATAACGGTGGGGTCTCACAAATTTTAACAGTATTCAATACTTGTTCCATTTCATATGTTAGGACCTTATTTTCAAGGTGCAATTATATAAGAATTTTCTTTCGTTCAAACCTATCTCAAAAGTCATTATTACTTATCTATTATTATTTAGGCACTAGTTGAAAAAACAAACCGCCCAATAGAAAGCAAAATGCAGTCCTTCGAACCACCAAAATGGTCAATATCTTCAAATGTGGATAAATTATTAAAGATTCCTTATATAAGTTAGCTCCTGTCGGATCAACCGTCTTGATCGTACGAGCAGGCAGTAAATCATAAATCCAAAAACACTTGCGTGGCTTTCATACAGACAAGGAACGCCTTACTCTCGCTGATTTGGACAGAATGACTTTATTGGGATGAGATCCAGACCGTTCATCAGGTTCGGAACTTTTTTATGGTACCCGGGATCAAAATTCAGGCCGATCCATAGCTCAGGTGGGCTACGACGTGGAAAACGGTGGGGGTCGGAAGTCCCAGCATTAATATCGTCCAAATTTCGTGTGGGGTCCAAGATTGTGTATATATTTCATCCAATCCACTCATCTGACGTTCTGTGGAATGGTGTGGTCCACTTGAGCTTTGGATCTACCTAATTTTTGTGCATATTATCTAAAATAATACAAAAAAATGGATGGACGGTGTGGATAAGACCCGTACATCATGGTGGGCACTCATAGCTCCTTCCGGTCCCAGCTGGAGACTGGTAGGGGTAGGACGCAGTCCGCGTCGCCACTGACGCTGCCCATTATTCGGTTTTACGTGGGTCCGTGTATCTGTTTTCCTCCGCACATTTCATATTCCATGATATTTCATGAAATGTGCCAAAAAAAAATGAGGTAGATGACTGTATAATGGAAAACAGTGGTGATGGAGTGGCCACAGTTAAAAATTATTTTGGGCTCACAAAAATCCTGGATCAAGTTAATGTTTATTTATTTTCCCTTAACTAACATCTGTACTGGTGTACACTAACCAAGCTCGCTCGACTCGACTTGACTTAGGCCGTGTTTGTTAACACTGAATTTTTGTGCTTAACACGAAATAAGGAAAATTTTTCGTGTCTAGTAGTGTTTGTTAATGTGTTATTAACGCGGAAGACGGAAAACGTTAAGTGGTTTTTCACTGAATTCTTTCGGTAATAGGAGTCTGGCTTAATGGTGAACGCGAATGCACCCTGTGATTTTTCATTAAACAAAAATTTTTGTTTCCTAAAATATCCCTTTTCAAATAGCTATAGTAATTTTTTCTTTAAAATTATTTGTGAAATACAAAATCAACCTTTAACCTCTGAAATTTTTTTATGCCTTACCATGATTTATGTATTTGATCCACACCGTCCATCAACTTTTTCAGATCATTTAAGGTGTGAGCTAATAAAAAAAGTAGGTCCAATGATTAATTGGACCACAAGGTGGGGATTGAACATCCACCATTAAAAACTTCTTGGGAGTTGGAGAAGTTCTAGATCAAGTTGATATTTGTGTTTTCACTTCATCCACATCTACCTGACCTAATGAATAAGTGGATGGTAAAAAAAACATCACAGTAGCCCTTATAAAGGTTTCAACGGTGGATGTCATTATCACTGTAGTATCCTTTGGTGTGGTTCATTGGAACTTTGGACCTACTTCATCCTTAGGATCACATATTAAAATAATATAAGAAAAATGATGAACGGCCTAGATAAAATACTTACATCATGGTGGGCCCCACAGAGCCCTTTCGTTTGGGCGGGGGTAGAATGCAATCCGCGTTTGAAGCGGATGGGCGGGGGAGGCGTATTAGATACTGCCAGGTTAGGTAGCGCTTCTTGTACTGAAGTGACGTCACCAAGTTATATGGGCCCCACTGTGATGTATGTGATTTATCCACACCATTAATCCATTTTGAGATATCATTTTAGGGCATGATTCAAGGAATGAGGCAGATAAAAATCTGTAGTGGACCTCACCACATAAAACAGTGGGGAGAGTAACTCCCACTGTTGAAACTATCCTAAGGCCCTCCATAATGTATATTTGAAATCTAACCTGTTCAAAATTTTAAAAATGACATGAAATAAGGAAAACACAAATATTAGGTTGATCTAAAACTTTTGTGACTTTTAGAAGTTTTTAATGGTGGGCATCACTGTCCCCACTGTTTTCTGTGCTGGGGTCCACTGAGGCTTTAGATTTAACTCATTCTTTAGATCTTGCCCTAAAATGATCTCTCCAAATGGATGGACGGCGTGGATACAAAACATACATCATGGTGGGGCCCAATAAACTTGGTGACGTTACTTAAGTAGCCGGCCTCACTACTCAAGACCTGTCAGTAGCTAATCCGCACCCGGGCTGGGACGGAATTGGAAAGCAGATTGGCTGGTGCACTAACGTCATCAAGTTTCGCAGGTCCCATGATATATTTGCCAAACTGTCCATCCATTTTGCGAGCTCGTTGTAAAGCTTGAGCTGAAAAATAAGACGGATCTAAAGATAAACTGGACCACACTGTAAAAAGCCGTGGGAGAATAAATGTCTACCATGGAAACCCTTTTGGGGTTGTAGGAGTTTCGGATCAATATGAAATTTGTGTTTCCTCTTCATCCACATATTTTTGACTTTATGAATATATTAAATATACAATAAACGTTATAGGAGCCCTGTGAAATTTTTAACGGTGAAAATCATTATGCTGCTGCAATTTTTGGTGTGGCCCATTTGAGTTTTGGATATGATTCATTTTTTGGATAATGCTCTAAAATGATCTCAAAAATTTGATGTAAGGTGTGGATATAATAAATACATTATTGTAGGGCCCATGTAACTTTGATATCCTTTGAACTGTTAGTACAACTCGGACCTCGAGGAACGTTTGTGCTTGTCTTCACATGACACGTATCTACACTGGTTATATAGCTCGTCTTCGTAGGAAGATCTTGCACTAGAAACCTATATGGGCACACCTTGACTTTTGTGAATAATGATATTTTAATTTTCTATCAAGTAATTCATGTTTTATTTGAATTAAATAGAATAATTTTATTTTTATTTAATAAAAATAATTTCTTTATAATGTAAAATATTCCCAAACAAGAGATAGGGGCAAATGTGTCAAATTAACATATTTCAAACATTTCATATTTTTGTTAACAAACAGATTGTTTCAAATTCAGTACTAAATTTTTAGATTTCAACTATAATTACCAAATAAGTTTTTTGACTTCAAATTTCAGATTCAGGTTTCAGATTCAGGATTTAGACTTCAGATTCAGGCTTTAGACTTCAGATTTAACAAACAGGGCCTTAGTTTAAAGTTGAATTTGGATCGAGTTGAGTTGATTTTTTGAGCTCGAACATAAATTTGAGCTGAGTTCGAGCTTGACCCAACTCGACTCGACTTGGATTGAACTCAGCTTGAACCTGGCTTGAAGCACACGAGCGCCCTGAGGCTGCAGGTGCTTGGGAATGCCAAGGTCGTTGTTGCTATGGTCGTGCCTGTGCTTATTTTCAGGAATCCGATGACAGTGATGGGAATGATGGGGTTTGAGGTGACGATCATGGGCGTCATGCTTTAGAACGAATAGAAGAAGAGATCACATTAGCTTTTTCCGCCATTTACAAAGGTCAGTAAAAAAAATAAAAAATCAGAGAGAGATTGATTCTCTAATCTCTCTTTCCATCACTCAATTAGTTAATTAATTAATTTAATATTGTTCCTCCTTTTCTTTTTATTTTTTATTATTTTTTAAAATTTTATTTTGATTGAAGAGAGATGGGTAGAAATGATGATTTTTCTTCCCTTCTTGTTGCTTTTCCTCTGCTTTGAGGGGAATGGTGCTGGGGATTTCGGATATGGTTAAAGTGAGTGTTCACCACCATTTTGTGGAGAGTGATCCCGACCGTCTAGATCGTGGGTGGGTTTACCTTGTGACTGAACTTGGCTCAAAAGGGTCTTTGCTCTTGCTCGGCTGGTAGACTCTCAGGAGTTTTAACTCCCGGTCAAGGGTTCGAGCACCCATAGGTGGTGAATTTCCACCAGCGTGAGTGAGTGTGTGGGGCGTGTGCGCGTATGTATTTTTTTTTTTTAAAAAAAACTCGGCTCAAAAGCTTGAAATTGTCTTGAACGCGGCTTGAATTAGTTCGATTACTGATTGAGCCAAGTTGAACCGGACATGCTGACTCGGACGCCAAGCTGAACCGAGCTGGGCCCAGCTCAACTCGGGTTCAGCTCGATGTACACCCCTAAACATCTGTACAACTTAATTAAAAGGTTGCATGTCAAATAATGGAATACATTCAATTACTATTGTTTTCTATGATGTGGTCCACGTGAGATTTGGATATGCCCGTGGATAACACATCAAGGTGGGCCCTCTGGCTACTTGGGGCGGTTGATTCGCACTCTGAGAAGTCATAAACGTGGTATATATTTTCTCAAATTAAACCGACTAAATTAGGGAAACCATCTACTTTAAGCTACTTTCGAAACGTAAACTTGGTTGATTGATTCTAACTTCTGATTTGTGTTTGTTGAAATAAGACCACTGGATTCTTTTCTTTATTAATCACCAGATAAATGTCCACCAATCTGACAGCCAGATAATTAAATACGCTTAATCTTTTGGTCACCATACATCTAAGCTGGTATACTTACGTTGGATGGTTCGACTTGAATTACTTATTTGACACGTGTACAACTTTTGAGTAATTTCTAAGGGATGCGGATTTCCTGCGAACGACTCTCGCAGGAAGTTACCGCGCTGGGAACCCAGGTGGGGCCCACTGTGATGTTTGTGAGAAATCCTACCCGTCCATCCGTTTTTTGAGTTCAATTCAGGACGTGAATTCAAAAATGAACCGTTTCAAGAGCTCAAGTGGGCCAAAAACATAATAATTGAACGTCCACAGTTGAAATATCCGTGGGCCACAGAAGTTTTGAATCTTTCTAATATTTGTTATTTCAGTTCATCCCAGTAATAATGAATTTATTAACGGTATGGATGGCTTGTATACATCACTGTCGAACCCAGGTATATTTTAACGGTAGAAATTTTCCTAACCACATTTTCCTTTAGCACGGCCTACTTAAGCTTTGGATACGGTTCATTTTTGCCATCGTGTCCTTAAATGAACTCAAAAAACGGATGGAAGGGGAGTATTTCTTACAAACATCACGGTGGCCCCCACCTGGGTTCCAGCGCAGGAACTTCCTGCGAAAGCCTTTCGCAGGAAATCCGCGTCCATTTCTAAGTGCCTGCGTTTGATCCATCACACTCTACAGAGTATCATTGTTTTTCTCCTTCCACCATCTCCGTCGTCGATTGATGATGAGCAGGCATCTCTACGTACATTCAAACGGGATTCCCATCGCCTTTATTTTTTGGGAAAAAGGCGGGAATTCCTTCTAACGGTGCACAGTCCTCCCAAGTGACTGTCAATGGACGATATAGATTCTAGAACGATGGTGCTACCGCACAACACAAGCGCCCACAAGCGGCACACGTGCAAGATCCAGGATGTTCATCAGGCGTGGATGGACGGGTGGATGAGATCCAACCCGTCCCCCACCCGTCCATCGGGTGATCTGCCCCATTTTACGCCTTTCTCGTGTACATCACGCTGATCTGACACTCAGGTGGGCCTCACCATTGGAAGCAGCGTAAAATATTCATAAAATCTATAAATTTACGTGGTGTGGTCCACCTTATTCTAATAATAGTGTGATTTTCTCAAAAGTGCCTTCGTCTTGGTGAGAAGAGTCGTATGAATGGTTTGGATGGCATATACAAACCACGTTAGGCTCCATATGTAGCCATGGTGTGTCCCATCCCAATTCTTCCTCATGGTGTGGCCCACCTGAGTTTTAGACCTATCCAGTTAGTAAAGTTCCAAAATGAACCCGAGGCAGCGCACCTGATGGACGGCGTGGATCTCATGCACGTTCCCTTAAATGGTGCTCAATCGTTGTCCGGAATTACTGACCGTCCATTTGTCGGTTCGTGTATGGTTCACTTGATGAGTGATCTGGACGGATCTGTGGCCTAAGGAACATTCGCCGCGCGACCCTAAAAGCATGGAATTTGGCGCATGCATACGCAACACTGCACGTGTCGGCAGCTTGTATTTGGGTGGAGAGATGCACGGCTGCAAATGACACAGCTAGTCAGCTACGGTGAGTCCATGAGAAGAGAAAATTATCATTGTAAACACTACCTTTTATCTAGCTTCTTTTCATAACGGTTCAAAGCTTATCTTATCAAATTAGGCTTTTTATGCACGAACAAAGTCTTTGAAAATAAAAATACCAAACCTTTGCCTAAAAGCGGAATTCTTTCATTTTCAAATGCTCTGACCGTACATAAAAGGTTTAATTTGAAAAGATAATTTTTGAACGGCCCAAAAAGGAAGCTAAATAAAAGGTAGAATTACAGTGATAATTTTCTCCCATGAGAAACAGGGAATCCGATTGACTACTCCCGTTGCCACCAGCCCGGTGGCTGATGGTCGGTGCTCTATGGCCCACCATGATATATTCCGTTCATCTCGTTTTACAGATAAATTTAGTTCTTGAAACAAAAAATGATAGGGATATAAAACTCAATTGGACCACACCACATGAAAACTATTGATTAGGTATTCACCATTAAAATCATCCTAAGGCCCACTGTACTGTTTATTTGACATCCAATATGTTGATTAGGTCATGCAGACCCAGATGAAGGTAAAAAACGAAAGAACAGCTTGATCCAAAACTTTTATGCCCTCCAAAAAGGTTTTAATGGTCAAAGATCACTCAATACTGTTTCCTATAACGTGGTCCACTAATATACCTCGTTTATGTTATCATAGCATAAAATGATCTAGAAAATTAGATGGACAGCAGGATGAAACGCACACATCATGGTGGGGCCCATGGAGCACCGACCACAGCCAATGGCTAGTGGCACGGGCAGTAGCCAATCCGTTTCCGAGAAACAGGGGCTATTTACATAAGGTGGGCCACCCAGGCACATCGGATGTACAGGTTGGACATTATCCAACCGTCCTTTTTCCCCATAAAAGCGTGGCTCGGCTGATGACTAGATTGCCCTGGTTCACAAGCCAGGCCATGCTCAAACAACTGACCCACCGGTTCTCGGTTAGGATCTCTTACTCGTGCCATAGATTGGCACGTGTAAAGCGGTTAACCTCTTCATTTCCCCTCGCGCGAACTACCGTATAGATTCTCGTAGTACAACCGCCGGTCCGGTCGGGTCCGGTCTGGACATGTCCCACACTCACGAGAAGACCGTGAAATGAAAAGAACCGCCGGCCTATCTATCTCTCCCGTATAAATATTCTTCCCCCCATCACTCTCTCTCCTTCCATTTTTCTTGCAGGGTCTCTCTCTGTCTCTCACTCACTCTCTTACTCTCTCTGTTTTGATGCTCTCCTTCTTCCTTCGAAATCCGAACCCTTGGATCTCTCTCCAAATCAAGGGTTCATATTCGCCGAAATCTCCGTTCCGATTCCCGATAAGATTTCCGCGTATCGGGTGTCGGCTGTCCGCTTCTAAAACGGAGGGACGAAAGCAATCTCATCCCAATTTCTCAGCAATGGGAGTCGGTCGGAACGTAGAAGGTCCGTCCTCTCGGTTCTGGATCAAGTTCCAGAAGCAATCCGTCTTTGCCGTGTACACACCGTTCGTCGTGTCTTTGGCTTCTGGCAGATTGGAATTGGAGACTTTCCGGAAATACATCGCGCAGGATGTGTATTTCCTTAGGGCTTTCGTGCAAGCGTTAGTTGTTGGGCATCCTTTCTTTCTTTTTCTTGTTTAGAGTTAGGTTTGGTATTTCTTTTGGTGAGATTGTGTTGAATTAGGGTTTTTCTTTACCTTTTTAGGTTTGATATGGCGGAGGATTGTGCAGACGATGATGATGCAAAGGTGGCGATTTGCTATTTGAGGAATAGGGCTTTGGAAGAGATGAAAATGTATGATTTGTCAATGAAAGTAAGATTTCGGGTTTTTTTTTTTTTTTTGATTGCCTTGATGTGTTATTTGGACATTTGAATTGCTCTTTCGTTCTATTCACGATAATTTCCATATCTGATTTAAGACGACTTTTTTTTTTTTTTTTTTTTTTTAATTTATAAAATTTATTTATTTTTTATTTAAATGTATGGGCCCGTTTGGATGTTTCTTGGAACATTTCAACATCCATTAGAAATCCATATCTGATCCAAGTAGACTCTTCTTTATATATATATATATATATATATATATATATATATATATATATATATATATATATATATATATATATATATATGTATGGGCCCGTTTGGATGTTTCTTGAAGCATTTCAACATCAATTAGAAATCCACCTACAAAGATGATCTCTCATCCTACCCAATATACGTTTGATGTGTATGCAAGATGCGGAGTCCATTGACCATATTTTCATTCATTGCCCATTTGCGAGGAAGATTTGGGAGCATTTCTTGCTATCTTTAGGTGCTATGTGGGTGATGCCGAAGGTGGGTGAGGCTCTCCTTTTGGCATGGCATGAGGGAGGTTCGGGAAAGGTCGGAAGAGTCATTTGGAGACACTCCATATTATGGCCATTTTGCAGGCAGTTTGGGGAACTAGGAACTCTTGCTGCTTTCATAACGAGTCGATGTAGGTGGAAAATGTTCTTTGTAGGATTAATCATCTAACTTTTGAGTGGGAGAACTATATTAAGCTTTCCTAGGCTGTTGGGGACTTTCGCTGTGTTTTTCTGTTTGTTTGAATTCTTTCGTGCCTTTCGGTACACTTTTTAATAAAATGTTGTTATCTCTCTCTCTAAAAAAAAAGAATCCATATCCGATCGAAGTAGTTTCTTCTTTTCTTAATATAGGATGTTTCTTAGAACATTTCAACATTCATTAGAAAACCCATTGGGGGTGGCTTCTTTTCTTTGAAATCATCATCTCCTGAAAGGGCATTTTCTGCCACCAATTGTGATTGGACTTGAATTCAAACTGGCTGTAGGGTATCCATATGCATCATTTTGCTGTGAAGCAATGCAAATGTAAATAAAGAACTTGGAATTGTAACAAATTTGTGATTTCTTATTGTATGGAAGAGAGACATTTTAAGAAGGCAAACCAGATCTGTCAAGACGAAAGGAATCGTTGAAGAGGATTAATGCTAGGAGCAATTTAGATCTCATGAAAGGCAAGCAAGATGCTGTGATATATCAGGACTCTTGATTTATTGTTTCCAACACATGAGTTATGATGGTTTGACATGTGCAAGTACTATGGTTTGACTTGTTTGGAACTCAAAAGATTTGACAGTTAGAGGAGTTCATGGTCTATTCATTGGTGACCTCCAGATACCAAGAAGGCGTCAGTTGATTAGGCTATTTCAGGCATTCCACTACCTTGTTTGGCACATACTATCCTATGGAGTCAATACATCATAAAGCAACATGCAAGTGATTTCTATGTTTCATATCATAATGTCAAAAGTATTTATAAGAAATTCTCAACTTCTAGCACCATATTGCTTTTGAGAGAAAGCTTTTACCTCTTTATAAACAAGGGATTCTTTCAAAGAAGAAAGCATCAAGGCCTTAGGATCTTGGTTTGAACTCTGAAGACTTATATCTATAATATATAACACGAGAAGTTGGTGGATACTTTTCCCCCACAATTGGTTGTTGAGAGATTTTAAAACATAAAGAATAGTGGATGCGTCTGGCCCTTCAACTGGGGATATTTCTGTCATTTCCTTTTTTTAAAAAAATTTTAAATGAGAATAGTACGCACCATTTCCTCTCCTCCGAGCCCACACACAACGCAACCCTTCAGAATTTTGTCCAACGAAAAAACCATTTAGGGCCCACCATGATGTCCTGGCAACATCCATACATCCATCATTTGCTGTGGCTCATGTTAGGTTGGGAGGCCAAAGCTGAGGCATATCTAAAATCAAGTGGGCCAAAGCATCAGAAACAGTGAGATGGGATGCCCACAGTTTGAAACTGCTCCAACAGTTTTCTGTTTCGACTCCAGCTGCATAAAAACAGCTGATGAATCATGAACTCATGTTGAGGGAAGAGGAAACATCACTCAGTCCACGGCGGTTCATGTTAGGTCAGGAGGCCAAAACAGAGGCATATCTAAAATCAAGTGGGCCAAAGCATCAGAAACAGTGAGATGGGATGCCCACAATTTCAAACTGTTCCAACAGTTTTCTGTTTTGACTCTAGCCGCATAAAAACTGCTGATGAGTCATGTACTCTTGTTGAGGGAAGAGGAAACATCACTCAATCGCCTTCATTGCCTTTTTCATCCATTCTTCATGTTCAGAAATTATCTACTAATTATTGTCTGTTAGCTACCTCACCACTTTCTGCTTGGCATTAGAGCAGGTTTTTGGATCTGATCGCAGTCTACTATTGTGGGGCCCACTGTTGATGCCAGTGAGGTACATCCATGTAGTCCTTTAAAGCAGAAAATTATAGGATCTAGAAGAAAATGGTTTTAGAAGAATATTGGTGTTTTTTATGCAATTTTTGGATAGCTTTTTGTTGTGTTTCAGCAAAAATAGGGAAACGACAGAAAAATCCAGATTTCGATTTTCTTACTGTACTAACTTTTTTTTTTTTTTTTCCCCTCCAATCTCTCTCCCTCCCTCTCCGTCTGTCTGCATCGTATGTGCCACACCCCCTAGGGTTGATAATGCAGCACGCGAGCACTTCTCACAGCAATTTATGATGTGAGATATACTTGATTGCTCACCACTGATTGAACTTGATGAACATGGCGTGTATTAGATGCTTAATTAGGTGCATTTAATCTTTTCAGACTTGTTAGTGTGTATGTGGCTATTGAAACGATACCGGATTTGATAAGGAAAAAATAGAACCCTATGTACTCCAGCTAATTATTTGTTGGACTTTTGGTTGGTTTTCTATGATTAAAGAAAAAATAAAAGAAAACAAGAAACGAATTTAACCCCCTTTTTTGGCATGGAATGAGCTGGTTTTAGAAGTAGGCCTCATTTCAGTTGGGGGATCGAGGATGTTTGGACGATCGGGAAGAAATATGCATGGGAATTGTTTTTTAGTACATGAGATTGTACAGGGTGGAAATTGGGTGTGGCTAACACTCGATAATTTGTTGTCTGACCAAATCATAATTAGAAAGCTAATGGGATATGTTAAGAGCATGGCTCTTTTGAAGAAGGGATTAGGAAGCCATCTTTGATATTCCAGATGGGCTTCCTGTTGGCTTTTCACCAAAATTTTGGGCGGAGGTGAAAAGAGATTTATTTGCATTTCTAGAAAAAATCATGGAAGGGAAAGAGTTTGTAGGGAGATAGGATCTTTCTTAAATTGCCCTTATCCCCAAGAGAGAGGCGAGTGCTATAGATCAAAGATTTTTAGTTATTAGCCTCATTGGGAGTGGGATGGATGAAAGATTGCATTACTTTGCCTCATTCTCTACTCCCATCATTTTTTAAAAGAAAAGATGATGAATTCATTAAGTGTTGGAAGAAAACAATTCATTAAGTGTTGGAAGAAAACAAAAGATGAGAATAGAGGCGAAGGGTGACCCTCTTGTTGCCTTGCCAAACTTGAGAAGCAAAACAAACTACACAAAAAGAGACAATCGAAGGTGCCCAAAATGTAGGAGGGATGAGAAAGAAGATAGAAGAGGAGAATATGAGACTTTTGCACACACTACACAATTCAAAGGGGTTAATTTTATATGATTTTCCCCCTTTGCAACAGAATATTTCTTCCTAAACTCATGCTCTCTCTCAAATTCCAATCTTCCTTTCATATGGCATGTACAAAGACACACATATATAAAAGCTCAAGTATTCTAAAATAAAAAAAAAATACTACACACACGTGGACTTTAATCTCTCCCTTCTTTTTATTCTCTTATGCTAATATTGAACTTAGTAAGATCTTCCAAGATATTAATATATCTTATTAAAGACCAATTGAGATATTAATTTATTTTATTAAATATCTTCAAAGACACAAATCTCTCAAAATTGAAACCATGAATGACTAAATATCACTTAAAGGTCCTTCAAAATCTTCACTGGATAAAGACCTAAAAGAACCAATCTAGACCTTCACAAAGGCTATTTATTTCTTAAAAGTCTCTAAACATAAGCTGCATAACTCAACATGTGGGGCCCACTAAATGGGTTGTACCACCAACAAACCAGGCTTTTGGGGCCCGCATCTTCATCCTATACTTCTTGTGATCATTCATGCTTGCATTATTCCTCACTGGTAGGAAGGAACTCATCTTTGACTTGATAGATGATAGCGATCTACCTTTATAATGTTTCTTCCTTGTTGGCGGTAGTTGATAGTGAAGGCCCATGTGTCGGATTACCACTTGCATCAAATGGGGTTGTAGATCATGCCACATCTTTGTTCATCTTTGTGCTCTACATATGCTAGGTGTCGGCTTAAACTTTTGTAGTTATGGAGTTGTAAGTCTATCCACTCCTTGTTTACACAGTGTTGCCTATGTCCTTATTGGATTCCGATTTCTGTGCTTTGATCGTTGTTTGGATGGGGACCGGCATGATCATCTCATCTTTGACTTATACCATAGAATGCGCTAGTTCAACTGTTGAGCTGCTCATCTAATCCTTGCCGGTCTAATTGTTGATATGTTGTCTAATCTATCTATGGATGGATTCATCTACTAGTTCAGCATCCAACTCTTCATGTGGATCTTCTTTGATTGTGGCACCTTCTCTAGGTACTCATTCGTTGGATCTTTAGACACTTTAATGAATCTTAGATTTGTTAATTGAAATTCTTAGATTCTTTGCGTAACTTGAGAATCTTAAAATTTATATCACAATTCACAACTGTAGCTCTCCAATTGTTCATCTCTTCTACCACGAGGATGAACAAACAAAACATGGTTGGAACCATTAACATCTGATTCCAAGATGTACCAACTTCTCATGCATAAGGAGAGATTCTTCGATGTTAAGTTTTGAGATTCCTCGTGCTTGTGGGGCTCACTTGGTGAACGGGTCAGATGGAATATAAACAACAAGGTGGGCCCTATTATTAAGTTGGTGATCAGTGGACACCCCATTCCCATTGTTCTTATAGTGTGGCTTAAGTGAGTTTTGGAATAACCCATTTATTAAGCTCAGGTACTAAGTTGAGGTGGCACAACAAATGGATGGAGTGGATGTCACAAAAACATTTAAGTTGGCCCACAAAGCTTACATGTTGCATTTGTTTGTATGCCATCATTTTTGTATGGAAGAAACTTCCTTTTTCAAACTCAGAGGACTTAATGCATTGAATGTTGCCTAATTTGAGTAATTGGAATTTCAAAAGTCCATATAATTCCTTAATAATGTGTTTAATATTACAAAAAATGCCCTTGATAGTCTTTAACGGGCTGGGCTAGGGTTAATGGGCCTTTATACATAGCCCAAGCCTAGCCTAGCCTAATTAGTAAATGGCCTTTAATTTTCTTCTCAGGCATGGCCCTTGGGCTAGATACGCCTATCCAAGCTTGGCCTAATGTGGGCCAAGCTTGGAAGCCCAGTGGGTTAAACTAGCCCATCGATAGTAAGGGAGAAAATTCCGTATCTCTAGTTGTATCCGCGTTAGGCAAGACTGTTCTGGACCTTGACATTTTGCAAAAGTAAGATCGAGGAAGAGGTTGAAGACTTGATTGATGTAGGATGGGCTGCAAATGCATTCTTAACACGACTAGTCCAAAAGAAGGCCAAACAAAAACGGAAGTAGTCCGTCATAACTGGACCCAATCCTACGTAGGGCATGGCGTAACTGAGTCCCTAGGCATGTTCAATTCGAAGAGATTGATTTTGGATATGGAGAAATCGTTGTTTGAAGTGTTGATCGTAAAAACAACTGTAATTTTTGATACAGGCATCGTTATGAAATGCATAGCCTATCGATCTTTATGTAATGGTGGTTTTGGGGTCAACCGATCTTCATGGCTGGTCGTGGACGTTCGTTTCGTGAGAAACACTCGTCTTGAGGTTCAAAATTGCAATTTTAGGAAAACTTTATTATTTTTATTTTTATTCTTTTGTTTTCGTCGTATCTCCCTATTCTTGCAGTTATAGTATTTTCATATTTTTAAGAAATTGCTTGTAATAATGCTGGGAATGCTCCGGTGAGGTTTATTCGAGGCTTATATGTTTTTGGCAAATTTAATCTTTTGGGAGTTTTTTTTTTTTTGCTATTTTGGATAATTTCGAATTAGGGTTTTAGGTATTCCATATAAGTGATGTAATCGAGTAATCTCAGATCATTATGCAATTAAATATTTGAGTTTTCACTTTTATTGTTTCTTGTAGATTCAAGAACTTCCTTGTGAATTTAAGGGTTTGACTACTTGAGGAAGATGATAATCTTTCTCATTATTGTTTCATGCTTTTCCTTGTGTCAAGACTTTACCTGCCTTATGAGCTCACCCATCATTATGGGATCATGTTGCTTGACTCAATTTATTGGGTGTGGAATGCTCAATTTATTCCATAACAGTAATGGTGGTCATGATAGCCATAGTTGTTATCATTACGATATGGGCTATAACGGCCGTTACAATTTTTTTTATGAAATATTAATGGCCGTTGCATATAATTTTAGAAAAAACCTATATAGGATTGTTATTGGGCTATTATGGGTCAATTTTTGTATAACGGCCGTTACGATCTTGTAATGCGCAACGGTTGCCACTATTACCATCGGTAATTGTCTTGCAATACCTTAGCAATGCTGATACCCTGGGGCAGCCTTCAGTCAAGTCATTCTATTCGGTTCTAGCTTGTCCTCACTCTATTGGCCCTTCTACCCCATCTCCCTTATTTGAAAGTGTAAGGGTCCTCCTTGGGACCTAGCTTTCACCTGTTTAGTGGGTAAAAAGGGCTTATGATGGATAATCTTAGTGAGAGAGGAATGTGTGTCATGAATGGCTGCCTTTTGCATTTGAATGAGGCAAAATCTGTGAATCGTTTATTTATCCATTGCCCATTTACTAATTATATTTGGGATTTATTTTTTGTACTTCTTAAGGTGGCATGGGTTATGCCACAAATCCATGGGGGAGCTAATGAGGGCCTGGCATGGGGGCAAGAAAGGCAGTAGATGAAGTTTGATTGTTTAGTGTTTATCCATGCTAGCAATGTTTTGTGCGGTGTGGCTTATACTCAATAATTGGGCTTTTTAGGACAAGTCGAGTTTCCGTGATTTGGTATTTCTAAAAGTGAGTGTTTTGTAATTAAATGGGATGTGCTTCTAAGGCTCTTGGATGGAGTCAAGGGTTTGAGTGGATTCTTGCGGCATTTATTTCGTCGTTGTAGTTGCCACTTGGGATGGTGCCTTAGCATCCTTTTGTTTTTCTTTAATAAATTTTCATTACCCCATGTTAAAAAAAAAAAAAAACGAAGGAAAAAAAGGACCAATTGGAACCCAAACTAACACCTCTTACACTTATGAATGGGGAGCCATCCAACACATCCCCTTGATCCATAGTGATGATAGGTGCTGCTTGTCCTCGATTGACAACGGGAAAGATCCATAATGATGAGAGGTGCTGCTTGAGATAGTCTCTAGTTTTCAAGCTTTTGTATTATATTCTTGAGAGATCCTAACAAATCAGGGATTCTTGATTGTCTTCTTTTTTATAGTGACTATTTCTGAACAATGTTTCTTCAAAGGGCTTCTTTAGGTATTAGAGAGGGTTGAGACTGGGAGACCTGCTTCCTTGTCGCCATTTGTAATTGTCGGGAAGGTACTCAGTAGAATGATCAAGAAAATAATTGAGGAGTGCATCATCTCCCGTTCTAAAGGTAGATGAGTTGGATTTCCAGGTGTTGCACTTTCAGTTCACGGACAATACATTGTTAACATGTGATTCTTCTAGAGAATATATTGTGAGCTTGAAGTTTGATGGAATGGGGTATTTTCAGATTAGAAGAACTGGTCCAAGTAAGAAATCATCGGGGTAAACATGATGGAGAATTTTGTGGCAAGTCTTGCAACTATCTTAGGTTGTAGGGTTGGTTCCTTCTCATTAACTTAACTTGGCCTTCCACTTTGTATCTATGTGGAAAAAGTGGAAAGAAAACATATGGTGTTTGGAGGGAGAATTATACCAATCTTGGTGACCTTTTTCTAATTTGCTAATCTGTTATATATCCCTTTCTCAACACCCAACAAATGTGTTGGATAGATTGGAATGGCTACAAAGAGTATGCAAACCGAGAGATATTGGTGGCTTAAAATAAGAAGATTAAAGGGTATGAACATAGTTCTTCTTAGGAAGTGGTTATGGAGGTTCTTGCAAAATGAGGATAGCTTATGGAGGGTGACGACCTCTAAATATGGTCTTCATGATGGTGGTTGGATACTCCATCCTGATGTCAATTCTCGAGGGTAGGGGTCCGGAGGGCAAATTTAAAGAGGGTATCACATATGGGGTCGATAATGGATATTGTGATTCTTTTTTGGGAAGATAACTAGGAAGGAATGCTTTGAGAATCTCTATAGGTGGGTAGTGGAAAAGGAAATCACGGTTGATAGATGGTTCTTAAGGGAGGGTGATCGGGTTATCTAGTTCAGTCCACTAGGAGGACTTTGAATCATGTGGAAATCAACTCCTTCCCAGAGAATCTCTATAGGTCAGTAGTGGAAAAGTAAATCATGGTTAACATATGTTTCTTAAGGGAGGATGATCAGGATATGTCGTTCATTCCACTTAAGAGGAATTTGAATCACGTGGAAATCAACTCCTTCCATTGTGGGATAAGACCGCACGATTTGGAAGATAATGAGTCTCATATTCTTTTTTGGGAAGAAAACTGGTGCAATGATGGTTCCTTGGAAACACTTTCGAGAATCTCTATAGGTTGGCACTAGAAAAAGGACATAATGGTTGACATATATTCTCGAGGGAGGGTGATTGGATTATTTGGTACATCCTACTCCAGGAGAAATCTGAATAAATCGACTCATTTTCTCAGTTGTTGCTTTTATTGGAGGTTTCTTCAACCTAGCGCTAGGATTAGGTTGCTTGATTTGAATAACAGGCCTTTATGATGTGATCTTTCTACAGAAGAATCATGAGTGTGGGAGATGCTCGCAATGCTATTAACTCATGTTTACTTGGATTGCAAAAAAGGCGAAGTTCTTATGCTGGATCATCTTTCTCAATAGCGGGCGAATATATCATCAATTGTTTTTGTGTCTTAAAGTTGAGGAAATGGTTACTCATCCCTTCATTCATTGCCACTTTTCTAAGAAAGTGTGGAATTACATTCTCAACTTAGCTTTCCTAGGTATAAGTGAACTTTGTCACTTGACCAAAAATTGAGAGATCAAGGTTGGCTAGAAAAGAACAAAAAAAGAAACGAAAAAACTTATTAGGGAGAGTTGAATGATGCCTTCATTTGTGGATAGTGTCTTCGATGCATGGAGGTTCGGTTTCAAAAGTCAAAGAGCTAGTGGTCTGTGGTGCTGATCTCTTCCAGCAATATGGGGGATGAAATGGAAAGATGTGAATAATATAGCCTTTATAAATTTACTGGAACCTTGACCCAAGCGATGGCAAAATTCGTTGGACTTTGGTACACAACGAATTTATTGGATTGTCTATAAATGACCTAAAGAGATGTTGTATGTGGTTTGTGGAGGATGCTTTCCGTTCTTGTCTAAATCCACACCACATGGAAGGCTCCGCCAAGGGGGATGCGGAAACTAAACCTTGATAGGTGCTCAAGGGGCAACCTTGGCCCAACAGTAATTGGAGATATCATAAGGGATGGCTAAGGAGGTTCGTCGAGTCTTTGTTAGTCCTATTAATTCGTGATTTGAATGAGGTGGAAATGAGGCCCTGCAGATAGGCCTAAGCAAACTCATTTGTATGAAGGTCCCTGCAATCACTGAAGGTGATTCTTAAAGTGCCATTAATTAGGCATCTTTGGTCGTGGGTACAATGAAGATCGGGAAGATGGTGGAGGAACTTAGAGAGTTAAGAGAAGTACTTCTTTGGCATCCTTTGCATGTATTCTTAGGGAAGGGAACTCTATAGTTGATGATCTACCCAAGGATGACAGTTCTATTCCAGAAATGCTCACCCTTTATACTCTTTGTTGTTGTCTTTCTGTAACATTATTTCTCCTCTCCAAAAGACTGTGTTCATATGTGTGCACGTTTGGGTGTGGGATAATGGTTGTGATTGTGGGTGGAAGTGCGCTTGCTTTTGTGTGTGTGTGTGTTGGTGGGTGTGTGTGTGTTCTTGCATGTGTATGCAGGTAGTGTTTAAGAGATTATTATTATTGTATGTGTCGGAGACCTGAGATATGGAAACATGTATCGATATCATCGATAAAATCACATACTAGGGGATGTATCACTATTTGAGTCAACACGAGGAAAATGTGGAATTTTTTTAGTGAAACTTCAGGGGATCTTAAAAAGACAAATGGTTAAAAATTAGGGACTGAATATATTACAAAAAACAACTATACATTACAGATTTCCATTTTATAGTGGCCTAAACTGTGTTGTAGGACAAAAATATTTAATTAATAAATATGATTTTAATGCTCTAATATTTAATAAATAATGCAACAATTCAGCTCATATAATGAACCGATTTAAAACACCAAGAAAATGGGATTTTTTTTTTTTTTTGAAAAGATGGTTAAGAAGGGGACGACATATACAACGGTATGTGAAGATACAAGTGCAACACTGCACAATATCTAAGTGAACTACTTTTTTTTTTTTTTTTGAAGGGTGATAAGAAATTTTAATATCTAAGCGAACTACACCCACAACTGATAATAAATGCCTAATAAAGGAAGAAATGATTAATGTAAAAGGAAAGCTCCATTGCATATGGCAATCCTCCAGAGAGAGAGCCAGAGCAACTCCGAAAACTTACCAAAAAATCACAGTTAATCTTCTAAGATGAAGCTCTTCTAGATCCCGTATTTAGTTCTCCTGTAGTGGACTATTTGGCCGTACACTGCATAAAAATCACAGTAAATCTTCTAAAATGAAGCGCTCTTCTAGATCCTATATTTATTTCTCCTGTAGTGGACTATTTGGCTGTACACTGCATATTGCAATTAGCTTAGGAAAGATGCTCTGATACCAAGTAGAAAGTGGAGAGATTGAAGGGAAAGAGAAGGAAGAAAGAAAGACAAGGAGAAAACATTTTAGGGCAACAAGTGTTGGCCCAAAAAGCTAAAATACATATTAACTTGGTTTCTGGTGAATTGAAGCAAGTTACAGGATTTTACTCACCTAGAATTTGATTTGTGATAAACATATGTTAAGAAGGTAAAAACATCTTGATATTATCTAAATAGTTGAACACAGACCGGAGACTTTTATGATCTATGGCTGCAGTTAATTAACATATGTTTGGAGGAGATTTGAGTCTCTATTTTCAAGTTATGTATTGACATGGTCTCTTTTCTAGTCATTTTGTGTCTTTGAAGAATATTATCTGTGCAATGGTACTTCTGTGATGGAAACCAGTTATGCAGGAATGGGGCGTGGACCTTGAAAAAGAGAGCTCTCCGAACCCTGCAACTCTTAAAAACACAGATTTCCTGGTAGCGACCGCTTCAGGAAAGGTCGAAGGAGGAAAAGGCCCTGCCAAAATTGCAACTCCTTTTGAGAAGACAAAACTTGCTGCTTATACATTAGGTGCGATGACCCCTTGCATGAGACTATATGCCTTTTTAGGTAAGGAGCTTCAGTCATGTCTGGATCCGGCAGAAACCAGTCACCCCTATAAGAAGTGGATTGACAGTTATGCCTCTGAAAGTTTTGAGGTTTGGCTCGTATTTAATCTGATATACTTGCCAATATTGTCTACTGTCTTAAAAGGATTTTACTGAAGTATGGCTGTGCGTTGTCCCTCTGAACCAACACAGGCAGTGGCTGTGCAAACCGAGGAAGTGCTTGACAAACTAAGTATCTCGTTGACGGGGGAGGAGCTCAAAGTCATAGAAAGGCTTTATCATCAAGCCATGAATCTTCTGATAGAATTTTTGTCTGCTCAACCAATTGTTCATCGAACCGTAGTCCCTTTCTCAGGAATGCAGGAGCCAGCAGAGCACCGTCTTGTTATATTTTCTGATTTTGATTTGACGTGTACTGTTGTTGATTCCTCTGCCATCTTAGCAGAGATTGCGATATTAACTGCACCCAAAGCAGATCCTAGTGGGCCTGAAAATCCAATTGCTCGTAAGTCATCAGCTGATCTAAGGAACTCATGGGATGTTCTTTCCAGGCAATATTCTGAGGAACATGAACAGTGCATAGAGGGCATTATGCCCAGTGAAATAGGTAACTGAAAGCAGCTGCTTTTGCAGTTTCATTTCTTTAATCAATACTGGAAGAAGCAAATGAGGCTTTATGAGGAAGCACTATTTATATTTTGCTTCCTGCTGTTGCTTTTCAGTGGAAGCTTTTAACTATGAAGGTCTATGTAAAGCACTTGAGCAGCTTTCTGACTTTGAAAAACGAGCAAATTCTCGAATCATTGAGTCTGGAGTGTTGAAGGGCTTGAATTTAGAGGACATAAAACGGGCAGGAGAGCGCCTAATACTCCAAGATGGTTGTGTGGGTTTTTTCCAGCAGATTCTAAAGAAGAAGGAAGTGCTTAATGCAGATGTCCATGTACTTTCATATTGTTGGTGTGGAGATCTCATTAGGTCAGCTTTTTCATCAGGTATATATATATATTTTTTCCATTAGTGCTGTGTGAACTCTTAAAATAGTCTGCCACTGCTTGGTACATGCCTATTCTTTCATTTACTTTAAATGTTTATACTCTTTCTTTCTTTCTTTCTTTCTTTTTTTTTTTTTTGGTGAAAGGTAACGATTTTATTAAAAGAGAACAAATGCCAAAAAAAAACCGCAAAGAAATTAGAAGACACCCCAAGATAAAGACGAGAGGCGAGGTGTAATTTTTGAGGCTTAGTCCATTTTATCCTATTTTGCCGTCTTAAAGATCTCCAATACTAATTTACTATTATTCCTCTCTCCCTACAAGGCTTAAATGCCTCTGCCAATAAGGACAATCTCCGTAGCATCTTCCCTTTCCAAAAAAAAGAAAAAAAGAAAAAAAGAAAATCCTCTCCCTCTTCCCAAACCCCACTCCCCTGCCCGAAAAGAAAGAGGCCCTCGACGGAACCCAACATCACCCACGGCATTTTGAAGATCATCTCTCCCAAAGCTCACTAGCAAAGGGACTATGAATAAAGAGATGGTCAACCAATTCCTCATTCTGCATACAACATGCAGACATTAGTGATCAGCATCTTGCTCCAAACTCATTTTGCATTTCTGAAAATAAAATGGTAAACTATTGACTTGTGCAATGCAGTCAACCCTTGACTTTTCTTTCATGATTTATTAATAAAGTATGGAAGGGTTGGATCTGAAGAGATGGTGATAATGTTGGGGACCCCATATAGCTGGGGCACTCTATGACGAAGATATGATTGAAGAGACAAAACATGCTACTTTTTATCATTGTCTTTCATTTTAAAGAAATAGAGATTACCAACGAATACTTTTGCTGCTGGGAGATGATGAAAAACTTCTTTTTTATCTCGCTGTGAGCAGGTGGTTTAAATGTTTTGAATGTACACTCGAATGAGTTTTCTTACGAAGAATCTGTTTCCACGGGGGAAATCATGAGGAAGGTGGAGTCTCCCATGGACAAACTTCGGAACTTCAAAGACATCTTGAAGAACTGTAGTGAAGGCAGCAAGCATTTATCAGTTTATATTGGCGACTCGGTGGGTGACTTGCTTTGCCTGCTTGAAGCGAACGTGGGCATTGTTATTGGATCAAGCTCAACCCTAAGGAGAGTGGGTAGTCGGTTTGGTGTCTCTTTTGTTCCCTTGTTCCCTGCTTTGGTCAAGAAACAAAACGAATTTGTTGAAGGGGACCCGTCTACATGGAAGGGATTGACTGGCACTCTTTATACCGTCTCTAGTTGGGCAGAAATTCATGCCTTTATTTTGGGGCTATACGATCATCTTTGATGAGTTTTCTTTTCCGTTCTTATCCCTTTATGCTTAGAAGTTTGAATGAAGGCAGGCATTATCCATGAGACCGATATCTTGATGGTGGTGAGTTTTATGAAGTGCCACCCATCAGCTCTTTCTTCTTTTCTTCAGTATGGACTGCCATGCAGATGCAGATGCAGATGCTGGGATTAACACATTTGGGTCTGTTTCTTCATCCCATTTCAGCTCTGTTTTCTGCATGCTCTTTTTGAATGAAGATCTAATGTTTTATGAACGTTTTCTATTTTCCAGGCAGTGAGCAGTCAAAGAGGTGGATTTGGATGTAAGAGAAGCTGTTTGTCTAAATAGATTTTGGTGGCAGCATTCATTAAAAAAAGAAAGGGGATCTTGATGCAAGTGAAATTCTTTTACTGGGGTTTGGAGTTTGGAAGATGCATGCCTCTCTCTAGTTACATGGGGTGAATTAACGATGCTCATCCAGTTTCATGTAAAGCTTCCGACTCTGCCTTTATTATTATTATTATTATTTTTGTGTTCGATCGGCCCTCTTATTGGGGATGAATGGCTGTAACATGTGGTTATCATTTCTTACTATGTTCTCTTCCTCTTTCTTGGTTGTCCGTGTGTGGTTCGAAACCACTATTTTCGATAGTGGTGGTACAATGCATTATGATGTCACTCGATAGAGGATGTATATCAAATCTGGACCATCTAATTTTATGCCCCTCTTGAATGAATTATAGTCCAAAAGCCACGTCACTCAGATGATTTTAACTGGGACTGTCAACAACGGTGCACAATAAGTGTACCCCAACCAGTGCAGAAATTTGAACAAGTCGTGGTACCAGAAGTGAGCCATATAATGGATGGTCTGGATGAACGCGTCACATGTATGCCACAATCCAAACAATCCAAATCGTACGGCCCAAAAATCAGATTGATTGGACAGTCCTAATCCCCGAGTACTGGGCATTTGTTCGTTGAAGTTGGAACTCTTTGCATATTTCGCATTTTAATTCTACATTTGGTGGCCACCAATCGAATGCAGAGGCTCAGGATATTTGTGCCGCGTGTTTGATGTTTCTGTGCATGCATCATACATGTAAATCAATTGGGAATATGGGAATCGTAGGCCACATTGCGGATGTAGCACAGGACGGATCAATTGATCTCAACTGTCTGATTTTGATCATTGAATTTGGTCTGTTGATCATTTCGTTTCTAACCATCCATTTGATATCTGCCAATTCGGTGGTAAGGATCACTTGAATAGTGTGATTTTTGGATGGTGATCCATTACCTATTTTTTTTTTTTTGCCAAAAGACCAGAGGATTCGCGTTTTATTGTGGAAGATGGTCGGGTGGTCAATCAACTGGGCTTGGGTGGTCCCCGCCCCAATTGTGAACTGGTTGGGTGGCTCATCAAATCAACCATGTATAGATCACCAAACCATGCGCACTTACCATGGACATATCATAGACAGTCACGGTGGCCCCTCAGAGCGCCCCTGTCCGTTCCTAGGTAGTACCCAATCCACGTCCAATTGTGGACTCGCTGGATGGCCCATCAAATTCAACAGTCTAGATCAACAGACCATGCGCAATTACCAAGGACGGATTATAGACAAAGTCGCAGCGAGAATAAAATGGCAACCATCGAGATGGTGGCCATCAAAATGGATAGTTGAAAATGAAGCATGACATATCAGGTTGTTAAGATCGTCGGATCTGTACCAATTTTGATCTTCTCTCCATCCATGTTGGGGCCCAAGATTTGGACGGTCTGGACTGGCTTGCACATATGCCGAAGTGTCCACAATGATCAAATGAAACAGATGCATTGTAATCTAGCCGGGAAAAGATAGATGGAAAATATGGGACGCGGATTGGTTAAGTGATCCTGCCACTAGCCAATAGTTAGTGGTCGGTGCTCTGTGGGCCTCACTATGATGTACGTATTTCATCCACACCGCCCATCTAATTTTCCAGATCATTTTATGGAATAAGCCCAAAAAATGAGGTAGATCCAAATATAAAGTGGGCCACATCACAGAAAATCTCAGCCAACCTGGCTAGTTTCAGCGTCAGTGGCAAAACCGCATCCGAAATCTCAGCCAACCATTCGACTTGAGAGGGAGACGGACGCGCGTCCTACCCCGTAATCCGTCCGGGCAGGTCTCTGTGGGATCCACTGTGATGTAATAGTTTTATCCACACTGTTCATCGTTTTTCTCGGATCATTTTAAGATATTATCCAAAAAAAAGTGGCAGCTCCAAGTCTTAAGTGGACCACAAAGTGGGGATTGAACTTCCACCATTAAAAACTCTTGGGAGCTGGAGAAGTCTCAGATCAAGCTTATATTTATTTTTTCATTTCATCCACGTTTAAATTACCTTATTAATAGGTTGGATGGTAAAAAAACATCACGGTGGCCCTTAGTAAGGTTTCAAGGGTGGGTGTTATTATCACTGCAGCTTCCTTTGGTGTGGTCCACTGGAGCTGTGGACCTGCCTCATTTTTAGCATAACGTCTTAAAATGACCTGAGAAAAGTTATGAACCGCGTGGATATAAATCTTACTCACGATGGGCCCCACAGAGCCCTGCCCGGACGGATTGCCGTCCGGGCGGTGTAGGACGCAATCCGCGTCCGAGAGAGACCTTGATCCCTGGGAAACGACATCTGCAAACCTCATGCAATTACTCGGGTAACTGTTCTTATTCTTTGATCCTTTTCATTTCCATGCATTTCAAGGTGATCGTGATTGCTCCAGCCTTTTGGATTTCCAGTTCATGATTCTCATTGATTTCTAGTGTGAAACATCAAGTATTCATTTAGGTATTCTTCAAAATCTCACCTTTCCTAGGATTTTGAATCTGACGGTGGTTTTCCTTCATGGGATATATATATATATATATATATATATAGAGAGAGAGAGAGAGAGAGAGAGAGAGAGAGAGAGAGAGATTCATGAATTCTGCATTGATTTTCTAGTGCATAACGAGATATTCATGAATTCTGCATTGATTTTCTAGTGCATAACGTCAAATATTGTTCTGGGTATCCTTCCAAATCTCATCTTTCCAAGGCATTTGAATATCACCGCGATCTTCCTTCATGGGTGTTTAATTTTCATGAATTCTGCATTGATTTTCTAGTGCATTACATCAAATATTTTTCTGGGTATTCTTCAAAATCTTACCTTTCCAAGGCATTTGAATCTGACAGTGATTTTCCTTCTTGGGTGTTTGATTTTGATGAATTCTGCATTGATTTTCTAGTGCATAACATCAAATATTCGTCTGCGTATTCTTCAAATCTCACATTTCCATTGCATTTGAATCAGACAGTGATTTTTCTTCTTGGGTTTTTGATTTTGATGAATTCCGTATAGATTGTGTGTAGTGTAGAGCATTTCTATGAAACGCCCCTTTCAAAAAATGGGGTTAGCAAGGTGTTGCTGCGGCCTGTGCACCTCACACGCACATGTTAAAATATGAGACGTTTTCGAAAATCTGAACTATTCAGCAGACTCGCAGCAGAAATTTCAGGTCAATTGGATACTTGGGTGGGCTTCAATCTCATGTTTAATTCTTGCAATTTATGCTTCCAACAGGCGCGGACCCCGGCATCTGCATTCCAAAATAAAAATTTGTTCCAACTCAGTTTTAGTGGCATCCATACGCGCCCTTAGTACTGCCATAGAAACTTCAATTGTCTTTGATTGCCATTTGTTTTCAAGCGCAGGATGTGATTTTTTTTTTTTTTTTTGGGTATTCATGAAATTCTTTCCTTTATAAGGGTTTGAAACTGGCAGAGATTTTCTTCATAATTTTCTATAGAAATTAATGATCTTAGTGAGATCATGTAGTGTTGAGTATTTCAATCAAAGAGATATGACACAATGCTCTGCTGAGAGTTTCTACAATATGCTCAGTGTTCAGTTTCTACAAATGGGGTCCTAAAAAGAAATCCAAACCGTTGATATGATTCAAACCACTTTTGGTAGGCTTTTCAACATCCTAACTCTTCAATAGGTGTCTAGAAAATCAGTGGTTCAGTGTTCAGTTTCTACAAAAGGGGCTGGTTCAATAATTTAAATAGTTGATATGATTTGAATCACTTTGGCTGGCCCTTGCAAAGTAAATCTCCCAAATTGGAACATCCTAAAACACTTCAATAGGTGTCCAAAAAATCAATAGTTAACAACCAAAGTCGATGAAAGATTCAATGGCTAGGATATTCCAATCTTGGGGATTTCTTGTATGCACGGACCATTCAGATATGTCTTATCATATCAATAGCTTGGATAACTGAATCATGTGTGTGTGTGAAAAAAGAATACTGAACCATGTGTTACACTTATTTAATTGAAAACCCAACAGTGTTGTAGGAACTCTCTGGCCCAACGTTGCGTAATACCTCTTAATCAAATACCCATTTAAATAAATGTATTATTAGAGAGTTGTTGATCACAGGAATTAGAATTTTTCTTTCACAGTTGTTTTTAAAAATGCATTTCTCAATTCCATGGTTTTCAAGCTGACAGATTTTTCAGTTATTTTTGAGAATCTTACCTTCATGGGATCGAAGCTGACAAAAACTTTCTTAATGTATATTTTTTGATGAATTCAGTAAGGTTACATGTCGTGTAGAACATTCGAGCAAATTACATATTTGAACAAATCTCTTGCCATGGTGACTTTTCTAATGACTGTTTTAGGAGAACATTAACTTGTTGTATGGCTCCATGGTGGGATTGATCATTTGCTTGATTTTCCACAAAACTAACTTACATTTGTTCTTTTTAATAAATTGTCCGATAGTTTGGAAGGGATTTAGAAACCATATGTGTAGAATTGATGACATGTGGTCAAACTGAAGTTATGGCCCTTGATAGAGTGCAATGGTGGAAAAGGATTCTTGTAGCTAACCCAATTAGTTGGTATAAGGCTTAGACGACGACGATGATACTAATCATAAGCTTCATCTTTGTCGAATAATTCCAAAATTTAATTACAATATTATGATTATTCTATTAACATTTTGCATGTTTTACTTGTGCAGTGGCTCAAAATATGTGGTTCAGTTGCATTGTTGAACATCCACATAGACTGACCATGGCTTCCATCTGCTTTAGATCAATAGAAATCAGCTCTCTTTTTCTGTCCCCATCTGCCTTTTTCCCCAAGAAAAATGGTAGATTTTTCTGTACCTTGAAAAGCCCACAAAACCAAACAAAAACACATGAGAAAAACCAACAAACACAGATCAAACCACATGATGAAAACCCAGAAACCCAAACCAAATCACTGTCCACTATCACCAAGGCCTTTTGCAGCTGTCCATACCACTATGGTTCACAACCCAACACTAGCATCTGCCCCATTTGCATGGGACTACCTGGTCCTTTACTGGTCTTGAACCCCAAGGTTATTGAGTTTGCTGTGAAATTGGGTCTTGCCTGAACTGCAACTTGTCTCTGAAATCCAAGTTTGATAGGAAACAGTACTTCTATTCCGACCTCCTGAAGGGCTACCAGATATTGCAGTTCGACATCCCTATAGCAACTGGAGGTTTCATCGATTTGGATCTTCCAGTCGAGTTTGGTGGCAGGCATATGAGGTTTGGGATAACCAGTACATATGGAAGAAGATGCAGGAAAGTTGCTTCACTCAGGAGTCAGGAAGTGAGAGTTACACACAGCTAACCTTCTCGTTATTTCTGCTCAAGGATTTGCCTTTTATTTTATTTTTTCTCTTTTATTATGGTAGCTTTAGAATATGTGCTTATTTTGTTATTTGCTGTTAGTATGCCTTTTGTTTTTCTTTTTGGGCTCGTTTTCTTATATGTTGTTAGATTGGCCTCTTGATGTGGATTTTTTTTTTTTTTTAATTCTCAAGGATTTTAATTAATGAGGAATACGGGTTTCTGTAGTATGAGTTCTGTTTAGTTTCTATGATTTTTATATCATATCTTTATAAGGGATCTTTGTGTCCTCTCCACCATCTCATTACATCCTTTGTGAACCAAACAAAATGGCTGGGGATGGTATATTCTATCTAGACTATCCCATTATTACAATCCACTTGCTTTGCTCTTCTTTTATGTTCTCTATATGCTTTTTTGAGAGGAATGTTCTCTCTACTTTAGTTCCCCCTCTCAATCAAATAGTTCTGTGTGCTCAGCAAGCTTATCTAGCACTGCATGCTCTAGACCCTTATCGTTTGCAACCCCTTTGTGGATAGCGCATTATAGTGGGGCTAATATGTAGAGTGCACAATTCAAGATTCAAGGGAAGGATGCAAAAGAGTAGGTGTTTTGAAATTGCCACCATTTAATTGGTGGAAACTGAATGTTGATGAGATTGGTGCTGTCAAATTGACTTTTTTAGGTCCACTTGGTGTGGGTCACTTTATCAGGGCTGAGCTTGAAGCCATTTCAATGGGGTATCAAACAAATGTGGGGGTGCTTTCTGGTCATTTGTTGGTGGAGGGCAATTCAAAATTTGTCTTTTCTTGGGCTTCCTTGGCCAGTAAAGCACCTGGGCAAAAAGTTTTTTTTTTTTTTTTTTCTAGTGGTTAATGAGATTGTGGTGAGTGCTTCAGATGGCCCACTTTGTTTTGTTTAGTATCTAGAGAAGCTAACTCAGTTGCAAGTTCTTTTGTGAAATTGGCGCTAGTATTCCCCTTGTAAATGGCAATTACTGTCATTGCTTAATGGGTAGTTGACCTTGTTTTATCTTTTAGTAAAGCTCTAATATTCTTTTAAAAAAGGTGGTGCATGACCATGTTGGCATTAGTGATGTTCAGTAAACATGGATTTATGGACTATTTTGTCCAGCCAACCATTCGGGCCCTGCATATCTGCATGTGCCTTGTGCTTAGTTGCATTGCCTTGTAACCGCTCCTCTGTGACCTTGCGTCACTTGCTTTTCCTTTGGAGTGTGCATGTAGTTGTTTGGCTGGGAGCCGTCAACAGGGTTGTGTTGTCAGTGAGAGCATTGTCAACGTGAGCTTTGCCCTGGCCAATTTCCAAGAGCTTGGTAAAAGAGGCATGTTGATGTCTGCTGGGCAGTCAATCATATAACTTTTGCCAATCTACTTTGAAAAGGCGACCCTGAATTGCTCGGACAAGGCTATGATGGTGGTGGTGGTGATTTTTTCTGTCAGTGTTCTTCTACTTCCTAAGATGAGTTGTTGGATTGCTTGTCTCTTCTCGGGAACTGGTATTGATGTTTCATGGGGTTGTTGATTTCTGTAGGTTTCATATGCAGGTGGACTTGAATAGAGCAGGCATGCTTTTGCTTCAGATCGTTTCTGAGCCTGACATGAGAAGTGGTCTTGAGGCTCCAGAGTATGTGGCTGAGATACAGAGGCTGGTTTGATATGGGAGTGAGTAATGGCAATATGCAGGAAGGTTCCCTTCGTTGTGATGTAAATGTTTCGGTCTGACAAGTTCAGTCTGACCAGTTGCCAGTCGAAGTTCGGGACAAAGGTAAACTTTTTTTTTTTTTAAAAATAATTATAAATTATTACTTAATTGTTATGTTCTCTTCACATATTATTACTTAATTGTTATGTTCTCTTCACATATCAAGCAATTAACTAAATAAAAGGCATTCTTCTATTTAAAATATGACAACATAGAATTGTAGTCTCTTGGAGAATGGAAATTGGATGCTTTATTGAATAGCTAAAAACACACAAACAGAAAGATGAAGCACTAAATGAAATATAGATCCCATGTGTTAAATTCTTAAACATGGGACCATCTTTTAGGGCTTCTTTGTATTGTGGGAAAAGCATAGTGTTATGATTATCTAATGATGGATTCTCATGGATTACATTAGCACTTTTGAAACATGGATTCCTATGGATTCTAAGGTGGTCTTGTTTGGATAGTAAGTGGAAATCTCATATTTCTTACAATGGCCACCTTGTATCTTGTGTGTGAGAATTTGACTGTGGAAATATTTCTAATCTCACTATTTCTTTTGCTTTGTAAGAAACACGCAAACAATGAAAACTCTTCAGTTCCTTTCCTTTTCTTTTCTTTTCCCACAATCCAAACAGGCCCTTAATGAATATAGTAGGGACCTCGGCATCTTTACTTGGATAGAAGTTAGGAATTTTTCGGAGGTATCATCATTATTGTTAATAATACAAACAATGTGGGGTGTGAACATTTCCAACATAAATACATGCATTCGGTTAACTTGGGCATGATTGGTTTACTCCATGCAAAGATAGCCAAGCACAACATGCCTATGACCGCTGACATGGTGTCTCACACGTTTCTCTTTTGCGTTGGCAGGTTGAGATAAAGAATATGAATTTGTTTTCTGCAATGCAAAGAGCGATTGATTTCGAGATCTCAAGGCAGGTTGTTCTCCATAGTCGAGGCAAAGGTGGCCAAATTATTCAAGAAACCCGACTTTGGGATGATGGTTCTCAGGTTCACACTCCATGTATTCTGTTAAGTATATAAATTCATTTTGGAGAGGTTCATGGTCATTACTTCTTGCTACACAAGCTCTTCCTGTTAATGTCACATAAGCTTGTGTTTTCTTCCTTTAATTTGGTGTACTGCTTAGAAAACTGTTACAATGAGGAAAATGGAAGGGCTTGCTGATTATCGATATTTTCCTGAACCGGACCTTTCAGAATTGGTTTTTTCAAACAAATATGTTGAAGATATACATTCTTCTTTCCCAGTGCTTGCAGAGATGAAGCGCAGATGATACGAGAAAATGGGGCTTAGAATGCACAATGTTCTCTTTATTGCCAACGACTTGAATGTAATTGTTCATAGATTGCATGGGGATCACTTTTCTATAAGATATCTCTAAGACTTTATAGGGTCTCGACTCTTGATGCATTACGACGTGTATAATTTCTCATGAGACTAGCCCATAGAAATGGACCATGGTTTAGTTGTCTAGATCACTGATCTGATGGACAAACATGGATGGGTTGCTCCGAAATCTCCTAGATTAGACCGTCCTAATCCTTTGATCAGTGTACAATGAATAGGTGGTAAAAAATGAAAAGAAAAGAAGATGAAGTAATGGACAATAAAAAAAAGACCTAAGGTTGGAAAGAGAGGAAGGTTTGTATCTGGAGATCATTGGGAGCATTCCCTGTCCATGGCGCAGCCTTCTTATCAAATGGTCTGGATTGCCAAACCATGGGCTGCTAGTACAAACTGGGTGCATTGGGAGAATGCACATCTTGATGCCCTAGGACTATAATTTCTCATATCTTTAAGCCTTTTTTGATGTTCTATTGGAATTTCTGAACTTTCGCTGCAGGTTGCAGACTTCTTTGATGCTGCTCATGAAAATGATGCTGATGTGATGCTAGCTGCTAATTGGATTATGACGGATATTGCTGCGTATTTAAAAAATGAAAAACTATCAATAAATGAGATAAAGCTAACTCCTCAAGAGCTAGCCGAGCTGATAGCTTCTATAAAAGGTGGAACTATTATTGGAAAGATTGGGAAAGAGGTGAATATTCTGAGTTTGTTTCTGAAGTACACTACCCTTTTAGTTTAACCAATATCAATTTCTTTTCCACATTGGCTCATTAGTATGAGTTTTGTGAAGCCAGGCACCTTTACAGAGGGCTACAGGTGCTGTCCATCCAAGCCATGTATCAGGTGGGCCCTGCCATGTAGATGACTTTGCCCCAAAATTGACCTGGCCCACTCATTAGGCCAGGAATGTGTTGAATGTGGAACATTGGCATTTGTAAATGTCCATATTTCATACCTGTGTGGCCACCCAATGCATAGCTTGGATGTCCCACAGATGATGCACATCAGGCCACCTGCAGTGTTGTGTGTGGAGAAGTTTTCATGGGTTAACAATGTTCCAATTTTACTGAAAGATTCGTGGGTTAACAATGCTCCACTGTGATCTGTTTGAAATCCATCCTGTCCATAGGGTGTGCCCCCTCATGTTTGGCCCTGAGCCCAAAAAATGAGGGCAAACCAGGATTCAGGTGGGCCACAACAGAGGGAACAATGAGAGAGGCGACCCATCATAGAAAAATATCAGATTGTATGGGCCCACAGTGGTCTGTGCATGTTATCTAACCCGTTCATAAGGTGTGCCCCACCAGGATGCAGGGATGCCCATGAAATCCCGCTGATCTAAGCCACACCACTTGATTCGAGGTTTTGGGCACACTTTGACATTGTTTCCTATGGCATGGCCCACCACAGTTTCAGATCATCTTGATTTTTGGTGTGTCTTATCTTCATGATCAGCACACTTGATGCACGATTTGGATGCCGCACACACACATCATGGTAGGATGCCCTGTACACATCACAAATATCATATATCGTCACTGTATGTTTGTAACTGTATTGTATCATTTGAATGATACACGAATTTTTTGACCACCTAAAAAAAGGTAAAAGCTCTTGGGAAGGGATAGATGAGTAATCCACACCATCAGCCTGATCTTTCACACTATGGTTGGACCATTACCAAACTCGTTTCAGATTTGACTCAGTTGAGTCCCAAGTCTGTTGCTTTGGAGGATTTAGGCAGATTTTTACTTTGTTTCCTATGATGTGGTGCACTTGAGTTTTGGATCAGTCTAATTTTTGATGCATCTTATCTTTGAGATGTGTCACACGTGATGCATGGTCTGGATGCCACACACACATATCACACTTTGCCCACAAAATTTTGGATTGGATGCCACACACAGCAAGCTGTCTCGTCCATTTTGATAAATCATTCTGATGAAACATGCAACCCTAGACCCTATTTTTTGTTAAATGGTATATGACTCTGGGAAAGGATAGAACAATTGCTTTTGTTCTGATCTGTTACACTCAATGTAACATTATCAAAAATCTTTTCAGATTTAGGAGTCCTGTATCAGTTTGGTTCTCTTATCAACCATATCTATTGGCCACAAATCAAAAGTTTATGATTGTTCTACAGAGGAGATTTTTGGGGAATAGGCGATCCAGTGGGATACAACAATAAAACGTTCTAGATCACCCAACCATGGGCCCCCTTGTCAGAACTGAAAGCGCAGAGTGTATTGGTTTGTATTGGCCGGTACGGCCTGTATGTCAGTTTTTGCAGTGGCTGATACAGTAACACCGAAACTGATTTTTAACTGTTGGTTGATAGCCATATTTGTAAGTGTATAACACTGTTCCACAATGTTAAAAAATTTTCAACTCAGAGATCACCGAGAGGGGACTGGGAGAGAAAATTTGGCTTGGCTAATTTGGTGTTTGTTCGAATGGACTGAATTCGTTGGATATCATTGAAAACATGAAATTCTAAGAAACCTGAAATCTAGGATTAATCTTTATAAATAGTAATTTATTTCAGGGATTGGATAGATTGATTATTGGTTAACTAATTTTACAAAACAGAAAAAGAAACCTGGAGTCAATGGCCTGTTTGAATTGATTAAACATCAGCCTTTTACAAATTTCTGTAAAACCCACTGATTTTAAAAACCTCACGTTGGTCCTGGAAAGTGATTTGCTTGGTTGAGTTCCAAGTTCGAGTATGGATCTTTTTAGGTTTGATCTTCCATTGCATTGGGTGAAAGTGGACTGAAATCTTCCTAACAGTAAAATGAAGTTATAGGTAGGTTTTATTACGTAGGATGTATTTCAGACTTTCTGGTCATTTCTAAACCAGTTTCTCTTGACATCTACAGATTTTGAGCTAATAGCGAAGGGAGGAACTGTCAAGGCAATGATAGAAGAAAAGGATTTGGTTCAGGTAAGTGATTCTATGTTCTTGAAAAGGCCTTTTTATCATACACTTAGCTGAATGTCATTTTTTTAATGAAATACCAATGCACATACAATGAGATCATTAAAGATGATCACAATTGCAGTGCCAGTATTTAGTTCTTAATTGTCAATTCTGTATTGGTGGGATTCCTCTTTTTTACCCTGTTATAATAGAATGGTTTGGCACCTTTGGCTTTGCATATTGGAAAAGATGCTCATAAAAATGAAGAAAATGGGAAAAATCCTCTATTTATTGGACTGCCTTGGTCGGTCTTGAGTCAAGTCAGGACTTGCCCAAGTCAAGGGGTGAATTAATCGGCCCAACTTGTCCAAGTCAGGTGTAAATCATTTCAGTGACTCGTGGTTTTGAATTGGATCGGATCCGATTGAGTCTGAGTCAACTCAGGTAACAGGAGGAAATTGACATCTAAGGTATAGAAATGATTGTTTACCAATCACTCCAATGTTTACATCATTAAGTTTGAATCTTGCACTGATTTCTTTTTTCCTTATTAATGCATATGTAAATTTTCAAACTAGATATGCACTAACATGTTTTAGCACTTGTCATAATGCTTATGTGAAAATTATCTGCTTCCCTTCATGCACTTCTAAAAGATGAAAATTGCTTGACAAAAGATCACAATGGTTCTGTGGCTACCCTCAATATATTTTTTTGATAGGTAAGTTGGGCTTGAACCTGAAAATATAGAATTCTCTTCCATGCGGTAACTCAATTTCTCTATCACATAAGAGGATCTACTCTAGAGCCAGCTTGGAAGCACGTTAGTGATATTATTATACAAACTAGACCACCCAATTCACATTGAATTATTGAAACAACACGATTTAGATCTTTCATATGTAACCATGATCAGATTCTAGTTTGGTATTGTCCAAAAGACCATCCCTCGCCAGTCCATCTCCAACATTAATCGCCAATTATATTTCTATCATCTTTACATTTCATATTTATAAAATGATCGGGAAAAGAGGACAATGGCTCTTTATAATCTTGGAAAATGAATATGTTTTTTGTGTTTTTCAAGCATTTGTGGACCGTTGTACTTTGAAGCTGAAACAACAAAGGTGGATTCTCATTTCTTTGGAAACAGAAAGTGGATATCTCCTTGATTGAAAAGATGTTAGAGAAAGTTCTTGCAGAGAATCCAAAGCAGCTTCAACAATATCACAGAGGCAAAACTAAATTACAAGGTTTCTTTGCCAGCCAGGTATGCAAAATTCAGAATACTAGGGTTTCGTTTGGATGTGGACTATCTAATTGAATTGCAATTAAAAGTCTAACAAAGTGGAAATAACAGAACTGGAGTTCCTTCCCCACTGCATTCATGTTGAGAGCCTGTGCTCCAAATTGCGATCACGTAACCCCAATTTGACTCCTTCCAGATTATGAATAATCCGGAATGTTTGTTTGTCATGTTCTCTTCATTTAACCGAATGTTCGCAGTTCAATTCAATTGTGGACACTTGTTTGTTGAAATAAGACCATTGGATTCTTTTCTTTATCAACTATCAAATAAATGTCCACCAACCTGATAGCCAGGTGAATGAATAAGCTTAATCTTTATGGCATGATACATCTAAACTGGTGTACTTTGGATGGTTCAACTTGGATTACTTATTTGACACACGTACAAATTCTAAAAAATTTCTAATTGCCAGTCTTTTATCCATCACACTCTACAGAGAGTATCATTGTTTTTCTCCTTCCAAAATCTCTGTCATCGATTGATGATGAGCAGGAATCTTGACGCAGGGATGAACGTGATGAGGTTGATCACCATCTTCCTCAAGGATAACTACTCTGAATCCACGGAGCTTCTCTGTACTCCTCATAGAGACTTCTCGAATCCATGAGGAAAGAAAGCAAGAAGAATATAAATAAATTCTAATAAATTCGTAATTTGATTGATGAATGAAATAAACGAGTTCACAGCCCTTTAAATAGGGATACCAAGCAATGAGAGAAAAATCAGAAGCAAACTATACCTAAAACTCCTAGAATTTGCAACTTACTATTTATAGACGATCACGTCTACTAGTGCGCAAGGTTTTCGGCCAAAAATAGTAAGTGTCCTATTTGGCTTCACCAAGCTGTTCTCCTAATTATTCTAAGCTCTTTTCGCGTTGGGTGCAACTCCTAAAGCCCAACGGATGAAGAGTTATAATCAAACTAAAACTTACTATTTATAGTAAAAACGGAATTAAAATAGGGAAACGACCGTCAATCCGGGGGTATTTCGCAAATCCGGCTTGCGCAACCTAGCGTAGCGGGTTGGGTGGCTAATGTAGCTCGTTCTAACCCAAAATCATATATTTTACGCTTGATAACTCATTTCGGATTGCGAGATATGCTCGATCTAAGGTTTAACGATCTGTATCACTTCTATCATCGACTAGGCCTTTTTTGATCCATCTTGGCCATAAAACTGTTCGGGACCCGCTCTATATCAGTCCCCTCTACTTCAAAAGAACTCGTCCTCGAGTTCTCATCCTGCTCTAGTTCATTATACTCGGTCAGGTCCGCGACGTTGAAAGTCTGTGAGATTGCCATGTCATCTGGAAGATCAACAACGTAAGCATTGTCATTGATCTTTCGGGTGATTAGTACCGGTCCAATCTTCTTATTCTTCAATTTGTTGTATGTCCCAATCGAAAATCTCTCTTTGAGCAGATGGACTATAACGTGGTCGCCCACCTCGAATAGTTTTCGTCGCTGATGCTTGTTCGCTTGTTCCTTGTACTTCTCATTCGAGGCATGTAGCTTGGTTTGTACCTCTGCATGGATGCCCATGATCCTGTCTGCCATATGTTTAACTACAATGCTCGTGCCTGGGAGCTCGAGTAGAGCGACCAAGTTAAGTGTGTGGCGAGGTACTCGTTCGTAAATAATCTGAAATGGTGATTTCCCTGTCGAGTGGTTCACCATGTTATTGAATGCAAACTCCGCTTGAGACACAAACAAATCCCACTGCTTCAGTTTTTCTCCTGAAATGCAGCAAAGGAGGTTTCCCAACGTGCGATTCACGACCTCGGTCTGCCTATCAGTCTATGGGTGGTAGGCGCTGCTGAATTGAAGTCATGCATTGAATCCAGTCCACAAAGTCCACTAAAACTCAAAAGTGGCTAATGAACTGTGTCATGATCAGAAGTAATGGTCTTAGGGACCTCGTGTAGCCGTACGACCTCCCTGAAGAATAGATTCGCCACGTGTGTTACATCGAGGGTCTTCTTGCATGGGATAAAGTGCGTCATCTTAGAGAAACGATCTACCACCACGAATACCAAATCCATGCTGCGTTGTATTTGTGGGAGACTAAGCACGAAATCTATAGATAAATTCTCCCAAAAACCGTTAGGCACTGGTAACGGGGTGTAGAGGCTCGTATTTTGAGATTGTCCCATGGAGGTCTGACAAACATGACAACATTGTACAACTTTTTCCACATCACATACCAATTGCGGCCAGTAATACCACTCTTCTACAAGAGCTCGCATCTTGTCTCGCCTAAGGTGTCCACCGAGGCCACCTCCATGTAGCTCCTGAATAATTTGCTCCCCCAGAGAACTTCGGGGGATGCACAATCAATTCCCTTTGAAGAAGAAACCGTCCTGTATATGAAGGTCATTGGGATGACCATCTTGGCACTTCATCTAAGAATATTTGAAGTCCTCGTCCTTGGCATACAGCTCCTTAAGACAGTCGAAGCCAACCACTTCATTGCTCATCGTAACTAGTGATGCACGACGGCTAAGTGCATTAGCCACCTTGTTCTACTGCCGTAACTTGTGCTTCAAAACGAACTTGAATTCCTGTAAAAACGCAACCCATCTAGCATGAACATGATGCACGTTAGTCTGACTATTAATAACCTTTAATGCTTAATGGTCAGTAACTCTCTTTGAATTAGATAATGCTGCCAATGTTGCAATGCTTAAACAACTGTGTACAACTCAAGCTCATATGTCGACCACTTCTTTCGGGCTTCACTAAGCTTATCCCTGTAGAAGGCTACTGGCTTGCCTTCCTGTGATAATACTCCTCCAATTTCGATATATAAAGCATCACACTCAACCTTAAACAACTTGTCGAAATTAGGAAGCACCAAGACCAGTGTTGTGGACAAACGATGCTTAATCTCAAGAAAGCTCTTGTTAGCTTCATCGGTCCACTGAAACGGTCCTTTTTTCATGCAATCTATAATAGGCGTGACTATTGTGGTAAAATTTCGCATGAATCGACAATAGGAGGTCCCCGACCCGTGAAAACTCCTCACCTTATGAATGTTTGTCGGGATCGACCATTCTTTGATGGCTTGCACCTTTTTATCGTTCACACGGATGCCCCTGGACGTTACAACAAATACTAGGAACAACAGGCTGTTTGTTAAAAAGCTACACTTCTTCAAGTTGAGGTATAACTTGTTAATTTGCAGGACCTGCAACACTTGCCTGAGATGTTTCCTGTGGTCCGTCTCATCCTGGCTATATATTAGTATGTCATCAAAATATACTACTACAAATCGGCCAGTGAATTGTTTTAGAACTTGATCCATTAAATGCATAAAAGTATTTTGTGTGTTTGATAGACGGAAGGGCATGACCAGCCACTCATACAAACCTTCCTTGGTCTTGAATACCATTTTTCACTCATCACCGGGTTGGATACGAATCCGATGATATCCGCTCCTTAGGTCTAGTTTAGAGAACACCTTTGCCCCTTCTTACATATCGAGCATGTCGTCCAACCGTGGTATTGGGAACCGATATTTGATGGTAATTTTGTTGATTGCCCGACTGTTGAGACACATGCGCCAGCTTCCATCTTTTCTTTTTTTTTTTTTTTTTTTTTTTTTTTTACAGTTAATAATGTTGGTACATCACATGGGTTCATGATCTCTCTCTCTTTAGAGACCTTTATGAATCAATTCCTCCACTTGCTCTTGAAGTATTTCACACTCCTTTGGACTCATCCGATAATGAGGGCGGTTGGGCAAGCTAGCCCAGGAACGTGGTCTATTTGATGTTGGACGTCCCTCATGGGGAGCAATCCATCAAGTAAATCTTCAGGCCAGACTTCTTTGAATTCGTTTAGCAATAGTTTTAAACTTGGGGGAATGTTTGAGGGTTCCGGTTCCTCGCCCTTCACCACTATGGCGTATACTTCGCCGGTTTTCTTGGATTTCTCTATGAAATCCCGATTGGTCAGGATGGAACTCCCCTCCACTTTAAAAGCTTTAGGGTAGTTCTCTGGTGGCATAGGGGTAATGATTATTTTTCGACTATTCTTGACGAATACGTAGACATTATCTCGTCCTCGATGGCTCGCATCATGGTTGGACTGCCAGGGTCGACCGAGTAACATATGGCATGTTTCCATATCAACTTCATCACAAAGTATTTGATCCTTATAATTTTTACTAATTGAAAACGTGATAGTGTATTGTTCAGTTACCTTGGTCTTGTTTACATTTTTTATCCAGTCAATTGAGTACGGGGAATGATGTTTTGTCGTTGGTAGCTGCAACTTGTCCATCGTCACTCTTGAGACGATGTTCTCGCTACTACCACTGTTTATGATCACATCACAGACCTTTCTATTGACAATGCATTGCATATGAAATATATTATCGCTGTGGATGTAATTCCTTCCGTGGGGTATACAGTAATCGCCTCACAACTAGAGATTCTCCATGATCCTAAACCGTCAACTCATCGTTAAATGCTCCTTCCTCAGTGGCTTGCTCATGTTCATCAAAGTCAGGGTCTTCTTCTGCGGCATCACCTTTAGTGTTCCTTTCGTTTATGGCCAAGTGTGCTGCGGGACGTTGAGGACATGTGTTTGATAAGTGGTCCGGTTGGCTACAGTGATAACAATTGTTCGACCTTGGCCGAACGTAAGGATTTGGAATTTTATTCGGGCCCGCTATTGTGGGTGCTACACGTTAAGGCCTAGATAAGCTGCTTCTCGTATCACAGTTTGCTGTTGCGGGAGGTTGAAGACGTTCTCCTACTGGTTCTTTTCCTCGTGCTAACACTGAATCCCGCACGGGACTCGTTATGGGGGTCGAGTTGAAGGATAAGGTTGATTCGAGACTCTTGCAAGCTCTGTTTCTGCTTTACTTGCCAACTGAACTGCTTCATCCACGGTCTTGACTGGGTGCATCTGAACTCGATCTTGAATTGTCAATCATAACCATCCTATAAATTGTGCCACTCTCTGTGACTCAGATTCTGACAGATCGTTTCGTGTTGCCAATCGCTCGAATTCTTCAGTGTAATATGTAACGGTTCGATTTCCTTGTAAGCGATTCTGACATTGCTAGAATAATACGTGCTCGTAATCACTAGGGAGGAATCATGATCGAAGAGGGTGTCTCATCCGTGGCCATGATGAGATGAACGCCTTGTTTTGGCGGGGACGTGAGAGTTGTAATTGCTCCCATCATGCAGAAGCACCGGATTTTAATTTAAACGCTACCAATTTTACCTTTTTATGATCTAACATGTCCATGTAATCAAAATATCTCTCTACTTCGGCTACCAATCGAGGAAATCTTCTATGCATAATAAACCATTAAAACTAGGAAGTTCGGCCTTACTTCGATAGTCTCTTTCAGCATGATCTAAATGATCGCCTCTATGGATTGGTCGTTGAGCAAAGCCTTCATTAAGGTCATCGTCGTTAGAACTTGAATTATCTGGTGTATCCCTACGGTTTGCTACTGGTAGTACTCTATGGAAATCGGGGTTGTGTCGTACAGCAACCGGTGGAGCAACCATAGGCGTTGGAGCATCGCCTAGGGCTCGGGACGTAAGTAGCACATCCAGAAGATGTTCGAGGGTTTCCTGCAGCCCTTGCATGGTCAACTGACTCTTCTGGTGGAAAGCTTCCATTTTTTCCGCAAGATAACGAATTCCTAAATCACCGTTTACAGGATTTTGGTTTATACTTTCATTGTTTGCTATCGGCCCGAGGGGAATCCTCGCTCTGATACCAATTGACGCAGGGATGAATGTGATGAGGTTGATCACCTTCTTCCTCAAGGATAACTACTCTGAATCCACAGAGTTTCTCTGGACTCCTCACAGTGACTTCTCGAATCCACGAGGAAAGAAAGCAATAAGAATAGAAATAAATTCTAATAAATTTGTAATTCGATTGATGAATGAAATAAACGAATTCACAACCCTTTAAATAGGGATACCGAGCAATGGGAGAGAAATCAGAAGCAAACTCTAACTAAAACTCCTAGAATTCGCAACTTACTATAAATAGTAAACTTACTATTTATAGACGGTCGTGATGTCTACTAGTGTGCAAGGTTTTCGGCCAAAAATAGTAGGTGTCCTATTTGGCTTCACCAAGCTGTTCTCTTAATCATTCTAAGCTCTTTTCGCGTTGGGCGCAACTCCTAAAGCCCAACGGATGAAGAGTTATAATCAAACTAAAACTTAATATTTATAGTAAAAACGAAATTAAAATAGGGAAACGATTGTCGATCCAGGGGTATTTCGCAAATCCGGCTTACGCAACCTGGCGTAGCGGGTTGGGTGGCTAAAGTAGCTCATTCTACCCCAAAATCATATATTTTACACCCAATAACTCATTCCGGATTGCGAGATACACCTGATCTAAGGTCTGATGGTCTGGATCACTTTTGTCATCAACCGGGCCTTTTTTGATCCATCTTGGCCATGAAAGTGTCCGCGACCCGCTCCACATCAAATCTCTAAGCACATTCAAATGGGATTCCCATCGCTTTCTAGAAAAGGGCGGGAATCCCCTTCTAACAGTGCACAGTACTCCCACCTGACTGTCAATGGACGTTACAGATTCTAGAATGATGGGGCTACTACACAACAAAAACACCCATAGGCGGCATGTGTAAGATCCAGGATGTTTATCAGGCGGACCGCTTGGGAATGTGTCCTCATCTAAGTATCAGGATGGTCCACTCGTTAGGTGGGCCAGACAAGTAGGTTGAGTAGGACCACTGTCATTTTCCTAACGAAAATGCTTGCGTGATCACGTGCGGTCACATGTCATTATTATTAGCTGGAGTGGATGAATGAGTGGATGAGATCCACCCCATCCATCGGTTGAGATGCCCCATGTTACACCTTGGGCACGGACATCACACTTATCAAAGATTCAGGTGGGCCTCACCATTGGAAGCAGTGTAAAATCTTTGTAAAACCTCTAAATTTACATGGTGTGGTCCATCCGAGTTTTAGAATAGTGTGATTTCCCAAGAGTACCTTTGTCTTGATGAGAAGAGTCGTATGAATGGTTTGGATGGCATATATAAACAATGGTAGGCTCCATACACGGCCATGGTGGGTCCCATCCCAAATCTTCCTCATGGTGTCCTACTTGAGTTTTGGACCGACCCTGTTTTTTATTTTATTTTATTTCCAAGGTAAACATGAGGCAGCACACCTGATGGACGGCGTGGATCTCATGCACGTGTCCCTCAAATGGTGCTCATTCGTTGTAGGTACGCGCCCTAATGATTACGTGTTGTCCGGAAAGTGCGATTCTTCTCCTAACAGTCTGTTTTGGATTACTGACAGTCTATTTTTCGGTTCGCTTGTGGCCCACTTGATGAGTGGTTTGATGGATCTGTGGGCTAAGGAACATTCGTGGTGCAACCCAAACGCATGGGATTTCACGCATGCATACGCGACGCTGCACGTGTGGGCAGCTTGTATTTGAGTGTAGAGATGCACGGCTGCAAATGACACATCTGGTCAGCTACAATGAGTCCATGAGAAATGGAGTCTATACATAAGGTGGGCCACCCATGCACATTGGATGTACAGGTCGGACACTATCTAGCCGTACCTTTTCTTCACAAAAGCGTCGCCTGCCTGATGACTGGATTGGCCTGATTCATGAGCCAGGCCATCCTTTAAACAACTTACCCACTAGTTCTCAGTTAGGATCTCTTACATGTGCTATAGATTGGCACATGTAAAGCGGTTAACCTCTTCATTTTCCCATCGCGAAAACTACCATGTCATTTCCCGTACTACAACCGCCGGTCCGGTCCAGTTTGGACCAGCTCTCACACTCATGAGAAGACCATGAAATAAAAAGAACCGCTGGCCTCTCTCTCTCTCTCTCCCCTATAAATATTCTTCCCCCACCCTCTCTTCCATTTTCTTGCAAGGGCCTGAAGCTCTCTCTCTCTCTCTCTCTCTCTCTCTCTCTCTCTCTCTCTCTCTCTTCTCTCTCTCTGTTTTGATGCTCTCCTTCTTCCTTTGAAATCCAAACCCTTAGATCTCTCTCCAAATCAAGGGCCCATATTCACTGAAATCTCCATTCCAATTCTTGATAAGATTCTAGCGTATCGGGTATTGGCTGTCCTCTTCTAAAATGGAGGGACAAAAGCAACCTCATCCAAATTTCTCAGCAATGGGAGTCGGTCAGAACGTAGAAGGTCTGCCATCTCGGTTATGGATCAAGTTCCAAAAGCAATCCGTCTTCGCCGAGTTTACACCGTTCATCGTGTCTTTGGCTTCTGGCAGATTGGAATTGGATACGTTCTGTAAATACATCGCACAGGATGTCTATTTCCTTAGGGCTTTCGTGCAAGCGTGAGTTCTTGAGCATTCTTTCTTTCCGTCTTTTACTTCTTTAGGTTTAGGTTTGGTATTTCTTTTGGTGAGATTGTGTTGAATTAGGGTTTTTCTTTTCCTTTCTAGGTATGATATGGCGGAGGATTGTGCAGACGATGACGATGCAAAGGCGGGTATATGCTATTTGAGAAATTGGGCTTTGGAGGAGATGAAAATGTATGATTTGTCAATGAAAGTAAGATTTTGAGTTTTCTTTTCCTTTTCCTTTTTTTGTTTTTGATTGCTTTGATGTGTTATTTGGACATTTGAATTTCTTTTTTCGTTCTTCTATTCATGATAATTTCCATACCTGATTCAGGTATACTCTTCTTTTTTTAATGTATGGACCTGTTTGGATGTTTCTTGGAACATTTCAACAGCCATTAGAAATCCATATCTGATCCAAGTAGACTCTTCTTTTCTTTTTCTTTTCTTTTCGTTTTTTTTTTTTAAAATAATAATAATGTATGGGCCCGTTTGGTTGTTTCTTGGAACATTTCAACATCCATTGGAAAACGCATTGCGGGTGGCCGCTTTTCTTTGAAATCATCATCTTCTGAGAGTGCATGTTTCCGCCACCAGTTGGGATCGGACTTGAATTCAAACTGGCCGTAGGGTATCCCATCTACATCATTTTTCTGTGAAGCAATGCAAATATAAATAAAGAACTTGGAATTGTAACAAATTTGTAATTTCTTATCACATGGAAGAGTGACATTTCAAGAAGGCAAACTGGATCTGTCAAGACAAAACGAATCGTTGAAGAGGATTCATGTTCAGAGCAATTTAGATATTTTGAAAGGCAAGCAAGATGCTGCGATATATCGGGACTCTTGATTTACTGTTTCCAACACATGAATTATGATGGTCTGATTTCTACTGGACTCAAGGTATTTGATGGTTTGACATGTGCAAGTACTATGGTTTGACTTGTTTGGAAATATTTGACAGTTAGAGCAGTTCATGGTCTATTCATTGGCGACTTCCAGATAACAAGAAGGTGTCGGTTGCTTAGGCTATTTCAGGCATTTGACTAACTTGTTTGGCACATGCTATCGTCCTATGGAGTCAATATATCATAAAGCAACATGCACGATTTCTGTGTTTCATATCATAATGTTGAAAGTATTTATAAGAAATTCTCAACTTCTAGCACCATATTGCTTTTGAGAGAAAGCTTTTACCTCTTTAGGAACAAGGGATTCTTTCAAAGAAGAAAGCATCAAGGCCTTTGGATCTTGTTTTGAACTCTGAAGACTTATAATTATAATATAAAACGCGAGAAGTTGGTGGATACTTTTACCCCCACAATTAGTTGTTGAGAGATTTTAAAACATAAAGAATAGTGGATGCGTCTGGCCCTTCAACTGGGGATATTTCTGTGATTTCCGTTTTTATGAGAGTAGTATGCACCATTTCCTCTCCTCCTAGCCCACACAATGCAACCCTTGAGAATTTCGTCCAACAAAAAAACCATTTAGGGCCCACTGCGATGTCCTTACAACATCCACTACATCCATCATTTGTGGCAGCTCATGTTAGGTTAGGAGGGCAAAACCGAGGCATATCTAAAATCAGGTGGGCCAAAGCATCAGAAACAGTGAGATGGGATGCCCACAGTTTCAAACTGCTCCTGCAGACCTTGGCCGCATAAAAACTGCTAATGAATCATGTACTCATGTTGAGGGAAGTGGAAACGTCACTCAATCCCCTTCATTGTTTTTGTCGTCTGTTCTTCATGCTCAGAAACTGTCTACTAATTATCGCCTGTTAGCAATCTTGCCACTTTCTGCTTGGTATTAGAGCAGGTTTTTGGATCTGATCACAGTCTACTATTGTGGGGTCCACTGTTGATGTCAGTAAGGTACATCCATGTAGTCCTTTAAAGCAAAAAGGTAAGGGATTTAGAAGAGAATGGTTTTAGAAGAATATTGGTGTTTTTTTTTGCAATTTTTGGATAGCTTTTTGTTGTGTTTCAGCAAAAATAGGTAAAAGTCGGAAAAATCCAGATTTTGATTTTCTTACCGTGCTAACATTTTGGGGGATTTTTTGAGCCATGTGTGTCGGGTTTGGTTGATCATTAGCAATTGCCTGTGTGTAGCTCGCACCTAGTCACACCCAATGTTTTAAAGATCGATGATATCAGCCGATATATCCTATGGTATATCTTGTATCCCACCTGTGCGATACGAAACCCATGGGTAGTGCCGATATATCCCACATGTTCGACCCAGTGAGCATTTTCAAAATTTGATCCCTTTTTATTGTTGAAATTACGTTAAATCAGTGTCGAATGGTTACAATTTTATAAATTCATCGTTTCTTCATGTTTTGCATGAAAAATCATGGAGTTGGAGCTTTGATTTCGATATCTATTGGTTCTTCATGTTCTCCATGTTTTTTTTTTTTTTTTTTTCGAAATTTTCCTTCAACCAACTATCAATTGAGACTAATTTCAAAGTATTTAGGAGTGTTTGATGAAATGATCATCCGATACCATACACTCTAATTTCGAAATTTGAGTGTAGGATGTCCAATTTGGGGAAAATTGGGGACAATTCAAAATTTCCTCAATTTCTCACAAATTGCTTGCAATATTGCACTCCAAACATGAAATCAAGCATGTATGAGGGCTGATCTACCGATTTGTTAGGTCCTCGCCAATTTTCAAAAAATAAAATTCTTTTTTAATTAAAAATTAATAATTTTTAATTAAAATATTAATTTTTTTATTTAAATTTCCCTTTAATCAACTGTCGATTGAGACTAATTTTGAAGTATTTTGGAGTGTTTGATGAAATGATCATCACATACACTCTAAATGTTTTGCATTCAATTTGAATATAGTTGCATTATTTTAGTCATACAACGCATAGCTTAGGACCCTATACAAAGGAAACCTATTATGTGAACTTTTTTTTTTTTTGAGATGTTATGATTTAAAAGTGTGTATTGAAGTCTTTTTTAACAATCCTTGAAGTTTCATTAAAAAATTCAACCATTTCCCCAAAGTTTCCCCATGTTTCCCAAAAAGTGCGATAAATTACCCGATAGAAACGATATATCCCGTGCGATAACTGATATGTATCTATATCCTAAGGATGCAATATGTAACGCGATACCGATATTTCAAACACTGGTCACACCCTTCCCCTCCAATCTCTCTCCCTCCCTCCCTCCCTCTCTTCCCGTATGTGTTGCACGTGCCACACCCCCTAGGGTTGATAATGCAGCACATGAGCACATCTCACAGCAATACATGATATGATATATACTTGATTGCGCACCTTAGATTGAACTTGATGAGCATGGTGTGTATTTGATGCTTAATGAAGTGCATTTAATCTTTTCAAACTTGTTAGCGTGTATGTGGCTATTGAAATGATACCGGATTTGATAAGGAAAAAATAGAACCTTATGCACTCTAGCTAAGTGTTTGGTAGATCTTTGGTTGGTGTTCTATGATTAAAGAAAAAAGAAAAGAAAAGAAGAAAAGAATGTAATCCCCTTTTTAGCATGGAATGAGCTTGATTCAGAAATAGGCCTTATTTCAGTTGGGGGGTCGGGGATGTTTGGTTGATTGAGAAGAAATATGCAAGGCAATTGTTTTTTAGTACATGAGATTGTAGGGGGTGGAAATTGGGTGCGGCTAACACTCAATAGCTTGCCGTTTTACCAAATACTAATTAGAAAGCTAATGGGATATGCTAAGAGCATAACTCTTTTGAAGTAGGGATTAGGAAGCCGTCTTTGATATTCCAAATGGCTTCCTGTTGGCTTTTCATCAAATTTTTGGGTGGAGGTGAAAAGAGATTTATTTGCATTTCTAGAAAAAAAAAAAAAAAAATCGAAGGGAAAGAGTTGGTTGGGAGATGGGATCTTCCTTCATTGCCTTTATCCCTAAGAGAGAGGCGGGTGCTACAAGTAAAATATTTTTAGCTATTAGCCTCATTGGGAGTAGGGTTGTACATCGATCCGAGTTGAGTCTAGGTGGGCCAAGCTCGGCTTGACTCATCCGTGTCCTACTCGAGTTCGAGCTTGAGCTCAACATTGGAGCTTGGCTTGTTTGCCAAAGCTTTCGAGTCGAGTCGAGTCTGTTCCCAACCTGACCTAAGCCAGCTCCTAACCCGGCCCCACCCGGCCCCCAACCTGCACTCGACTCAAGCCAGCACCCAACCCAACTCCCAACCTAACCTAGGACCCAACCCAAATCAAATAGAAAATCAAACATTCATTGATATATATAAAAAAATTAAATAAATCGTTCATGATAGAGGAAGGTAACCTACCTTTGTGATGGGTGCTGAGAGAGAGAGTGACAGAGCTGGGATGAGTAGCTGAGTGCAGATGCTGAGCTAGGTTGAGACGAGTCGAGCAGATGCCTGGCAAGTAGCGGAGTGAGGATCAGGAGGAGGAGGAGAGAGAGAGATTGCTTGGACGGGCGCGGGCAGCGGTGGGTTGGGTTAGGGAAAGGAAGGAAAAGAGATAGGAAAGGAACGACCAGACGCGAGTTAGGTAGGGTTTTGTGTTAAAATTTAATTATATATATATATTTATATATATATATATAAATAATATAATATTCGAGTCGAGCTGCACTATGCTCGAACTTGGCTCGTTTTCAAATCGAGCTAGGTTGTATGGAGCTTGATTCGCCCCGAGTCGTCCTTTGAGCCAAGTCAATCCGAGCTAACTCGAGCCGAGCCGAGTGAACTTTTCGAGCTAGCTCGACTCGTGTACAACCCTAATTGGGAGTGTGATGGATGAAAGATTGCATTACTCTACATCCTCTATTCTCATCATTTTTTATTTTTTATGTTTTAAAAAGAAAAGATGATGGATTCAACATTGGAAGAAAACAAAAGACGAGAATAGAGGTGAAGGGTGACCCTCTCGTCGCCTTGCCAAACTTGAGAAGAAAAACAAACTACACAAAAAGAGACAATCGAAGGCGCCCAAAATGGAGGAGGAGGGATGACAAAGACGATAGAGGAGGAGAATAAAAGACTTCTGCACATACTACACAATTCAACGGGGTTATTTTTATAGGGTTTTCTCCCTTTGCAAGAGAATATTTCTCCCCAAACTCGTGCTCTCTCAAACTTGTAAGATCTATCTAGTCAAGTGGAAGTATGCAAACAAAGAGATATGAGTGGCCTTAGAATTAGAAGATTGAAGGCTATGAATGTAGTTCTTCTTAGGAAGTAGTTATGGCGGTTCTTGCAAAATGAGGATAGCTTATGGAGATGACAAGCTCTAAATACGACCTCCGTGATGGTGGTTGGATGCTCCGTCCTGATGTCAATTCTCAAGTGTAGGGGTTTGGAGGGCAATTGTAAATTCAACGATGGGTAAGGACACACACACACACACACACATACACACACACACACACTCACACCCCACAATGGGTACTCAAACCCATGAACCATGAGTAAGGACCCGGCAATTGTAAATTCAACGAGGGTATCATATATGGGGTCGATAATGGATGTTGTAATTCTTTTTTGGGAAGGTAATTGGGAAGGAACGGTTTGAGAATCTCTATAGGTTGGTAGTGGAAAAGGAAATCACCATTGACAGATGTTTAAGAGGGTGGTCAGGTTATTTAGTTCATTCTACTTAAGAGGAATGTGAATCACGTGGAAATCAACTCCTTCCCAGTTGTTGCTTCTATTGGAGGATGTCTTCATATTAGTGCAGGATGGTTTGGAAGATAATGAGTCTCATATTCTTTTTTGGGAAGAAAGATGGTGCACTGATGGTTCCTTTGGAAACATTTTCAAGAATATCTCTAGGTTGGCATTGGAAAAGGACATACTGGTTGGCAGATGTTCTTGAAGGAGGGTGATTGGATTATTTGGTACATTCCACTCTAGGAGAAATCCGAATAATGTGGAAATCGACTCATTTTCTCTATTGGAGGATTCTTCAACCTAGTGCTAGGATTAAGTTGCTTAATTTGAACAAAGGGCCTTTCTAGTGTGATCTTTCTATAGAAGAATCATGAGTGTGGGAGATGCTCACAATGCTATAAGCTCATGTTTACTTGGGTGGCAGGGAAAGCTGAAGTTCTGTTGGTGGATCATCTCCCTCAATAGTGGTGGTCAGATATATTGTCAATGGTTTTTGTCACTTAAAGTTGAGGAGACAGTTAGTCATGGCTTCATTCATTGCCACTTTCCTAGAAAGTGCGGAATTGCATTCTGAACTTAGCTTTCTTAGGTATAAGTGAGGTTCTTCACTCAACCACTAGATCGAGGGTTTGAGGTTGTCTTAAAAAAAAGTGAAAAAAAAAAAAACCCTTATCGGGGAGAGTTGAATGATGCCTTTATCTGTGGATAGCATCCTAGATGCATGGAAGTTTGGTTTCAAAAGTCAAAGAGCTAGTAACCTGTGGTGCTTATCCCTTCCTGCAATATGGGGGATGATATGGAAAGGCATGAATAATAGAGCCTTTATAAATGTACTAGAACCTTAACCAAAGTGATGGAAAAATTCATTGGAGTTTAGTACTCGATGAATTTATTGGACTGTCTAAACATGACCTGAAGAGATGCTGGACATGGTTTATGGAGGATACTTTCTGTTCTTGTCTAAATCCACTCCACATGGAAGGCTCCTCCATGGGGAATGCGGAAACTAAGCTTTGATGGGTGCTCAAGGGGCAACCCTGATGTAACAGTAACTAGACATATCATAAGTGGGGTTCATCGAGTCTTTGTTAGTCCCATTGGTTTGTGATTTGAACAAGGTGGAAGTTAGGGCCCTATGGACATGCCTAAGTGAACTGATCCGTACGAAGGCCCCTGCAATCACCGAAGATGATGCTTAAAGTGCCATTAATTGGGCATCCTTGGATCGTGGATATAGTGGAGATTGGGAAGATGGTGGAGGAATTTAGAGAGTTAAGAGAAGCACTTCTTTGGCATCCTCTGCTTGCATTCTTAGGTAAGGAAACTCTATAGTTGATGATCTACCCAATGACGACTCTTCTATTCTTCATTTATTTTTTGGAAATGCTTGCCTAGTGGTAGACTGAGTGAAGATACCTCATTTCAACACTGTGGTCTTGGTATCGATTCCCTAATGGGGGCGGCTAACACTGGAGTGTGTACTTACAGTGGGGTGTACTAACAAGCTAACCCAAATATAAAAATAAAAAAATGCTCACCTTCTGTAATCTTTTTGTTGTCTTTATATAAAAATTTCTCATCTCCAAAAGAGTGTGTGTTCATGTGTGTGCACAGTTGGGTGTGAGATAGTGGTTATGAGTGTGGGAGGAAGAGCACTTGCTTTTGTGTGTGTGGAATTTTTTAGTGAATCTTTTGGAGATCATAAAAGACACATGATTAAAAACTTGGGACTCAAATATTACAAAAAACAACTATATGTAATAGGTTTCCATTGTATAGTGGCCTAAAATGTGTTGTAGGACAAAAATATTTAATTAATTAATATGATTTTATGCTCTAATATTTAATAAATAAACAAGATTTTAATGCTTTAATATTCTGCTCTCATATAATGAACCGATCTAAAACACCCAAGAAAATGGGATTTTTTTTTTTTTTTGGAAAGATGGTTAAGAGGGGGATGACACGTTCAATGGTACGTGAAGACACATGTGCAATACTGCATAATATCTAAGTGAACTAGACCCACAACTGATAATAAAGTCTTAATAAAGGAAGAAATGATGAATGGAAAAGGAAAGCTCCATTGCACGTTGCAATCCTTCGTGTTAGGTTGGGTAGAGTGTTACTTAACAGTTTGTGTGTGTTGCACACACCTAGACTTCTTCAACTTCATTTGGTACCCTTACAATTGTTATGATGCCTCAAAAGCATGATAAAAAAAAAATAATAATTAATTTATTTTTTTTAAAAAACTAGATAAGTGCAGAAATTGCAACACTCTTTATGTGGCCAATAGTGGAAGATCCTTGTCTCAACCAAACACAAAACAGCCCTGAATATACCTGAACAACAATTCACCAAAAACATAGCTATTTCTGCTTGTATGACAAAGTTATTTCATGAGAAACTTACTAACCTACTCAAATCGCATTACATACATACATACATACATATATATATATATATATATATATATATATATATATATATATATATATATATATGGCTATAGTTGAAAGCACTCAGCTGTGTCAGATCCACGTAAAGAAATTGCACAAATCCTCAAGAATTTTTATTTTTTATTTAAAAAAAAAAGGAAATATGGACTGTAACAAAAAAAGAAAAAAAGCACAGTAAATCTTCTAAAATCAAGCTCTTCTAGATCCCATATATTTAACAACCCCCCCCCCCCCCCCCCCCCCCAAGTGGACTATTTGGCTGTACACTGCACACTGTGATTAGCTCAGGAAAGATGCTCTGATACCAAGTAGAAACTAGGAGATTGAAGGGAAAGAGAAAGAAGAAAGAGAAGGAGAAAACGTTTTAGGGCAGCCCAAAAAGCTAAAAACACATATATTAACATGAGAGACATGTAGTGTAACACACAATTGCATATATTTTCTACAATACATTGGCGGGAAAGAAAACTTTGTATGCTAAGGTTTCTGTACGAAGTTGTATATGAACAATTCTTAGGCAAAATATAGCAAACTTGAAAATATGAGGAAAACATTGTTAGCCCTTTCTGAAGAATGAGGGAAAAAAGAAAAAGAAAAAAAGAAAAAAAGAAAAGAAGAAGAGTGAAATAGATTGACATGGAAAAGTCTATAAGAAAGGAAGTGAAGCCTGGTTAGAAGAGTGAAATAGACCGACAAGGAAAAGTTTATAAGAAAGAAAGTGAAGCCTGGTTAACTAAGTCTTGCTAAGTCTGAGTTAGGGCTGAGACATTGTTTTGTCCAAGGCCAAGTTTCTCTATAGTTTGACTTGGTTTCCGGTGAATTGAGGCAAGTTACAGGGTTTTACTCACCTAGGATTTGATTTGTGATAAACATATGCTGAGAAGGTAACAACATCTTGATATTATCTAAATAGTTGAACCAATGTTTTGAATATCGTTAGCGCAGAATGTATCGCACCCTTGGGATACGGATACATATCGGTTATCGCATAGGATATATCGGTTGTATCGTGTAATATATCGTTGTTGTTGGGAAACATGGGAATATTAGGAAATTGGTCGATTTTTTCAATAAAACTTCAGGGATTGTTGAAAAATACATCAATACACACTTAGAAATCAAACCATTACAAAAAGAAAGTGCACATAATAGGGGTTTCCTTTGTATGGGGTTCTAATATATGCTCTTTCCAAATGAACTGATGCCAGTATATTCAAAGTCTATTAATATAATTTATAAATGTAAGAAGACATACATGGAAACATAAGCAATACATTCAAAAGTGAAAGAAGAGTCTCTAGATCAGGTTACATACATGTTTAATTTTGTGTTTAGATACAAAGATTGCAACTAATTTGCAAGAAATTGAGAAATTTCGAATTTTCTCAATTTTTCGCAACTTGACCCATCTCCCCCAAATCTCGAAATCAAAGTTCCAAATCCTTGATTTTTCATGGAAAACATGAAGAATCATAGATTTGTAACCATTTGACAATGGTTTAATGTGATTTATAGATCAGAAATCGAAATTGCTCACTGGATCGAATAGGTGGGATATATCGGCACTACTTGTGTGTTTCGTATCGCACAGGTGGGATATAAGATATATCATGGGATATATCGGCTGATATCGTCGATATTTAAAGCACTGAGTTGAACACAGACCAGAGACTTTTATGATCTATGGCTGCAGTTAGTGCACATATGTTTGGACGAGATTTTAGTCTCTATTTTTAAGTTATGTATTGACATGTTCGATTTTCCAGTCATTTTTGTCTTTGAAGAATATTATCTGTACAATGGTACTTCTGTGATGGAAACCAGTTATTCAGGAATGGCGTGTGGACCTTGCAAAAGAGAGCTCTCCGAGCTCTCCGAATCCTGTGACTCTTAAATACACAGATTTCCTGGTAGCGACCGCTTCAGGAAAGTTTGAAGGAGTAAAAGACCCTGCCAAAATTGCAACTCCTTTTGAGAAGATAAAACTTGCTGCTTATACATTAGCCGCGATGACTCCTTGCATGAGGCTGTATGCTTTGTTAGGAAAGAAGCTTCAGTCATGTCTTGATCCTGCAGAAACCAGTCACCCCTATAAGAAGTGGATTGACGGTTATGCCTCTGAAAGTTTCGAGGTTTGGCTCGTATTTAATCTGATATACTTGCCAATAGTCTACTCTCTTAAAAGACTTTTTCTAAAGTATGACCATGCATTGTTGTCCTTCTGAACCAACACAGGCCGTGGCTGTGCAAACTGAGGAAGTGCTTGACAAACTAAGTATCTCGTTGACGGGGGAGGAGCTCAAAGTCGCAGAAAGGCTTTATCATCAAGCTATGTATCTTCTGATAGAATTTTTGTCTGCTCAACCAATTGTTCATCGAACTGTAGTCCCTTTCGCAAGAATGCAGGAGCCAGCAGAGCGCCATCTCGTTATATTTTCTGATTTTGATTTGACGTGTACTCGTTTTGATTCCTCTTCCATCTTAGCAGAGATTTCGATATTAATTGCACCCAAAGCTAATCCTAGTGGACCTGAAAATCCAATTGTTCCGGAAAATCCAGTTTCTCCTGAAAATCCAATTGCTCGTGAAAATCCAATTGCTCGAAAGTCATCAGCCGATCTAAGGAACTCGTGGGATGTTATTTCCAGGCAATACACTGAGGAACATGAACAGTGCATAGAGAGCATTATGCCCAGTGAAATAGGTAATTGAAAGTAGTTGCTTTTGTAGTTTCATTTCTTTAATCAATACTGGAAGAAGCAAAGGAGGCTTTGTGAGGAGGCACTATTTATGTTTTGCTTCCTGCTGTTGCTTTTCAGTGGAAACATTTAACCATGAAGGTCTATGTAAAGCACTTGAGCGGCTTTCTGACTTTGAAAAACGAGCAAATGCTCGAGTCATTGAGTCTGGAGTGTTGAAGGGCTTAGATTTAGAGGGCATAAAACGGGCAGGGGAACGCCTACTACTCCAAGATGGTTGTGTGGGTTTTTTCCAGCAGCTTGTAAAGAAGAAGGAAGAGCTTAATGCAGATATCCATATACTTTCATATTGTTGGTGTGGAGATCTCATTAGGTCAGCTTTTTCATCAGGTAATTTTTTTTTCTTAGTAATGTACTTGTTGAACTTGTAAAATATAGTCTGCCAGTGCTTAGCTTTGTATATTCTTTCATTTTTTTCTAAATGTTTATACTCTTATTTTCTTTCTTATTTATTTTTTATTTTTTGGTGAAAGGTAACAATTTTATTAAAAGAGAACAAAGGCCAAAAAAAGCCACAAACAAATTGGAAGACAGCCCAAGATAAAGACGAGAGGTGAGCCATAATATTTGAGGCTCAGTCCATTTTATCCTATTTTGCCATCTTAAAGATCTCCGAAACTAACCCACTATGATTATGGAAGCACCAATTATTCCTCTCTCCCCATGAGGCCCAGGTGCCTGCCAAAAAGGACAATCTCCCTCTTCCCAAACCTGCCCCCATGCCAAGAAAGAAAGAGGCTCTCGACGGAGCCTAGCGTCACCCATGGCATTTCGAGGATACCTCTCTCAAAGTTCACTAGCAAAGGGACAGTGAATAAAGAGATGGTCAACCAACTCCCCATTCTGCAATACAAAACACATAGACTTTAGTGATCACCATCTTCCTGCAAACTCATTCTGCATATTCTTAACGTTTATATTCTTGCATCCCAATTACTAAAATAGAGTCCTAAAATTTAATCTTTTAAATCTGAAAATAAAATGGTAAACTTTTAACTTGTGCAATTCGGTCACCCCTTGACTCGAGATAATTGCTTTAAAATTTTGACATTTTCATTCAGGCACAAAGCATTGTTACTGGTAATTTGGAAGTCTCTTGTACCATTTTGGTTTGTGACACCTACACAATCATTTTATTTTTCAATGTACTGGACAGTCGCAAGTTTCTTTCCATGTATTACAAAATTACAGGTTATCTTTGTCCATGAATTAGGATTAAGATTGGTGTGAAATACATCAAACTGATCTGATATTTCAAAACCTGATTAACAAATTGAGGAAGACTTTTTGGGTCAATTATAAGTGTCTCTCTTTTAGATTTTCTCTGCAAAGTCTGTGAATGGATTGATTTGGTTTCTGCCCATCAAAAAGGGGGAAAAATGATTTGATATTTAAGACCGACTGTTGTAAATATCTCTGTTGAAGCTTTTAAAAAAAAAAATCTCTCCTGAACATTATTGGTTGATATGTCAAATGAAGTTTTTATAATGTTCTGGAGCAATGTTTGGAAGAAAAAGAAAAAGAAAAACAACAACAACAACAGATGTTTCTGATCCAAAAAGAGAAAAAGAAAGAGAGAAAAAGGTTTCTCATCCAATAAACTGTTTCTGAAAAGTGTTTAATCGCAGCCCTTTCCTACTTCTCATGGTTATAGATCTGTCTGACCCCCTCTGTTGTTGCAGTGGCTAGGTTTGACACTTTTCACTACTTCTGCCATCTATTTGATCCTATGTCGATGAGATTTTTGTTGTACTCTATCTGCGTCACTAGTTTATGGCTTATGATACTCATCTTGATTCACCGTCCATCCTGTTTCATGCTGCATATGCAATTTCTTTTTAACGCATGATAATATATTTTGGGTGGGCTCCTGACTATTGTCTATGTGCACATGGTTAAGAATCTGGTTCTTCCCTAATATCGTAAATAGTAATATCTTTTCACCTTCGAAATATCCTACTGGACGGTTTATTCCAAGTTGTTTGCCAGTTCAAAGGGCATAGTTTTCCATTTGCTTTTGTTGCATTATTTGAGATGCTGCTGCCTCTTCTTATTATTTGGAATTGTTTTGCCTTTTCTTTATTGAATTCTTGATTGTTCATTTTATTGCTATGCACTGACACACGTCCATTCCCCTGCCCACCCACCCGCCTGAACACGCGCGCGCGCACACACACTTATAGAGCCAACATTAACACAGATGGACTGTTTTCTGAACTTCTCGAGCCGATTTGTCACCACTGTTGGCTACACTAAGAGCTTTCATCTTTTGATTATGCTTGATACCATTCCCTTTTAGCATTATTCTACTCATGAGGATGGCTTTTATAGTTTGCATGAAGTGTGAAGGGAAGATGTAACATATTCAGGTGTGGGAGTAGGGGATCTGTTTTAAAATGTTAGCAAGTATAAACAAGTCAAAGATTCTAATTTAGCTGTTTTGCTTTGCTTGTAGTTTTTTGCACCATCTCGGCACGGTCTTAATAAAAATTTTCGTTACCCTTGTAAAAAAAGGTAAACAATTAGGAAGTGGGAATGTGAGCAGTGGGAAGTATCTGTATGAGGCATCATTTGAAGAGCAAGCAACACCTAGTAGAAGGTTCACACAACTAAGGGACAGCTGTTCAGCAAGAGAGAATTTAGCAGATGCCACTATTGTGAGCCTTGGAGGAAGTCTTGGCTGGCAGGAGGGTGCTATGCCTGCTCTCTCTATGCACTCATTTGGCTGAAAGTTCTTCCTTTCCTGGGTTTTAAGAATGAGTCTCACGCATTAAGCTGCTCCATAACTGGGGTCATTTGTGTTTAACCATTAGGTTTGTAGTTGTTGTCTTGCTTTTTTGCTTCATTCTTTAGTTCAGTTCTATGTTTCTGGTTCGCTTAGCAGCATTTTGTTTTTGTGGATGTAATTTCTTTAAAAGCAAAATGTCATTGGTTTATGAGTTCTTAATGCTAGTTGGGCACTAGAAACATTTTTAGCATTTCTCCAACAAAGCATTTTAGTGGTTGCTACTTCTGATACGGGGTCGATGGGTATCCATCAGCAGCAAAGGTAAAAATGATATTGATACCCATCCAAGCCATCATGAATCTTTGTGGTACAAGCTCAAGTAAATGAGGAAATAACATAGGTGGTACCTCTCTTTAGTTTTAGTTGTGCCTCCGACACTGTTTTCTTTTTTACTTTTTCCTGTTGTTCCTGTATGCATATCCACTGTCATTGAATAGCTCATTTCAACTGCAATCACAGGATTCCGAAATTTGTTTTATCAGAAAGGCATTTGGATTCTAGCAGTCAAGCTGGTGTCCTTTTAATCTAGGTTTATTTAGTCAGCTAGACTGACTAAAAAGGATAAAAAGGCTTTCATTTCATGATTTATTAATAAAGTATCGAAGGATTGGATCTGAAGAGATGATGATGATGATGTTGGGACCACAGATAGCTGGGACACTCTATGATGATGATATGATTAAGGGGTTGAATTTGAATAGACAAAATGTGCTACTTTTTGTCATTGTCTTTCATTTTAAAGAAATAGGGTCTAAGAATGAATACTTTTGTGTGTTGCTGCTGAGAGATAATGATAAACTTTTTTCTTCCTCACTTTGAGCAGGTGGTTTAAATGTTTTGAATGTACACTCGAATGAATTTTCTTATGAAGAATCTGTTTCCACGGGCGAAATCTTGCAGATGGTGGGGTCTCCCATGGACAAGCTTCAGAATTTCAAAGAAATCTTGAAAAACTGTAATGAAGACTGCAAGAATTTATCGGTTTATGTTGGCAGATCAGTGGGTGACTTGCTTTGCCTGCTTGAAGCGGACGTGGGCATTGTCTTCGGATCAAACCCAACCCTAAGGAGAGTGGGTAGTCAGTTTCACGTCTCCTTTGTTCCCTTGTTCCCTGCTTTGGTCAAGAAACAAAAGGAATTCGTTGAAGGGGACCCGCCTATTTGGAAGGGATTGACTGGCACTCTTTATACGGTCTCTAGTTGGGAAGAAATTCACGCCTTTATTTTGGGGCTATACAATCATCTTTGATGAGTTTTTTTTTTTTTTCCGTTCTCATCCCTTTTTGCTTAGAAGTTAGAATGAAGGCAGGCATTATCCATCAGATGTTCATCTTGATGGTGGTGAATTTTATGAAGTGCCACCCATCAGCTTTCTTCTTTTCTTCAGCATGGACAGCCATGCAGATGCAGATGCCGGGATTCACACATTGAGGTCTGTTTCTTCATCCCATTTCAGCTCTGTTTTCTGCACGCTCTTTTTGAATGAAGATCTAATGTTTTATGAACGTGGCCTATTTTCCAGGCAGTAGTGAGTGATTAAAGAGGTGGGAGTAAGATGTAAGAAGCTGTTTGTCTAAACAGATTTGGGTGCTAGCATTCATTAAAAAAAACAGAGGAGATTTTGATGTAAGTGAAATTCTTTTACTGGGGTTTGGAGTTTGGAAGATGCATGCCTCTCTCTAGTTACATGGGGTGTATTAACAATGCTCATCCAGTATCATGAACTTCTATTGGGGTGAGTTTCATGTAAAGCTTCCAACTCTGCCCATTTTTTTATTTTTAATTTTTCGATCAGTTCTCCATTGGATGAATGGCTGTAACCTGTGGTAATCTGAAGAAGGCTACTTTTGTTTGAAAAGCTTTTTATTTTTATTGCCACTCTACTGTATTGGAATCATTCCCCACAAAATATACAATGATTTGGCGACGTGGATTGACTCGTTCTTGGTCCTGAGTGGACTCGGGACATGCTTGAGTGAAGGCCGAATCGGCCCAACTTGCCCTGAGTCAAGGCCGAATTGACCCAACTCGCTTGAATCTGAGTAAGCTCAGACGAGTCTTAAAATAATTTCAGAATGTTTCTTAGATGAAGGGTCTGATTTATCAAACCATTGGGGTCCACACTATTTACATCCTGATGCTTCATGCCTTTATAAATTCATCTATCTTGGGTCCCAGTGTGTGGTCAGAAACCGTTATTTTTCAGTAGTTTGGTACAATGCACTATGAGGTTAGTCTATGTAGTGAATGTATATCAAATCTGGACCATCTATTTTTTTGTCCCTCTTGAAAGGATTATATAGTCCAAAAGCCACGTTATTCAGTTGATTTTAACTGTTCCATTGGTATCCTTAACTTGGATGGTTAACAACGGTGCACGATAAGTGTACAGGACGGATCAATTGATCTCAACCGTCTGATTTTTCTCATTGAATTTGGTCTGTTGACCATTTCACTTCTGAGTTTCCACCCCTGGAATTATAGTCTTGAGCCTTAACAAATATACGGTTATTCAATAGATAGGATTCCGCACGCAGTGGACCCATGGTTAGCTGAACGAGAACGTTGATCGGATGGACCTGATTATAGATGAGCGATCCTCCAAAATGGGAGATCTTAATGCTTTGATTATTGACCAACAATTATTTATATACCATGGGAATTTCATGCAATAGGAAAATTTTGTGGGGCCCACCGTGATGTATTTGTTTGATCCTTGCTGTCCATCTGTTTTATCAGCTCATTTTAGGGCATGAGCCAGAAAATGAGGTAAATCCAAACCTGATGTGGACCACATAAGCTACAATGAGAACTGAACACCCACCGTTGAAAACTTCTCGAGGGCCATAAAAAGTTTTGGATGAAGCTGATATTTATTTATTTATTTGGTTGATCCATCTTTTGGATGACAGATACACTAATGTGGGCCCTACACAAATTTCTCCTTGTGGACGCCATTATTCCCTTGTTCCCCATGTTGTGGTCCACCTGAGCTTATAATCAATCTCATTTTTGGGTTGATGAGCTAAAATGAACTGGTAAAACAGTTGGATGGTGTGGATCAGACACATACATCGTGGTACCATGATCAACAGATTTTAGGCACCCAATACGCTAGTTGCAATCTGGTTTTTCGAGTCACATTTACAACGTGATTTCCATCTCACCAAATACCTGCTAAAACTAATCGTGTGACTCATTTACCACTATTTACTCGGTTAAACAAACAGAGGTGTTTTATCACGTGCGAGTAACACGTGATGTATTATGGGTTTTATTCATTTGTGAAGGATACGGATTGGGTACTACCCCCACCCTCTGAGGGGTCACCGTGATGTATCGGTTTTGTCCATACCGTCCATCTATTTTTCCATATCATTTTAGACTATAACTCTAAAATTGAGGAATTTCCTTGGTTCAAATGGACCACACCACATAACGCAGCTGTGATAATGACATCCACCGTTGAAACCTTCCTAGTGCCCACCGTGATGGTTAATTTCCATCCAACCTGTTCACAAGGTCATGCAGATCTGGATGAAGGGAAAACAAAAATATCAACTTGATCCAAAACTTTTGTGGCCCTCAAAAAAGCTTTCAACGGCAGCTGTTTAATCCCCACTGTGAGGTCCTATTGAGGTTTGTAACTGCCTCATCTTTTCAGTTCGCACCCTAAAATGATATGGAAAAGTGGATGGACGGTGTGGATAAAATCCATACATCATGGTGGCTCCTCAGAGCCCCTGTCCGTTCCTAGCTAGGGATTGACGGGGTAGTACCCAAATCCGCGTCGAATTGTGGAGTCGGCGGATGGCCCATCAAATCAACCGTCTAGATCACCAAACCATGCGCACTGACCAAGGATGGATCATAGACAAAGTCGCAGCGAGAATAAAATAGCAACCATCAAAATGGATAGTTGAAAATGAAATATGACAAATCAGGTTGTTAAGATCGTCGGATCTGTACCAATTTTGATAATCTCTCCATCCATGTTGGAGCCCAACATTCGGACGGTCTGGATTGGCTTGCACATATGCCACGTGTCCAAAATTATCAAATGAAACAGATGCATTGTAATCCAGTCGGTAAAAGATAGAAGGAAAACATGTCTCAGCCAACCATCCGACTTGAGAGAGAGAGAGAGAGAGAGACACTTTGATATCTGCTTGCTTGGCGCGGGTAAATGATATCTGCAAGCCTCATGCAGTTACTTGGAGCGGGTAAATGTTCTTATTTTTTGATTCTTTCCATTTCCATGCATTGCAAGGTGATTGTTATTGCTCTGGCCTTTTGGATTTCAAGTTCATGATTCTCATTGATTTTCTAGTGTGAAACATCAAATATTTATCTGGCTATTCTTCAAAATCTCACCTTTCCGAGGCATTTGAATCTAACAGTGGTTTTCCTTCATGGGTTTATTTTTTATTTTATTTTTGATGAATTCCGCATTGATTTTCTAGTGCATAACATCAAATATTCTTCTGCGTATTCTTCAAAATCTCACATTTCCATTGCATTTCAACCTGAAAGTGATTTTCCTTCTTGGGTTTTTTATTTTGATGAATTCCGTATTAGATTTTATGTAGTGTAGAGCATTTCAATGAAATGTCCCTTTCGAAAAATGGGGTTAGCAAGGTGTTGCTTGAGCGCCTCTGACACACATGTTAAAATATGAGATTTTTTTTCTTTCGAAAATCTGAACCGTTCATCAGACTCTCAGTAACCAAAAATAAAATAAAATAAAAATACATACAGGTGAATACTTGGGTGGGCTAAAATCTCATAGTTAAAATCTTGCAATTTATGCTTCCAACAGGTGCTGGCACTGGTGTCTGCATTCTGAGAGAAAAATGTGTTCAAATTCATTTTTAGCGACATCCATACATGCCCTTAGGCCTGCCATTGAAACTTTGATTGTCTTTGATTGCCATTTGTTTTCAAGTGTAGGATGTGATTTTATTTTTTTTCTTGGGTATTCATGAAATTCTCTCCTTTATAAGGGTTTGAAACTGGCAGAGATTTTCTTCATATTTTTCTATAGAAATTAATGATCTTACTGAGATTATGCAGTGTTGAGTATTTCAATCAAAGAGGTATGACACGATGATTGGCTGAGAGTTTCTACAATATGCTCAATGTTCATTTTCTACAAATGGGGTCCTATAGTTCAGTAATCCAAACTATTGATATCATTTGAACCACTTTTGGTAGGCCTTGCAACATAAGATTTCCCAGAGTGGAACATCCTAACTCTTTAATAGGTGTCCAGAAAATCAACAGTTAGGAACATGGGGCTCCATGGTTCAGTGTTCAGTTTCTACAAATGGGGCTGATTCAGTAATCTAAACAGCTGATATCATTTGAACCACTTCGGATGGCCCTTGCAAAAATAAATCTCCCAAATTGGTACATCCTAATGCTTCACTAGTTCAGAAAATTAATAGTTAAAAAGACAGCATTTGTACACATTCAACCATAGATGGTGAAAGATTCAATGGCTAGGATATTCCGATCTTGGGGACTTTTTTTTTTTTGTGTGCGCGCATGGACCATCTGAGATGTCTTATCATATCAGTAGCTTGGATAACTGAACCATGTGTGTGTGTGGGTGGGTGTGTGCATGCATGTGTGGGCGTGTTTTTTAAGGATACTGAACCATGCGTTACGCTTGTTCAAACTGGAAACCCGACAGTGTTGCAGTTACTCTCTGGCCCCAACATTGCGTAATACCTCTTAGTCAAATACCCATTGTTACATGCTGTGTAGAACATTTGAGTAAAATACATATTCCAACAAATCTCTTGCATTGTCACCATGGAAGTTCATGTTTTTCTAATGACTATTTTAGGAGAATGTTAACTTGTTGTATAGTTACATGGTGGGATTGATCATTTACTTGAGTTTCCACGAAACTAACTTTACCTTTTGTTCTTTTTAATAGTTTCTCTGATAGTTTGGAAGGATTTAGAAACCATATGTGTAGACTTGATGGCCTATGGTCTAACTGAAGTTATGGCCCTTGATAGAGTGCAATGGTGGAAAATGAATCATGTAGCTGACCCCAATTAGTTGGGATAAGGCTTAGATGCTGATGTTGATCCTGATCCTGATCATAGGCTTCATCTTTGTTGAATAATTCCAAAATTTAATTACAATATTATGCTTGTTCTATTAACATTTTGTATGTTTTATTTTTGCAGTGGCTCAAAATATGTGGATTCAGTGGCATTGTTGAACATCCACATAGACTGACCATGGCTTCCATCTGCTTTAGATCAATAAAAACCAATTCTCTTTTCCTGTCACCATCTGCCTTTTTCACCAAGAAAAATGGTAGATTTTTCTGTACCATGAAAAGCCCACAAACCCAAACAAAAACACATGAGAAAAACCAACAAACAAAGATCAAACCACATGATGAAAACCCACAAACCAAAACCAAAACACTACATGAATATGAAGCAATCATCGGTATAGAGACCCACGTCCAGCTCTCCACTATCACCAAGGCCTTTTGCAGCTGTCCATACCACTATGGTTCACAACCCAACACCAGCATCTGCCCCATTTGCATGGGACTACCTGGTGCCCTACCGGTCTTGAACTCCAAGGTCATTGAGTTTGCTGTGAAATTGGGTCTTGCGCTGAACTGCAACTTGTCTCTGAAATCCAAGTTTGATAGGAAACAGTACTTCTATCCCGACCTCCCGAAGGGCTACCAGATATCGCAGTTCGATATCCCTATAGCAACTGGAGGTTTCATCGATTTGGATCTTCCAGTCGAGTTTGGCGGTGGGCATAGGCAGTTTGGTATAACCAGGGTACATATGGAAGAAGATGCAGGAAAGTTGCTTCACTCGGGAAGTGAGAGTTACTCAGAGGTAACCTTCTCCTTGTACTTGCTGCTCAACGATATGCCTTTTCTTTTTATTATCTTATTATGGTAACTTTAGAATATGTGCTTATTTTGTTATTTGCTGCTAGTATGCCTTTTGTTTTTCTTTTTGGGCTTGTTTTCTTATATATTGTTAAATTGGGCTCTCGATGAGGATTTAATTAATTACTTAATTTTCTAATTTCTCAAGGATTTTATTTTCTGAGGAATACGGGTTTCTTTAGTATAAGTTCTGTTTAGTTACTATGATTTTTATATCATATTTTTGTAAGGGATCTTTGTGTCCTCTCCACCATCTCATTACATCCTTTGTGAAGCAAACAAAATGGCTGGGTTGGTATATTTTATCCAGACTGTCCCATTATTACAATCCACTTGCTTGCTCTTCTTTTATGTTCTCTATACTTTTATACAGACTGTCCGAAGCAACCATTCGGACCCTCCATCTCTGCATGTGCCTTGTGCTTAGTGGCATTGTCTGGTAACTACCCCTCCGTGACCTTGAGTTACTTGCTTTTCCTTTGGAGTGTGCATGTAATTTTTTGGCTGGGAGCCATCAACAGGGTTGTGTTGTCAAGGAGAGCACTGTCAACGTAGAACTTGTGCCAATATACTTCTAAAAGCCGACCCTGAATTTCTGGGACAAGGCTATGATGGTGGTGTGGTATTTTTTTTGTCAGTGTTCTTCTATTTCTTAAGATGGGTTGTTGGATTGGTTCTTTTTTCTTGTGAACTGGTGTTAGTGTTTCATGGGGTTGTTGATTTCTGTAGGTTTCACATGCAGGTGGACTTGAATAGAGCAGGCGTGCCTTTACTCGAGGTTGTTTCTGAGCCTGACATGAGAAGTGGTCTTGAGGCTGCAGAGTATGCAGCTGAGATACAAAGGTTGGTTCGATATCTGGGAGTGAGTAATGGCAATATGCAGGAAGGTTCCCTTCGTTGTGATGTAAATGTTTCAGTCCGACCAGTTGGGCAGTCAAAGTTTGGGACAAAGGTAACTTAATTTTTTTATTACTTATTTGTTATGTTCTCTTCATAGATCAAGCAATTAACTACACAAAAGACATTCTTCTATTTAAAATATAACAACATAGAATTGTAGTGTCTTGGATAATGGAATTTGAATGCTTTTTTGAATAGGTAAAAACACAAGCGGAAAGATGAAGCACTAACTGAAATATAGATCCCACGTGTTAAATTCCGAAAATTGGACCATCTTTTAGGGCTTGTTTGGATTGTAGGAAAAGAAAATTGTTATGATTATCCAATGATGGATTCTCATGGATTCCTATTGATTCCAAGGTGCTCTTGTTTGGATAGCAAGTGGAAATCTCATATTCCTCTTACAATGGTCAACTCGTGTCGCACGCATAAGAATTTGTTTGTGGAAATATTTCTAATCTCACTATTTCTTTTGCTATCCAAACAACATGCAAACAATGGAAAACTCTTGAGTTTCCTTTTCCTTGCTTTTCTTTTCCCACAATCCAAACAGGCCCTTAATGAATAGAGTGGGTCGTCAGCATCTTTACTTGGATAGAAGTTTGGAATTTTTAGGAGGTATCATCGTTATTGTAAATAATATCAACAATGTGGGGCGTGAACATTTCAGACATAAACACATGCATTTGGTTAAATTGGCAAGATTGTTTCACTCCATGCATATTTTTACTCTAATGAATGGCCGCCAGTAAACGACATGGTGTCTCACACTTTTCACTTTCATGTTGGCAGGTTGAGATAAAGAATATGAATTCGTTCTCCGCAATGCATAGAGCGATTGATTTCGAGATCGCAAGGCAGGTTGTTCTTTACAGTCAAGGCGAAGGTGATCAAATTATTCAAGAAACTCGACTTTGGGATGACGGTTCTCAGGTTCACACTCCATGTATTCTGTTGAGTGTATAAATTCATTTTGGAGAGGTTCATGGTCATTACATCTTGCTACACAAGCTCTTCCTGTTAATGTCATGCCTGCTAATGTTTTGTTCCTTTAATTTGGTGTACTTCTTAGAAAACATTTACAATGAGGAAAAAGGAAGGGCTAGCTGATTATCGATATTTTCCAGAACCGGACCTTCCAGAAGTGGTCCTTTCAAACGAATTTGTCGAGGGTATACATTCTTCTTTACCGGAGCTTCCAGAGATGAAGCGCAGACGATACGAGAAAATGGGCCTTAGCATGCAGGATGTTCTCCTTATTGCCAATGACATGAATGTAATTGTTCATAGATTGCATGGGGATCACTTTTCTATAAGATATATCTATGACTTTACAGGGTCTTGATGCGTTACATCGTGTATAATTTCTCATGAGACCAGCCCATAGAAATGGACAATGGTTTAATTGTCCAGATTGCTGATTGGATGGACAAACTTGGATGGGTTGATCCGAAATCTCCTAGATTAGACCATCCTAATCATTTGATCACTGTCCAATGAATAGGTGGTAGAAAAAAACAATGGTCAATACAGAAAAACCTGATTGGAAAGAGAGGAAGGTTTGTATCTGGAGATCATTTCGGCATTCCCCGTCCATGGCTCAGCTTTCTTATCAATGGTCTGGATTGCCAAACCATGGGCTGCTAGTACAAACTGGGTGCATTGAGAGAATGCACATCTTGATGCACTAGGACTATAATTTCTCACATCTTTAAGCCTATTTTGATGCTCTGAACTTTCACTGCAGGTTGCAGATTTCTTTGATGCCGCTGTTGAAAATGGTGCTGATGTGAAGCTAGCTGCTAATTGGATAATGGGTGATGTTGCTGCATATCTAAAAAATGAAAAACTATCAATAAATGAGATAAAACTAACACCTCAAGGGCTAGCTGAGCTGATAGCTTCTATAAAAGGTGGAACTATTAGTGGAAAGATTGGTAAAGAGGTGAATCTTCTGAGTTTGTTTCTCAAATACATTGTCCATTTAGTTTAATCAATATCAATTTCTTTTCCACATTGGCTCATTAGTATGAGTTTTGTGAAGCCAGGCACCTTTACAAAAGGCTACAGGTGCTGTCCATCCAAGCCATGTATCAGGTGGGCCACACCATGTAGATGACTTTGCCCCAAAATTGACCTGGTCCACTCATTAGGCTGGGAATGTGTTGAACGTGGAACATTGGTATTTGTAAATGTCCATATTTTCATACCTGTGTGGCCACCCAATGCGTAGCTTGGATATCCCGCAGATGATACACTCCGCTCACCTGTAGTGTTGTGTGTGGAGAAGTTTTCGTGGCTTAACAAAGCTCCGATGTTATTGAAAGACTTGTTACTGAAAATTTGTTCCATATCATCTTGGTTTAAAATTGTCTTATCAGCACCAAAGATTTTTCTCTTTAAATTGTTGATCTTTACTAGGTCTAGTCTGTCTCGAATGATTCTAGTGAAAGCATTTTCTTTTCTAATGACATTCTATCATGCTGCATTTTTCGCCGTTCATCACATGGTTTAATGCATTGACAAGAACCGGTACTTTTTTTACCTTTTTTTTTTTTTTTAAACACACGCACACACTCACGCTAGTGGAATTTCACCACCTTATGGATACTCGAACCTCTTGACCGGGTGTGGAAACTCCTGAGAGTCTACCACCCGAGCAAGAGTAAGGATCTGACAAGAACCGGTACTTATTGCCTCTTTTGTGTCGGTTTCGGTCCTAGGAGATCTACTGGTTGACTTGGCTGATTTTGGTGATATGGGCCGAGTCACCCCTTAATACTTGCCTGGGTGATGGTTGTGTGGGGCCCACTGTGATATGTCTGAAATCCATCCTGTCTGTTGGGTGTGCCCCTCTCATGTTTGGCCCTGAGCCCAAAAAATCAGGGCAAACCAGGATTCAGGTGGGCACCAACAGAGGGAGCAGTGAGAAGTGACCCATCGTAGAAAAATATCAGATTATCCAACCTGTTCATAAGGTGCGCCCCACCAGGATGCAGGTCCATCCATGAATTCAGGCTGATCTAAGTCACACCACTTGATTCAAGGTTTTGGGGACACTTTGACATTGTTTCTTATGGCATGGCCTGCCCCAGTTTCAGATCATCGTGATTTATGGTGTCTTTTCTTCATGATTGGAACACTTGATGCACGATTCGGATGCCACGCACACACATCTTGGTAGGCCCACAAATTTTTGGTTTCGATGCCCTGCCCTGTACACATCACAATATGTCGTCACTGTATGTTTTTTACCGTATTGAATCATTTGAATGAAACATGAAATTTTAGACTCTTTTTTTTTAATAAAATGGTAAAAACTCATGGGAAGGGATAGATGGTAATCCACACTATCAGCCTGATATTTTACACTGCGGAGGGACCATTACCAAAATCATTTCAGATTTGACTCATTTGAGTCCCAAGTCTGTTGCTTTGGAGATTTAGGCAGAATTTTACATCGTTTCCCATGATGCGGAGCACCTGAGTTTTGGATCAGTCTGATTTTTGATGCATCTTATCTTTGAGATGTGTCAGACTTGATGCATGGTTTGGACGCCACACACACACACACATCACACTGGGCCCACAATTTTGGCTGGGATGCCACACATTTTGCTGTCTTGTCCATTGTATTAAATCATTCTATTGAAATATGGAATCCTAGACCCTTTTTTTTTAAAATAAAAAATAAAAATTCAAATGGTACGGTTCTGGGAAAGGATAGAGCAATCGGTGTTGTTCTGATCTGTCACTTTCAATGTAACATTTTCAAAAATCTTTTCAAATTAGGACTTAGGAGTCCTGCATCAGTTTGGTTCTCTGATTAATCATCTCTATTGGCCACAAATCAAAAGTTTATGATTGTCCTACAGATGAGATTTTTGGGGAATAGGTGATCCACAGTGGGATACAACAGAAAAATGTTCTAGATCACCCATCCATCCTTTTGTCAGATTTGAAAGCCCAGAGTGTATCGGTTTGTATCAGCCAGTACGGCTGCTATGTCAATTTTGGTGGTGGCCGAATATGGTAACACCAAAACCAATTTTTAACCATCGGTTGATAGCTATGTTTATAAGTGTATAAAATGGTGTTCCACAATGTTAAAAAAATTTCCTTCAACTCAGAGATCACCTAGAGGACTGGGAGAGACAACTTGGCTTGGCCAATTTGGTGTTTGGCAAGTGGACTGGACTCATTGGATATCATTGAAAACATGAACTTCTAAGAAACCTAAAATCTAGGATAATTCTTTCAGGGATTAGATGGATTGATTATTGGTTAGCTGATTTTACCCAAAAAAAAAAAAAACCTGAGTCAATGGCCTGTTTAAATTTGACTAAACAACACCATTATTACAGATTTCTGTGAAACCCACTGATTTTACAAAACTGTACATTGGTCTTGGAAAGTGATTTACTTGGTTGAGTTCCAAGTTCGAGTACCAAGCTTCTGTAGACTGATCTTCCATTGCATTGTGTGAAAGCGGACTGAAATCTTTCTAACAGTAAATTGAAATTTTAGGTAGGTTTTATTACATAGGATGTATTTCAGACTTTCTGGTTGTTTCTAAACCATTATCTCTTGACATCTACAGATACTTTTTGAGCTAATAGCAAAGGGTGGAACTGTCAAGGCAATCATAGAAGAAAAGGATTTAGTTCAGGTATGAGTTATTCTATGTTCTTGAAAAGGCCTTTTTATAATACAGTTAGCTGAATATCAACAATTTACTTTTATTTTTATTATGAAATAGCAAAGCACATGCAACTGAGATGATTAAGATGATTAGATGATCACAATTACAGTGCTAGCATTTAGACCTTAATTGTCAATTCTGTTTTGTTGCAACACTCCCCCCCACCAATGATAGAATGGTTTGGCACCTTTGGCTTTCCATATTGGAAAGATGCTCATAAAATGGACAACATGGGAAAAATCCTTCCTTTCTTAAAAGAAAGGGTTAGGGGTGAATCGTTTATGTGATTCATGGTGTCGAATTGGATCTGAGTTGACTGGGGTGACAGGAGGAAATTAACTACTGAGGTATAGAAATGACCATTTATCAATCACTCCAATGTTTACAACATTAAGCTTGAATATTGTACTGATTTCTTTTTTCCTTATTAATGGATATGCGAATCTTCAAACTAGATATGCACTAACATGTTTTAGCGCTTGTCATAACCCTTCTGTGAAAATTATCTGCTTCCCTTGCATGCACTTCTGAAAGATGAAATTGCCTGACAAAAGATCATGATGGCTACGCCGAAATTACAGAATTCTTTTGTGTGTGTGTGCGCGCGTGCGTGTGCTTCTTTTCTTTTTGATGGCTAAGCTGGGCTTGAACCTGAAAATATAGAATTCTCTTCCATGTGGTAACTCAATTTCTCTATCACATAAGAGGGTCTACCCTAGAGCCAGCTTGGAAGCACGTTAGTGATATCATTATACCAACTAGAGCACCCAATTCATATTTATAAATAAAATAAAATAAAATAAATAAACGATGTGATTTACATCTTTCATGTGCAACCATGATCAGATTGTAGTTTGGTATCATCAAAAAGGCCATCCCCTCCCCTGTATATTTCCAACATCAATCACCGATTATATTTCTTTCATTTTGCATTTCGTATTTATAAAATGATCAGGAAAGGAGGACAATGGCTCTTTATAATCTTGGAAAATGACTATGTTTTTTGTGTTTTTCAAGCATATGTGGACTGTTTTACTTCTAAGCTGAAACAACGACGTGGATTGTCATTTATTTGGAAACAGATAGTGGATCCCTCCCTGATCGAAAAGATGGTAGAGAAAGTTCTTGCAGATAATCCAAAGCAGCTTCAACAATATCACAGAGGCAAAACTAAATTACAAGGTTTCTTTGCCGGCCAGGTATGCAAAGTTCAGAATAGTAGGGGCACGTTTGGATGTGGACCATCTAATTGAATTGCAATTAACAGTCTAACAAAGTGGAAATGACAAAACCGCATTCCCTCCTCCCTGCATTCATGTTGAGAGCCTATGCTCCAAATTGCAATCATGCAACTCCAATTCGACTCCTTCTGGATTATGAATAATTAGGAACATTAGTTGTTGTCACATTCTCTTTATTTAACTAAATGATTGCTGTTCAATTCAACTGTTCATCCAAACACAGCCCAAGAGTCGGCAACTATTCTATGGATGAGTTTTCCATTGATTACGCATGTTTCCGACGGTGTGAAATTTCAGGTAATGAAGGAATCAAAAGGTAAGGTGAATCCGGCACTTCTGAACAAGATCCTTTTAGAGAAACTGAGTGCAAAAAGCTGACCAGCTTTGGAGGTGGGCAAGGCAAATCTTATAATATCTATTTTTCGAAACCATGATTTCCATTTTTCTTGTGTTATACCAATGGGTCTCTCTTTCAGGTTTTAGTGGCTCCATGCATCCATCTTATGTTGTCCTGATAAAGGGGCCATATTCGATTCTCCTTCACTAGTCATTGGCGCAGTGCACAGAATCTGGAATTAGTGCTGGCATGTTTGGACTTGAGGCTTCTTCCATGGACACGACAAGGTACCGTTTGGCCATCAAATATACCAAGATTAGAAATTCCAAAATTTGTGATTTTGAACAGGCAATTTTCCATTTCAATGCCAAGAAGGCGCTACCCCCTTAACGAAACTTTCGGGGTTTTAAAAAAAGTTATATTTATTTATATTTTTTATCAGTATTTATCCAAAGCGCTGTACACATCAGATTCAGATATCACTGCCCTGGAATTCTGTTGATCTTTTGCTGTTCGCATACGTAAGCAGCATCAAAATGCATCAGGCTGGTTGTGTTGCAAGTCAGCGTTTTGCCATGATCTAAGTGGGCTTTGACGATGGCGTCGGGGATCATGATGTGGCAGGCCAAAGACCAGCATGAATCATGTGCAGCACTATGGTAATGTAGTTCTCCAGGTAGAACTCCACTAGGACTTTGTGAATGGTGGACCTTTGTACTTCTTTCTAGCCAGCATTTTTTTTCTTTTTTTAATTGGAATCATGTGGCACTTTTTTGCATCATGTATGCACATGCATGCATACATACATTCATGATTCCATGCTCGAAATCCAAAAAACTCTTTTTTGCATTGCTGGACGCGGTTTGGCTAGTGACCCAAGCACCAGCCAGCTAGCTGGTGTCAAAGCTGTGGACCCCACCATGATGTATATGTTTTATCCATGCTGTCCTTCCATTTTTCCAGTTCATTTTAGGGCATGAGCCAAAAAAAATTGGGGCAGATCCAAATCTCAGGCGGACCACACCTTAGGAAAACAGTGTTGAATGAATGTCCACCATTAAAAACTTCCTAGGGCCCACTGTAATGTTTATTTGCCATCCAACCTGTTGATAAGGTCACACAAACCTGGATGAAGGGAAAACACAAATATCAGCTTGATCCAAACCTTGTGGCCCGAAAATGTTTTCAACGGTAAGAGCCCAATCCCACTATTTCCTGTGGTGTGGTCCACCTGAGATTTGGATCTCCTCATTTATGGACTCATGCCCTGAAATGAGCTGGCAAAATGGTTGGATAGCTTGGATAAATCATGGTGGGCCCCACAGAGCCTTGACACCAGCTGGCTGGTGTTGGGTTCACCAGCCAAACCGCATCCTGCATTGCTAGATAAAATGGAGTGGATTGCTTGATACTCTGGCAAGGTGTGATATACCCAGAGATATTATATTGTACATATGGCATAAAAATTAAACCGTCTAAATTGTGGAACCCATTGTCACTAAGTTAAAATCCCAAAATCAGATTGGTTGAGCAATTGTAATCTCTGATTCATGGACACTTGTTTGTTGAAGTTGGACCATTGGATTTTTTTTTTTTTTTTTCATTTTTAACCGTCCAATAAGTGCCCGCCAATCTAATGGTCGTATAATCACATAATTGCAATTTTTGCTCCATGATACATCTAATAAACTTGGGGTACATAGTTTACACAATTTAGTTTTAATTCTAACCAATTGTTCAGTGCCTGAGCATCATCCATCTGTCTGCCCGAGTATAAAAGTTTTTTTCTCAAATGTAGTGACCATTCGGTATTGTATCGATCGCTGATTCTAATGGGAGCGACATTTCTTGGACTGTGGCGCATCAGAACGGTCCATTTGGGACAAATTTTGGGTGATCTGAACCGTCCATCTGGCCAGCCACCATTGTTGGGACAACGGTATGAAAAGATTATCAATGAGAGATCTTGATGGCCTGATCAGTTCCCTGCAAATGGATGGTTAAATCAAAATAGTTAATTTGCTCATGGCATGGCAATACTCCCTGAAGCATCTGAGGAAAATGGGAATTTGCAAGGAAACACTTGACCAATGGTTCACATTCAATACTCAAATCAATGCCTAGGTTTTTGTGGCATACCTGATTTTGGACCAGGTAGCATCATCCATGGGGCTCACCTGATGAGCGGCTTGGCTCTGTTCACGTGGATGGAGCAACATTTTCGTCCGTGCCCTTGCAGCATTAGATTGTAATGGGTTGGATATATACAGGTGTGAGTTGGCTACAACTTATAAAATGGTGGAGACCAATCAACGAAGTACATGGGATATGTCTCCAATCTCGACCGTCCAAATTTTGGTGCTTCACTAGGGGTCAGGAATAGCCCAAAATTAACATTGATCTGAATATAAACGTCTAATTTCACCAATTGAGATATGACCGTTGACTGATTTCTTCTTATATCTTGCATTCGAGGGACACCAACTGGACGGTAGGATTCGGCTTAAGCTTTTTGGGAACCATACTCAATCGTCTACATTATTGTACACGGGTGCACGTCTACAGAATTTGAGTCACCACCATTTAACACGGAATGAAAACCGCACAAGAGAATTTCAATCTCCTGACTCCTGTTTTTCATGCGTTTAAACAGTAGCGAAGCAAAAGTCAAACCTAGCTTGCATAGGTCGGAGGAACAAACGAGGCATTTTACAATGCTCGAGACGAACAACTGTTCGGGTTTTCATTTTTGGCACAAGTGGGCCCAACTGAATATGATCTAAACCGTTAAATTGTGGGCCCCACTGTGGGTGGCCCATGAACCACATATCCCTTGGATTGATAGACCGCTGACCCTTCAACGAGTGGTCCATAAGTAGACAGTTGAGAGAGAATGCAGTAACAGCTCATATTCAGACAAGAAAATGGACAAACATTAGATAGCTGAGCTTTTTTGCGCATAGGATATCCACATTGAGGTCCATCAGATTAATGGTTCAGATCACTGAAAAATGTCTCACACAAACTGGGAAATCGGATCAGTGGCCCGTGCATTGTATGATTCCTCAAAACAACATTTACAATTCGAAAATCGAAGCGCCCTCTTTTTAATAGAGAATTAAACGATCCAAACCGTTAGTATGATGGGATCCACTGTGGATTGGGGTTTCACCCAATATCCGCCTGCGTGAAGGGATCCTGACCCTTGGAAAGGTGGCCTGAATGTAGATATTTGAAAAGACAAGATAACAACGGTCCACAAACATTGGATAAAAAGGGTCTAAATTTAATGGCTATAATCTCCAAATTTGGTGGACGTTTGGCGATTCTTCTGCACACATGATGGCCAACAAATCGATGGTCTAGATCACCATCTGTGTGGTCCACTTCCACAAACTCAAGGTTAGACCGGTCGATGGTCTAGATCACCATCTGTGTGCGCATCCTCTTTCATCCTAAAGTGTGCTTTGGCTTGTGTGCTTAGACCGGTTGTTAACCTAATCCACCATGATTGAGGTGTTTTTATATGAGTTTGTCATTAGTTGTTGATGAGTCACAATAACATTTAAAAATTAAGGGTACTTGTTTGATACTCTGGATGTGTATGACACTTGATATATATGCACTAAAAAATGATATACATCGTATGTGTTAATTCAAATTAAACCGTCTAAACTTTGGACCCTCCAAAATTCAGATTATTTGAACAATCCAAGATGCTGATTTATCGACACTTGTTTGTTGGGATAAGACCATTGGATGATTTTCATTTTTAACCATCCAATAAAGATCCACCAATCTGATAGATAGATAATCAAATTACTGTAATTTTTGGTTCATGATACATTTAAACTAGCAGACAAAACTTGGACGGTTTTAATTTGAATTATTTGTGTTATGGGAAATTCGAGCTCATGATACAACGCTGGTCCGACAACGCTGGTCCGATCGTCAGGCAGAGCTGAGGCGTGACTCTTTCGACCTGTTTCGAAACGCAACTCGTCCAAGCAACCGACACGGCCGAGATGCAGCTCGGGACAGTCCTCATATTCCGACCGGATGACCTGCCTTCGCTCGACATGACCAGTCAGGCCGACTACGATGGAACCGGCTTAACAGGACGGATCAGGCAGTACTAGATACTGCTCTTCACTCCGATGTCGGATGGTCCGAGCCGAGTCGGTATTCAGAGGCGCATACCTCGTTCGCCAAATATGTAAACTGTCACAACCGAACTTGGCCGGTAACTTCGCTCACAGATACGCATGATCCACCAGATACGCTGCGCAATCAGTAGATTGCGGGCAGTATCTCCATGATCCTAGAATCCCTCTGATCATGTCGAGATTATCGGATCCAGACCACCTCATAGGCAAGTATAAATAGCACATCACACCATATCTACAGGTATGCAAGATCAAGGGCTCTCTCCTCTACACTCGACTTAGACCCTGATTCCCCTGTCCTGACTTAGGCATCGGAGGGTCCCCCGACTTAGCCAGGGTCACCTTTGCCCGTTTTCTTGGTGCAGGTTTCAGGGAGAATACGTAGAGGGCGACGTGGAGAGAGGGCCGACCGGATTTTTATATCAACATTTTTTGGCACCGTTTGTGGAAACCTGAAACTAGAAGTCATGTTCTCATTCACCTAAGCAATGGTGAGGAAGAAGAAAGTTGTAGTGGTGGAAGCGGTACCAAGGGAGCAGGCTCGGTCATCATCAACACTTCATACCGAGTCCGCACCAGGACCTTCTCAATGTTCTCATAACCGATCGGGTAAATATCGCGCCATGCAGAACGAGATGCAGGCCCTGCGCGACGAGATCAACAAGATGAAGCAATAGAAGAAACTAGAGTCACGTCCGGTTCAAGAACAACCTGTTCTCGAACCGGTGGGACTGTTCGTGGAGACCCGCTCTGCGCCAAGGAGTGTAAGACCTGAAACCCCCCAGCATTCAGGGGTGCCGCGTTCAGGACAAAACCCTCCTGCGGTGCATGGCGAGGGATCCGCGCGGAATGCCGCTATCCGGGTTCCCACAACCGTTCATTCCACTACATCCGTTCTGCCGCCCACGGACCTCCGTCATCAGTTAGAACGGAGGAGAGAAGGGAGAAAACCGGAGGACGAGGATACCCCAGAGGTCGTCCGAAAAATAGGGACCCATGGGAGGCACGATTTGTAGAGTTGAAGGACAAGTTCTTAACATTGGAGAAGAAGCAACAATAATCGACAGTTCCAGCCACGATTCAGGCGATGATGGAAGAGACCGAGCCTCCCTTCACCTCAACCATCATGTCTAAAGTTTTGCCGCAGAGGTTTCGGATGCCTCCCGTCATCCAGTATTTAGGATCTAGGGATCCATCCGAACACCTTGAGTCCTACCGATCGTAGGTGCAGATCCAGACTGCAACGGATGCAATGATGTGTAGGGAGTTTTTCATCACCCTCATAGGATCCGCTCGGATTTGGTATCGCTAGCTCAAGCCAAACTCCGTGGGCTCCTTCGCAAAACTGAGCCGACTATTCCTTACACAATTTATAAGTGGTAAGAGAAGTCGGAAACCTAACACCCACCTGCTTACCATCAAGTAGGCTCCGAAGGAGTGGTTAAAAGACTACATCGTTCGTTTCAATGAAGAGGCGTTGCATGTCGAAGACTATGATGATAAGATGGCTCTTGCTGCCATCTTGAGCGGACTGAAGGAAGGAAAGTTCGCCTTCTCCATCGGCAAAAATCTCTCGAAAATGCTAGCGGACTTCATGGCGAAGGCTCAAAAGTACACCAACGCCGAGGAGTTCACTGACGCCCGTAAAGGAATACAAATCACTGACTCGGCAAACAAAGGGAAGAGGTCGAGGAACAAAGACTCTCAGCCGAACGGCAAAGGGACCAATGACCGTGCTCCCCACGATTGTCGACCGAGTCATAGGCCAGATGAAAATTTTCGTTCCTATACTCCTCTCAACACATCTTCCGAGCAGATTCTGCTAGATATCCGAGGAGACAGACTACTTAATTGGCAGGTCTGCATGAGGGCTAACCCCGAGCAACAGGACAAGCGAAAATTCTGTCTCTTCCACCGAGATCATGGCCATAACACGGATGACTGCGTGGACCTGAAAGACGAGATCGAGTCCCTCATTCGTAAGGGACATCTGCGTCATTAAACCAAAAGAGAAAGATCCACTCGGAGAGAGGAGCAGCCGCGAAAAAAGCCAAATAACCCCCTAGAAGAACCAACCGAAATTCGTACCATCTTCAGGGGTTCAGCTGGGGGAGGAGATTTAAACAAGGCTCGAAAAGCCCATTCCCGGAGATCCAAGCGGAAACATCACGTTCACCTGACGGAATGTCCCAGCAAGGAACTACGAGTCGCTCCGTGCAGCATAACCTTCACGAAAGACGATGCGCGCGGGATCCAGCATCCACACGATGACGCGCTAGTGGTTACCATGACCATAGTGAATCACAAGGTGTTCCGCATCCTGGTCGACACCGGGAGTTCGGTTAATGTTATGTATTCCAAGGCGTTCGAAAAGATGAAAATTTCACGGTCTCGGCTCCGACCCGTAAAGACTCCCTTGCACGGCTTTGCCGGAGAGAGAGTAATTTCCAAAGGAGCTATCTCCCTTCCAGTAACAGCGGAAGAAGGGCAACATCAAGTCACGCTTCTGGTGGACTTTTTAGTTATCAATGTTCCATCTGTCCACAATGTAATCCTGGGCCGACACTCCATCAATGCAATGAGAGCGGTCGTCTCAACTTACCATCTGATGATGAAGTTCCTAGCCGAAGGAGGGATCGGTTATCTCCGAGGCGATCAACGCGAGGCCCGAAGATGTTATGCTATAACGGTTAGGAAAGGAGCCGCTAAACAGGCTCTCGTCGTAGACGCCTTTGACACCCGAGGACTAGTAGAAAGTTCATCAGTCGAGGATCTGAAAAAAGTCTCCCTCGATGAATCAGACCCGGATAAGACTGTTCAGCTCAGGTTATCATTGAATTTCGAGCGGAAGAACGAACTATTAGCTTTCTTGAAGCAGCATCGAGATATCTTCGCATGGTTGCATGCGGATATGCCAGGGATCTCTCCTGACGTGTTGGTTCACAGGTTGAACGTGGACCCAGATCATAAGCCAGTCAAGCAAAGGAGAAGGTTGTTTGACGTCGAACGATATGAAGCCATTGCTGAGGAGGTCTCCGTCCTGCTCGATGCGGGCTTCATAGAAGATGTATATTACCCTGTCTAGATAGAGAATGTGGTTGTCGTCAGGAAATCCAACGGAAAGTGGCGGGTCTGTGTAAACTACTCCGATCTAAATAAAGTGTGCCCTAAAGATAGCTTCCCGTTGCCTCGTATCTACTAACTGGTAGACAACACAGCCGGGCATGAGCTGCTCTCGTTCCTGGACGCTTATTCCGGGTATAATCAGATTGCTATGTATCCCCCAGACAGACAGAAGATGACCTTTGTCACGGACGGATGACTCTACTGTTACCGGGTCATGCCATTCGGCCTGAAAAACGTTGGGGCAACTTACTAGAGGCTGGTGAATCAGATGTTCGCCAAACAGATCGGGCGCACCATGGATGTGTACGTGGACGACATGCTAGTAAAAAGTATCAAAGCTTCCGACCACCTTGCTAATCTTGAAGAAACGTTCAACGTCCTCCGAGAGTATCAGATGAAGCTTAACCCTACCAAGTGTGCGTTCGGAGTTAAGTCAGGGAAGTTCCTTGGCTTTCAAGTCAGCCAGCGAGGGATCGAGGCCAACCCGGAAAAAATCAAGGCCCTCCTCGACATGAACTCGCATCGGACTCTTAAGGAGATACAGTGTCTCACGGGAAGAGTTGCCGCCTTCGGACGCTTCATATCTAGGGCTACAGATAAATGCCTTCCCTTCTTCAAGCAGCTGAAGGCCATAAGAAGGCGGAGTGGACGCTAGAGTGCGAGCAAGCCTTTCAGCAGTTGAAACAGTACTTGGGTTCACCGCCTCTATTGTCCAAGCCTGAAGAAGGGGAGCTCCTATTCCTCTACCTCTCAGTCTCGACTTCAGCTGCCAGTTCGGCTCTGATCAGAGAGGTCGGAAGCAAGCAGTACCCCGTGTACTACGTAAGAAAAGTCATAGTACCATCTGAAATAAGGTACCAGTCCTTTGAAAAACTAGCGCTCTGCCTCGTCGTAGCGGCCAGAAGACTGCGGCCATATTTTCAAACCCACTCTATAGTTGTACTAATGGACTCTCCTCTAAGGCAGGTCCTTCAGAGGCCTGAAGTGTCAGGTCGGATCACCAAGTGGGTTGTGGAGCTCGGAGAGTTCGACATTCAGTTCCGCCCTAAGGTGGCAATCAAGGGTCAAGCGGTAGCTGATTTCATCGCCGAGTTCACGACTCCGAGTGAGGAACAGATCAGTAAGGAAGTTGAGATGACCTCACCCGTCCCGTTGAGCGACCAAGAGGCAGTGTCAGATCAGGGATGGGTCCTTTATGTTGATGGGTCTTCCAACATTAAAGGGGCAGGAGCGGGGGTTGTCCTAATTGCCCCTAATTCAATGATAATCCAATACGCAATCAGACTCAGATTCAAAGCTTCAAACAATGAGGCCGAGTATGAAGCGTTGTTAGCTGGGCTTAGGCTGGTAGCGAGCCTAGGTATTCAGACCCTGCAAGTCCGCTACGACTCGCAGCTGGTGGTAAACCACATCTCCTCGGAGTACGAAGCTAAAGAGGTTAGAATGATCGCTTATCTCGAAGAAGCGATGAAATTAATCGAGAAGTTTTGGAGCTGTATTATCTGGCAGATCCCCAAAGCCGAGAACTCCTGGGCTGATGCCCTAGCAAGACTTGCCTCGGCCTCCGAGGGAAAGATCCCGTGTTTCGTCCCGGTCGAGTTCGTTGAACACCCAAGTATCAACCAGTCGGAGAAAATCAATCCCGTCCAGTCCATTCCTAGTTTGATGGACCCGATCTTCAACTATCTGTCATTTGGCGAAATCTCCTCGGACAAGTTAGAGGCAAGGCGACTCAGAGTCAGGGCAGCTCGGTACGTCATATTGAACGGAGTGCTGTACAAGAAGGGGCATTCTCAGCCTTACCTTAGATGCCTCTGACCGGACGAGGCTAACTACGTAATCCGAGAGATTCACGAGGGAATCTGCGGGAACCATTTGGACAGTCGGGCCTTGGCCATGAAGATACTTCGTCAAGGGTATTTCTGGCCGACTCTTAAGAAAGACTCCAAGAATTTTGTTCGAAAATGTGACAAGTGTCAGCGTTTTGCTGCCGTGCCGAGGTAACCGGCAGAAGAAATGACCCGCATGAGTGGGCTGTGGCCGTTCACCCAATGGGAAATCGTCATCATCGGTCCCTTACCCACTGGGAAGGGACAAGTCAAGTTCGCTATAGTCGTCGTCGACTACTTCACTAAGTGGGTTGAAGCCGAGCCAGTCGTCAAGATAACCGAGCAGAAAGTGATCGACTTTATATGGAAAAATATCATCTGCCGGTTCGGAATCCCACATACCATCGTCTCTAACAACGACCGCCAGTTCGATAACGACAAGTTCCGCGGTATGTGTAGGAAACTTGGCATCGTGAACGCCTATTCATCGCCTCGGCACCCGCAATCAAACGGACAGGTTGAAGCAGTCCACAAAATCATCAAGCATCACCTCAAGACAAAACTCGAAAAAGTAAAGGGAAGCTGGGCCGAGGAGCTCCCCCTCGTCCTATGGGCCTATAGGACCACAACAATAACTTTAACGGGTAAGACCCCGTTTTCGTTATCCTATGGCTCGGAAGCAATGGTGCCAGTAGAAATTGGACTCCCTACAACGCGGATTAGGAGCTTCGAAGAAAATCAGAACTCCGAGCAGATCGCTGCAAATCTGGATTTGCTCGAAGAACTCAGAGAGGTTTTCAAGCTTCGAACGACGGCTTGGCACCAACAGGTAGCGCGCTTCTACAATTCAAAGGTCAAAGTCAAGCGCTTCCGACCAGGGGACTTAGTCCTCCGACGGGTCTTCCATAACACGGCTGAGTCGGGAGCAGGAGCACTCGGACCCAACTGGAAAGGACCATATCGTGTGGTCAGATCTGCCAAACTGGGCTCGTACCACCTGGAAGACCTCCAAGGCTGCCAGCTCCCTCATCCCTGGAACGCTGAACACCTGAAGATCTACTACCCGTGAGGAACTAGCCTTCAAGACTCATAATAAAGTATATGCCTCCGAGCGACTAGCCTTTAAGGCTCTTAATAAAAATTCCAATTCGGCCTCGGATGTTTACTCAACTGTCTTGGTTACTATTACTATGACCTAATGGTCCGACCCCCAAGGGGTCGGAGCCTAATCTTACAAAGATCGACAAGGCATCCTTTTTGAGGAAAAAAGCCTAATCACAATCCGACTCTCCAGTGGAGTATTCAGCTCCACATACGATAATGAAAAGCTCTCGCCCGATGAGCGACGAACCGAGCACTCCAAAAGAATGGACCCAACTAAGACTTGGGCCGAAAACGGATTAAGCAACAAACAAAGGGCTAGACCCACAAAAAAGTCAGCTCAGTCACAAAACGACATTGCCAGTAAAAAATAGACAAGTCCAAAAGAATGTTTCTCATTAAATCCCCTTGGAGGGGTAAAAAGTACATCAACACAAATTAATGTCGACAGTCCAAAGATAAAAATAAAAATGATAGAATGTCTTCATGCTGGAAGAGCTTGGGCGTCGGGGGCTTGGTCCGAGCGGGTGACTTCAACAGGGGCTTCCTCGGGGTCCTCTGGCAGGAGAGAGTAAAGATCGAGGTCTAGTTATAAACCCAATACTGCCTCGAGACAAGCATCGAAGCCGCGGTTGTAAAATGTCGCAGCTTCAGCGTCCCTCTCCTTAGAGGTCTTGAAGTCATCTACTGCGACAGCAACTGCTGCGGCCAGGGAGGCCTCGTCCTTTGACCGTTGAGCCTCCACAGCCTGATTCACGGCTCGGGTCCGCTCTTCAACCGCCTCGGCCTTGGCACGTTTCAGGGCTTCATCGAGCCGAGTGGTATTCATGGCCAAAGAGTCCGCTGGGCCCTGGGGCAGGTCAGCTCGGCGGTCGCTACATCACCACTTGCTTTAAAGTTATCCACCTTATCCTGCAGATGCAGCTCCTTAGCTTCCAAGTCGATAACGACTCCTTGAAATCGCCTCGCCCTGGCCCTCTCGCCCGAAAGTTGTTGGCACAGATTGGTCTGCTCAGACCTCAAGGCCGCTGCCTCAGCCCAGAGAGCCTCCAACTCTACCTCCCTCCTCCTGTGCTCCCACACTCTCCCGAATCGAGAGTAGCACCGGGACGGCCTGAACAGGAAGCAAAGATTAGAATCTACAAAATATATACATAATGATATGAAAGAAAGGGAGTCCTCTCGAAAGTATGCCATGTAGCACACTGAGGCGAAGTCATTTAGAAAGCCGCTTTCCGACCGCTCAAGAGTCTAAGCGATATCCCCCTCCTTAGCATGCTTAGCGGCCCACGGAGCCAAGCACGCCATATGATAACCCGGCTCGAACCTCCTGCCGCTCGTGCCCGCTTGGGGCGAGGCCTCAGCTCCCTCGTTTCTCACCCTGCTGTCGGCCGAGTTTTGACCCTCGGATCGGGTATCTCTCCTAACCTCAGGGGGGAAAGTCATATTATCGGCCATTGTCATGGCCTCCTCCCGCTCGGAGGAAGAGGGGACAGTGATGGGGGCTCGGGAGCTGCGACAGGAGCCTCCGTGGTGGGGGGAACGGTGACGGCTGGGACACGAGGAGCAACGGAGCTTAGAACGACTGCTATGCCAGCCACAGTCGTTCGGACGAGCCCTGGAGGAGGACGTACCACCGGGCGCAAGACTGTCGAGGGAGTCACGGCAGTGCTAGGTTGCGCCAGAGTCGGCTGTACGGAGGAAGAGCCGACAGGTCTCGGCGCTGGGGATGCTGGGGTCGGTACAGCAGAAGATTCCCCCACGAGAGGGGGAGCCGGCTTCTTCCGAGTGATCTTCATTCGGGGGCTTCTTTTAGCAATTTCGCCGCGGTCGGAGTTGTTTTCCTCTTCCGAGCCTCGGATGCCTCGGTCATGCCTGCGAAAGAAAAGATTGTCAGCTACTAAATAATCAAAAGAAAGTCCATCGGAGAGATCAGGACAGCTTACTGAGTGATATGAGCAAAGACTGGGATTTGCAGAGCCCGGACCAGTGGAGGTTGGCCGCGGTGATCAGATCAGTCCAGGAATGGTGGGTCTCCGAACGCTATGCGGTTTTTCTAGTCAGATTCGAGGAGCGGCAACCCCTTTTGGAAAGCTGCAAAAGGAAAAAGAAATTTTACTTCGACCGAAACAAGGGAAAACTAAAGCAGCAACCCGGATGTAAAATGAAGTCCGACCTGGTTTTGTAAAATGGGTCGGAACCCGAGTCGTTGAGGTTCTAAGCTCAGCCACCGGTGCCTCCCATTCACCTGCCGCCCAGAACCACTTATTTTTTCAGTCCTTGTTAGAAGACGACAGGTGCATCACCAACCCCGACCCCATGCTCCCCCGAGTCACGAAATAGTACCATGGATCGTTGCTGTCATGCTTGACCATGTACAGACTCATCAGCTCCTCTGGGGTCAGCTCGGAGTTTCCAATTTGTTTCCAGATGATGTACGCGGAGATCATTACTCTTCAGGCATTCGGAGCAAACTGTCCGGGAGCCAGCCCAAGGTAGGCCGCAACCTTCCTGACGAAGGGGTGTAGGGGGAGCCGAACCCTGCACTGTAGCGCGCAAAGGAAGATGACTACTTCTCCCTTGGCAGGAGTGTCAGCAATGTCCTATGGACCGGGAGCCCTTATCTGAACGGAGTCAGGGATTTGGAACTCCGAAAGAATCCACTCCATCTGAGATTTTGACATGACAGATCCTCCTGGGACTACCCCTGCGGTGCGTAAATTCGCGGGCATTTCGGTAGTAGTAGTGGTATCGACTCGGCGGGCTCGGGTGGCTGTCTTCTTGCTGAGCTGCTTGGTCTTAGAACCCAACGTTTTTTACCTCCGAGGCGGGGGGTATAGGGTAGTGGTCTTAAAAGGGCCTTCGGAGGACCCACTCCCACTTTCAGTACTCCCCGGCTCGGAGTCATCGGCATATTCGCGGACCATCTCGAGGTCAGAATACATGATAGAAAGAAGGATGAAGATCAGCGAGACTCACCAGGTGACTGCCGAAAATTGCCTTCTACCGGAAACTTCAAATTCGGCCGGAATCGCCTCGTCGGAAATCGCCTCCTCTAGTGTGCTCTTCTAATTTAGAATGTAAAGTAGCAAATGAAAATTCGAAGCGCCTTATATAGGTAGCGAAGGGATTCTGTATTAATGGCGAGCCTTAATGGCAGCAGCCGAATCGGCACGAGCCGATCTCTGAGGACACATGACAGCGTTACATTGGAGGGATACAGAACCGATCGCATGACTCTGACATCAGGCAGCGTACCTCGATACGCGAAGCGACGCCCAGGTACTCGGAGCCGTCAGGTACACGCCTCCTTTGGCCTGCGTGGCAGCCTCTCATAGGCTGGAGGAGATTCGGGATCGTAACCATCGCCACGCGTCAGCCAAGGCGATCAGAGCGCTCGCAATCCGAGACTCGTCATCATGGCATAAGGGCGGGAGATTTCCTACGTAATTACTCTCCGAGCCTGCGAGCAAACTTGAAGAGTAGGGGCTTTTGTTATGGGAAATCCGAGCTCATGATACAACGCTGGTCCAATCGCCGGGCAGAGCTGAGGCGTGACTTCTCCGACCTGTTTCGAAACGCAACCCGTCCGAGCATCCGACACGGCCGAGATACAGCTCGGGACAGTCCTCATATTCCGACCGGATGACCTGCCCACCGCTCGACATGACCAGCCAAGACGACTACGATGGGACCGGCTTAACAGGACAGATCAAGCAGTACTAGATACTGGTCTTCACTCCGAGGTCGGATGGTCCGAGCCGAGTCGGTATTCAGAGGCGCATACCTCGTTCGCCAAACATGGAAACTGCCACAACTGAACGTGGTCGGTAACTTCGCTCGCAGATACGCACGATCCACCAGATACGCTGCGCAATTAGTAGATTGCGGGCAGTATCTCCATGATCATAGAATCCCTCTTATCGTGCCGAGATTATCGGATCCATACCGCCTCACAGGCAAGTATAAATAGCACATCACACCATATCTATAGGTACGCAAGATCAATGGCTCTCTCCTCTACATTCGACTTAAACCCTGATTCCATGTCCTGACTTAGGCATCGGAGGGTCCCCCGGCTTAGCTAGGGTCACCTTTGCCCGTTTTCTTGGTGCAGGTTTCAGGGACAATACGTAAAGGGCGACGTGGAGAGAGGGCCGATCAGATTTTTACATCAACAATTTATATGATAAGATGTATGATTTTTTAAAGCCTGCGTATCATCCATCAGACTCCGTGTTCCGTCCGACTGACTGGTGAGCGCGGCTTCGGTGGATTCCCGGATCCACTGAGGTGGGTGGATCACTGACTGTGGGACCCACCCTGATGGATTTCGTTTAAATCCACGCCTTCCATCCGTTTTGAAAGCTCATTTTGGGTAATTTTCCCAAAAACGAATCACATAAAAATCTTAGGTGGACCATGCCACACGAAATAGTGGTGGTTGAATACTCACCATTAACATCATGGGGCCACTGGAATGTTTATTTGCCATCCAACCTGTTGATAATGTCACAATGACACGAATGAAGAGAAAAAACAAATATAAGCTTGATCCAAAACTTATGTGACCCACGAGAAGTTTTTATAGTTCAATCACCATTGTTTAATTCGATGTGGTCCACCTGAGATTTAGATCTACTTCATTTTTTGGATAATGCCATAAAATGATCATTTAAAACGGATGGACAGTGTGGATTTAAGTAAAATACAACAAGGTGGGACCCACAGTTACTTATCCGGGGGTCCACCGAAGCCGCGTCCCCGACTGGCTACCTGCTCGAGGTACGGACTCTCTTGGGTATGGCCCACTCATCGTCACTGACGACTAATATGTTGTGGCCTAGATATGATACAAACTTACTGTCCGGCGTATATCTTCTGGGGATGGGTACATCCCTGCCCGTCCTGGAGCTTGATACTGGCAAGGGCTCCGAGTATCACCGTGATGTATGAGTTTTATCCACACCGTCCATCTATTTTTACGTATCATATTAAGATACATTAAATATAAAAAGAAAATTAGGCAGACCCAAGGCAAAATAAGACCACACATGGGAGTCATTATCACCGTTGCTTCCTGTGTATGTTCCACTTTAGCCTAGGATTTCCTTAATTTTTGAATGATGTAAAATGATATGGAAAAATGAATGGACGGTGTGGATAAAACCCATGCATCAAGATGGCTACTCAGAGCCCCTGCCCGTGCCAAGCTCCGGACGGACGCGGGTAGTACCCAATCCGCGTCCGTCTTTTCGTGTATTTCTCCTATCAAACGATGGAAGGGGATTGCGTACTACCCCCGCCCGTCCCTGGCTCTGAACGGGCAGGTCTGTGGGCGGGCCCACTGTGATGTATCTGTACATCCAAACCGTCAATCCCTTTTCTAAGATTATTTTAAGCACAAAAAAACGAGGCAGATCCAACGATCAAGTGGACCACACCAAATAATACGCTTGGTTGCATTAAAATGCACAAAGTCAGTTGCATTAAATGCAAGAGATATCTGTGGTGTGTTCCCTTTGATCGTTGGATCTGCCTCATTTTTGTTTTGATGCCTTAAAATATTCTGAGACAAGGGATAGACAGCTTGGATGTACAGATACATCACGGTGGGCCCGCCCATAGACCTGCCCGTTCGGAGCTAGGGACGGGCGGGGTAGTACGCAATCCACCTTGAAAGATGTTATAGTGCTCTCAGAGCACACCATAAGTTATATTTCTCCTAGTTGCATTGATTATTCGACAGTCCAATTGATCGATCTCATCCGTCTATTAATTTCAGAACATATTTATTCGATTAACTTGCAAAAATAATATTGAGATATTGATTTTTTAAAACCATAAGCAATCCATGATGTTCTCTAACAAATGGATGGATCAAATTGTTAATTAAAACTTTTTTGTGAAAAAATCTTGACCGTCCTTATTAAAGACCATATATCAAATGGTCAATATTTATCAGATTGGTGTGATGTTTGCACAGTGCCCATGAAATTTGCGTTGGAGGGCTAACATAAGAGGACTATAACTTAACACAGCTCTGAGATCACTGGAGCATTTCTCATCCGCAGCGGATCAGATGCGTACTGGCCTCACCCTACACGGTGCGGCATTGACCGTGGGGTCCACATTGATGTATATGTAGTATATCTACACCATCCATCCGTTTTTCCAGCTCATTTTTGGGCTCGCAGAAAAAAAAAATCTCATGTGAACAATGACAGAGGAAACAGTTGTGATCTAACTCCCACCATTAAAAAATTCATAGGGCTCATATATTTTCCATCCAACCTGTTGATAAGATCACAAAGATATGGATGAAGGTTAAAAACAAATATCAGCTTCATCCAGAATTTTGGTGACCCACAAAAAGTTTTAAATGGCCATTCATCGTTGTTTCCTATTATTCCCTGTAGTTAGGTCTACCTGAAAGTGGAATCTTCTTCATTTTTTGTATCGTACCATAAAATGATCTAAAAAACGGGTGGACGGAGTGGATATTCTACACATAAATCAAGGTCGGCCCCATGGTAAGTGCTGCACCTAATCCGCTCTTCGGTTGTTAAAATCCGATCTGAGATTGATGATGGGTGGGCCCCGCTCATCATGGTTTTCTAATATTTGATCAGTTAGTATGATGAATAGAAGTCGTATATACCGAACGTGCGGTGTAGAACCCGTGTATGCGGTGAATGTTGTTTTTGACATAGTCGTTTTCAAGTGGTCCATTCCTGTGATGAAGATATTGATGATGATTCATCACTTTATTAGTCAAAGTTCTCGAATAGAAAAGTGAGGGATGATAAATCCGTCTTTTCTTGTCTGTTCATCATCCTTATCCTAGTTGGTGGGGCCTACAGAGGGCCGGATCATCTGCACCGTACGTTTGCCCAATAAACTTATTCTGCAACTCAAGCGTGTGGGGCCCACCATGATGTTTTCAAGGCATCCAACCTTTGCACTATGGCTGTCTCGTTATGAAATTGGGCCGCCACAAAAATCATGCTTATCCAACCATCATGATGTGTGCTATCAAGTGAATTGAATGTTTTTGGCTTGTAGCTATTATTTTCTATGGTGTGGCCCACCATATTGTTTTTATGCAATCTAAACTGCACATCAAGTGAGCTTCACAATCACCATCGGAGTTCCCAAAATAGGCATAGGGACATCTCCATGTAAAACAATCCACAACCATTCAAAAACTTAAAAATTCATTTGGTGGCTCACATGATGGTGGGAGTAGTCTGATTTTTGGGATGTCCCATTTTTAGAGTTGGAAGAACCTTCTTGACAGATTGGATGCAATAAATAAGGTGGGCCTCATCATAATGTTTGAAATGTTTGTGGAATTAACTTATTCTGCAAATATTTCAAAGATAGGGCGGCCACGGGTAGATAATGGCAAATACACATGACAGATGATCCAGTCCGCTGGGATTACTATAAGTTATAATGCTCCTAGCTGTAACGGGACAGTTGGACGGTTTATTTAAACGATCTGGGCTGTCTATTAGCTACTGCACGCATGTTACCAACTATATTTAAAAATGATACAAGTCAGACGGTTCCGACCATCCAATCAATAGCCTTTAAAATAGACGATCAAGATTGTACACTTAAACATGGCCTAACCAGCAATTTGAACCATCTATTTTTGGGACCATCATGGATGAAAAATGTCAGAGATCCTAACCGTCCAGTCCGTGGCTTGGAAATGGATGGCTATTTTAAAAAAAGCCCAACTTATGGATCAATGTAATTTTCATGTTGTGGGACCCACCTCTATGTTAATGTAAAATCTACTCTGTTCATCAGTTTTTCCAGCTTATGCTAGGTTTAGAGTCCAAAATTGAGCCAGAACCAAGACTCAAGTGGGCCCCACCACGGAAAAAAGTGGGATTGAACGCCCACCATTGAAACCTCTCTGGAGTCCACCTTGATGTTTATATTCCATCCAAACCGTTCATATGGTGGGAGTGATTCCCACCAGGATGAAGGTAAAACACACCACTTCATAAGGTGATCCACATTATTGTTACCACCATAAATAAGCCATTATCCAACAATCATCGTTCAGGGATGATCCTATCTGTTGATTTTTTAGAGGTGAATGCTTGCCATTTAAAATTTTTCTTTCATCGTTCCAAATTCAACCACAGATACTGTTTACCGTCATCCGTTCACAACTAGTTTATTAGGGTGGCCCGTATAGCATAGATTTCAAAACATGGACGGTTCTGATCATCAGATGACTCAGCACGTGGCCGGTATAGCATAGATTCCAAAACACGAACGGCTCCAATGATCAGACTACTCAGCATATGGCTCGTATGGCATAGATTCCAAAACATGGCCCAGCTTAAGACGGGCAATGACCCAAAATTCACAAGCATATGGTTGGTTGCTCCAGTCGGATTGGGAAATAATAAATGGATGCTAATTCAATTACACTCAGTGGGGCCAATCTCAGTGGGCCCCACTGATTACACTTAATCTGACTGTACTAGATTTGATGGCTAAAAAGCCTAAAGAAAAATCGTAAAGATGAATTTAATTAGTTTTCTCTTATATTATATCTATAAGTTTAGTTTTCTCTTATATTATATATATATAATAACTTAAAGATATCCAGATATCCTTATACATGTAAGGACCACATATCCATACAACGCAACCTGCATTTTTTTATCCTATATTTTCAATGTATTTTATGAAAAGAATATACCTTCTTGCCGGGGTTTAAGTGAAGAATATAAGATAAAGGTTCTGATAAAGGTAAACCTAATTAAAGACATCCTTATCCATGTATCAAGCCATAGATATTCTTATAATATTCTAAAGCTCCAGTTCTGTATTCTTCATGTATTCTGAAGAAAAAAAAAAAGATACCTCGATTCAACACTAGGGTCTTGGTATCTATTCCCTAATAGGGGTGACTAACAGTGGAGTGTGAACTGACGGTAGGTGTACTAACAAGCTAACCGAAAAAAAAAAAAAAAAGTGACCAGGAGAAGAAAATCATGTAATATAGGGAAGGTTGTTGCCCCCGGACACATATCAACACACTTGTTGGTAAAATGAGAAAGGCGATAAGCTTCATAACAGCCTAATAAAGTAATTCACAATGGTTATTTTAGTTGTGGCAGAAGCTAATTAGGTGGCAACATATATGTGAAGCCATAAGTGGAAAACTCTAATACATATGATTAATTAAGGTGATGATCAACCATGACACATGGAAGAACATAATTGGCCAAAAACATATGAAAGTGAGTTGATTACACAAAGATTGCGGAAGCTTATCTCAATGTGGAAATACATGGCTACATTTGTTGGACAATTGGCCTATTAGAGGAAGATCTCATAAATTTATCTGAAATTAGAAATGTGCCTCTTCAACAAACCACCCCAACTACTATAAATTCAGCAAAGAATGAAACACCCGAGCTCCACACTACTCCAATACCATACAACACTACCCTTTTCAGCACAACATCGTCTATCCTTTGACCACCATGAACACTTATCCTTTTTATATATTATTATTATTATTATTATTCTATCTAACCCCTCCATTATCACCAAGTACAATGCTAAAGATCATAATTAGATTAAAATATGTTAGATATGCACCTTATGTCCTCAATCACATTGCTGGACCTAAAAAGACTAAATGGATAGCTAGTAAACCTATCTTACCATATGCTTAGAGATTCCACTCGGCTATTTCGCTGCGAAGTTCAATCTGAGCAACAAACAATTTATCAATTAACTACGGTTTACTTTACTATGAAGTCTAGTCAAACAACAATATGTGATCATTCCATAAAAACATTTTCAACAGAGCGTGGAACCAAGAAACAAACACATAATTATTCATATGACTATCTTGCCACAAAGTAAGGACTTGTGGCCATCGAACTTATTACCACAAAGTACATGATTGAATATTGAATGGTTGATTGTCTAATCATGACTAACTTGTCCACAAAGCTCAATCGTGCGGGGTTACAAATAGACTATCATTTACAATAACCGTTTTGCCATTAAGCCTGGCCGCGCAACAAATAAACTATCAAAGATCTGCCTGCCATTGGTTGTCTCACTATGGAACCCAGCTCTGCATGAAAAACATATAGACGCCACAATGACCATCCAACCATGAAGCCAATTGTGATGAAAAGAAGTTCACCCTTCTCCCACAAACCACAGTTGTCTTGCATAATGAAGCATGGTCACGTTGCGAAGTGAATGGACTGTCATTTCCAATGACTGTCTTGTCACAAAACAACTAAGCAGGCAATCCAGCTTTTGTATCTAATAACTTGTTGGCCTATGAAGCCTAGTGCTCTATCAGACAATAAACATGTTATCATTAGTTATCTATTTTTTTTTTCTCTTTCTAGCCAATTGCAAATACATTTGCTATTAATTTCATTGACTTAGGCCCAGTGTATTTGTCGAACAGTCTAATCCATCATACGATTAATTGAAAGCCCTTTCTCTAAAGGCAATAAGAAATCATTAGAAGAGCGATTCTTTCCTTTGCAAATCACTTGATTTAGGGCAATTAATGGATGAATAGATGGTCGATCTTCATACATTAGATCTTAATTGGTCTATTTTAATATTTGGGGTCATAAGGCGTTTAGTTCAATTTAAGCTGTATTAAACTTTGACAGCAAACTTAGGCACACATCACATGAATGACCGAATTCGAGCCAAATATCATTTTGGTTTCAATTAATTAGTTGTGTATACGAATTAAACCAAACAATCCCATAAATTAAATCAAATCAAATTCACCCACCTCACATAGATGTCTTCTATCCGCGGCGTCTGATAGAAAACCTCTTATACTAATATCACGACCCGTTGTAGCCTATGAAATTAAAACTCAGCCTGAGAGAAAAACCATGATTTCATGCGTATGAGGATATGCAGCTTGCATCACAAAAGTATGCACTGTTCAGCTCCCTCCTCGCTGTGCACGTGACAAATATTTTAGGTGATCGGGACTGTTGATATGATGGGCCACTACGAGGATAGGCTATATGAAAAAAACAAGCGGAATTGACTGAGTTAACAATCCGATTAGTCTCCTACAAAAGGAACGGTTGGCTCAAAGAAGAGCGACCATCATCTTCTCATGCATGTGTGGCCCACCTGAAAAACGGAGCATCCAGTTTCGGGGATTAGGGATCACCCACCATGGAAACCACCCTCTGAACAGCTTGGATCTCGAATGCATGTGCCATGTTGGCACGTGTAGGCTCTCAACTTTTTGCTTGGAGATGGGTGGTAAATAGCTAGCTTTCATCTTTTCGTTTTACTGTTCATTTTCTGGCCATGGTTTAACAGTTAAGATCGTCCAAATCAGTGCTTTTGAGTCATTCTCCATCCACATTATTGGGACCCATCATTTGATGGTCCCTATAATACCAAAGAACGAAAAATGTAAAATTAATTGCATTTCCAAACTTAGGACCTGTTTAGAAAACCGTTCTAATTCATTTTTTTACTGGTGAGTGTGACGGAGCTGTCCACGCTTGATGGTGAGGTTGTTCAACGGTTCAGATTTGTGGAACTAGTGTGGCCTACCTAAACAATGGATGGATTTTACTTTCAGGGAATGGTATGTTCCCATGATGCCATGCCCAGTGAATAGATTGGATCCTTCACGCATTCTATGCAGGCTAGACTCTATCACTGCTTTCCAAACTCGTTCACGAGGAAAACTTACCAACCTCTTTATAAAACATGTTAGGTTCCGAATGGAAAATGTAGCAAATGACTGTCTGCCAAACGGCCTTATTTTTCCACTGCTTTGAGACAGCACGTGCTAAAGGTTGAAAAAAAATCTTCACTTGTTTCTAAAAAGAACTTTTTAAGTTTGATCTAAGGCATGTTTGGATGCACCCACATAAATCGTGATCCACTTTGATACAAAAATGCTTATTAATATTAGTGGTACAAAAGTGAAAATTAAGGGGTCATTTGGGAGAATACATTTTATATTACCATTGAATCCATAAGAATTAGAATTACTAATTGCATTTGACAACCTACAAATGAAATTTATTGAAATTTGAAAATTAAGTAGTCAAAAGTGTCAGATTGTGTTTGGCAACTTGTATTTTACTTATGAATTAGTGGTACTTAATAGAATCCATATGAAATAAAATTATATGATTTTACTTTGATTTCAAAAAAGTGCTTTTGGTGTATTTGATGTGAAGTGGGGTTTCGTTCCCATCAAATACATTTCTCCTTAATATCCCAACTACTACCAATTCACATCGATTCATGCTTCCAAACCACTCATTGTGTTGGATGACTCATTATGTACAAGATGAAGATTTGGTTAGAAAAGCATGCTACCGAAAAATGTTTACCTTTTTCACCTAAAATAGATCTTGTTTCTACATTCGCCTTTTTGCGGACTATCTACACTTTAGGGTTTGTTTGGATGCAAAACCAAAGTGAGATCACATTCCTTAAATTGAAAGTAACGCTATCGTAGTTTGGAATGCAGCTCCTCTCGATGAATGACAAGGAAATTCTAATTTAATTATTTCCACTACATTAGATTAATCATTGAAAATCAATTTCACATTGCATCAAAACCCACATGTAGAGAGTAGGAAAAAATTCTTTTCATTTTCAACGCCCAAAGGGACTAAACATAAAATAAATAAAGAAATCAAAATAGAAGGAAAATTAAAGAAAAATAAATAAGCAGAAGACAGATTCCAAATGAATAAATTCAACTTGAAAATGATGTTGTCGGCCAATGAAGGAAGATCTTTGTCATTTGTAGATCGCTTGGATGAACCTATTAATTCATAACAATGGGATATCGTATAGTTTTAGTCGATTAATACATGATCTGTACAAAAAACAGCTACATCTTAATCATAAAGTACTCAATAAAAAATTCGACGAAACTAGAACAATATGAGGCATTATTTTTCAAAAGCCTCTAAAGTGATTTTATTTATTTTGATAGATGGGCTAAGAACAAGCCTATGATCTCAAGGTGGGACACAAAGAGTGACCCAGTCGAACACGGAGCATGATTAATCTACCGATTCGATTGCGGTAAAAGCCGCTAATCGAAATAGACAAGATTTAAGCTCTATTAGAACAAAGCTTTAATAGAAAATGAGCTAATGACAATTCAAATAAAAGAAAACACAACACTATCATAAGCCAAGTATGTGACTTGCCTAGAGGTCCAATCATCACCCCATCAGCACCATATCTTCCAATTCTCCACCTTCTCCTCACCTTTCTTTCTCTTCCGCCATTCACGAGCTCCCTTCATGTCCAAAAGGTGCATTAATTCTAAGTTTTATCTCGATTGCTTTTCGCTTTCTTAGTCTGTCTCGCCGTCAAGGTCGAAAGATGCGGCACGGGGATAACATTGGAGAATTGTGTGGTGAGGATGTTGAGTTGATGGTGGGGATTGGATTGGTGGGTAGGAGGTGAAATTGGACGATGGAGATGAATGGGAGTGTGGGAGTAAGAGTTGTATAAAAGGAGAAGAAACCAAGGAAAGAGAAAAGAGGATTGGAGGTTCATATATCTAGATGGGATTTAGTTAGTCAGTTCTCATTGGAAGAGAGGAAGAGGCAAGAAAAGGCATGAAATAGAGCCTACTTTCAATGCTTTTTCATTTTATAGGAGCAAAGACGTATCTGAAGCATGATCACACGGTCTACCACTTGAATACGTTGGAAGGTGGATGGCCTAAAAGACAATCTTCCCCAGAATCACTACTTTTTGTATGGTACATGCATCCACATGTAAAAATGTACACATGCATGGGTATGTATGATATATCCATGCATGTGAACATGAAGGGGGGAGAGAGAGAGAGAGAGAGAGAGAGAGGTTTTCATTGCTTTAGTAAATTTGGTTGCAATTTCGAATCTCATGGTTGGGACTATCATGGGATTAATCGTTCAAACAGTTGCAATATAAAAAAATTCTCGGGTATGGACGCGGATTGCGTGGAGACCTATGTGGTAGGTTGACGAGACAAAATTCTGTGGGGCCATCATGATGTATGTGTTATATCCACACCGTACATTCATTTTGTAATATCATTTTAGGGCATAAGTCCAAAAATGAATTATATCCAAAGCTCAAGTGGACCGCACCATAAAAAGTAGTATGGATTATGATGTTGATCGCAATGTTTATTTGCCATCAACCTATTCATTAGGCCACATAGACTGGATGAATGGAAAACACAAATATGAGCTTGATACAAAACTTTTGGAATCCTATCCTTTGCTTGCCATAAGCAGGAAAAGATTATATTTCCTGCATTGTGATTAGATTTAGGCATAATCTTATCTGATCCGATGAATCCGAACAGATCCGATCCGAACCGAAGGCTAGGATCGGGCCGGATCGAGTTGGCCCAGTTAGATCCAACCATTTATCGAATCGAGTTCGGAACAATGTCAATTCAGACCCATCTGATCCGACCCGATCCACACAATATTCATTCAACACTATTTCTTGTAATGTTATCCACTTGAGATTGGGATATACCTCATTTTTTGTTTAATGTCATAAAATGATCTAGAAAATTAGATAGAATGCATGGATGAAATAAATACATCATGGTAGGTCCACATAGCACCGACCATCATCCATTGGCCAGTGGCAAGGGAGTAGCCAATCCCTCCTCTCAGCTCGTGGCTCGAGGTGCATCGAGCACCTAGCTCTGACACAAACAAAAGGGAATGGTTCTATGCGGTCGAGCTGTGTGGGCCCCACCGTGATGCATGTCGAACATCAACACCGTGCATTTGATGGATCCCCTTTAAATTATGGGATATCCCAAAAATCAGCTGTATATGGAACTCAGGTGAGCCATACCATCTAAAATCATATGAAGACATTCCTAAAACATATAAAAGAACTTGGTGGGGCCCACCTAAAATTTTGATGCATCTGAAACTTGGTCTGACCCTTCATCTAAGTGGGACACATTGTAACGTCTCGTCCAACCAGCACAGTGTCTTGAGGCATCCACGCAGGATTTGCCGCAAGATCATTCGTTCAAATACTCGTGGTAGAGTACAACAAGTTAATTAACCTACGATTATCCCATTAGAGTAGACCAGACAGGTCGTGATAGGACCAAGTGTGGGCCGCCAATCCAGATGAACGTTTACACTTAGCATCAGCTCGTACGAGCTATACCGCGACGCAGGAAGGTCAGAAAATCATAAAAATTTAGAGAACCATAGATCTCACTGGGTTGTGGTCCATCACGGACCATGGACTCATGAGACACCCAGAAGTTAATTATCCGAACCATTCTTACAGTACTTGTCAACCCACCCAAGGCCAGAGTTGAAATCTGGCACTGGTAAATGAAACTAAGACAATGGGCTTTTGATGAAGGTTTAATGTAGTGTCCTATGCCCATCCACAAAATATGGGACCCGATCGTAGCACAGTAACCATTGAACGTAAATCTGACCCGTACGACCAAACCCCATATCCGAACGTTTTCAAATTTTGCATGACCCTTCATCAGGCCATGGACCACCTACCCTATAAGTTTCATGGCTAGGGGGCTACCAAAACTGCCCCAACAACCGGAATGGACCCCATAGGGTCATTTGAAGATCAAAACCATATAATCAAACCCAACATTCGTTGATCCGTTTGTCCTCAAACTTTACATGACCTCTCGTCGGGCCATGAGAGACCTCCACACTAAATTTGGTGGCCTAGGGAGTGTTGGGTCCACCCCAAAGCCAATAGGGAGTCCTAGAGGGCCATTGTAAGAATTCATTGAAACTTAAGGCCACTTGCCCCAACTCTAGGAAATAAAACCCTAGCCCCTTATCTCATAACTCTCAACTACCATTACCAAGGAAGAAAGAGAGAGCAAGCGAGTGAAGAAAGAAAATAGAGAGAGTGAAGGAGAGCTAAGGTGGACCTTAGATCGAGATAGGGCCCAAAGAAGTCAAATCTTATGACTCCCTACCTCTCCTCCAAGAAGAAACCCTCCACCACAACTACGAAAATCGTTCGTTGGTCGTCTAGGTAAACCCCTCACTCTTCTTCTTAAAATCCATGTATTGAGAAGAGATTGGCATGGATTACTAACATGCGAATGGTTGCTCTAGGAATTCCAGCCATCCGGCCCCAAAGCCCTCATTCCTAGGTCATTTTTTGAGTCTCCAACAATCCATATATAGGTGCGGACTATTGTTCTTAGGTGGCCTAGCACCAATTTTAGTATGAGTTTAATGATTTTGATTGCTTGGATGTTATATTAGAGAATTTAGAGAAACCCTAGAAATTGTATGTTTGTTGGAATTATATGGAATTGTAGGTTTAGTTTTCATATGATGTTGTTCTTGCCTCTCACATGATTAGGTGTATGGATGATTACATGCTCATGCCTTGTTTGATTTTTCATATGGTTGCTTCATGGTATGGTTGATGCATTACTCTTATGTACATGATTTCTTAAATGAAGGAGGTACTTAACTTCCTCACAAAACCACATAACTTACACGTACCTTGTTTCATGATAATGATTGCTTGCTTGGCAGAAATATTTGATTTGTATAATTGAGATGTATGGGAACATGATTTTGTTATGTTAGTTGGTAACCTGGATAGTTGGCATGTTATGGATCACCATCACACCCTTGGGTTGGTCAGGAACATGAGAAGAGATGGTAGTCCCATCAATAGGACTATGCTAGGGATTGACCCATGGGTTTGGGCGAGTGTGTACGGGTGGCAGTAGCTCGACTACATGGGTCCCTTGTACCTGATATCGCTCATCACATACTCGCCAGACTTGTGCGGTCTAGCCAACCTATTGACCAACCTTGATTTTTAACCTTGTTTGCTCATATATGTATAAAATCTAGAACACCCGATAACCATTGTGACACATCAATAACCAAATTGAAAATGGTCCACCGCCTCGTGAGCTGGGCATGGTGGAATGGAACACTGTGTCCGAGCTGTCGGCATACGCTGGGGTGTCGCGCCACCCCGTAGTGACCGCGAGCGATCCCTTTCTCTCGGCACTCCTTATGTGCTTGAAGTCAAGGATGAGGAACCCGACGAGATCAAAGACCGTGGGGTCTTGGCCTCACAACCAGTTTAGGGCATTAATATGTGGGGTGTATCAGATTCTCCAACCTACTGGATGAATAGACTTAACAAATAACTCGGCTAACATGATCTCATTGCATCGCATTAGTTAGAGTGGCGACTCGGAAGTCGAGGTCGCTCTGAGTGAGTGTGGACATACACAATCGTTAAATGGAGTCACTCGAGGGAGTGTTGTGGCAAGGGCATGCATCATATCATCTATCATACATGCGCATTAATAAGATTAGCTAAGTGTTTATGAATAATTATGTTTCATTAAATTCATATTATAACTGATGCTTGTTATAACTTAGGACTAATAGTCCCCATTGAGTTGATCACTCACTCCCACTCTGGGATGGTGTTTTAAAATACCAACCACACTCGCCCGTATATGCAGGTGATGCAGATTACATGGAGCCTAGCGATGCCAGCCTGGAGGAGGAGGATGAGTTTTCTTACTCCTAGTTGATGAGCAGTACCTCATTGGATCAGTAGGTGGGCCATTGGATCGTTGGGCAGTGAGCTCAGTTCTATTCTTTTTGGATATACTATTCTTTTGTGATTTTGTTGGGTGGCACCATGTGTGAATCCTTTATTCTTTTGGATATATATATATATATATATATATATATATATATATATATATATATATATATATATATATATATATATATATATATATATATATATATATATATATATATATATATATACATATATTTGTTTTTGGTATCTTTCATTTCAGTGGACTTGTGTGGTTGTGCTTCATGTTTCAAAAAATTTCAGGCTGCACATTTAGACTGGATTAATCGCATATTAATGAAAGCCGATTATAAGTGACCCCAGGAACTCAGGAGTCGAGTATATACACGACCCCCCGAATTTCAGGGTGTTACACACACATAATGGATGGTCTGGATTTGTGAACCACACCTCGGTGGGCCTAAAAAATTATCATGAATGTTTTAATAGGTAACCCTCTCAACGTTGTACGTGATTGAAGCGATAGCTTGGTTGGTGTACCAACGCACTAGGCCGGTTGATGTATTGACATTAGCAAGTTATGTGAGTCCCATCATGAGTTATGTGTTATATCCAAACTGTCCATCCATTTGGCGGGCTAGTCTTAAGGCTTGAGCCGTAAAATAAGAAAGATCTAAAGATCAAGTGGACCACACTGTAAAAAGTAGTGGGGGGTTGAACGTCTACCATTGAAACAGACTATTTGATCCGAATCATACCCAACCCAATCTGACTTGGTTTCCCTGACCGAGTTGGACTCGATTCGGGTCAGGCTAGCAATACGATGGATTGGATCGAGTCCGAGGACCCAAACTCAGTCCCGGATCGAATCGAGTTTGAGTTAGGGCATTGAAAGTTTTCAACCAAGTCGAGTTGGACCCAATCTGGTCGACCTCGACCCGATGTCCACCTCTAATTGTGATTGGTCCATGTCATTGCTAACATTGTCAACACTGCTGCACTAAATGCAATGTGTGATGATGTAGCCCAATTAGATCGCAAGAAGCACGAGATCCAGATTTAAACTTTTGTGGTTCTCAATATGTTTTCCTACTTTATGTGGTATTGTCCATTGGAGGTTTCAATCTATCTTATTTTTTGGGCTTACTGTAAAATGATCTTACAAAATGGCCAAATGATGTGGATAAAACACATACATCATGGTGGGACCATAAAACTTTGCCACGACCACGCACCACCGGGTGATATGGCTCAGTTGGCCTGAAGGGTGGGCCTGAAATCTAAGCCTGGTGTTCGGGTCGTTTACGGCCAATGATAAATAGCTGGACGGTTAATTACCCTCCAAATCAAGTAGGTCACCCTCTACGGAAGGAATAGACGGTTTAAAAGACACTTCAATTAATGGGCCCCATTCAACTCCCATTCAACTGGTTTGCAGGTGAGCGTTTCCGTGTTTTATATATATATATATATATATATATATATATATATATATATATATATCTCGCTCAAGAGAGCCACCCCGTCTCTGTTTTACCGCCTCATTTTAAGCATTGAACTCAAAAATCATGATCATCCAAAATAAGGTAGGCCATGCCACGGGAAATAGTTGGGATTCAACACTAGCCATTCAATTCATTCATATGATGTGACTCGTTAGGATAAAAGAAATACCTAGACATAATATTATTCTAAAACTCAGGTGGGCCATGCCCCATGAATTTAGATGTTTTAGGTAGCAAAATCTTTGGGGCAGCCCACTTGAGTGTTGAATCATCCTGACCTTTGTGATCTAGAGCCAACAAAAGAATGGCGTACATGATGGATGGCCTGGATTTTATGCATGTTAAGTCAGTTTCCCCATGTTTTCCATTCACATTAGCTCAATTATTTTGTTACAATACATATAAATAAGAACCCATAACTTGGACAATTTAATTCAAATTTCATATTCACCATGTATTTAATTTCTTAATAGTTCCGCACTCTACCATAATATCAAAGTTCTTCTCTTGTTTGAACCGCACTCAAATAGTCCAATGCTATTAAATTTAGAAATCTACAAGGCAAGAGTATTTTGGAAAGTATAATTTATAAATGATGCAGTCCTTTTATATGGGTAGTGGCTAATATTTTATATTTTTATAATTTTAAAATATTTCACAAGCACAATGAAATTATACGTGTCAAAGACAATGAACACAAAGTGTTCTGTGCAACGATGAGTTTCAATTCATATGAATCTTAATTTTTTTTAAAAAAAAGTAGGTGCATATTGACTTGATTTTTAACTTAATTGATTCATACATATTTAATGGATGGCCATATAAAAACAATCAATGATCCAAATTCAATAAACAAATGCTTACTAGTTTGATATATAAAAAATAAAAATAAAAACATTAACTTAATCTAAAATTTAGAAGATAACCTAATCTAATTTGATTCATGAACTTGAACGGTTTTATTGAACTAACGTATGCCAATTCCAAACTGCTCAATGCATCTGACATAACCATTGATAATAAAAATAATAATAATAATAATATACTAATTATTGTTCATAGAATTTTATTATTAGCAATTTGGTAAGGATGTTGCAATGCTCGGCCCTAACAGGACTGCTCGTCTCTAGCTAGGTCATAGTTGGGTGGTACCGAATCTCATGATCTTATTATTATTATTATTATTATTATTATTATTAGTGGATTATCACACATGAGAAATGCAGACATGTATCAGTGCATTTTGAAAGGTAGGAAAGAGACAAGATATGTCACTAAATGGTATTAGTGGAAGAATGTGATGGCTAATGGACGAAAATTAATAAGCAGCCCTCTTGAAAAATAAAGAATGAAAAAAATATACAAAAGGCTAATGTGGTATTAGGTCGATTGTCATTAATTTTATGGTCTTTTAAAAAATAAAAATAAAAGAGACATGGCATTGTGGCGTGGCATCTCTTGTCACACCCCACTTAAACCCACCTCAAATCCTGAGCTTAAAATAATGGGGGTATTATGCAATGCTCGGCCAAGATATCATGTTTTCCAGTCGGTGCAAGTGGGGCCGGCCCATGGATCTTTGATCCAGGACGATGGTATTGTGGGCCCCAAAAAATCTCCCGGGTGGGAAATTTATCATACATCTTTCAGTAGGTGGCTAACAAAGGATTAAGAAAGGTGGTATTATGTAGAAGGGGAATGTTTATATGGCTAGGATCGTATAATAGGGAATTTTGTTGCATGGTCCATCCACTGTCAGTCTGGTTGTATCAACGTCTCTGATTAATGAACATGGGCCCACTTGTACTGTATACTCTGACCATGATAATACTTGTTCTTATATATCACGAGAGAGAGAGAGAGCGAGAGAGAGAGAGAAAATCGTTAGGTAAATGATTGCCTATGGATGATGTACGTGAGTGGGAACTGATCATCATGTGATGGGAATGCATCCTTTGCACGTGAATTTCCAATGACTGATGTGGTAGGGAGCCCGTGCAACAGAATACTCCTTGAGGCCCACTGTGATGTGTGTGTGTGACATCCACTCTGTCTATCATTTAGGCCAACTCATTTAAGAAGGATTATTTAAAAATCAGGCCGATCTAAATCTTAGGTGGGCCACACCACAGGAAGAAGTGGGAATGGGGTGCTTACCGTTGAAACTAGGGTGGCAACAGAATACTTGTGGGTCACAGTGTGATGTGTGTATGAAATCCACTCCGTCCATCATTTGCGCAGGCTCTTGTAAAAAGGTGAATACAAAAGTTGGGCCGATGGAATCCCAAGTTGGCCACACCACAGCGAGTGGTGGTGACGCCTCCATTGAAACTAAGGGTAGAAATAGGCTGGGCTAGGGCCAATCCTAGTCCTCCGAGCTCTAGCCCTCGTTCGGCTCTGACCCTAGTACAATAATGCTGGGCGGGCTTTATGTGAATTTTTTTTTTTTTGATCAACGGTTTTAAATGATTATTTAATAACTTAGTAAGATTGATCCAACAACTATAGATGATCCAACATTGATTAAACAAATGTCTCCTCTATGCGGTATAGTCCAATTAAAGATTTTTTGCGTGTCCTTTATCTGCGTCAAGTCCCATTGAATGAACGGTTTGGATTGTTGAAAACTGACCCAAATCCAATTAAGTCACGTGAATGGCGAATGGGAATAGCTCAGGGTGTCTTTCAACCATCCATTCTTTAGTGAATAACGGTGGACCACTTGATAATTTCAGTAGGCCAAATGGCCAGGCTGGGCCATTCTTCATTGGGCTGAGCCTGGCATGAATGAAACACGGGCCAAGATTTTAAGCCCTGGCCTGGTCCTCAGGCCTAGTTTAAGGGCCTGCCCCACGAGGTCAGGGAGCGCACGGGCTATGATCGAAACCTTGAAAGGGGCCCCCACGATTTTTATACGCCATCCAACCCATTCACAGGGTGAAGGGAAAAGCCAATTTATCAGCCATATCTAAAATTTCAGTGGGCACACATACCTACTTTCTCTGGTGTGGCCCACTTAAGTCTTGAATCAGCCTTTTTCTTTTTTATATCACATCAAAGCTGGCACAAATGATGGACGGAGTGGATTCCACACGCACCCCACACAACACTCACACCATGGATTTCACCGCAATGGGTATTCTCCTATTGAAACTCTTGTAAGTCTATCACTGAGGCATGAATAAGAACCTGGATTTTATCCTACATGAACCATCTAAGGTGGGACTTCTATATCAATGCTTAGGATCATTACATGGGGGGACATGAGGGGCGAGCATTGTAGAGCCTTTTGAAACACCACAGTCAGCTCAGATGCACCCAAGCTATTCGGGATCAAATACGAGCACCCAACCTATTTTAATTTGTCCATTCAACGTTGTCCAACCCCAAAGTCACAAAACCTTCCAAATTAGAATACTCTAAACATAATATATTTCACAAGAATATATGAAAGTTATGAAGTCTTTTTCAACACAAAATTACCTTAATTAGTTAATTTAGATATTTGAGTGACTGTTGAGTGTTATTGGCGAGGGGTTGGGCTAGGTGGGTGCAAACGAGCTCCTCAGTTGAGACAAGCAGCTGAGCTTGTGGTTTTCCACTTAGGACAGTTAAGTGTGAGAGATGAGAGAGAGAGAGACAGGTCAGGCTGGTGTATAGGTTAGATTAGATTTAGTTACACAAAAACTACTTGAACTCAAGTCAAGTCAGATTTCAGATTAAGTTGAGTCAATATCGAGTTGGATTTCAAGTCGAGTTATTGGGTGACCCAGACTCGACTCAATTTGACTTCGGATTGAACAAAGTCTACTCATTCGAATCAACTAAGCTGCTTAGTTTGGTTCAAGTTCAATTATGCATGAGTTGGACAAGTCAAGTTTATTGAGTCGACTCATCCCATCTACCCACACGGACCTAATCCGCACCCTCATGTTAGATATGACAACCATATCTACATGAGTAGCAACCTATCATAAATTAAATCAGCTTAACACAGCCCTTGTATGCCAACATGGCACCAGCTTAAGAGCATCCGAGCAATATCCACCATGATAATCACTTGCCACAAAAATCACGCTGGTCCACTGAATAGGTGGGCCACACCACGGCATTGGATCAGTCCATGTGCAGGTCTGATTTACACCATCCATTGTTTCTGTACAGAATGGCCTGTCCGATGAGCGATCTTGGTGCCGAATTCAGAGCCCATATATCTAAATGGGCTGGTCTGGGCCTGACTTTTACACCGAATCGATAATCAGGTTGGACTCGAGCTGACTCTGACTCGACCTGGTTTCATCCTCAGGGATGGTAACCCAAGCATTCTTTTGGTTTGGGACCCATCAAATGGTGATGATGCCCCACCAGATGAAGGGTCCTAAGTTGTCCCAACATGCAATTTATATAATTATATATAGTTGGAGGCCGAGTTCCATGTTTATGATGAACAGGGAACTTCACTGTTGTGCATTGAGTCTGTACATGTGGAGCTCATGATCGGTTTATCCACGCCATTGATCTGATGGCCCCATCATAGATGGACCATTTCTCAAATTGGAAGATCTAACATTGAAATTTGGCTGGGGGTTTGTTGGTGCATTTCTTCTTAACCATTCATTTGCATCGGACGCTTGGAGAGGTTGGAGTAGACCATTTGAGTAGATTTTTTTTTTTTTGGGCATGGTCCATCTATGATGGAGGGCATCAGATAATGGCTTGGATAAAGCAATCATGGGCCCCACGTTTAGTAACTTGGTGTAAAACAGGGAAGCTTCCGTTCGTTGCAAATGACTTATGTACGTTTCTTAAGATTATTTTTATCATCTGATTAACAGCCTATAAAATGGATGTTCAAGATCATCCTATTAAAATGGGTCCAATCAACAATGTTAGCCATCTATTTGTTGGAGCCTATTAAAGGATCACTAATATTAGGCAATCTTAACCATCCAATCCATTGGTGGGAAAATTGATGGCTGTAAAAAGGAAGGCTGACTTATGGATGGATCTAACCATCATATCAGTGTAATTTTTTGCATCTCACCCATGAAATGTACTCTGAGCCTAATGGATGGTTCAGATAAATCGATCGTACTCTCAACTGTCACCATGCTGGGATTGGGCCTATCGGGTCGGATTTTGGGCCTTATTGTGCTGGTTTGGTCCGGCCTAACCCAGGCCTGGCCTATCGCCACCCCTATGTCCTAACCAAAACCTCGCGGCACGTGTGGAGCAGCATGACACGTGCGGGAGGACAGAGAAACAGGATTATTTTCTTTATCCTTTCAAAGGGTGGGAAGAGCAGCGAATGGCTGTCCTTGGGACACACCACCTCCCGTCTCTGCATCTCTCTTCCTCCACTCTTCCTTCCTATTTAGGTTAGCACTCTCTCTCATACTCTCTCTATCTCATTCACTCTCTCTCTCTCTCTCCAATGGCGGCAGCAATTCACTCTCATGCAGTCTCCTCTCCCATTTCTCGCTGCCCTCCGCAGCGTCGCTTTCTTGCAGGTATGCCTTTTTCTCTCTCTCTCACTCTTTCTCTCTCCCCAAATTCAGCCAGGAAAGTTTACATTTTGATTGTCATGAAGGGATGTGTTTTATGCATTTGGATTCTGATAGAAAGGATTAAGATTGAGTTTTTTTTTTTTTTTTTTGTCCTCTTGAAATTCTGGTTAATTCAGTTGATACTTAAAGAGGATGTGGTTCTGATGCATGATTACAGACGGGTTTTCTGTGATTTCGGTCATCGTGTGAAAATTCGAAGCAATCTCTGTATTTGGGATGTATATGAAACAATATGATTGAAATGGGGTTTTTCCCTTGGCTTCACATTCTGCTAATTCAGTTAGAAAATCCTGAATGAGGAAATGTTTGCTAATGCTTGGTTAGAGATGGGTTTTCTGCGAATTCGGTCATCATGTGAAAATTCGAGGCAATCTCTGCATTTGGGATTTATATGAAACAATATGATTGAAATGGGGTTTTCCATTGGCTTCACATTCTGCTAATTCAGATAGAAAATCCTGAATGAGGAAATATTTGTTAATGCTTGGTTAGAGATGGGTTTTATGATTTGGATCGTCTTGTGAAAATCCAAGATGATTTTTGTGTTTTGGGTTTGGGTTTTATATGATATAATTAGTTTGAAATGAGTTATCCTCTTTTCCTGACATTCTGACTGAACTCGGTTGGAAATTCAGTATAATGTGGAATATTTAATGCTTGCTCAGCAATGTTTTCTTTTGTAATTTTGATTGTCATTGAGTAATTCAAGATGATTTTGTGTGTGCTCGCCCATCTGTGCGCGTGTCCACGGGTGTGTTCGTGCGTGTGTGGAGGGGTGTGGGTCTTATGAAGAATTGAGCTGTTTTTTGTGTGTGCGCGCAGTTTCTTTTATAAAGAGTCATGTTATGCATTGTTAAGTTTTGGAAATAGCAGGATTTCCCTTATGGAGATGATGATGGTAATGGTTGGTCTGCAAGTTATTGAGGTAATTTTCATTGTTGTTTTTCTATTTCGGGATTCAAACATTTGACGTAGTTGATGTACTTTTACAAGAAGAGTCAATGAACTGTGACAATCAATTGCACCAAATTCCTGCTATCGTTAGAGGGAGTATAAGAGAGAGGTGCTCTGTTCCACATGTTTTTTTTGTCATTTTCCTTTTCCCCCTCTTAGAATTTGGGCATTTTGAGAGCTAAGATATTGCATGGGTCTTTTCTTTTTCTTTTTCTTTTTTTTGGCTCTCCATGAATGGTCTATAGTTACCTATCTAGTGAAAACCTTGGAGATCATTTTTCAATCATTATTGGTTACGGTGGTTGCATGTTTTATTTTCCCACAATTTCTGTAACTGAAAATTTCTGGGATAGGGGCAGGTGATGGTTTCCCCTGAATAATCAGGTGATTGGTTATAATTGGGCCAGATTATGATTCTCTGATCACTCTGTGGTAGGATGAATCTGAATACCTTAGGGGTTGTTTGGATGGTGGTAAATGGGGCAAGTAGTAATTGATTTACTAGCAAATGATTTACTACTTGTGTTTGGATGCTCTAATTTGCTAGTAAATCATTTACTACTTGTAAATGATTTACTAGCAAAGCCCCCTTCTCATTTACCAGCAAAAAGGCTAGTTTTCATTTACTACTAAATGAGGAGATGGCAACGGCTCTATTTTTTTTTAAATGAAAGCCTATAAAGCAGATTTCATTTACCATTTACGGGCTATCCAAGCACTTTAAATGATTTACTGGTAAATCATTTACAACTAAAAGCCAAACAAACATGCTGTAAATCATTTACAGCCTTTTAAGTGATTTACTAGTAAATCATTTACAACGTAAATCATTTACCACCATCCAAACAACCCCTTATTACATTCACAGCATTTTGTTGTTTTATCTGTTCTCGTGGTTCGTTTTCTTGTTAAGAAAGTCTGTTCATTGTATCTTGCATTGCGAATAAGAGGTTGGCCTTATGGAGGTTCACACACACACACACACACACACACACACACACACACACACACACACACACACACATTTTTATGGGAAAAGGTTCTATGAGGTTGACCATATGGAGGTTGACCTTTTGGGAACTTCCCATGAGGTTGAGCTCTCATATACATATATATTTATGGGAAAAGGTTCTATGAGGTTGACCTTATGAGAACGTTCCATAAGGTTGAGCTCTGTGGACCATACCGTGATGTGTGTGTTGGACATCCACAACATGCATTTGGTGGGTCTCCTCTAGGCTATGGGATGTCTCAAAAATCAGTTGTATCCAAAACTTAGGTGGGTCACACAATCTAAAACCACGTAAAATCACGCTGAAAACATCTAGAAGCACTTAGTGGGGCCCACCTAAGTTTTGGAATGGCTTGAATTTAGTGTGACCCCTCATCCAAGTGGGACACACACAATGGATGGGTTTGATGTCTGAACCACGTCTCCGTGAGCCATATCAAAAATCAGAAAGGTTTCAATGGGTGGGCATCCACTCTCAATTGTTGTCTATGGTGTGACCCACCTAAGTCATGGATTGACCTGATTTTTAAGCCCATGGCCCACCATAGAAGGGTGCATCTAATTAATGATGCGGATTTCCGACACACATCATGGTAGGGCCCCTAGAGCTCAACCTCATAGTACCATTTCCCATATATATGTGTGTGTGTATGTGTGTGTGTGTGTGTGTGTGGGAAATGGTACTATGAGGTCAACCTCATGGGAACTTGCCATGAGGTGGAGCTATGTGGGCGCCACCGTGATGTATGTTGAACATCAACGCCATGCATTTGATGGGTCCCCTTTAGGTTATGGGATATCCCAAAAATCAGCCGTATACGGAACTCAAGTGGGCTATACCATCAAAAACTATGTGAAGACATGGCTAAAACATATAAAAGCACTTGGTGGGGCCCACCTGAGTTTTGGATGCGGGTGAAACTTGGTTTGATCCCTCATCCAAGTGGGACACACACAATGGATGGGTTGGATTTATGAACCATATCTCAGTGGGCCCAATAAATGACTATGAATGTTTTAATGGGAGGGTAACCCTTCTCAATTGTTGTATGCGGTGTGGCCCACCCAAGTCATGGATTGACTTGATTTTTAAGCCCGTGGCCCACCATGGAATGGTGCATCTGACTGAAGGGGTAAATGTTCGACAAACGTCACAGTGGGGCCCACACAGATCGACATCATGGGAACCTTGAGGTTGAGCTGTGTAGGCCCCACCATGATTTGTGTCGAACATCAACACCATGTATTTGATGGGTCCCCTTTAGGTTATGGGATATCTCAAAAATCAGTTGTATATGAAACCCAGGTGGGCCATACCATCTAAAACTATGTGAAGACATGCCTAAAATATATAAAAGCACTTGCTCTGACCGCTCATCCAAGTGGGACACACACAATTAATGGGCAGGATCTGTGAACCACATCTCGGTGGGCCCAATAAATGATTAGGAATGTTTTAATGGGAGGGTAACCCTATCAACTGTTGTATGTGGTGTGGCCCAACCAAGTCATGGATTGACTTGATTTTTAAGCCCGTGGCTCACCATGGAATAGTGCATCTGACTGATGGGGTAGATGTTCGACGCACATCACGGTGGGGCCCACACAGCTCGACCTCATGGGAAGTTCCCATGAGGTCCATATCCCATATACATATAACATGGCATCTTGCATTGTACATTTATAAATGTATTGAATACTAAAAAGGTATGTGGGTTTGTTTTTGACTTCATGAATTAATCTGTAAGATGAAAAGTTTCCTAGAATCAGGCAGCTCATTTTAGTTATTGTGTGGAATGACCTTTAAAAGTTCTTACCAAACTCTTTTCTTTTTGTGCAGGCTTGATATCTTTACCTATGTTTGCCTGTCGAAGCATGCACTCCTCATTCAATGGACAATCCTTGCCACTCCGTAATGCACACCGGGGCCAGTTAGGAGGAACCCCCCAAATGTCTAGACCAATAACGATGATGGTCAGGCCCGCAATTCAGTTCATTCAAGGAACGGATGAGCAGACAATACCAGACGTGAGGCTCACTAAATCAAAAGATGGTTCAAATGGTGTTGCAACATTTGTTTTTGAGGAGCCCTCGGTGTTTGATTCATCAGGTGAACTCGGTGATATCACAGGCTTCTACATGATTGATGAGGAAGGGACACTTCAATCAGTTGATGTCAATGCAAAGTTCATCAATGGAAAACCCGCAAGAATAGAAGCGAAGTACATAATGCGGAGCCCACGAGAGTGGGACAGGTTCATGAGATTCATGGAAAGGTACTCAAATGAGAACGGGTTGCAGTTTATCAAGAAATGAGGCAGTGTACATACTTCACCCTCTCCTTCATTTATTTCGCAGTATGTAGAATTTATGTAAGTAGATCATCTGGAACTTAAAAGTTTTGATTGATTGCTGCCCATGTAGTTTTGATGCAAGGATAATCTGCTTCATCCTGTTTCAATTGTCTCTGACTTTATATATATATATATATATATATAAAACTCACTTCCACCAAAAACATGAAGTCTGTACAAACGGGATGATGAGTCAGGTCATGTTTCACGGACATCCCACCTTCCGCAATTGCCAATTCTTACGTCTGTGAGAAAAATTGCCAAAAAAAACAAAAAAAAAACAAACAAACAAACAAACTAGTGTTTAATAAAGTATAAGTGTTACCTTGTTTTATATGTATATCTGTTCTCCACCTATCGGTCTCCCCAACATACCCATATATATTCAGATACAACCCTGTCATTTCTGCCAACGGGTCACATCTGTAGGATATCTGACCTTTGCAAAAGGTAGGCTGCATCATGAAGATCACCTGGCATGAAAATCAGGTTGCTTGGATTGGATTGGCCACACCATTGAAATCAATAGATAGATATGGTCTGGGCCACATGATAAGTGGATCACCCTGATTTCCACACCAAGTATGTTCATGGTCGGGCCTAAATTTTGCATGACTGGTAACACGACGGAGCTTTTTGTGAGAATTCAGATAAAATGCTTATCAGTGAATTAGCCCGTTGCCATGAGGTGATCTCCTGAAGAGGAAACTATCTTTGGAGTTGGATACTAGCGTATTTCATAGAGAGTACCTAGATTGCATGCTTCCATTTGGAGATCTCATTCCATTTTAGTAGTGAGGCTGGTTTGAAAGCAGATACTTGAACTGATAGTTCTAAAACTTACTGACTCAACTCAAAACTCAGCCGAGTCAACTTGACTCGATGAGATGTCATCAACTCCAGCTGAGTCACTCACCTTGCCAATGATTTTTTTAATTAAAAGTACAATAACAGAAGGTGCGAGTTGAACCCATGACCTCTGTTAGAGGTGTAACACACTCAACTATCAAGCTATGCAATATTTGCCTGTTTTCTCATTTTATACAACTAATACCAAAGGTGTAACACACTCAACTATCAAGCTATGCGAGTTGAACCCATGACCTCTGTTAGAGGTGTAACACACTCAACTATCAAGCTATGCAATTTAAATACTCCTTCCTGCTTTTTTAAGTTTATTGTTATTAACTACGGAGTGGAGTTGGGTCCTTCGAGTCAACTCGCCTGAATGAACATCGAGTCGAGTTGAATTTTCAGGTTCTTAAACTATGGTGTACTGAGGCAAATTTGGATGCAATCTGAGATTAAATTATTATTATTATTATTGTATATAAAAGAAAATGCATCTACAGTCATATCTAATGACCATACATTTTGAACAACTTAGACACAAATCCAGTACCGTCTTTATCGAAAAATAAAGAAGCTCCTTCAACATTCCTGGTTGTATTCAACTAGAAGAGTAACAACATGAACTATACTGCAGAAATGTTTTCTGCTACTTTCCTATCTTGCCCAAGTCACAGAAATTGGACTCCTCACCTTATAATGGCTTTGGTGATTATGCACCCATGTCAGATGCCCTTGGGCATAGCTTGGCTTCTCTTTTCTAGATAGTCTCTTTCTAGAAATGAACCAAATTCTATAGTACTTGCTTTCGTACAAGTGACTGAATTTTAAGCTTTCTGGTCTAACTCTCACTTTCACTCCTTGCGGCGCTACCATGTCTACTGAGTACGTAGAGTTAGGCAGGCCCACATTTGTCAATCGCCTCTTGATCATCTTCCTTGTTCTCCCATGCTTGAAAATCACTGACAGGGAAGGGTAGTTGAGGCTGAAATCTCTGCTCCTTGACATGATTTTGCGGCAATTCACAGTCCTGTGAGTGATGGTGAAGATCTCTGACCTTGTGTAGCCAAGGGTGCAAAGATGGGTGACGTACTCATCTGGCTTGATGTCGTAGACCAACCCTGGATCAATCACTTTCATTGGGTTCACATGTCCAGCACCAAGCGCGAAGGGTCCCGCGGGTTTTGACCCATCCATTATTGGCTTGCCCGAGTGGTCTGAAACATCAGCAGTTGTCATGATTGCAGATTTAATTGCAGCAGGGCTCCATGATGGGTGGATCGAGCGTACTAGAGCAGCAATTCCACTGACATGTGGGCAAGCCATTGAAGTACCTGACATGACGGTGAAGTTTACTCTTCTAGAATCTTCTTGAAGCCCCGTGGGTCCCAGATTTGTGGGCCAGGCAGCAATAATGTTCACCCCCGGGGCAATAACATCTGGTTTGAGGATCGAAGGATTGGCTAAGCTCGGCCCTCTTGATGAGAACAGGGCGATTGATGGTGCTCTAGATTTACCAATAACCATCCCTCCAAATTCAATTTGGGCTGTGGGTCTTGTTGTGGAGTTTAAGTATTTCTTCAGGCGAATGGACTCTGCATAGCTGATGAGTGTTGCAGGCAAGACATGGACGTCGACAGAATCCTCTTCCTGATCGATCTCCGTGTTCGCTAGTATCAATGCGGCCCCACCAGATTCTTTAACGACCTGGCCCTTCATAGACCTTCCGGTTGCGCCTCGATCACAGACCACCATTTTCCCGCTAACTCTAGCTTTTGAAAGAGAGCCTTTGAAGCAAAATTCTGCACCGTTCTTCCCACCATAGACCAGCTTGAGCCTTTGGCCGATGTTTGGATGCCGGTTACCTGGATACATGGATTCTCCATACAGAGTTTGGCCGTCCCCCAACCGTACAATGGCGGGAAATCTCCTATTGAGTGTGCTGGCACCAACGGTGGTTATCCAAGGAGCCTCATTGGCGACGGAGTTCAGAATCGGACCATTATTTCCGGCAGCACAAATTACTGAGATACCCTTCTCAATTGCCCTAAAACCGCCTATGGCAATGCTGTCCTCATAAAGCGGGATTGGGAATCCACCCAAGGAGAGGGAGAGGACATCAACTCCATCTCTGATGGCATCATCCATTCCGGCCAGGATATCGGAGCTGTAGCAACCATTGAACCAGCAAACCTTGTAGATGGCGACGTGAGCCCCAGGCGCCATCCCCCGTGCCTCACCCTCGCCGATTCCAAGCACGCTAGCTGCAGGGACAGAACTCCCAGCTGCAGTTGATGATGTGTGAGTCCCATGACCATGCGCATCGCGTGGGGACACATACTCCATGACAGGTGGCGAGACTGGTGGTGATGAAGATGCACGGTGCCCTTTGATATAGAACCGAGCGCCAATGAGCTTGCGGTTGCAGAAGGACGAGTTGAAGTTCTGTCCTTCCTCACAAATCCCTCTCCACCTCTTGGGCACTGGAGGCATCCGTCGATCATTGAAGCTTGGGCTCTCGGGCCAGACTCCAGTGTCAAGGACTCCAATTATCATTCCCTGGCCAAAATCTGAACGGGCCCAAGCTCCATTGCCTGTGAAACCAAGACCCAAGAACTTGTATGAGTAAGTCGTGTGTATCTGGAGGCGCCGGTCAGGGCGGACAGCAACCACGCCACGCATGGCCTGCAGTGCCAAAAGTTCACTATCAGAGAGGCGAGCGGCGAAGCCATGGATGGCAGAGTGGTAAGAGTAGAGGAGGCGGGAAGACGGGTCACCGTCTTCAGAGACGATGGTCCTCTCCAGGAAAGAGAGATGCCATTGAAGGGTGGTGTAGGAGGAAGAGGGAGGAGTAGAAATTAGGCGTGGGTGGAGCTGGACTATGTAAGTTTGGAGGTTTTGAGCAGTGAGGGAGTTGAAAAGGAGGAAGAACAGAAGGAAGATGAAGGTGGTGATGTTGGTACTTTCCATGGGCATGGAATGGAATGGGAATGTGGGGTTGCATGGAGTTTCGGGTATTTGAAGGTGTGAATCGAAGATTTGAAAATGGGGCGTGGAGCATTTCTTAGAGAAGATGAAACTCGTGATGTTTGAGGGCTCTTCATCACGAGGATCCTTTGGTATTTTGAGAGAGAGAGAGAGAGAGAGAGAGAGAGAGAGCTGAGCTTAGCTGATGAGGGGTCTGACTTCACGAGATCTTGTGGTCGGATTTATTTTGACTAGGTTCGTTACGTAGCCGTTAGATTCTCATTCCATGAATCTTTGTTTCGACCGAAGACTACTGTGTTAGTTTTGTACCCTTTAAAAGGTGGTGGTGACTCTTCAAACGTCCACATGGCATACTTGTACGGCAATCCAGTTCGTCTTAACCTCTGACCCGACTGTGGATGGAGCCTAATTGAAATTTTACACTGAGAAGATGATATTAGCCATCTAATTTTGGTTCTAACAGTCCAGTTGATAGCCATTAACTGGTAGTTAGGATTGCTTGAGATGTGGGATTTTAGATACACGATCCATCCAAAATGTGACCCACAATTTGAATAGCCTGCATGGCTTTACATCAGTACCACGTGGAGAATGATGAATTCTCCTCAATTTTAAATGGTGCAAAACTAGCATAGGACTCTAGGTCCCGGGTTGATGTGGTGCTTCTAGAGGCAACTGTGGTATCGTGACTCCACAGCATTTCTGCACACCTGGCACGCATGGATTTGATCAGAACCGTTCATTCAACAACTCCATTAGCTAATTTGCCGTTGACTTTAAGTAAAAACGTTTGGACCATTCGAACCCTTTGATAGGTGCCGTTTGTGTGGACGCTAGAAGACAAGCACTTGACGGCTCACGTTAAGTGAGAAAATATTCATTCATTCGATTAGTTGAGATAGTTTTGTCAGTGCCTAATCAAAGGTGGATCCTACAGGATTCATGGTTCAGATCACGGTAAATATGTTCTATGGTATGGAAGACACGGAAATTCCATGGTCCTGGGAGCACCGATTTATTTCCCAACATCTATGGTCTTTTTGTCTTTGGTCAGCAAATACGCCAGAAGCTAGCGACGTATTTAATGCTGATTTTCAATGCCTTTATTCGCACGCTCTCTTCACCTCCCAAGGTTGGCTCCCTTCCACGCCCGGCTCGTGCCTTTTCTGCTCTACTTGTGAACCATGCAGGTGGGCCCCACTTTTCGGTGATCCAAACCGTTCATGTGGTTGACCCCATATGGATGAATCACAATTTAGTGGGATGGTAAAGATTGTCAGATGGAAGGAGACATTTTTAAGATGGCCATGCACGATGGGCCCAATAGAAAGATATCTGGGCCATTAAAAAAGATGAACCACGATTGGACGGTTGTGGGCCCAAATAGAAGAGATAGAGGCATCTGTTTAGAGTACACGTGGCAAGGTGACTCATCAATTGGGACTGTCCATGTGGTTGCTCCAACTGTTGTGATAAATGGTTCTTGGTACACTTAGATCGGGCGATCTTATCCGTCTAATTAGTGTCCTTCTGATGAAGGTTAGAAAAGGAAGGTGGTTGGCGGCTAATCAACGTTTAATTGGGAAAGTTAATGCAATAGACGGATAGAATCATGTGATTGGGGTGATTTTGAAACACGGGCCAACTAAATGGATGGTCGCGATTGATGCATGGCCTGGGAACTCGTGAGGTGGAGAGACCTTGCAACTAGGGCTGCGTATGCGCAAAAGTAAAATTTTGAATAGCCACAGCCCAAGCCACCCACAGGTAGTTGAAGGTTCGTACCAGAAGGATGCTAATGGTACGTACATCTCATGAGATGGAGGCTTTCTTGACAAACCAGCCGATGCATGTGAAATCAGGACCGTTCATCAGATTGGCTCCAGCGTTATTATCATCATCAGGTGGGCCACACGTATATGAGAGAAGGTGATGTTTAGTAAACAATGTCCAGCAGTCCATATTCAACACGAAAGCAGTGCCTACCTGATGTATCGACTGGCCCGATTATTGAGCCACCAAATGTTGAAGGTGGGGCCTACCCACGGAATGGTTCAGACTGCACGCAAGTCTACCACGAGCCCTCAATCGATCCTAAGCAACGGCCCCACTTTTGAGATAACATACTTTTAGACATCTGGTGTGGTAAATACTCAGATCCAGGCCTCAAGGTTTTAACAAAATGGGCTGGGATGGGCTGGGCTGGGCTGGACCCCAATGGACTTTAGTGCACCACCCGAGTGGCATTTTTGGTACAATTCACACATTGGCACATTGGACACGTGGGCACCTGCAATTTAGATGGCAACACTTGTACACGTTGGCATCAGTGACACGTGTGGCATATTTGGAGCAATTGAAGATGAATGATGGTATAGCCGTACATGTGAAGTGCTCTGCACATGTGGTTTGTCCATGTTATGTTAAGGGCCCGTTTGGCTGCAACTTTTTGCAAAATGGGTTTATCTACAAAAGCAAGTGCTTGTGAGATTTTTGTTTTTGATGAGTGGGCTTTTCAGCACCGAGTTTTAATTAGTGGGGTATTAAGTTACAGGATTTGCATAATTGCATCTAAATTCACAATGTAGATTGGAGTTTAACTTAAAACAATGTTTAAAAGTGACCCTTTTAATAGTGCATCCAAAAGGGCCATCACTAGTGTTATCGACGCCTCTCCAACCTCGCTCATAATCTTGTGATTTTTACACATGTATGGACCGTTTGGATCCCACCAAATAAGTTACTCTTTCTACTTACAGCATTTGATAATTAACTTATTAGAGATAAATAAATTCAGTTTATGATCAGTTATAAGTTAAAAAATAAAAAATAAGCTAATTACTTAATTACTTCAATTTAATGAATAGAAATCAAGATAAATTATTTAAGGCATAAGTAGCTTATCTTAGGTTACTTGAGATCAAACGCGACGGGTTTACCGAGAAGGAGATTGCTAACATCCAAAGGTACATTTGTTAAGCCTTTACAGGCAACAGTAAATAAGTAACTTATTTAAGATAAATAAGTTTGGTTTAGGATTAATTATAAATAACTTTTTTACTTAAAAGTATTTAATCATTTCAGTTTAATAAGTAGAGACCAACCTAAGTTACCTGGGACATAAGTAACTTATCTTAGATTTTACTTATTAAGGATATAAATATTTTTGACAAACAACATACTCATTAGCTTTTCTTTAGTTGCTCCTGAGGACTCTCTTCAACCACTTGAGAAAAGTAAAAAAGTGAAAAAATAAAAAATAACTAAAATGATTATATACTTTTAAGTAAAATAAGTTTTTTATAACTAATCACAAACCAATCTTGATTATCTGGAATAAGTTACTTATCTACTACCATTAGTAGAAAAAGTAACTTATTTGGTGCTATCCATTCGGGTCCTAAGTGACGCATGCCATGTTGAAATATCAATCTGGACCGCATGGTTAACATCATTTCTGTCCAGGGCCTTTCGTCATAGGCCGGATGGTTAGCATGGCAATTCATGTAATTCGTGTTGGACCTATTTAATACATGTTCAACGCTGATGTTGACCTATTTTACTCTCTGCTTGATCTTGACCATCCATTTTTTATGCTATCCATCTGGAAGGTTAGATCATCCTTGGGGTGTGATTTCTTCACCATGGCTTGTCCTGAATGGTGTGAACGAATGGATGGTTCAGATCAATGATGGGACATTTCATATGTCACTTAAGATATACGGGTTGAGGGCTGTTATCTTTGCCCTGCAAACATTACAATAAGGTCTTGAGTTCATACAAGTGGGGGCCACTGATGAATAGGTGATCCAAATTGCTGGTCTATTTGGTCCCACTGTAGACGGACCATGCCTCGGAGATCCCAAATTGTAAAATCCTAGCCATCAATTTTGGGTTTTTCCTCTAATTTAGTGTGGATTTTATTGTTGTCCTCCTCAATTATCTATATGTAGACCACAAAATTGAAAAGCCATGGCCCATCCTTCAATGGATCCCACCATCCAACGGTTTAGATCACTAAACCATCGGCCCCACTTAAGAGAAACTGAAAATCCGAGTACAATCTATTCCCTCTAATCAGATATGCTATTATTCATCTATATATCAATAAAATATCAAAAAAGAAAGGCTAAAATAATTAAGGGTGGCTAATTAAAGGGGCCAAAACATATGTCGTGTCACCGACAACATTGACGTCAGATCCTATCATCAGAATTATCTGATACGTGGCACCACATCTTTGCTTAATAAACATGAATTTCCATTTTTGACGAGTGGGCCCTTTTTTGGTTAATCCAGACCGTTTGTTTGTTGAGTCGGACCATTGATGGAGCATTCCCCAAGATTTGAATATCCCAGCAACCAATATTGGGACCTCTTTCAGATGAATGTGGACCGTTGTTGTACTTCTCATCTTAACCGTCTACCTATAGGCCACAAATCGTAATGTTGTTCGAGGCATGCTCTATCAACGGTGGGACACAGAAGACAAATGGTCAGGATTACTGAACGAAGCAATTTATTCTTCTGGACCGAAACCATGATGATTGACGTGGGCCATGTATTCGTATATTTCCTCGCAGCTGTGGACCAGCTTTTTAAAATAACGTTTGAAATGGATTGCATGAAAAACGCATGTTTATTAACGTTGTTTTCATGATCCAAATTACTCATTCATCATAAGATTCCCTGGATGAGCCATAGATAATAAAATCACAGCGATCGATTCAATGAATGGCTTATTTTTATACTTCATTCTTTTGAGTGGCTAGGATTGATTGATGGCTGGAAATATGCGCTATAGGTTTTAAAAATTCTAAATCAATGGGATGATTGAACTGAATTAATATGTAAATGGAAATTATTTCTTAGATGATGGAACCAACATCAACGGCTATAAAATCGTGATAAAATAGCCCTGAAAATGATAATGAAATGAGAAATCATCATGTACAACCGTATCTTGTACAGCCATTTCTTTCCTATACCCATTTGGAACCGTAATCAGGTTCGCATGGAACGTTTGATCGACTCGAAAGTGGCCCATGAGCCACAATGCCAAAATCTAGGGACAGCTGATGGATGTTACATTGTAGGTGTGGCCCACCTAATGAGTGGATGGATCATCATGGTGTCGCAGACCTTTTGCAAGATCTAGATATTCAACGAACGGGACACGTCGGCAGTAAAGGTATGAGAAATTTATAACTGTACAACCCATTTATAGCTCATTTACATTTCTAAGCCCACTTCTTTTTACTTCGCGAGAATAATCCCCATACATAGACATGACTTACCAAAGGCTGAAAATGCCCCTACTTTTTCATAAATGTGATTTTTGAAGACTGAGGTTTCCGATGGCTACAGATTATAACCGTAGCCATAATCGCAACCCCTACTTTTTTTATGTCTTTTGATATGTATCGAAGGTCTTTCAATATGATCGAAAAGGACCCAGAACTGTCCAGCAAGTTTGCCTTAAAAATCCTGCAATTTTCGATACATATCAAAGAGTATTTGTAGACACTAAAAAATCGGCGCCCACATTGATTTATATTTATAATGGGTTGATAGGGGGGATAGATTGATTGTGAATGTTAGAGTCGTCACTAGCCGAAGAATCTTGAAATCCCGTGATCGGCTAGAACTACAAAATACGTAAGGTGAGGGAAATCTAAAGACTTTCGTTCCTTAAATTGACTCCTGGTCTACGATCCGGGATTCCGGATAATGGATCTCGGTTACAAAGAGGGAAGGTGTTAGGCACCCTCTTTGCCCATACAAACGTATGGTCTCTACTTAGTGTGGTAAAATAATCTCAAAGGATATAAGATGCTGTGGCCGAGATGGGACTAGGCACATGCGTGAATTTCTGATGCGGTAAGATCCGAGATTTCGGCAAGCCACAGATCATACATCTAACAACATGTCTAGAAGGAAGATGTGATGATGCTTACGTAAAGATAAAGAAATGGACTAGGTCACTAGGAATTTCTGATGTGGTAGGATCCGATGTACGGCAAGCCACAGAGCATACGTTCACTAGGGATTTAGAGAAGCAGGGGGGTTGAGAAGGTAATAGATGTCATGATGAATGCTTGTATATAAAATGAATGTTCCTTTGGCTTGATCTTAAGTAGGCTAGGATGTGGTTTGAACTATGATCACTTGGGCTATGTTGAGGGGTTAAGGTGGCTAAAAGGCAAGAGAGTGGGCTAAGAAGATAGCTGAAAAATCTGGACTTTGAGGCTTGGGAGCACCTCCTAACCCTCACTCTCTTCTTCCCTCTCTCCCTTTCAGCCTCCTTTTCACTTAAGCTTGGAAGTGAAGAGTTGTTGTTTTAAAACATGATGAGGAGAGGGCTATTTATAGCCTTCTCCAATGGCATTCTGGTAATTTTTGGGTTTGAGAGGGGTAAAGGGTGAGGTAGCAAGTGGTGATTAATTATGCAGAGAGAAATGTCACATGGCACTCTCTCATTTGCTATGGGGGCAATAAAACAATAAATAATGAAGGCTGGGGGGGTAAATCAAGAGGAAAGTTGACTTTGGACGCTGGGACAACTGTCCACACCCGAGCCGCGAGTGGTGGCACTTGAAGTACTGCAGGCTGTAGTGAGACTACCGCCCGCGGCAGTCAGACTACAGCCTTGGCTCGGTTTGGGCCGGTTTCGCACATGCGAGCTTTGTACATCGTGCGGGTTTGTCCAGAAGTCTCCTTTTGAGATTTTCGGCTCAAAAAGCAGGTTTCGGCTTGGGTGAAGGGTGTTTTGGTCAAGGTATAGGGTATAGGCGAGGTCACATGTATGTTGAATGGTTTGGATGGTGGTTTTGGGTTGCGGATTGGGAACTTTTTGTGTCAGGGTTCGGTTTGGACCGCGATTCTAGTTCAAGGTATGATCATGGTTCCCGGATGGTTTTAGTCTTCTCAAGATATAGCCTGGATGGGGTGTCTACAGTATTCAATATGTATCGAAGGTATTTTCCCTATGGCTACGGATTATAACCGTAGCCATAACTGTAGTCCGTGGCAGTCCGTGCAAAATTTAATTTAATTTATTTATTTATTTATTTTATTATTATTATTTTATTTTATTTTACATGGAAAACTTTATTCTACCTACAATTTTCTCCAATACATATTTATATAAATATGTATATATAAGCATATAAAAAAAAAATTCTCTTTTTTCATTTCTTTCTTTATTCATTTAACAAGAATATCTTCTAAACCAAAATTAGTTACTTGACGTACCCTATATGATTTTGAGGTAGGAGAAGCTACTTTAGCCAACCAACCTAGTTATTTTCCAAGATTCTATCAGGTCGATGGTTGAAAATCCATTTCATTCACTTCGCGATCAATTTCAATCAGTTTGTGGTCAATTTCATTCGTTTCATTTACTTCGCGATCAATTCCATGCATTTCACGGTCAATCCCAGTGATTCCCCTTCACTTCACGGTCAATTCCATCCATTTCACAGTTAATTACCTTCACTTCACGGTCCATTCCATGATTTCATGGTCAATTCCCTTTACTTCATGGGTCAATTCAATGCATTTCACGATTAATTCCCTTTACTTCACGGTCATTTCAATGCATTTCACGGTTAATTCACTTCACTTCACGGTCATTTCCATGCATTTCACGGTCAATTCACTTCACGGTCATTCCATGCATATCACGGTCAATTCCCTTCACTTCACGGTCAATTCCGTGCATTTCACAATCAATTCCCTTCATTTCACTGTCAATTTTGACGATTCCCCTCACTTCACGGTCAATTCCATGCATTTCACAGTCAATTCCCTTCATGATCAATTCAATGCATTTCACGGTCAATTCCCTTCATTTCACAGTCAATTCCATGCATTTCATGGTCAATTCCGACGATTCCCCTTCACTTCACGATTAATTTCATGCATTTCACGGTCAATTCCCTTTACTTCATGGTCATCTCAATGCATTTCACAGTTAATTCGCTTCACTTCATGGTCAATTCAATGCATTTCACAGTCAATTTCCTTCACTTCATGGTCATTTCCATGCATTTCACGGTCAATTCCAACGATTCCCCTTCACTTCACGGTCAATTCCCTTCACTTCACGGTTAATTATATGCATTTCACTCCATTCACTCCCTTACACTCGAATACGCGCCTAAACTCATCTCTACCATCCCTTGAAGATTTAATGAAAAAAAGGGTGAAAAGAAGGAACAAGGATGGCAAAGATGAGTTCGGACGTGTATTTGAGTATAAGGGAGTGAAATTGATAATGCACGGGCATTTTTGACCTGTGAAAAGCTGTCTGGGAGTGAATGCGTCACAGATAAAGAAGGAAATGGAGTGAATGAAGTGAAGTGAACGCGTCATGCTATAAATACATGCGTTTTTTTGACCGTGAAGTAAAGGGAATTGACCAGGTCGACCAGGTCCAGATGGGGTCAACCCCGTTTCCCCTCAAAGATCTTTGGGTCATACCTGAGTTATAGATTTATCCTGTGATTTTGGTTTCCAACCAAACTTGTTAAGGAAACTATAGATTCTTAATATATAGTGATTCCAAGAATTTAACATTAGACCTTCCGAAATTATCTCACATACATCCTCTGCATTGACCTTCACGCCAATTGCTTTCAATGGATCCCCATATAAAGAAGAAGTGTAGGCCAAACAGCTTTCAGCCGAATGGGGTTGTCCCCATTTAGACCCAGTCGACCCCATGAAATGCATGGAATTGACCGTGAAGTGAAGCGAATTGACCGTGAAATGCATTGAATTGACCGTGAAGTAAAGGGAATTGACCGTGAAGTGAAGCGAGTTGACCGTGAAATGCATTAAATTAACTGTGCAGTGAAGGGAATTGACCGCGAAGTGAAGGGGAATTGCCGGAATTGACCGTGAAATGTATGGAAATGACCGTGAAGTGAAGGGAATTGACCATGAAATGCATGGAATTGCCCGTGAAGTGAAGCGAATTGACCATGAAATGTATTGAAATGACTGCAAAGTAAAGGGAATTGACCGTGAAATGCATTGAATTGACCGTGAAGTAAAGGGAATTGACCGTGAAATGCATGGAATTGATAATGAAGTGAAGGGGAATCGCCGGAATTGACCGTGAAATGCATGGAATTGACCTGGAAGTGAAGCGAATTGACCGTGAAATGCATTGAAATGACCGTGAAGTAAAGGGAATTGACCGTGAAATGCATTGAATTGACCGTGAAATGCATGGAATTGACTGTGAAGTGAAGGGGAATCGCCGAAATTGACTGTAAAATGCATGGAAATGACCGTGAAGTAAAGGGAATTGACTATGAAATGTATTGAATTGACCGTCAAGTAAAGGAAATTGACCGTGAAGTGAAGGGGAATCGCCAGAATTGACTGTGAAATGCATGGAATTGACCATGAAGTGAAGGAATTGACCATGAAATGCATGAAATGACCATGAAGTGAAGCGAACTGACCGTAAAATGCATGGAAATGACCATGAAGTGAAGCGAATTGACCGTGAAATGCATTGAAATGACTGTGAAGTAAAGGGAATTGATCGTGAAATGCATTGAATTGACCGTGAAATGCATGGAATTGACCATGAAGTAAAGGGGAATCACCGTAATTGACCATGAAATGCATAGAAATGACCGTAAAGTTAAGGGAATTGACCGTGAAATGCATTGAATTGATCGAGAAGTAAAGGGAATTGACCGTGAAATGCATTGAATTGACCTTGAAGTAAAGGGAATTGACCGTGAAATGCATGGAATTGATCGTGAAGTGAAGGGGAATCGCCGGAATTGACTGTGAAATATATGGAATTGACCATGAAATGAAGGGAATTGATTGTGAAATGCACAGAATTGACCGTGAAAGGAATTGACTGTGAAACGAAGGGAATTGATTGTGAAATGCACAGAATTGATTATGAAAGGAATTGACTGTGAAATGCATGGAATTGACCGTGAAGTGAAGGGGAATCGCTGGGATTGACCGTGAAATGCATGGAATTGATCGTGAAGTGAAGGGGAATCGTCAGGATTAACCATGAAATGTATGGAATTGACCGCGAAGTAAATGAAATGAATGAAATTAACCGTGAACTGATTAAAATTGGCCGCAAAGTGAATGAAATAGATTTTTGACCATCGAACTAATGGAATCTTGGAAAATAATCAGGTTGGTTGGCTAAAGTAGCTTCTCTTACCCCAAAATCATATGGGGTACGTCAAGTAACTATTTTGGGTTTAGAAGATATTCTTGTTAAATGAATAAAAAAAGAAATGAAAAAACGAGAGATTTTTTTTATATGCTTATATATACATATTTATACAAATATGTATTAGAGAAAATTATATGTAAAATAAAGTTCTCCATGTAAAAATAAATAAATAAATTTGCACGAACAGTAGCTATGGCTACGGTTATAATCCGTAGCCATAGAGAAAATACTGTCAATATCCGTAGCTATAGAGAAAATATCTTCGATATATATTGAAAATTATAAGATTTTTAAGGTAAACTCGCTGGACATTCGAGACCTTTTTTGATCATATCGAAAGAACTTTGATGCATATTGAAGTACATATCGAAAGATCTTCGATACATATTGAAGGACATATCGAAAAAGCAAGTGCTACGGTTATCACTACGATTATAATCCGCAGCCATAGGAAACCCTAGTTTTCACAAATCACATTTCTGAAAAAGCAAGGGTATTTTTGACCTTTGGCAAGTCATCCGTACATACGGGGATTATTCTCGTAAGGTAAAAAGAAGTGGGCTTCAAAATGTAAATGTGCCATAAATGGGTCGTACCGTTGTAAATTTCTCTAAGAGAAATTTAGGACTGTGGACCCCACCTTTTATCCAGCCGAGTTTTATGAAAGAAAACAAACTTTGTTTTGCAACTTAGATCTGCTCGTACGGACAACAAATTTGAGGATGAAAATACCCCTCCCTTTCGAAGGCGAGCGCTGACACTCCTCCAGCTGAGAGTTGTACGAACGGCTCAAAAGAGATTAAAGTTGCATGGCCCCACAGCTATGTATTTATTATATCCACAACGTTCATCCATATTTTGAGATCATTTCGGAGCATTATCCAAAAAAAAAAAAATCATATCTAAAGATCAACTAGACCACACCACAAAGAGCAGCAGGAAAACTGATTTTCACCATTAAAAATTTTGTAGGGCCCACCATAACATTTATTTTCCATCCAATCTATTCATGAGGTTACAAAGGCCTGGATGAAGAGGAAAAAAAAGTTTTCATAATGATCCAAAACTTTTGTAACCCCTAAAAGGGTTTCAATGGTAGACGTTCAATTCCTGCCTTTTACAGTGTGGTCCACTTGATAGTTAAATCTATCTTATTTTTCGTCCCAAGCCTTAATATGAGCTCTCCAAATAGATGGACGGTTTGGATATAACACAGACATCATGATGGGACCCATAAAAGCAACATAGCAAAAAAAAAAAAAAGGATGGCTGCGGCGCTGCCTGTCCGCTACGGTTATAGCTACGGTTATAATCCATAGCTAAAGTGTATTGTAAATTCTAGATTTTTAAGGCAAACTCGCTAGACAGTTCTGAACTCTTTCGATAATATCGACAGATCATCGATATATCGATGCAATTATAACTACAATTTTAATCCATAGCTAAAGTGTATCAAAAATTGTTATCTACGACTAACGTCGATATATCGATGATATGTAGATAATATCCACAACTTATGTCGATATATCGATGATATGTAGATAATATCTACAACTTATGTCGATAATATCTACGATATGTAGATAATATCGACGTTTACATCTTTTGCAAAAAAAAAATTGTATTTTTTTTTTTTTTTGAGATTTAGGTTTAAGGATTTGAGAATACATTTAGGTTATAGGTTATAAGTGTCGGTTATATGTTAAGGTTTAGGGAACTGATAATATGTTAAGGTTTAGGTTTAGGAAATCGGGTTCGGGACCAAGTTTAGGTTTGGGTTTTCAAGTTTAGGTTTAGGTTAAAGAGTTGATATTAGGATTAGGTGTAGGTTTAGGTTTAGGAATTTAAGAATACATTTAGGTTTTAGGTTTAGGTTTAGGTTATAGGTGTCGGTTATATGTTAAGGTTTAGGGAATTGAGAATAGGTTAAGGTTTAGGTTTTGAAAATCAGGTTCCGGACCGGGTTTAGGTTTGAGTTTTCAAGTTTAGGTCTAGGTTAAGCATTTGATATTAGGATTAGGTGTAGGTTTAGGTTTAGGGATTTAAGAATACATTTAGGTTTTAGGTTATAAGTGTCGATTATATGTTAAGGTTTAAGGAACTGAGAATAGGTTAAGATTTATGTTTAGGAAATCGAGTTCGGGACTGGGTTTAGGTTTGGGTTTTCAAGTTTAGGTTTAAGTTAAGGAGTTGATATTAGGATTAGGTGTAGGTTTAGGTTTAGGGATTTGAGAATACATTTAGGTTTTAGGTTATAAGTGTAGGTTACAGGTTTAGGTTTAAGTTAGGTTATAGGTTAAGGTTTAGAGAATTGAGAATAAGTTAAGGTTTAGGTTTAAGGATTTGAAAATACATTTAGATTTTAGGTTACAAGTATACGATATAGGTTTTGGTTTAAGTTAGATTATATGTTAAGGTTTAGAAAATTGAGAATAAGTTAAGGTTTAGGTTTAGGGATTTGAGAATACATTTAGGTTTTAGGTTACAAGTGTACGATATAAGTTTTGGTTTAAGTTAGATTATACGTTAAGGTTTAGGGAATTGAGAATAAGTTAAGGTTTAGGTTTAGGGATTTGAGAATACATTTAACCCTAAAAGGGTTTCAATGGTAGACGTTCAATTCCCCACTGCCTTTTGCAGTGTGGTCCACTTGATAGTTAGATCTATCTTATTTTTCATCTCAAGCCTTAATATGAGCTCGTAAAATATATGGACGGTTTGGATATAACACATACATCATGATGGGACCCACAAAAGCAACATAGTAAAAAAAAAAAATTGTTTGCCCCGCTCAATTGAGCGGGACAAACTAGAAATTGAGTGGGGCAAACTAAAAATTAAGCAGGGCAAACTAGAAATTGAGCGGAATAAACTGAAAATTGAGCGGGGTAAACTAGAAATTGAGCGGAAAAACCATGAAATTGACTCCACTGTCAAAATCTAGTTTGTCCACCTTTTATCCAACTGTTTTTATGAAAGAATACAAAGTTACTTTTACAACTTAGACCTCCACGTGGGGAGACCCAATTCCAAGATGAAAATATCCCTCCTTTTCACTGCTATCCACTTTTCCTCTCCCTTTTCACTATTTGATTTTCATCTCCCTTTCCAGGATAAGGTTTAGGTTTAGGTTTGGGTTTAAGTTTGAGTTTTTAAGTTTAGGTTAGGGAGTTGAGATTAGGATTAGGTGTATGTTTTGCTTTAGAGAATTGAGTTTAGGTTATAGGTTTTGGGAAATGTTAGGTTTAGGTTATAGGTTTTGGGATTTGGGAAAGTTTTAGGTTATAACTATAGGTTTAGGTTAGGTTAGAGGTTAAAGTTTAGGGATAGGTTATAGGTTTTGGGATTTGAGAATGGGTTCGGGTTTAGGTTATAGGTTTTGGTTTTGGTTTAGGTTATAGATTTTGGTTTAGGTTATAAGATATAGGTTTAGGATAACGTTTATGTTTAGGTTTATGCTATAGGTTTTGGGATTTTAGAATGGGTTCGAGTTCAGGTCATAGGTTTTGGTTTTGGTTTTGGTTATAGGTTTTGGTTTAGGTTATAGGTTATAAGTTTAGGATAGGGTTTATGTTTAGGTTTAGGTTATAGGTTTTAGGATTTTAGAATGCGTTCAGGTTTAGGTTATAGGTTTTGGTTTTAGTTTTGGTTTAGGTGATAGGTTTTTGGATTTGAGAATGAGTTATGGTTTAGGTTTAGGAAATCGGATTTAGGTTCAGGATTGGGTTTAAGTTTGGGTTTTTAAGTTTAGGTTTAGGTTTAGGTTAGGGAGTTGAGATTAGGATTAGGTGTAGGTTTCGCTTTAGGGAATTGAGTTTAGGTTATAGGTTTTGGAAAATGTTAGGTTTAAGTTATAGGTTTTGGGATTTGGAAATAGTTTTAGGTTATAAGTATAGGTTTAGGTTAGGTTATAGGTTAAGGTTTAGGGATAGGTTATAGGTTTTGGGATTTGAGAATGGGTTTGGGTTTAGGTTATAGGTTTAGGTTTTGGTTTTGGTTTAAGTTATAGGTTTAGGATTTGGGAATGGGTTCGGGTTTAGGTTATAGGTTTTGGTTTTGGTTTTGGTTTAGGTTATAGGTTTTGGGATTTGAGAATGGGTTCGAGTTTAGGTTATAGGTTTTGGTATTGGTTTAGGTTATAGGTTTTGGTTAAGGTTATTGGTTATAGGTTTAAGTTTAAGTTAAGGTTAGGTTTAGGTTATAGGTTTTGGGATTTGATAATGGGTTTCGGTTTAGGTTATAGGTTTTGATTTTAGTTTAGGTTATAGGTTATAGGTTTAAGATAAGGATTAGGTTTAGGTTTAGGTTATAGGTTTTGGGATTTGAGAATGAGTTCGGGTTTAGGTCATAGGTTTTGGTTTTGGTTGAGGTTATAGGTTTTGGGATTTGGGAATGGGTTCGGGTTTAGGTTATAGGTTTTGGTTTTGGTTTTGGTTAAGGTTATAGGTTATAGGTTTACGTTTAGGTTAAGGTTAGGTTTATGTTATAAGTTTTAGGATTTGGAAATAGTTTTAGATTATAAGTATAGAACTCCCAATTTCCTAACAAATACGATCATTTTGATCATTTCTTCACATGTACACTCCCGAAAAGGACATTATGTAAACTAGATTAGAAGGATCAGTCATTCTAAATTAGGATGCATTTTTTGTCTCAAATATTCACTTGTAGCATACCATATCTCAAAGGATTGACGTAACTTTTTTTAGAATTGATAATAGGTTAATGTTTAGGTTAAGGGATTTGAGATTACATTTAGGTTTTAGGTTACAAGTGTACGATATAGGTTTTGGTTTAAGTTAGATTATAGGTTAAGGTTCAAGGAATTAAGAATAAGTTAAGGTTTAAGTTTAAGGATTTGAGAATATATTTAGGTTTTAGGTTTAGGTTTAGGTTTAAGTTTTGAGCGGGGGCAAACATGAAATTGAGTGGGGGTAAACTAGAAAATCAGCGGGGCGAACATGAAATTGAGCGGGGGAAACATGAAATTGAGTGGGGCAAACTAGAAATTGAGCAGGGAAAACATGAAAAATGAGTGGTACTTGTTTAATTTTGTGACGCTATCTCTCATGCCATTGAGAGAGAGGAGCATTATCAGTTTGAGCGGGGCACACATGAAATTCAGCAGGACAACCTGAAAATTAAGCATGTAAAAATAAAAATTCAATGGGGCAAACTAGGAAATCTTTGGAGTTTCCTACATCGTGGGGGTCCACCTTGATGTATGTATTGTATATCCACTCCATCCATCAATTTTTCCAGCTCACTTTAGGACATGATCCCAAAAATGAAGTAGATAGAAATCTTTAGTGGATCACACCACAGGGAATAGAGATCATTGAATGCCCACCATTAAAAACTTCCTAGGGCCCACCGTAACATTTATTTGCCATCCAACCGATTGATTAGGCCACACAGACCTCGATGAAGGGAAAACACAAATATCAACTTGATTTAAAACTTTTGCGACCCCAAGAAGTTTTCAATGTTGGGATTCAATCCCTACTGTGTGGTCCACTTAAGATTTGGATCTGCTTTAGGACCATGACCTAGAATGAGCTGGAAAACAGATGGATGGCGTGGATAGGTTGGACATCATTCACACATGACATGTTGCTAATTACAAGCTAGTTGAATGAGAACTTCATCATCCAATTAGTTGCATGTTGAAATAAAGTTTAGCTCACTCATGATCAAATATGGTTCATCATCCAACAACAACTAGTTGTCAAAATTTTGCCAAGCAATAAAGAGAAGGTCGGGAATGGTAAAGCCAACCCCAAATAGCTGGGATAAGGCTATGATGACGATGACAATGACAATGATGACAAAGCATTTTCCATCACACACTAAGAAATGGTTGTTCCATTACTTCTAGGTGGGGTAAGATACCAAGATGACAGAGCTAAAGAAAAAATAATAAAAAGAGAAAAACTCATTGAACCTTATTTCCTCTGTGCACAACCATTGAAGAAGCCTCTGGTTATCAGTATCAGCTGGGTGTAAGAAGCTAGAAAAACACATGCAGAAGAAATTAGTGAGAAAAAAAAAAAAAAAAACATTGAGAAACATGAAAAGCTAAGAAAATGGAAAACTTACTCATTAAACTTAGTAAGATTTAGAAGACCTTCCCCATCCACATCCAAAGCCTTAAAGTGATCCTCTTTCCACCAACCGATATCATAAGTGTTATTGTGTGCCACAAAAAGTACAAACTACAATCAAATCTTCTAGAACTCAGGTCAGTTGTGGCAATTTAAAGGGCATTGCTTTATGAAAATGTTAAGGGTCAAATATTGCATATTAGACCCCAGTAATTATCTTGATTTACAAGCATGATACCGTTTAATTCCCGATTTAACCGTGTTTGTGATGTAGGGTGTATTTGAGAGCATGAACTATAAAAAGGGTGTTAAATGCATGGATTTGACACTCCAGAGTCAAGAAGGCAAGGGACGGACTCCAAGGGACCAAGATCGATGGAATCACACGCCAGACATTCGAGAAAATCAGGAAACTGAAGCTCTAGTGGCCAGAAAATCGTTCAGAATGAAAGATCACGAGGTTCCCACCATCCGTTCGGCTTGAAAGTGCATACAGGGCCTGAAAGCCATAAATTAACCGTACACGTCAAATTTCAGCCACTGAATCCTAGTAGAAGTGGCCCAACGGACAGATCAGCCACCAAAACATTGATTTTGGGCCCACATGATATCTGGATATTCTTCAATTTTGGTCTTAACTACTTAATTTACATGAGGAAAGGAATGAGCGGAGCGGATTCTTCATATACGTCAAGGTGGGATGCACCTTGCCTGGTGCGTGTGCAGCCCACCGAAACCATCAAGTCGGTCAGCGCAATCGCTGACCGACGATTTATTTTTTTTTCAAAAAAAAAATAAAATGCAACAACGTTCTTATGCACGCCATCGGTTCATGATCGTGGGCCCCACCCATCGTCCTTTCACAAGATTTGAACCATCCATTCATCCCAGAATGTAGGCGTGACCATTGCCTAGGTGGCTGAATCTTGAAAGACAACAGATATTTAATTTCAGCCGTTGAAACGGACGATAAACGGTGAATTATTTTTTATTGTGGGCCACACTGAAATCATTTCAGTCTCGGCCTGTTTGGACGGTTTTTCGTCCTGAAGACAATGGATGGCATAGATTCTTCATGAAATGTTGTTCTGGGGTCCACCAAACAGCAAACATCAAGGTCACTAACATTTTGGTTCCTAGAATAATTCGATGCACCATTTTTAGTTCATAATTTCATAATGACAGCTAGCTGTGAGTCCATGCATTTGAAGCTAAACAGGAAACTATTATAATCTCAATTTGGGCCTAGACAGAGATTGATAATGGAATGGGACTAACCCCACTTTGGTCTAAATCCACAAAGTGGACCACATTTGGGAGTTCTAAAAAGCAGCTGGCAGAACTGCTTGCTACAAAAAGACCACATAAAACTGAATGGTAGTGTTTTCTCTTGGGTTTTCAAGTTTAGGTTTAGGTTAAGGAGTTGATATTAGGATTAGGTGTAGGTTTAGGTTTAGGAATTTGAGAATACATTTAGGTTTTAGGTTATAAGTGTAGGTTATAAGTTTAGGTTTAAGTTAGTGTTGAGGGTCAAATATTGCATATTAGACCCCAGATATTGTCTGGATTTACGAATATAATGCTGTCTAATGGCTCGTTTTCTCATTCTTGTGTGGCAAAGTGATTTTATGAGCATGGATGGAAAAAGGACGTTAAAAGTTGAGATTTAACAATCTAATGACGCCAAAGACAAGGGACACACTCCAGGGGACCAAGATTGACAAATATACACGGTCAAAAATTCGAGAAAAGTTAGAAATTGAAGCTCAAGTGGCCTGAAGGACGTCCAGAATGCAAGATCACAAGGTTCCCACCATCCGTTCGGCTCGAAACTTCATACGTCGCCTGAGGACCATAAATTAACCGTACATATAAAATTTCAGCCATTGAAGATCTCGGAAAGTGCCCCAACTGACAAATCAGCCCTTAGAATCATGATTCTGTGCCCACCTAATGTTTGGATATGCTTCATCTTCGGTCCCTGCGGTTTAAATGATATGATGGAAAGGATGGATGGAATGGATTTTTCACGAACATCACAGTGGACCTCGCATGTACAGTGCATGTACATGGAGTACACGATGACTGAGCCGCACCGGACCGGTGAACTCAATCAAAGTCGGTTTGACCGACTTTCCTTCCTCGCTCTTGCCAGCGTCCGCAGAAACGAACGCTGTGATGAGTTGTGGCCCACCATGTCGACCCGGACGGGAGATCCGAACCGTCCATTGCATCTAAAGGAGGGGTCTAACCCACGCCTAGGTGTCATTTTGATCCCATGCAAAATATTGCAGGATCCTAGCCGTTCGAAGAAGGATGGACGGTGGAGGAGAGATTCCAGGGGCCACGTCAACACAAGCCCAAACCACTCCTCCCCGAACAGTTTTTAGTCCTACAATCAATGGACGGCGTGGATTCTGGTGAAAAGCCAGATAATGGGCCCCGCCATCACCCCAGCGCAAGATTTACAGTCTCTGTTCCGCAACAGAGTGGCGGACGAAGCTTTGTGGCCCACCTGCTTCGATACATTTGATAATCGGGACCGTCCGTTCACTCCAGAGGGAGGCCAAGCCCCTAGCCTAGGTGTCCCTTTGACCCAATGCAAGCTGCCGTAAGTTTTCAACCGTTAAATAGAGAATGGACGGTGGGGTACAACAATCTGTGGGCCGCATCATCAGACAGTAAAAACTATCTATTCCCAACCGGTTTTCCATCCTCCAGCTAATAGACGGACTGGATTTCTCAAATCTTTATGATCAGGGGCCCCACTAACGCCGCAGCAAAAGAGGATGCGCAGCTCTATTTCACGTCTGAACGCAGCCGGCAGTTGCGAGCTGTTATGTGATCACGGCCATGATCAGATGACAGATCTGATCCGTTCATCATGTAGGCCATCCAAAAAGGTCCCAAGGGACGGTATCCTTTTGGACAAGAGTAAGGAAAAATGGCGCTTCTTGGACTGATTCTTTGACTGCGTAACAGAGCTTACGCAGGGGATCTGCGGAAGATGGTTCCGATTTCTGCTGCTGCGAAACCGACTCCATCGACAGCACTCCACCGTCTTCAGCAACTATATAAAGGAGCTTGACGTGGAGGCACTCTGAAAAAGAAGAGAAGGAGGTTGGACGTGGAGCAAAGAAAAGGAGGTGGAGAGAAGAAAACGTGAAGAGAGAGAGAGATTCTTTGGTTTTCATTTTTTTTTTCCTTTTCCTTTTCTATTTAATTATTTGGATTTTAGCCTAATTATGTTATCAGGCTAAACCTCCTAGCTAGGGCTAAGAGGTGAAGCTTGTAGTGAGATGGGAGGTTTTAATTTATGTTTTAATTAATTTATTTATTTATGAATTGACGTTGAATTTAGTTGATTATTAATGGCATGTTCTGTTTAGTTTTTAATGGTCTGTTGTGACAGAAATTACAATGGGTCTGCGATGGCTTGGAGCATGTCCTTTTTTTCTTTATGCTTATGACGTCAGGAAACCCTGTTGTTCACCATAGTCTCCTGGGCATGGTTGGATGTCGGTACCCTTCCTAACTTACATACATGTGATTGGGTGGTAATTAGTTTGATTCTGCTGGTTGCCATAGTCTTTGGGCATGGTTTGGTGATGGAATCCATTCTAATTTATCTTCCTTTCATCTCTTTGAAAACTAGATCAACGGCAGTTCAGTAATTTTCATGATTTTTGATGCAAGCATAAGTTCTCCCTGATCTTTACAAGCGGATCCTCTGAATCCCTAGTTCCCTTCTCCTGATTTCTCTCAAGTTTAGATAATTATTTCACCATTATTTTTTAAATTACATTCAGATTAGATTTCATCTTAATCTAGTTCTAGTTCTGGTTAGTTTTAGATAACGTACAAGTTTCAGTCCCTTGGGATTCGACCTCGGTCTTACCGAGTTATTAATACATCACAACCCTGCACTTGGGGAGTGAACAGTTAGGTTGTAGGTTAAGGTTTAGGGAATTGAGAATAGGTTAAGGTTTAGGTTTAAGTTTGGGGATTTGAGAATACATTTAGGTTTTAGGTTACAAGTGTACGATATAGGTTTTAGTTTAAGTTAGACTATAGGTTAAGGTTTAGGGAATTGAGAATAAGTTAAGGTTTAGGTTTAGGGATTTGAGAATACATTTAGGTTTTAGGTTTAGGTTTAGGTTTTGGTTTAAGTTTTGAGCGAGGGCAAACATGAAATTGAGTGGGGGTAAACTAGAAAATCAGTGGGGCGAACATGAAATTGAGCGGGGGAAATATGAAATTGAGTGGGGCAAACTAGAAAATGAGCGTGGGAAACATGAAAAATGATTGGTGCTTGTTTAATTTTGTGACGCTATCTATCATGCCATTGAGCGAGGGAAGCATTATCAGTTTGAGCGGGGCACACATGAAATTCAACAGGACAACCTGAAAATTGAACAGGTCAAAATAGAAATTCAGTGGGGCAAACAAGAAATTCAGCAGGAGTAACAAGAAATTGAGCGGGGCAAACTAGAAAACGAGCGGGGTAAGCATGAAATTGAGTGGGGCAAACTAGGAAACGAGCGGGGTAAGCATGAAATTAAGCGGGGCAAACTAGGAAATGAGCGGGTCAAGCATGAAATTGAGCGGGGCAAACATGAAATTGAGCAGGGCAGACTAGAAAATGAGCAAGCGAAATTTGAATTTTGAGCGGGACAAACTACAAAATCAGCGGGACAAACTAGGAAATCAGTGAGGCACATGTGAAATTGAGCGGAGGAAACATGAAATTCATAAGGAAAACTTGAATTTGAGTGGGGCAAACTACAAAATCAGAGGAGCAAACTAGGAAATCAGCGAGGTAAACATGAAATTGAGCAGGGGAAACATGAAATCCAGCGGGGCAAACTAGAAAATCATTATGCCCACTGTGTTCAGTGCTCTGTGGGCCCCATCATGATGTATGTGTTTCATCCATGTCGTCCATCTATTTTCATAGATCATTTTCTGATATTATATAAAAAATGAGGTATATCCTGATCTCAATTGGACCACATTACACGAAACAATGTTTCATGGACATCGACCATTAAAAACTTTTTGAGGGTCATAAAAGTATTGGATCAAGATGATCTTTATTTTTAAACTTCATCCGGGTCTTTATGACCTAATAAACAGATTGGATTTCAGATAAACAGTACAGTGGGCCTCAGGAGGATTTAAGTGATGGATATCCAATCATTATTGTTTTCCTGTAGCATGGTACATCTAAGATTTATATCCCTCTTATTTTTAGGATGAAGCCCTAAAATGATCTTTACAAATGGATGAACGGAATGGATGAAACACATACATCATGGTGGGGCCCACAAAGCACTGACCACTAGCCACGGGGCTGGTGTCAGGGAGAGTAGCCAATCCATTTCCTATACTACATACATTCAATGTGGGCTCACAAAATGAGTTTTTTTCATCTTTCTCGTGGAACCGGAAGGTGGAAAGGGAGGTGAAGGCAACGTGAAAGCAACAATGGAAAGGGAGATGAAAATTAAATAGTGAAAAGAGAGAGAAAAAGTGGACAGCAATGAAAAGGAGGGGTATTTTCATCCTGGAATTGGGTCTCCGCACGTGGAGGTATAAGTTGCAAAAGTAAGTTTGTATTCTTTTATAAAAATAACTGGATAAAAGGTGGGCAAACTATATTTTAATAGTGGGGTCAATTTCATGTTTGCCCCACTCAATTTTTAGTTTGCCCCCCTTAATTTTCAGTTTGCCCCACTCAATTTCTAGTTTACCCTGCTCAATTTTCAGTTTGCCCCGCTCAATTTATAGTTTGCCCCACTCAATTGAGCGGGGCAAACTAGAAATTGAGCGGGGCAAACTATAAATTGAGCAGGGCAAACTATATATATATATATATATATATATGTTGTGTTGCTTTTATGGGTCCCATCATGAGGTCTGTATTATATCCAAACCGTCCATCTATTTGGTGAGCTCATATTAAGGGTTGAGACGAAAAATCAGATAGATCTAACTATCAACTGGACCACACTATAAAAAGCAATGGGGAATTGGACGTCTACTATTGAAACCCTTTTAGGGGTTACAAAAGTTTTGGATCATTATGAAATTTATTTTTTCTCTTCATCCAGGTCTTTTTGACCTTATGAATGAACTTAGATGGGGAGAATTTCTCACAAACATCACAATGGGCCCCCTAAAGGTTTCTATTGGTTGACGCTCATTCAACATTGTTTCTTGTAATGTGGTACACTTGAGATTTGGATATATCTCATTTTTGGTCTCATACCATAAAATGATCCGGAAAAATATATGGACGGCATGGATGAAAAGAACACATCAAGGTGGGGCCCACATACCACCGACCATCCACCATTGGCTGGTGGCAGGCGAAGTACCCGATCTGTTTCCTTGAAAGGAGGGGTATTTTCGTCCTGAAATTCGAAATCCACACGTGCGGGTCTAATCTGCAAAACAAAGTTTGTATTCCTCCATAAAAACAGCTGGCTAAAAGGTGGGGTCCACAGTCCTAAATTTCTCTTTCTCTAAAAAAATGGACTAACCTAGCTCGAGTGGTGTATGGAGGGCATGGTTTGCGCTAGCTTACCTCTGTGCAAGTGGAGCATGCATCAGATCCAAACCGTTTATCAACTGCGCCACCACTTTTTTACTGTTTATTGCAAGAATCAATATACTCCAAGGCTTAGGTGGGCCACACCATAGGTAACGATATAAAGTCATGCCAATAACCTCTAAATTGCCATGGTGTTGCCCACATTCGTCTTGGAATGTCCTGCAAGGAATCCTTTCATCCTTTTAATCCACTCCGTCCATCTGTTTTTCAAGCTCATTTTAGGACATGAACCCAGAAATCAAGGACATAAAAATCTATAATGCACCACACCACGGGAAACATCGGTGATGAACACTCACCATTAAAAACTTATTGGTGGCCACAAAAGTTTTGGATCAAGCTGATCTTTGTGTTTTCCCTTCATCCAGATCTCTGTGACCTTGTCAACAGGTTTGATGACAAATAAACATTTCAGTGGGCCTTTGGAAAATTTCAACGGTGGGTGTCATTATCCCCACTGTTTCTTGTAGTGTGGTCCACTTGATCTTCGATACACTTCATTTGCTTTTTTGGTTCATGCCCTAAAATAATCTGGAAAAGCGGATAGACGGCATGGATATAAAGTACATATATCCCGGAGTCCCACAGCGGCCAACACTACGTAGCTCGATGGTTCTGGAGTCACCAGCCAATCCACTTCTCTGCAAAAGTCATCCAGGCATTTTTAACGAACGTATCAGATGCAATATCTGATCATTCCTGAATAAAAGTGCATCTATTTACCGTACAAACCGATGCAAACCACACATTTTGAAAGTCATTTCGTTCGTTCCTTCAAAACCTTCACATGGACACAGTGGCATTTGGACTTTTCTGATTTGTATGGATTTTTCAAGGCAGAGTATGAAGAGTAAACCAAACCTAATGGACGGTACAGATAGGTGATGTGGATGGCTCACCGAATCCAAATAAAACTATGTGCATGGGAATACATTTGGCGTGTTAGATCATTGGTCTCCGCTCTCCAGTGATATTGAAAATGGACAACAGGAGAGTATCAATAGCCCGAGGGCTGCTTTGACACGTGTCAATCAATCATTTGCATCGCACATCCGACCCATGCATAAGGTGGGGCTGCACCGTGCCGATGGCCTTGAGAAAAACCAGGCCGATCTAACCGTCAGGTGATCCACATACACCAGTAGCCCACCTGATGAGTGGACTGTCCTGATTTCTGCACCTAGACCCATCTTATGCAAGGACCATCCTGACCATTGCTTTATGAAGTTCATGCCGCGAGCCATTGAAATTTCTTCCTCTGGTCTTTCCAAGAGCATCACCCAAAATATAGGAATGCCGATCGATGGGCCATCTCTACATGTGGCCCATGTGCATCGTTCCCTAGTATACACAGGTTTTCAGTTTTGTCGAGTGGGGCCATGGTTTTGTAATCCTAAAAATTATTTCGTTGAGTATCAACCGTCGATTCCCTAAAATTGTCTCGGATTGAAACACGCTGCCAATCAATATTAGGTCATTTCCTTCCTTACTCTTACCCGGGTGGTAGACTCCTTAGAGTTTCAACACCGGGTCAAGGGTTCGAATAACCACGGCGGTGAAATCCCACGGCGTGCGTGTGTGGGGTGTGTGTGCGTGTGGCGTGAGTGTGTGGGGGTGTGTGTAAAAAAATAAATTTAAAAATAAAAAATAAAAAATCAGGTCAAGGGTCCGAGTGCCCATGGTGGTGAAATCCCACGGTGTGCCTGTGTGGGTGTGTGTGCTTGTGGCGTGAGTGTGTGGGGTCCTTACTCTTACCCGGGTGGTAGACTCCACGGAGTTTCAACACCGGGTCGAGTACCCACGGTGGTGAAATCCCATGGCGTGCGTGTGTGGGGTGTGTGTGCTTGTGGCGTGCGTGTGTGGGGGGGTGTGTTTAAAAATAAAAATAAAAAATAAATAAAAAAAACACCGGGTCAAGGGTCCGAGTCCCATGGTGGTGAAATCCCACGGTGTGCGTGTGTGGGGGTGTGTGTGTGTCTAAAAAAAAAAAAGGTCTTTTCCTAGTCGAATGTGGACCTTTGATCAAATTTCTTTTTTAGCCGTCTATCTGTAGAGGGCATAACGGAAGCTTGAGAATATGCTATCAAGGGGATTTTCATTCATGGTACATCCACAATGGGAAGCAACAGACCAACAGTCTAGATTACCTAAACATGTCCCCACTTATCAGAACTAAAAGCCGTGTATACGGTTGAAAAATGCGGGCCAGGTATCGTATACTTCCTCCGCAGCTCACGATTGGGCGGCATTGAATACAGTGATAATTCACCACCATTGTACGCACCATGCACATCAATCCAGGCCGTCCAAAACATGGATCTTATTTAGATGGACCATAACCTAAACTCGCATTGATCAAATCTTAACCGTCTGAGCTTTACTAATGAATTGAACCAGTGACCCCTTTTTTATTTTCTTTTCTTTTCCTTTTTTTTTTCAAAAAAAAAAGAACCATCAATTCGCTACAAATCAGTTGGATGGTGGTGTCGTCCGAACTGTTGGGTGCGTGTACGGCTAGTAGAACAGTGAGAGGAAAGCATTGATGCTCTGGCAGATTGTGATGGATGATATGCAGGCACCGAGAGCTTACCTAGAAATTGCGTAAGTGGCAAATAATTAATCAACTCGAACTGTCCAAATTATTCTACCGAATAAATATGTATCATGAATCAAAACATTAATTTGTTTGGTTACCTGACTCTCGGATTGCGGACACTTTTGAACGGTTAAAAATGAAAGATATCCAATGGTACTATTTCCACAAACAACTGTCCCCCAATCAGAGGTTAGGATTTTTCAACCAATCTGATCTTGGGATCATAACTTTTTGACATTGTGTTACACAGTCTAGTCGGTTTGATTTGACCTATTATGTGCTAAGAGTAAAATTTCTGAGCGCATGCATATCAAACATCATATGTAGCGTGAGCATCCTATAATTTTTATGAAATACTTTATTTTTTAGCCGCTTTACCAGTTAAGAGTATTTTCGGAAAAAAAAAAAAACAATTATATATCCCCTACCTAAAAATCATGTTTGGTCGAATAAGTTTTCGGACGGAGAAGAAAATAAAGGTATTGCACAGACTCGTCTACGGTGTTAATTTTTTCGAAACGAAGTATCTCCCTTTAATTTTCTTCGTACATTCCCACCTATTGCCATTCTCACGTTGGCATTGGAGTCTTTAGATTCACGATTATTTTCCAATAATCCAAACCGTTTGTAATGCTCCTGGCAGACGCCACCTAAAAAGAAAAAAATAAATAAATCTCACATTGGAATCTTTCAACCCTTTAATCATTTAACTATTTTCGTATATGAACTTTCTTCCTTAACCGTTGTTTTGTGGGTCATTCAAACTACCTTTATGACGAATCTTTTCACATATCTCATCAACAGTAAAGGAAAATAATATAAACGGTTTGGATAATTGTAAAATATCCAAAGATCAATGAATGAAGTGCGGATGTAAAACAAGTAATGTGTAGGGATGTATCGTAGCAAACCTCTTTCTTCTTTGAATGGCAAGTGAGGCTTTGACCGAGCCCATGGGTCCCACTCACTTTATGAAAATAGCTGGCCCCGCCCCAACGAGAAAGCAAAAGCCATTGGCAGATAAGGTGCGTTCCACCTGCCTCCGTTGAGATGGAGTTGAAAGATGAATGATGTGGACCCGAGTAAGGTAGATTCATATGTACATAATACTCGTGGAAGGTTTACGATCCTGTCCATCCATCTACTGGACCAACCATTGATGGCTCATGATTGAAAAAACTACACCTATCGGAAGTCTACGCTTTCTATTCTTTAATCTTCCATAGCGAAAATTGACTAAGTTTATTTTATACCGTCGGTGCGACAGACACCAATCCGATGTAAAGATGACTGTATCTATGTCTACCAATTTCTTATCAATTCTCCATCTGATGTAAGAATAACTAGATAGACGGTCCAAAATGATTAATCACTCTTCCATATTTAGTGGGGAGAGAAGGCTCTACCATATTCCAGTTCTCCCGCCACTTCCAACTGTAGAAAAGCTCCTCGGCCGCACAAAAGTGGAGGATTCAATTCTCTTTGAAAATGGTGGAGACCGATCGCAGTCGCAGCTTTGAAAATGGTGGTGACCGATCCTCTTCACATGTGTCACTCATACAAAAAAATCCACACCATCCAAATTGTGGACCACATTGTGGATGTATAATATGGTATAAAACCACACAGACCAAGCAATTCTAACCATAAAATCGATGGCCAGTTAACAAAACGTAAAGAAACAAAATCTGGAATGGTCCAAATCCAAAGTGCAATCAGATGGTTAGTATCATCTTATCCGTGCAATTGGTAGGTTCTGTCCGGTTCATAGTTGGGCTAGTGATTTGGACAGTCTGGGTTGGCATCACCACCATTTTTTAAATTGTGGTGAACAAACATAAAAATCAGCATCTTGGAAATGTTCCTCCTTTAAATGAGATTTTGATGGTATTTTGGATTTCATCACTTTCATGGACGGCCAGTTAGGAGCATTTTTGGAAGAGAAATTAGTTTGTGGCACGTTCTTTTTCTTCATCGCCTAAGAAAAAGGAAATTTTGCAAGTACTAGACATTTGCAGCTGCCGCGCATTTCAAAACCTTATCTGGGGTCACATATGTGAGATCTGCTCCGTTCATAGGTCGGATCTCGTATCTGATATTCTTTAGCCCAAAAATCTGGTGGGTCAACCCATGAGATAGGCCACATCTGTGCGAAAACTGGGCTTTTAGATCAGCGTACATGTTTGGCCCACCGGATGAGTGGACCACCCATGTATTTACTTAAGGAACGATTACCTGTGCAACCCAAATGATGGAGGTCCAGATCTCACATACGTGTGCCACGTAGGCAGAAGTGGGCACTTTAACTTGGCACGTGTAGATACAGAGCAAGAAATAGCAGTCGATATGCAGCTTTCACGGTTTGCTTTGCTTGTAAATAACAACTACCGAAAGGTAAGCAAGAGATGATTTATGGATCCAGACCATCCGGATAGTGGGACCCATCATTGAGGGCTTCAATTTCAAAAACCACACATATAGAAAACCCCAGACGTGCTACTGAATGTTGCGGGAGATTGTTCGACACGTGTCAAGAAAAGCGTGCGAGCTAAAGATGCTGGCAGTTATCAAAGCCCCTCCTTTGTCTCAACCATGCATTGAAGTAGAGTTTTGGACTACTCCACCTCTGCTATTACATGGCGAAATTTAAGTAGAAAAATTTTATCATGGTCTACGCATTTGTCATTTTTTCTAAACGAGAGTAGCTGCACCTTTTTCTTACTTTGTTTTTCAAATGCGCCTTTTCAATTTCACGTGTAATAAGAAATGGGAATGAAAAGTGCTTATAAAACAACTCTTCTCTAGAATATTTTGAATTGATATACTATTAAGCACTAATCCATGTCAGAGGCCAGCGTAATAGAAAACTTGTCTGAAAATCAGTTAATGAGTGTATTCAGGCTCTCTTATAAGGATCCTTGGAGTTTCAACACCGGGGTCACAGGTTCAAGTACCCATGGTAGTGAAATCCCACGGTGTGCGTGTATGGGGTGTGTGTGCGTGTGGCGTGAGTGTGTGGGTGTGTGTGTGCGTGTGTAAAAAATAAAAAAATTTTTTAAAAAAAGCTCTCTAATGTGGCCTTTATAGCAATTTTTTTATTCAATTTTATAATTTTTTAATCTTCATCATTATATGTAGCCCGCTTACGAAAGTCATTTCTATCACGTGAAATATATCTCTAATTAAATTAGTCTTATCTTAAACAATATGCCATTTATTGATAGAATAGGTTTCATAATTACATTTTATAAAAGGGATCTTTTCAACTTAGGTTTTCATAACATAACAATTTGCATTACTTTTCTTAATTCTCTATTCTTTTGTTGGATAAGACAAATGTGAATGATGTTTTCTTAAAAAACTTGTGTTGAGATTTCAACACGCAGGGTTATACATTGAGCTAAATTGAGTTGAGTTGCCCTCAGCTTGACTTGGCTCGGCTACTAGCTGGCTTGAGCTTGAAGTCGACTCGGCTCGATCCTCGAGCCTATTTGGCTAACTCGGCTCCATTCGATCAGCAACTCAAGTCAATTCAAGCCAAATTCACCATTGCAGCATTTTTACAAACACCTATACTCTACTTTCAAAATCCCTTTATATGTGAAACAGAAGTAATTGTTTCATAAGTATTTTATCAAGCATTTTCTAAGAAACATAAAAACTAAAAAAAAAATGGTATTTGTTTCATGCACATACCTTCCTTGTGGCTAACTACACTTCGTTGAGTTATTTTATCAAACACTTGGTGAGTCGAGATTGCTCAATGGCAAAGTAACTAAGTCATCGAATTAGTCCGAGTTCAATTCGAGTTGAATTTGATTCAAGTTGAGTCGAGCCAGGGCTTGTTCAAACTCGGCTCAAACTCATTTTCAAGCTTAAAAAATCAGCTCGACTCATCTCAAGCTCAGCTTTGAACTGAGTCGAATTGGGCTTTTTCGAGTCGAGTTGTGCGAGCCAACCAAGCTAGCTCGGTTCGTGAGCACCCCTATCCACACGGTTTGTGTGACCCGACGATGTGAACTTTCCATGAGCTATGTACTCTATTGTACAAGATATTGGGGACATTCTGCACCAATTTTCTATGCTAGGGGGATAAACTATCTGAAAGATAGTAAAATTATACATGCATCTAAGCTAGTACTAATTCTACATGTTAACTGCTTTATTCTTGAAATCATTGATTTATATCAGAGGTATGAAGTTTCTTTATCATATAGATTTATTTGATTTTATTTGTATTTTCTGTAATAATTATTTAATACTTAACTTACGGTGCAGATTGTTGGAGTTAAAACCTACACTCGATATGAAGATATAGATACAGATAAACGGTTTGTTAGATCTAAACGTTTAATCGATAAGTCTGCCACGTACCTGCTAAATTTTGCAAGAAGCAGACGCGTCCATACAGGACGTGGATCGGCCACCACACTCACCGGTAGGAAGTTCGTGCTCACAAGCTATCTGGGTCCCACTGCCACGGGAAGGAAGTTCATGCTCATAAGTTAGGTGAGATGAATTGTGATGTTTCTGAGAAATCCACTCCATCCATCCGTTTTTCTGGATCATATTAATATATAAGCCCAAAAATAAGGTAGTTCCAATACTCAAGTGGGCCACGCTGCAGGAAAAAGTAAATCGGGAAATGCCTTCATCTAGGTCCGATTGACCTTATCAACAGGTTAGATGACAGATAAACATTGGGGTAGGCCCAAAAAATGTTTCAACGGTGGTTGTTATTATCTCTAATGTTTCTGTAGTGTGGTCCACTTGAGGTTCGGATCTGCTTCATTTATGGGTATATGCCCTAAAGTGATCTGGAAAAATGGGTGAATGGCGTAGATATAAAAAAAAATACATCAAGTTGGGCCCCACAGCGCTCAACACATCAACACACCGCAGGTCAGCGTCCACCCTCTCAAAAGATTCAAAACCCTTTTCTTTAACAACTCGAGGAGATAAAATTAATTAAGCTGATTAGATTAATCAAAGCTAATTAGAATGTGGAGCCCACTGGATTTTAAAAAGAAAATTATCCATCAAATAATTGGCAGTTGCGCTTGGAATGCTGGAATCTCACAAAGCATCCCATTTTTTTAAGTCTTGCCTCGTGATTGGATAAGGGTAGCTATCAAGTGAATCAAGTGAGGGGAGGAACACGTGTCATAGATCTGGTAAATGCATACGTGTGAGAGATCGGGGCCATTCATTTGGTAAACACTGTGAACATTCCATGGATCAAACATAATGCTGGCCAGATGTTCGTCAGGTCAAACTTGTTTGTAAAAAATGAACGGTGGGAGAAATAAAAAGGTCCAACGGCTAAAATTCAATGTACGTGTGTGTCTGAGTTTTTTTTTTTAAAAAAAAAGTTACACGCACGCATAATCCACACACTCGCGCTAGTGGAATTTCACCACCCATGGTTACTCGAACCCGTGACCGGGAGTTGAAACTCTCAAAGTCTACCACCCGAGCAAGAGTAAAATTCAATATACGTGTGTGGCTAAGTTGATAAAGTCTGTCACCTTGATTTTTGGTAAATGGCAAGTTCACGGTGCTCACTACCTGATGAATGACATGGAAGCGCCTAAGCCACTCATCCAGTGGGTCCACCGGTGGAGAGGGTAATCCTGTCTGTCTGATCAATGTTCTTCAAGTGGACTGTCCGGACATTCTGCCAGATGGTCAGAATAGACAATTGGAATTTTATTTCGGTCATCGCCATGGCCGCCCATGAGATGGACGGTCTAAGTGATGTTAACATCGTGAGGTGGCCAAGGACAACGGTCGGATCAATACTCGCGCCCTTGTTTTGGCGGAAGCGGATTGGCTGGTATACCACACACCACCAACCTAGCTGGTGTAGGTGTGGGTACGTGTCCTGAGAAGACGGGCTTGACGCTCCTCAAACTCGGAGTTGTACGAACGGTTCAAAGGACGTCAAAGTTACATGGTTCCAAGATGATGTATTTATTATATCCACACTGTTCAACCCTTGTGTGAGATTATTTCAGAGCATGATTAAAAACTATTTATATTCAAAGCTTAAGTGAACCACACCACAGGTAATAGTGAGACAATGATTCTCACTATTAAAATATTTATAGGGTTCACCGTAACGTTTATTTTCCATCCAATCTATTCATAAGGTCCTGCATACCTGGATGAAGAGGATTGATCCAAAACATCTGTGATCCAAAGGGTTTCAATGGTATAGGATCATTCCCCTACTGCTTTTTGCAGTGTGATCCATTTGATTTTTGGATCTATCATATTTTCCGGCTCAAGCCTTAAGACGAGCTCGCCAAATTGATGGACGGTTGGGATATAACAGATACCTAATGATGGGGCCCACATAACTTGGTGACGCCAACCCATTAGCTAGGTCGGTGGCGTGTGGAACACCAGCCAATCCGCTTCCTTTTGGTGTAGTATTAGTTGGACGCGGTTTCGCTAGGGACGCTGCCCCAGCCTTGTCGCTAGTTATCTGTGCTACGTGGACCCCACCATCATGTATGTGTTTTATCCACACCGTCCATCCATTTTAAAAGATAATTTTAGGGCTTCATTCCAACAAATATTTTATACAAATTTCAGGTGGAACACACCATGGGAAAACAGTATTGATTGAATGTCCACCAATAAAAACCACCTAGGGTCCATTGTAATAGTTATTTGACATCTAAACTGTTATTTAGGTCATAAGACTTGGATGAAGAGAATATATATATATATATATATATATATATATATATATATATATATAAAACTTTTGTGGACCCGAAGAATTTTTTAACGGTGTGCAATCCACTTGAGATTTAAATTAACCTCGTTTTTGTACTCATACTATAAAATGATCTGGAAGAATGGTTGGACGGAATGGATGAAACAAAAAAATCATTGTGGGCCCCTCAGAGCACCGAAAGGCAAGTGGCAGGGTGAGTAGCCGATCCGTTTCCAATCTAGTTGTACCGAACTTCGACGGTCAGAACCCCCCTGACATCTTTTCATAATACCTAACAAATCCTAATGCTTTAATTTCACGCGCTAGGGGAAAAAACACCGAAAAACTAGGCGAGAAATTATACAATACTCGTGCAATGTCGGAAGTATCCAGCATAAGACTCCCTTCTTGTCCCCCTACTCATCTACTCTCCGCCGCACGTGCTTTCCTTAGCCACGCGTGTGATACCCAGGTCGTCCATTAGGGTCTGGCTCCGATGCGTAGATGGCCTAGCCCAAACGCAGCCCATCTACTTAATCCTCAGGTGGGCCACATCGAAAATCATGAATACCTGCATGCATGTGTGGCCTTCCAGAAGAGTGTGGACTAATTTGATTATGGGCTAGGGCATCTACACGGTGCGCGTCCCGGATGAATAACTTGAACGGTGCAAATTTATGTTATGCCCCAAACTTGGAAACTGGGCTCATAAAATTTTCGATCGCCGAATCCGGCGCCGACAACCTCCATAGTACCCCATTCTCGACTCCCGGCACTCATATACTAGGTTCCGATCCTAAGATGTTATAAGGAGGATTTCAAACATGATTTAATTCGTAATGAACATAATCACAATCACAACCCACGAACAATAACCATTAGAACACTATCACCAAATTCACTATGATCAAAAGCTTTGAGTACAAGGCGTACAATATACTGAATGTAACAAAAACTCCAGAAGCTCAACTATAAACTCCTACCGCGGCAAGACTACGGCTGCGTCCTGGCGTCACCTGCACGCATCAATCGTACATAAGCTTATAGAAAACTTAGAGGGTGGTGTAAGTGTGTGCGCAATACGATCGTGCTCGGAATGTAAAGTCAGAGTAATGCGTAAACATGCTGATAGGTATATGAATGTAATCAGCCGTACCAAGGCTATGCGGTGCAGAATATAAATGATATGCGATGCATGATGCAAGTCAAGCATGTCAATCTTCATCCCCATATCAATACAGTTCCTCACTAGAGCATCAAATCAGTATGATTCTCAGTCTGAAAAATCATCGGGGTCTAGTACACTCTATCCAGCTTGTCGTCCCTATCCGAACGCACAACTGGGAGAGCAGAAGAGACCTCACTATCCGCCTGCCAATATTGGGCCCGGCTCGTCGATAGCAGACCAATTCCTCAAGCTGGTCAAATTCAACCTAGAAGTTTCCCCCTTACTCAGGCGGGTAAGGTCACACCCCTTTCCAACCGACTACGACACAGTGAGAGATGCTGCCTACTAGTATACGGCCCTCGCGCACTCATGTATTCACTACGTCTTAACGTTGGAGTCATCCTCTAGTACCATCGGGTTTAGAAATTTTCACAGGGACATCTATGGCGCCCGTATGCTAGAACCAAACATTTTCGGTATCCAATCCAGCCACCCACGATGTGTCTGTGGAGGCTATGGCCCTAATGTTGCTAAGGCATACAATAATCATAATCACACAAATGCAGGTGTATGAATAACTCTACCAGATATGCAATAATCCTGCACATTTCATGCCTTCATGTAGGGCAACTCTGCCTATCAAGGAGCCCATAAACAATCTGCCCAAAGGCACATGCTATGATCAGTCACTCCTCATATCAGGCATACCTATGATGCATATGATCATGAATCATGGATCTATACTGAACATGTTATGTGGTGATGAGCCTTGTGCATAACTAAGATGGGCCTAGATGGCCTACACACTACAAGTATGGGCCTATCAGTGGGCCTTAGGGAGAGTGACAATGTAGACATTTAACCGACATCATCCTTACAATGTGGGCATCTAACCATCATTGTTCCCAAGATACTACCTATCATAAACATCATTATATACACCACGGAGGAATCACACATTGCAATGGACCTAATTGCATCCCATTGGCCTTAAGTACATCAATTGGGTCGTATCATATGGGCCGCACCAACGGGCCTTACGTACATTGTAATGGGCCATAACCCATGAGCCTTGCATACATCACAATGGGCCTCACAACATGGGTCTCCAATAAGTCAAAGTGGGCCTCAACAACGGGCCACCAATACTTCAATATAGGCCTAGTCACATAAGCCTCATATATATTAAAGTGGGCCCCATATAAGATAGACAATGTGGATATGAAACATATGGACGACATAGATGAAATACATGCATCATGGTGGAGTTACTCACATATCATGGTGAGCCACTGTTCCATCTAGATGGTGGAATAAGAATACATGCATCAGCGGTGGGCCTCATGCACATGGCCTACCCTTCATATATATATATATATATATATATATATATATATATATATATATATATATATATATATATATATATATATATATACTATAATATAATATAATATATATAAATCACCAAGGGCCACCGTAATATTTATTTGTCATCTATCCGATGATAAGGTCATAGAAATTTGGGGGCTTACCATAATATTTATTTTCCATCCAGCCCATTGATTGGGGCATGGGGGCCCACCATAATATTTATTTTCCATTCAAACTGTTTATAAGGTCACGTGGACCAGAGAGGGGGCTGGGGCCCACTGTAATGCTTATTTGCCACCCAACTTGTCTATAAGGTCACACGGACCTGAGGGCCACTGGAATGTTTATTTCCATTCAACCTGTACATGAGGTCACGGGGACCAGGGGCCCACGGTGATGTTTCTTTGTCATCCAACCGGCTCATGAGGTCACGATCAGGGGCCCACCGTAAGGTGGTTCACAAATTCAGCCCACTCATTATGTGTGTCCCACTTGGCTAAGGGTTCAGACCAAGTTTCAGCCTCATTCAAATTTCAGGTAGGCCCCACCAAGTGATTTTATATGTTTTAGGCATGTCTTCACATGACTTTAGATGGTATGGCCCACCTGAGTTCCGTATACGACTAATTTTTTGCAGGGGTGCCACTGCCTTATGGGCCCACCCAATGCACGGTGTTGATGGCTGAACATATCATGGTGGGGCCCACAACTGGGACCCGTGGGTCAGCCCAGACCGGCCGCCCGCCTGGCGCCGGTGTTGCCTGCGGCGTTTGCAATAGCAGCGTCTGACTCTGCTGCCTCCTCTTCTTTCTCTCTCTCTTTTTTTGTTCTCGGGGTTTTTCCCATGTGGGGCCCACAACTGGAAGATCCACTCCAGCCATTGTACTCCATGGATCAAGACCGACCCAACAAGACCAATATTCAGTATATTTTTAGTTCAAGGTGGGCCCTAGACAATTTGACGGTAAAAATTGATATTCACTATGCTAAGGCCCGCCAGGAAATCAGATTGGGCTTAGTATTCGGCTCAACGTCTAAAATGATTTGGCAAATGAAATGGACGGCATGAATTGTATATATACATCAAGGTGGGGCCTACAAGGGTGGCCCATCATTTCTTTTTGTGTTAGCTCGTTAATACACTCCCAAATCAGTACATGCACTCCTTGTTAGCCTCCCCTCCTCGTCCAGCGTCCAGAGATGTTGGACGGCTTGGATAAATAGGGACATCATGGTGGGTCCCACATGTACGTGGCCCACCAGTTGGATCAGCATGATATTGGTGTTTTCCCTTCAACTGGGTCTGTCCAACTGGCCTGCTATTGGATGGTCCAGTAAGGTGGGCCTATGGATAGCATGGATGTAATACATCCTTCATGGTAGGCCACACACATCACCAGGTGGACCACACATCTTTACGTCGTACAAGAGAGAGAGAGAGAGGTACGATGATAGAGGGGAGGGTCCTCGCCACTATAGGACCTCCATAGTTACAACACATACATCAACTGGGTCCCACAACAAGTGGGCCCTTAAAAATTGAAATGAAGGATGATCACTCCCCTCTTGCACTCCTCCTTACTCCTTAAGACTTGTATACACCTATGTTCAACGTTCAACGGTGGCGCTGGAGTTTTGATGGTGAGGATGGGAGATGAGAGGGTGGGCCTCACTTGTGGTTCGAGAGAGAGGAAGCTTGGACGTGTGAAGCTTGTTGCTTGGGAGAGATTTTTTTTTTGAGAGATGAGGAAGAGAGAGGTGTGATGGGTGAAAAGGAATGGGGTGAGGTGTGATGAGTGATGGATGGAGTGATGTGTTGTAAGAAGATGTATAGGTTGGGTTGAAAATGGGGTAAAAGAGGGATGATGAGAGGTGAGAGAGAGAGTTAACTTTTGAAAAGGGAAGGGATGAGTTGTTGTACTTGGGTATGGCTTGTATTTGACTTGTACTTGACATGAGTGATTGATTGATTGATGAGACATTTTGTAAAGATTACATCGTAATTCGTAACACGCGGCGTTTCATCGGAACGAACGCAGGCCTACATTTTCTAGCTTAGGTATCGGTTCGGTGCGTGAGTCACGGCGTTAGAACCACGACGACGATGCGGTCGCTAAGGTACAAGTTTTGAGTTGAGCCGACTTCGTCACGTAGGTCTCGACTTAGGATTGATCGCAAACTTCGGATACGGGTTGAGGATTACCGGAATTCGACTAGAAGGACCGCGGAAGTCCACGGAACGATGCAGACTAGGATATGGGTCTTACAATTTAATTAGTAAGTGGTTTGCTGCCCAGCCAACAGGCAGGCCACTCACGGCTTGTGTAGGAGGGATCACGTGTGCCAGTTTTCACGTGGGACAGAGTATATTCCTGAAGGGCGCCCACGGGAGAAGATAGGGATCGTATAGTCCTGATGCATCAAAAGGCAAATACTGTCCTGCTACCCACAATCGAGAGTATGAGGTCACTTTCTCAAATAGAGAGTTAGTTAGCTGGGTTAAATTTTAACAAGATCCACTCCATCCATTAGTTACACTACCTCATCTTAGCATCTGAACCCAAAATTCATTATAATCCAACTCTACGGTAGGCCACATCACGGGAAACAACTGGTATTTATAGTGCTATCCAATCCATTCTTTTCTGTGTATCATCAGGATAAAATCACGCATTCCCCCCAAAATCATTGTATTTGAAAACTCAGGTGGACCAGGACATGCGAATTTAGATGTTTTAGTTATAATTTTTTAGATGGACCACATGGTTGTTGAATGAACCTGATTCTATGGGTATAAACCCAAGAAAAGCTGTGGATTAGGCGAGACCCGGGATTCAACTGGGGCGGTGAGGCATTTATCACGGGGGCTTTAAGTAATTTTTAATGATTAGGTGTATAATCAATATTGTTTATTAAAATATGAGTGACCTTGTTGGAGAAAAATATGACAAGTCTGGGGGCTCAGTTGTAGGATGAACCAACTTTGCTAATGTAACCCGAGGCAATAGGAAAAGTCGAGTAAAGTAAAGCCTCACGGAGAGACTTAGCTCGGATCTGTAGGATATGAATCCCGATCGAAGCTAAAAAGTCAAGAATCATAGGCAAAATATGTAAGACACGTGAAGTTGACTCGGTTAAAGAGACAACAAGGTCTAAAGAGACCGATTAAAGGCCCTAGAGCTAAAAGTCACCTGACCGACTATATAACCGACCCATATGAGATGGGTTGTAGTGTCGACTATCGGATTAAGAAGGGGCATTGGTCTTAGACCGATTCTGTTTCGTCTGACAGTAGGCAAACAATTCCATCTTTGTAAGCCAGCCGAGACTGTATAGTTTATTGATGCTGAACCAAATAAAGGAGAGACGATGTAATCTTAAACACCGATCCGAGAATCTTGTAAAATGATACCCGACCCCAAAAATCTCGAGATTGGGAAGTATCTGCAAACAAGTAGCAACCAAATCAAATCCTCTGAAAATCAGGAGAGAATCCCCTTACGCCGGGATCTCTTGTTCTTATAAAAAGAAGGCTCTCTAGGAATTAAGATATGCAAGAAAAATTCTAAAAACTCATCTTTCTGAATCACTATTGACTTAATCATCGGAGGTTCCCCGGCTCTAGCCAGGGCTCCCTTTCTCTCTCATTGTGGTGCAGGTAGAAGTGAAAGGAGAGTTGATCCAGTTTTTCGCCTCAACAGACCTAGTCTTTTCATTTTTTTAAATAATCCTCTAAAATAATCTGAAAAACTGAATAGAGCGTGGTTGTAGAATACATACGTCGACGTGGGTAAGGACAAACAACTTCTTCGGTGAGCCGGGTCTCACCTAATTTGCTATTTTGAAGAAATGGGAGTTGATCAGGTGAGATCTCGACCCATATAGGCGGGTAGGACTCTGGCTGCGGGGCTCACAGTGATAAGTGTGCCTTAAATCTAGACTGTCCAACCATTTAAAAAATTTATCTCAAGGCATGATTAAAAATGCAGTAGATCCAAATCTTATGTGAATCATATCACACGTAACAAAAGCGATTGAATCTTAACACTAAAAACTTCGAAGAGATCACACAAATATCGGCTTAATCTAAAACTTTTGTAGCTAACCAGAAAGTTTTTAATAGTAGATTATCACTGTTTCCTGCATGATGGTTCACTTGCTTCATTTTTTTAGATCATGCCTAAAATGAGCTTTCAATACAGATGAATGGCATGGATGTAGTCACATACATTACAGTGGGCCCCACAGTCAGGGGTCCCACACACCTTGTTGGATCCGGTGTCTCACCCAATCGGCTCCCTCAAGAAAAGGGTGCTGTACCTTATGGATGGCGTGGATTTCACGAACGTTTTCCCTGCGTTAAAAGTAATTCCCAGTGCAAAGTGGCGCGAGACACGGAAGCGCTCTCGAAGCGGATTGGCTGGTGTACCACACACCAGTGACATAGGTGATGTGTTGACGTCACCAAGATCTGTAGTCCCATCATGGGTATGTATTATATCCCAACCGTTCATTCATTTGGCGAGGTAAGTTTTGGATTAATATGATATTTGTTTTTCCTCTTTATCTTTGTGACCTTATGAATAGGTTTGATGGAAAATAAACGTTATGGTGGGCCCTACTAAGTATTTTAACGGTGAAAATCACTATTCCCGCTGCTATTAGTGGTGTGGTCCATTTGAGACTTGTATATGTTTCTTTTTTGGGACCACGCTTTAAAATGACCTAGAAAAATGGATGAACGGTATGGATGTAATAAATACATCATTTTGGCCTATGTAATTTTGATCTCCTCTGAACCGTTCGTATAACTCGGAGCGTCAGCGCTCGTCTGCGCACCTAACACAAACGAGTCATGCTTCCCATACTTCCCAAAATACCCCTACAAGACCATTGAAAAGTCGACAAAATCCTTCCAAACGGCAGGATAGAGAGGGAAAGAGGACTCCTGCTTTCCGTCTTCCCAAAATGCCCTACAGGACCCTTTGAAAAGTCTGCAAGACCTTCCAAACGGCTGCAGGGAGAGAGAGAGAGAGAGTGAGAGCCCCCCATTCAAAATATCCGATTAGAAATTCTCGGAATATGCTTTGAATTTGAATAGAGGTTGGGACGACCCAACAACGGAAAGGCTTTGAATTTGGAAGGGTTTTGGAGGGCTGTGATCTTTTCCGAGTCGGACGGGGGGTGAGAAGATGTTCGATTGCGAGTGCTTCTGTTGGAACAGAGCCTACGATGTTGTGTCGCCCGAGCCAGAGCCCTTTTCACTGCCTTCTCCGATCCCCCAGTGGCCAGAAGGTATCGATTTTTTGATAATTTGCATTTTGATTTGGGTTTCAACGGTTCTGATTGCGGGGTCTGGTTTGAATTTTTAATGTGGGTGTTGTTTCTTTTGATAGGTTTTTTCTTTCTTTCCTTTTCCTTTTTGACAATTTTTTTTTTTTTTCTTTTGAATTTGGTCGTTAGGCCTGGAAAAGGAATTCATTGATGTCTGTTTTGTAAGTTAGGTTTTCTGGGTTGACTTTTTATTTTTAATTTTTGTTGGTTTTTAAATTTCTTGAATGTTTTGGAATTTATAGAGGCCTGTTTTGAAAATCTAGTTTGTGGTTTTTTTTTCTCTTTCATTTTTTTTGTTAAGTGGTCATTCTTTTCTGTATATAAAATGGAAATTGGATGTGGGTTTTTAATATTTTGTCTGAATTATAGGATTATTGCCTGAAAATCGGAGATGGCGTTTATCTCTAGAAGTTTATGGCTATTTCTGATAGAAATTGTTATGCGTTCGTGCCTTTTTGATTCTTGTATTTCTTTCAGTTTCATATGTAGGTTTGATTCTCTTATTCTTTATTTTTTAATGGGTGTATCAGATTGTGGATTTTGATTACCATGCTGAAATGGGTTATGGGTTTCTCAGCTTTCGGGTGGATATCTTACTTTGAATTCTCAGGGGAGAGTTAGTCTGTGTGCTTCTGTTCTTTTATTGAGGGAAGGCTTGCATGCAGAACTGGTGATGTTGGTTTGGTCATCTTTGGTGGATACTCACTTTGAATTCTTATGCCCTGTTTGGTGGATGCCTAAAACTGAGTTCATCTCATTTTAACAGTAACTGTGCATTAGAGGTCATGTTGATCTCTAATAACATAGCTATGTTAACTAAAATGAGAAAAATTAAAACATTTTTAGGTGTTTATCCAACCCCCCCAAATTGCTGTTATCTGTTGATTGGTATATTGTGCTTGTGGATGGGTTATGGATTTTTTATTGGTTCTGTTTGGTTTCTGGAATTTTTCGTAATTCCATTTTTTATCTGTTGGTTGGTATTTATATATCAGAGGTATATTGTTCTTGTAGATGGGTTTTGGATTTTTTTTTTTGGTTCTGTTTGATATCTGGAATTTTTTGTAATTCCATTTTAGTTAGTCTTAATTCTAATTTTTGTATGTTGGATTGGCGGCATATTTAGGGGGATTCTATGAGAGCGGAGGCTTTAGCTCTTAGTGAAAGGTGGTTTTCAGAACAAGTTGCTCTGGTCTGGTTATTGCAGAAGGTGACTCCTTCAATGTCATAGGTTGGGCCAATCATTGGTTATTCCGGGCTGAGAAGATCTCCTTTATCTTTTATGAGATTTGCCATGTTTTGGCCAAATGTGGCTACCCACATGACCATGGAGCTGAACATTTTGGCCAAATGTGGCATCTCTAAGATCTTCTTTTCCCATTGGGAACTCCTTCAGTTTTTCCCCGACACTGGATGTATTTTCTTGTCATCTTCAAATAAGATTTTCATTCCTTCTAAGAGATAGGTCAGTGTTAATGTAGGCTGGTTGTACGTTTTGTTTTGATTGTCTTATTATCTTCTTCTTCTTCTTTTACTAGATATTTTAAATTGTAGATAACTACTATCAGCTGATATAGATAATTCAGTTTTTGCTTGCTTCCCAATTAGTCTTTGTTTTCGAAATTGAAAGAACTATCTAATGGTACAAACGGGTCATGAAATTTGTTTCCTCTTAGCGTGTTCTTTCTTCATATGGAGGGTACCTTTTGAATTCTTAGATACAGTCACCTTCAAAATTCATTTGGTGCTTAAGCTTCCCAGTTGAAGAATTAGGATTTACATGACATGACATCAAGCACCTGTAGCATCTGGGTTGATCTCATACTTCTGAATATGAGTTTCCTGATTATTGATCTTGATGACGTATGTCTTAGCCTCTTCTTCCCTCTTCTGAGAAGGAGAATAACCTTCTGCCTTTTTCTTTTTGCAAAATTGTATAACTTTCTCCACCATCGTCCAAAATCTTCAAGTGTTTGGCATTTCTGAAATCCTACAGAACAGGACATGATCTGAGAGCTGAAAAATAGCTTCGTTACGGATGATGATAATGTTTGATCAACATAAGATGATGATCCAACTTGATCCTTTGGCGTTATCATCACCATGAAAACATTCTGGACTTTATTTCCTTCACTTCGTAGTTTGTACCTTTAGGGATGTCCGAATTATTTCAAGTAAATGTCTGAAATTTCATATACCATCTAGTCCTGAATGTTCCTGCAATTTTCTTGATGAACTTGGGACTAATTATGATGGGACGGTTGTAGAGATGCATCCAAAGAAAATCAGGAAGCCGTATGGAAGTAGAATATACATAATCTTTTATGGGTGGATAAGACAACTAATTTGTGTTACTGCTCAGATTTCTGTTGAGGTGTTCCCAATTTTGTGTTTAAAAAACAACACTCATCTGCATGTGGACATGGGTGTTTCTAAATGATTAACAAAGGGTGGTGATTTTATTTTATTTTTTTCTTTCAGAGTTTGTTTTGTTCAGTGGTGGTCAAAATGAACATAACTTTGTCAGTTATTTTGAGGGATATGGCTTAGAGAGTGCCTCTTTGTTGGTGTTACTAAGTTGTCACTATGTCACCAGTCGGTGTAAAATGTGATGATATCAGTCGAACTGCAAGTCTGTTTTGCCATAGAGATATGTCTAGACAGGGTGGATGCTTGCATAGTTCTTGAGCCTCTCTGTTATTTATATTTATACTTTTATTTGTGTTTTTTTATTGAGAGTAAAGGGGAAGGCCCAAAAGGGCATGGGTGGAGGGTAGTAAGAAAAGTTTTGATGACCCATGGTTTAACTGGGGTAATTGTCCCTGATAGTGTATGGCGGAACAAGATTCATATAGTTGACCCCTATTAGTTGGGATAGGGTTTGGATGATGACGACAACGACGATCAAGAGTAAAGGCCAAAGTTCTCGGGTGTTTATTTCCATTTAGTGCTCCAGTTGGTGAAGAAATTTCAAAGGAATAAACTCCGTGCATAGAGAAGCCTGAAAGAGGGAGTCGCTTCATTAAGTTTGACTAGTCAAAAAAGAGATAGGGCCAAAGGGGTGACAGATGGCACCTTTGGACTATTTTATTGAATTAGAATCTGCAGCCTTAAAGAAAAGGTCAGAGACAAAATTGGGTATCTTGAAGGGAAAAATGGATTTCAAACTACAACAGACGCTATTGGAAATTTGTGCTCAGTAGTTGAAAAGTAATGCAGATGATTATTGAATTAGAATCTGCAGTCTTAACTGGTCTTGAAGAAAAGGTCACAGCCAAAATTGGGATCTTGAAGGGAAAAATGGATTTCAAACTACAACAGACGCTATTGGAAATTTGTGCTCAGTAGTTGAAAAGTAATGCAGATGAAATCTCTCTCTCTCTCTCTCTCTCTCTCTCTCTCTCTCTAAAAAAAAGAAAAAAAAAAGAGAGTTATGCAGACAAATTCCAAAGCCTGGAAAAATTCATGTTTTGGGTGGCAGATTTATGCAGATTAGGTTGATCTTATCACTAACTACAAGAAATTTATATCTCAAGTTGACTTGTTGGATGTGTCATTGTGACACTTGTAATTATATGGTATTGAATGGTACATCCTTTCCGGGACATTATTTTGTAAAAGAATTATATAAAGAAAAGTTTGTCTAAGATAAATGGGGATACCCGTGTAAATAGTATATATTAATGCAAAAATGCGAGGATGATTCAAATGAATAAATGTGACTCATTGATGCATCTTAGCAGACTGGCCAATTGGACTGTTCTTGTCACACAGGTGCTTTCCCTATCTTGGTTTCTTGAAACAGTGATTTAATGAAAAACCCTTCGTGGCACAAACATTTTTATGAATTTCAAAAACCCGCCATTTCTTGAAAAGTTACAAATCCCATGCGTTCAGCCATTTGACTGTGCATATAAATCTTTGAAATGTTGATGTTCTTTTGGGTGGGTGAAAATTGCCAAAATAGTTGGGGAGCTTTCCACGGTGAAATTTGATTAGAAAAGCAATGCATTTCATATATTGTCAGTATTCAATTGCACCGAACATCATCTTCCAAAGTGGCTCCAAATTATTGTGCATGTCTTTTATTTGTTTAGAAGGTTTAAAAACTTTGACTTTTATAGGGATATGTTAACAAAAATAAATAAAAATATACAGTGAGGGACTTGCTATTTGGAATTTAACTGTACTCTCTGTCTATGACATTCTCCCCATTGTTCCATTGTGATGTTAGAATCCTGTCCTTCTTCATGTACCTTCTGGATAATTTCAGTGACTTTTGTTTTTTTCTCCACAGGTAAGGGTTTTGCCCAGGGAAGAATATGTATAGGAGAAATAGAGGTTGTTCAGATCACCAAGTTTGAGCATGTTTGGAGCTGCCACCTATTGAAGGAGAAGACGGAAGGTGCTTCGTTTTACAAACCCTCTGGGATACCAGATGGGTTTTTCAGTCTTGGTCACTATGTCCAACCAAACGACCAACCTCTTCAAGGCTTTGTTCTTGTTGCTAGAGATATTGCTGCTTCCAAAACAGAAACCGAAAACTTGCCGGCTCTCCAAAAACCCCTTGACTATACCCTTATCTGGAGTACGGATGACTGGGCCAAAGATAACCATGATGGATGTGGTTATTTCTGGTTACCATGCCCACCAGAGGGTTACAAAGCTATGGGTTGTGTGGTCACTAACAAACCTGACGCGCCTTCACTTGAAGAAGTGAGGTGTGTCCGAGCTGATCTCACAGATACGTGCGAGACATACGATTTGATAATTACATCATCCAAGTTTTCTTTTTGGGTCTGGAACACAAGGCCACGCCATCGAGGGATGTGGTGCAAAGGCCTGTCTCTTGGGACATTTTTCTGCAGTTCCGACCGGAGCTCTGGGGATGAGCTCAGCATATCGTGCCTGAAGAACCTTGATTCTTCTCTCCATGCAATGCCGAATTTGGACCAGATCCATGCACTCATAAAAAACTATGGGCCGACAGTCTTCTTCCACCCTGATGAGGCTTATTCGCCCTCATCGGTGCCATGGTTTTTCAAAAATGGAGCTCTGCTATACAAAAAAGGCGAGCTGACTGGAGAGGCTATTGATAGCTCGGGCTCGAACTTGCCTGGTGGCGGAAAAAATGATGGAGAGTATTGGATAGACTTGCCAAATGATGACCAGGAGAATTATGTCAAGCAGGGAAATATAGATAGTGCGGAACTCTATGTTCATGTGAAACCGGCTTTAGGAGGAACCTTCACTGATATCGCGATGTGGGTCTTTTGCCCATTCAATGGTCCAGCTACCCTTAAGGTTGGGTTTTTGAATTTGAAATTCAGCAAGATTGGACAGCATGTTGGTGATTGGGAGCATTTCACGCTTCGAGTGAGCAACTTCAGTGGCGAGATCTGGAGTGTATATTTCTCACAGCACAGTGGTGGCGAGTGGGTGAACGCTTGTGATTTGGAGTACATTGAAGGGAACAAAGCGATTGTTTATTCATCTAAAAGTGGCCATGCAAGTTTCCCACACCCTGGGGACTACCTACAAGGGTCTCAGAAGCTTGGGATAGGCATTAGGAATGACGCTGCTCGGAGTGATCTCTCTGTGGATTCGAGCATCAAGTATCAGATCATTGCAGCGGAGTATCTTGGGGAGGGGAAAATTACAGAACCGTCTTGGTTACAATATATGAGAGAGTGGGGCCCGACAATTGTGTATAGTTCAAGATCGGAAGTAGAAAAGTTAATCAGCATTCTGCCGTTTTTGGTCAGGCACTCAATAGAGAGCATATTCAATAAATTCCCAATCGAGCTGTCTGGGGAGGAAGGACCGACGGGACCAAAGGAGAAGAACAATTGGGAGGGAGACGAAAGATGTTAGGTTTCTTTCATCCCTCTGCATAGGATATATTCTTATGTTCCACGTGTTGCCGATCATACCCGGATACCGACACAGATACAACATTCAAATACGCTCAGTACTTGGGTATGGTACATGGATATAATATACGGATACTGTACTATTTTGAAGCATCTAGGTATTCTGTATACTACACAGGTAGGAAAAGGTGGGGATTTGAAGTTAGTCATGCAACCATATATTATCACGAGGCTTTCAATATAAAGATTCATCAAAATAGTGTAAAATCTGTTGGTTGTAAGCATTTGATTGAGAGAAAAAGCAGTTGTTTTGCCATCAGTTTCAGATATTACTAGCATCAAATGCAAGGATTGTCAATGTTTTAGGCAACAAACTCACAATCTGTAGTGTTAATTCTCTAGATTTCATTGTAAGTTGTAGTAAAACATATGTTTGATTTGTGGGTGAAATTTATACCTATCAGCTCGTGTTATTTTCTTTTAGAGGATCCTGAATGGGATTTTCTGGTGTAACTTGAACAGGTTTCATGGGAATGTTGTTTTGGGTGAAGTGTTTTTCTTGTATTGCAGAAATGTAATGAACTTGAGCATATGTATGATCTTGAAATTTTCAGCTTCTTTTTAAACTCCCAAATTATGCAGTGATGAAATCATCGCTGCTGAGATGCATGCGCTCATAAATTGTACCTCTATTTTTATTTTTTTTTACACAAGCACACACACCCCCACACACTCATGCCGTAGTGTCCTTTCACCACATATGGATACTCGAACCCTTGACCGGGTGTTGAAACTCCCGAGAGTCTACCACCCGAGCAAGAGCAAGGATCCTTGTAACTCTTAAACTCCTTTGAAAAACAACAATCAAAACCAACAATAACAACCATCCTAACATAAATCATATGATATTTTAAGTGAATTCTCTGTCTCTCTTACCTACACACTAGCATTTCCTAAATATAAATAAATTGTCTAGAGGCAGCATCATCTGTTGTGATATTGGGAATAGAAAGGGCCTGAGAGCGAGTATTGGGCTTATGCATCACGCCAGGCCTAGTCCCATTGCCACCCTCAAATACCTTTATAACTCATGTAGAGTAACAGCTGTGCTAAGGTGTGGAACGAGTGGGTTGGTGATCATGCATGTAAAACTCAAAAGGGCCGCTGATCTGTTTATTTTTATCAAACCCTCTCTAGGCCACTGATCAAAGGTCTGCGATCTACGGTATTGGAGCTTTCTCGGGGAATCCCCCATACACAGTTTGGTCATCAGATCATCGGTCTAGATCGCTGAGCCATGGTCTGTACAAGCTGGGGACTGCACCTCAGCATGCATTGGCGGAGGTCCGAGGCTCTCCTCGAGATTTGTTACCACTGCTGAGTGCTGACGTGGCATACAATGGTTGGTTAGAAGGGAGAAAGAAAAAAAAAAAAAAAAAGAGAAAAAAGAAGAAAGTTGCAGCGGTCCTCATTCAACGAGCGAGGCCCACTAATCCAACTGGACCTGCTCTTTTTAGCTATCACGAGTCTAATACATTCCTACCACTTGAACGGTCCAGGTTCAACGCTTTGCCAATGAGAGGCCCCTGCTGCTGGTAGTTTAATGTGGATGTGGATTCGATGGATCCGGATCCACCCATGTTAGTGGATCTGTGATGTGTGTGTTTTATATCTACGTCCATGTTGTCCAACCCTTTTGCCAGCTCATTTCAGGGCATAAACGGATCTAAATTTCAAGTGGACCACACCACAAGAAACAGTGGAGATTGCATGCCACCACTAATTATAACTTCCTAAGATCCATCACAATATTTATTTGCCATCCAACCACTCTATAAGGTTACTAAGGTTCCGTTGAATGGAAACACAAACATTTGCTTGTTCTAAAACTTTTATAACCTCGAGGGAAAACGAAAACATCAACTTTGATCAACACATTTATAGTCTTTTTAGGATGTTAATGGTGGGCATCTCATCACCATTACTTCCTTCCTATAATGTGGATCACCTGAAATTTATATCCGTTTCATTTTCCAGCTCTCTCACTAAAATGAGCTGACCAAATAGATAGGCAACTTAGTATAAAAATAACATTCATCATTCATCATGGTGAGCTCTACAATCACCTATCTACCAAGCAGAGACCCCTCCTCACCCAAGATGGTGAGGCCCTTCCATGGGGTCCACCTTGATATATGTATTATGTATCTACATTGTCTACCTGTATTTTAGATAATTTATCATAAAAAAATAAAGCATATCTAATTATCAGGTGTACTATGCCATTAAAAACCATGGTTATTGAACGCCTACCAATAAAAACTTATGGCAATTTGGTGATAAGGTCATGTAAGCTTGGATGAAGGTTAAAAAACAAATATTAGCTTGATCTAAAACTTTTGTAACTTATTAATGGTCAATCACCCTTCTCTCCTATGATATGGTCCACTTATAAAAAAATAAATATCAGCTTGATCTAAAACTTTTGTAACTTATAAATGGATGTACTCAGTTTTTGTGATAATGCCCTAAAATATTCTAAAAAAATGAATGGACGATGTGGATGCAAAATATATACATCAAGCTAGCCCCATGGTAATAATGGCTGTGCCGTCTTGGGTGAGTCCGGGATCTCACCTAATCCGCTTCCCCACCAACCTTATTGGATCTGACTGGCTCAACCGTGCACCGATACCAACTTATCGGTCCTCTTTCTTAATCGTCAGATGCGAGGGATGCGGTTTGGCTAGTGGCACCACCACCCACCAGCTAGCTACTGTCAAAGCCTTATGGGTTTATCAAAGCCGTTCATCCATTTTACTAGATTATTTTAAAGCATGAAACCAAAAATGATGCAGATCCAGATCACAAGTGGACCACTCCACGGGGTAAACGTGTTGATTGAACGTTCACTATTAAAAACTTCTTAGAGCCAACTGTAATGTTTATTTGACATCCGACCGGTTGATAAGGTTCAAAACACCTCGGATGGAAGGGAAAAAAATAATTTAAGCTTGATCTAAAACTTCACTGCCCCACAAAACATTTTCAATGGTAAGTGTTCAATCCTTACTGTTTCTTGTGTTGTGGTACATCTGAGAATTGGATTAGCCTCAATTTTAGTTCCATAAATAAAATGATCTTTCAAAATGTACGGACGAAGCGGATAAAACATATACATCATGGTGGGGTCACAGAGCTTTGACATCAGCTAGCTGGTGGTTGTTGGGTCACTAGCTAAACAGCGTCTGATATTGACGGGTTACTTGTTACTCTGTCGCCGGGTGACGCTTGATGTGCAGGCACTCAGAATTCCTACAAAAGTTGCGTGGATGGACTGACAATTTCAAAATCGATGGGTATAGAAATCCTCGGTGTTTGTCAACCTACGATGGTTGCATACTTCTAGTTTTAACCGTCCAATAAATGTCCACAATCTGATACATAATTAAATAAGCATACATTTTTGTTGGTGATACATCTAAAGATCCATCGTTAGACGGTTTAATTTTAAGTAATTGTATTCCACGCAGGCAAATTGCAAGTGCTCGCGTATCATCCATCACACTCTGCCAGAGTATCAAAGTAATGCTCGGACATTAACCAGCGAGAAAATTACCACTGCTATTAGTTCTACCTTTCATCCAGCGTCTCTTACTAGACATTCAAAATTTACCTTGCCAACTTAAGCTTTGCGCGTACGAATAGAGCATTTCGGGACGAAAATGCTTGCTTCTCATGGGCATTGCACGTACGGACAGGGGTATTTTTGTCTTCAAATGCTCTGTCCGTACGTATAAAGTCTAACTTGGGAAGGTAATTTTTCACTGTTCCTAAAAGACGCTGGATAAAAGTTAGCGTTCACAGTGATAATTTTCTCTTAACCGCCAGTCGGAATAAGGGGAAAGATATTTTAAGGAGAAAAACGTTAACCGGCTGTCGGATTAAGGACATTAACAGGCATTGGATGCTCTAGAGGAACAGGATAGTTCATACGCAGGAACTCATACGTTTATATTAGACATATATTAATTCAAATCCAAACCGTTCAAATTTTGGGACCCACCATCTCTAGATCATTGACAAAGAAAAGACAGATTAAGCAGCGACAATACCTCATATCAACGTACATTTGTTAGTTGAAACCGTACTGTCATCTAATTTTTCATTTAAACCGCCCATCATATGATCACGAATCGTCCAATTTAGAGAATCAAATCAGGGTGAAAACCAATACTTAGAAGGTTGAACTTTAATTAAATTTTATTCCACTTGTACATTATTTTATCTGTACCTGCGTATCAACCATCACAGTACGCCCGAGTATCAAAGCTTTTGTCGTCCTAAAAAGGAAAAATGGGAAAATGACAAACATGCAGAAGGTCCTCTACTTGGAAGCGGATTGGCTGGTGTAGCATACACTAGCTGGATAGCTGTTGTACGAACGTGTCCTGGGAAGACGAGCACCGACGCTCCTCGAGCTAGGGTTATACGAACGGTTCAAATGAGATCAAAGTTACGTGGCCTCAACAGTGATGTATTTATTATATCTACACTGTTTATCTATTTTTAAAAATCATTTTACAATATTATAAAAAAATTTGAATCATATCTAAAGATCACCTAGACCATACTATAAATAGCAGTGGAGATAATGATTTTCCCTGTTGAAAAATTGGTAGTGCCCACGCTAATGTTTATTTTCTATCTAATCTGTTAATAAAGCCACAAGGACTCGACTTAAGAGGACAAATAAATTTCATATTCATTTAAAACTTCTGTAATCCTTAAAAGGGTTTCATTGGTAGACGTTCAATCCCCTACTGGATTTTGAAGTGTGGTCCACTTGATAGTTAGATCTATAGTATTTTTCGTCTAAAGCCTTAAGACGAGCTCGTAAAATGGATGGACGGTTTGGATATAACACATACCTCATGCTGAGACCCACGGAACTTGCTGACGTCAATACACCATCTATATAGCTCGTGTGAGGTACACCAGGCACTAGCTAACCGTTTCCCTCTACTTCATCATGCCACTTGTGGTACTCTTAAGGGCCTTGTTACAGTCGTATTCTAGGCCACCCATGGCGCATTTTAGCAGCAGCGGCAGGAGGATGTCAGGGAAGGCTAGATTGAGAGGAGTGGTATTCGACATGGACGGAACCCTAACGGTTCCTGTTATAGACTTCGCGGCAATGTACAGAGCCGTTTTGGGAGAAGAAGATTACGCTGCTATAAGAGCCAAGAGCCCTTCAGGTATCGATATCTTGCACCATATCGAGACGTGGACCCCCGATAAACAGCAGAAGGCTTATAAGATCATCGCCGATTTCGAGCAACAAGGCCTTGATCGCCTCCAAATCATGCCAGGTCGGTGTTCTTTTCTTCTATTATCTTTTCTTTCTTTCTTTAAAAATACAAAAAAATAAAAAACTTTGTGGTATCTGTTTGTAGAAGGATTTCGTTTTTCTTCTTCCTTTTCCTTGAAGTATTTGAGGTTTCTGTGGGCTTTTGCTTTTTGAAGCTTTTTGTGAAGTGGTTAGTGAAAGGTTGTAGTGCTTTTTTTTTCTCTCTTGTGAGGTTCCTGAGGTGTTGCTGATTTTGTTGTTGTTGTGTGTTTTTTAGGCATTTTGTGAATTGGGTTTGTTGGTCTTATTTGTTAAGTTATGATATTTTTGAGTAATAGGAGTGCCTTTTTTTTTTTTTTTTTGGAGAAGTGGGGATTGATTTTCTCAATGCATTTCGTTATGATTTGTTTATGTATTATTATTTTTATTATTTTTAAATTTGAAGTTACTGTGAAATGAATTTAGGATTTTATAGAATTTTGTGAATTGGGCAGTGAGTTTTTGTTAATTTGTGAGGTTTCTTTTGTAGGAATTGGAATTGGATATTTTGTATTTCTGAGGCAATGAAGAAATTGGTTTTGGTGTTTGAGGCATTTTGTGAATTGGACTCTTGTGAGATGATGGAAATTGGAGTTGGGTTCTTTGCTTGGATGAGATTACTTGGAAATTGTTAGTTTTATCAAAATAGGTGATCTTGGATCTTGGGTGTTTGTGAGAAATGGCGTTTGATTTTTAGATCATTTTCATTATTTCATATAATCTGGTGTTACACGTTAAGTTGATTTGTGATCTTGTCAAAAGAAAAAGAAGAAGAAAAAAAATAATAATAATATTACTCTAGAAAATGTTGGATTTGGGTTCCGAATTGATTTTCTTTATCCAACTTCTATTTCTAGAGTTATGGGTTTTCCTTACTGTGATGGATGGTCTTGTTGTCTGTTGGATACAATGCATGCTTCTTTTTTTTTCTCTTCCCGGTCTTTGATATAGGCATTGTTTGATTTGTTTCTGGCCTGGAGCTGTGCTTACATTATTGTTTGCGTGCTTCTTTTTTCTTTTTCTGGTCTTTGACATAGGCATTGCTTGATTTGTTTCTTGCCTGGAAGCTGTGCTTGCATTATCGTTTCCTTCTATTCTTTTGATTCTTATCATAAAATTATTTTTTCTCTGAACAACAAAGGGCTTCAAGCCTACAACATTTAACTTGTTGTTAGTAAAGATTAATAGATGGATTCTAACAGTCAAGAAATGTTGGTGCTTTGGAAGGGGATGGTTAATCCTCTAATCATGGCCGCTAATTTTCTGCTGTAAGAAATGAACTAAAATTTGTTGTGTGTTAACTTCCATTGTTGTATGGCTTGACAAAAGGGCAACAATAATGCAGGAGCGAACGAACTCTGTGGATTTCTTGATTCTAGAAAAATAAGGTAAAAGATTTCCTCACACTAACTACATTCTTCCTATCCTCCTTATCATTGTCTCTGGCTTTATAAAAACAACTCATGTTGCTTGTGGTCTCTGTATTTATACTTCTCCTGTAGAATGTCCTAGTTTGTTTCTGTTTGCGAGAAGCCTCATATAAGTTTCTTTTTTGGACAAACTCAATTAATATTAGTTGAACTCGGTGGTTATCTATAAAAACGGTACTCCCCTAAATGATCTTTTATGAGTCACCATAGAGCATAGAATCATCAACTGTTTTGTATCATGTTGATTCCTATGATTTCCATCCATTTATTCCATTCCTATTAACTTGCATCTACCGTGACAATAATGTTGGAGATGCTGATGCACCCTAGGGGTAGGCCCCACGATCTGTCAAATCAGTGATATGAACCCCACAATCTCCCTGGACAGTTTTGTGGGCTGTGATTGTGGTTTGTTTCATTTATGGGCCCTGCATGGTGCTCATATTGATTGTGGGCCCACAAGGTGGACTGGTTGATTGTGGCCCCCACAAGGTGGTTGGATTGGTCTGTGTGCCACAAATCATGGTCTGATTGTTTTGTGGGCGGTCCATATAATCGGGGCTATTTTCCATAGTAGTAGTTTGTCAGTGACTAGTTAAGTTTCCTTTTAGCATTCTCATCACTTAATTTGTCTGGCACTTTTTGGGCACTGAATGCAATGTCAAATGACATGAAATGAGACCATTTAAAAGCCTATTGAGTTAGCTTTCAATGAGCCCAAGATCATGTGATCTGGCATCATTTGAGTGAATTATGGCCTATTTATGGAAGGGCCACATGGTTCTGACAGGATTTAGGGAAAGTCCCCTTTTAGTGTTTTCTTACATGGTTAAGATCATATCTAATCGAATCACCTTGCGGAGGCCACAAATCTGTTGTACTTCTTGCTTCTAATTGAGACAAGACCTGCACAACAAAGAGATTCACAGCGTGAGAGATTGAAGGCACTATGTGCCTCTACTATTCATGGTTGAAGAAACATGCATTTCTCCTCCTCATTCTTCATTCTTCTCCTGCTTTTTAGATGAGCTGGTAGATACAGTGTAGTGTGTGTGAGTGATCCAGGGTTCAATCCCTGGTACTGTTACCTTTCAATAAAATAAAATAAGATAAAAATTTGGAAAGCAGCTTTCAAAATAAATAAATAAATACTTGGAATTCATTTTTTTCCTTTTAGCCAAACATCAGTAATAAATGAAATTTATGATTAAAAAAATTTCTAGCTTGGATGACCCTACTTTAGAGTCTCAGTTCCTTGGTACCTGAATCTCTAAACTGGTGTACCATTTCTAGCTGCTTCTGCTAACCAATTTGCAGACCGCAAACCTTGGATCTCTTGCAAGTAATGTAATACTTACAAATCTTCATTTTAGTTCTCGAAAGTTTGATAAACCTTGTAGCTGTCATTGGGTACTGGTTTTTATGAACATCGTAACTAGTGCACTAAAAAATAAAACCTGAACGGTTATGCAACGCATGTATTTTATGATTTTTTTAATGTCAATGGTTATGCATTCATGTGTCTTACCTTTCAACCTTTGGATATCCTTAGGAACCTGGCATATAGCTTTGAACTTTGCATATAGCTTTAATTCATTGATGGGTCTGCATTTCCCTGTTGGTTCTACTGAAGAAAACACCTCTCATCACCACAGGCCTAAGGATGCATATAGACACCTGAACCAACCTGACCTACAACTTGGTCCATTTGAAATGTGCTTGCATGTTAGCATCATTTTTCACTCACTATAAACCTGCCTGTTCGGCAAACGATTTAGACTATAACATGAGGTGTGGAAGCCAGCTAGCCATGCAATTGGTTGCATGCCAGTAAATTGCTAAGTTACAGCAAGTCTACCCCAGTGCACCATACACTATATTTCTTCTTATAGACATGGTGTGCCATGATAATGCCAGTTGCTCTATGTATTGAATATTGATGTGACACTACTATGCATCAACATAAAGCCATGCAAATAAGTCGATTTATTATGCCCATGTGAAAAGGGAAGACTTGAGTGTTTCAAATTAGCTGTTTATGTTCCTTTTCATTCCATGTAATTCAAATACGAAAAAAGTAGAAGTTTACTTTCGTGATGCTTTTGCAGAAGGGGTTTAATTACTCGAAATGTCAAGGGGGCTGTTGATTTGTTCCATTTACGGTTTGGGGTAAGTTGTCACTGTGGGAAAACTTTCAACTTTTGTATTGAAATCTTTAAAGCTATGCCACTTCACTACTGATAGCCAGTTGTTCACAAGTGTTTTTTCAAACTTGGGATTTTTGGGTTCATCTAAGATTTCTTAAGACGACATTTCATTTCGTTTTCCCAATGTTTTGAAGACTATAGTGATATCTACATAGATACTGCATTTTTTCCCAAGTGCTAATTTCAGATCTGAAAGACTACCCGGATGTCATAATACTTTTAATTCGTCACAAACTTAATATGAAAGAACCATGTAAGCGGTATGCTTGTCCATTGAAACTTATAATGAAAGGGCCCTGCATGCGGCATGCTTATCCATTATGCTATATTCATTTGTAATTTGGCATGTGATGGGGTTCATGTGACATTTTCCTATTTTGCATCTAAATACTCTTATTGTGGATTTTTATTTTTATTTTTTATATCTAGTTGTTATGGTCTTTTTGTTGCATATGCTTCTAAACTTTTTAGTACTTAAAAAAAAAAAAAAAAAATTCTTTTTGACAGTCACTATGTGTTCTATCATGTTGGTTTCACCATGCTTTACTTTTTGTGAAGGTTATTCTAAGCAACTGTTTCTCACAACTATCATTACCTTTTCCTATTTCTGCAGCTGGAGTTCAGTCCAGCACTTAGCCGGGAGTTCCGCCCTTATAAACCAGACCCAGCTCCATTACTGCACATTTGTTCAACTTGGGATGTTCAGCCCAATGAAGTCATCATGATTGGTGATAGCCTCAAAGATGATGTGAGTTGCTTCTCTTTTAAATAATGCATTAACATGCTTGTATTTTATTACTATTAAATTTTTTGAAATGTTACTCTTTTATCAAAAGAAGCACCAAGGTGGCACAAAAGCTACAACCGAAGCAAAAAAAGGAAAAATTACCATCCTCAATTGATTTAATACACAATCCCAAATCCACAAAAAAAAGCTAAACCTCCACCTCCGATCTAGATTCATTTTGAAAACATCTCACATTTATTTCCCCCCCTAAATTACCCAGAGGTTGGCCAACAAAACCACCTCCAAATAGCGCTTACTTGTCTCCTAAGTCCCACACCGTGCCAAGCAAAAAAGAGATCTCCAATTGAACCCGACATCATCCATGACCATGACATTTCAAATATCATAAGGAAGCCACTCCACACCTCTCGTGTGGTTGTGCAATGAATAAAAAGATGATCAAATGATTTTGCTTTGCAATACACATCACACACATTAGGGAGTACCACTGATCTCCCTTGAAGGTTGTCAATGCTCAGCATCCTCTTCCTTCTGAAGAACCAACTGAAAGTCACCACTTTTGTGGAAGCACCATAGTGCCACACGTGAGCCGAATACCCACTAGGCTCATTCCTTGGCAGTGACTGGAGCATATCATAGAGGACTGGACCAAAAAGCGACCCGACCTAGCCTTCAACTAGACCACCTTGTCCTGATCATTTCTCATCAAACAACAGTGATGAAGGCGATCCATGAGCACCACAAAGTCCTCTAGTTCCTCATTTGTCAGGTTTCTCTAACTAGGAATGGACTGGATGACAACATTATTGTTGACATAAAAGCATTTAGAGACCGGAACACTTTCCTTTGGTGAGAGACATGCTGATCTTGGGAACACATACTTGAAGGTGATCTCCCTGATTCACGTCTTCCCAAAATTGTATTATTTCCCCATTACCAAGAGAGAAGCCAACTCCCTCACTAATCTTTGCCTTCAAACTAGATATCTCATTCCAAATCTTGAAAGCTCTATAGAAAGAAGAATCTTTGACCAACCATCCTCCTCCTAGGCATCCATACTTGTTTACAATAACCTTTCTCCACAAGGACTTCTCTTCAGACCCAAATCTCCATAGCCAATTACCCGAAAGAGTCAAGTTTACCTTCTTTAAATCCTTAATACCCCCCTATAAATGGAATTTTTTTCCCTATTTCCCAATCCTTGCCACAAGAAGTCATGCCTCGACTTTTCTAGCTTAGCCAAGATATTTCATGCATCTGAAAAGGGACAGAAAGTACAAAGGCATGTTTAGCAAAGCCACCTTGATGAGAGTAATCCAACTGCCGAAGGATAGGTATATACTCTTCCACTTTGACAATCTCCTTCCGAATTGTTCTACTACTATGTCAAAATGCTTTGCCGGTTTCCCTATGTAAAGGGGCAACTCCAAGTAAGTGGATGGGAAAGAGCCCACCCTATAATAAAAAATCCCAACCATCCGCTCAACCTCCATAGGCATCCACACACCCAACATTTCACTATTGACAATGTTGAGTTTAAGGCTCGAGACTACTTCAAAGCATGAAATGATCATTCTAAGCTTTCCACCATGATTGCATCTATGTTAAAAGAGGATTATATCATCGACAACCTAGAGATGGGAGATCGGGGGGCTTATCTTATCAACTTTGAACCCATAGATGATGCCTTCTTCTTGTTCTTTAGCCAACATCCTTCCTCACTTAATGGACCATTGGTCTAATGGGTCCCCTCCCTCACTTAATGGACCTTGCCACGAGGATCTTATATATATATATATATATATATATATATATATATATATATATATATATATATATATATATATATATATATATATATATATGACATCAGGGTGCCCATTTTGAGGCGAGACTATTCCCTATGGATGCACGCAATCACCTGCAAATCACGTGCATCGGGTAATCCTCGGAAGTAAGGTATTCTGTATCGGTATCGGTTGGCGTAACGGTGTTCACCGATACTGATATGGATACGAGGGTGTAATGGCGATACGGGGGCATAACGCCCCGTAACGGTGCAAAATTTTTTTTTTTTTGGCCAAAAAAATATGGATTAAATCCGAAATATTTTGAGCATTCCAAATATGTATTCATTTATAAATTGGAACATGTTTATGGTGGTGTAACGGTCCTTGGTGAGAAGTTGTATCGGACTGTCTGATGAATTTATGAACCAGACAATCTGGATTTGATTGCAAAACTCATATATTTAATTTTCTAACTATCTACTATCAATGATAGATATATTAGAATGAATGTAATATGAAAATATCTTACATGTGTAGGTGTTTGCAATTATTTTTTCATAATTGATTCTATATCAAATTATTAACAATTTAACATACCTCTGTGGCTGTGACTGTGATTCCTGTCCTGTGACTTGTCATCCTCAAGTTAAGAAGATTATGTAATTCATATACCTAATAATTTGATATAATTTTCCCCCATAAATCTTTTAAAAAATTAAAATTAAATTGAGGTAAATTGTGTTGTCAATTCAGGGTTGGTTTGGGGACCATTTGATGCCCCAAACTAGCCTCAAATTAATGTAATCTATTGGCGCTTATTCCACTAATGGATTTGTGGACATTTATTGGACAGTGAAAAATGAAAAATATCAAATGGTCCTATTTCAAAAAACAAGTTTATGCAAACTAATGGTAAAATTGTAGGAGTTATTTAATTTTGGGATTGTAATTTAACAACAATGATCCCAAAATTTAATTGGTTAATTTTGAGTTGATATATACGTCATGTATAAATTTTTAGGGCCATGTACTAGGGTCCACTCGATTATGCATTATATATCCATGTCATCCATCCGTTTTGTCAACTCATTTAAGGGCATTGGATAAAAAAAAAGAAGGCAAACCCAGATCGCTAGTGGGCTAGGCTATGTGACCTTATGAACAGGTTCAATGGAAAATAAACATTATAGTGGACCGCATGGATATTCTACACATAAATCAAGGTGGGGCCACTTAACAAAACAATGGCAAGTGCGGAGGCAGATTGCATACCGAGTAACCTAGTACGCTAAGCATAATGAGTAAACTCTGTGGGTTCCACTATAATTCATGTATTTTATCCGATCCGTCCATACAATTTACCAGATGATTTTAGGGCCCTATCTCAAGAACGAAGCATATAAAAAGCTAAAATGGACCACACCACAGGAAACAGTGTGAACTGAATGTCTACCGTTGAAAATTTCTTAGGGGCCATAGAAGTTTTGGATCAAGCTTATATTTGTATTTTCCATTCATCCATGTTTGTATGATCTTATGAGAAGGTTGGATGACAAATAAACATCACTGTGGGGCCTAGCAAGGTTTCAACGGTGGAAATCATTATTTCCACTGTTTCATGTGGTATGGTCCACTTGAGCTTTGGATAAGCTTCAATTTTGGGCTCAACCCCTAAAATGAGCTGAAAAAGCCGATGGACGGTGTGGATAAACCACACACATTCACTGTGGGCGCAATCTGATTTCCACAAGTGCACTGTGTAGTGTGCACCGCAGGTCCGCCGAACATTTTGAAAAGAAATTTGAAGTGTGATAGCCACGTTGTCCATTCGTTTTTCAAGAACGAAATGAAAAGAAGAGAGAGGGAAACCGAAAAGAAAAGAGGGAAAGGAGAGAGAGAGAGAGAGAGAGAGAGAGAGAGAGAGAGAGAGAGAGAGAGAGAGAGAAGGGCCGCAGGCTCGCAGCAACTGCTGCCGCCGTAGCCGGGCCGCAGCTGCAACAGTCTGAGGAGAAGAAGAAGAAGAAGAAGAAAAGAAAGAAAAAAAAAGTATGTTTTTTTTTTTTTCCTTCTTTTTTTCCTATTTTCTTTAGGCCCGTAATGGCCGTTACGGTCACAGGCGTAACGGTGTCGGCCGTTACCATTACGTATTGCCGTATCGTAATGGATACAGGACACTCTGCTCGGGAGGGGAATCGAACTAGCATTTGTGGGGAGCTCACCCACGGCGCTTGCCGTTTCTCCCAAACATGTGGATTCTTGCCATAAGGATCTTGGCCAGACAATTCTAGTAATTGGTTGGTGGCATAGACAGTTAAAAAAAGAAGAAAAAAAGAAAGGGCATTCCACATTCAACTAGAAAAAGTCCAAGGTTGGATGGCTAAAATCATTTCACAATGGATATTTTTGGTCATCATCCCCCATTCATCATGCAGCCCCCCAGTTTAACAATCTCCATCATCCCCCATTCATCATGCAGCCCCCCAATGGATATTTCAAATGGGTCAAGGATGATACAATGCCTCACAAACAAATTCATCTCCATATCAGTCAAAGACAATTAAAATGGACTATCATGCAAGCATCACTTCCCACCCGACAAATATGAACCATTTGATGGTGGACCCCAGGGAGATTTCAACTGTAGTCATTTCCCTATCGATTTTTTCTTGTTGTGTGGCCCACTTGAATTTTGGATCTGCTTTTACCCCCATGTCCTAACATGATCTCGAAAAACGTATGAACGCGGTGGGTTTCTCACAAACATCACGGTAGGCCCCATCTAGCTTCCTATCATAGGCCATCTGTGTCCATTGAAAATGGGGTGGCCCGATTTGGTGAGGCTGTGACAGTAGGGTCCGCTGTCATCTGTTGTATGCTCGATCCACATCATCCATCAGTTTTGCCGGCTAATTTAGAGAGAGAGATGCTTGCATTTCGCCTTGCTTTTTCAGATTCAAAAAAGAATATGTTAACCCATTTGAAATTCCCCTGTAACTAGAAAGTTGAAACACAGCTTCTTCCCCTGTAAGTGTTTTTATTTTTTATTTTATTTTTTACAAATTTAAATTTCCCATCTTTTGCCTGTATGAAAGTTACAGGTAACTTTCCTCCAAGCACCGCCTGTAAGAAAATTTTCTGCCCTTAAGTTTTTGGCTCTACCTGAAACTAGAGTATCCCCACATCAAAGATAGCTACCATTCTCACACCAACTTGGAGAAACCTTCCACCTCTAGCTGCATTAGTCAAATCAAAACAGTTTTGGGCCCCAATTCTCCCCCTCGACAGCCAGGTAAATAAGGCAATATTGAACACTGGTTTCGGCAGTGCGCATGTAAACCAACAGAAATTTGTTGATCCACCCAGCTGATGCTAAAAACCCATCAAATCTGGACATCAATATTCAAATTTTCTCGTTTGACCGGGTATTTTTCCCATTGGCCATTGGGAGGTCGAACAACTAGTGTGAAATAACCCATTCTGAGAAGTCTTTCATGATGTGCATAATACTTCCACCGCTAGGTTATTCACAGGCGAACCTTGTCACATTGAAGTCACCCCCTATGCAATGCGGGAGGTCAAACCTACGAACTGAGTTAAGCTCTGCCAATAACTCATCTCCTAGCTGCTTGATTTGGCCCATACACAGCCATGAAACACCACTGAGATCCAGTTGGTATACACCTAAGAGCCATTGAGACCAAGAAAGCACCTCCCAACAGTCCTCCTTAGCCCACACCTCGGTCTCCCATGCCACCACAACCTCGCACATGGTGGGATTAAACTCCACATTTAGTTTTGATGCTTCATTCTAGATTATAAACCCTTCATCCTAAAAAAGTTTTTAGTAAGCACAATGATAAAATTTGAGTTCCTCTCCTTTACTTGTGGCCTAGGAATGGATGATTTCGAAAGGCATGCTAGAAATCAAATCATCATCATCACTGTCATCATCTAATGCTTGTTCCAACTAATTGGGGTTGGCTGCCTATATAACATATGTCCAGAAATTTAACAAAGAAAATATACTAGAGGAGAGTGAGTACACAGTCCTCTGATTTAGTTTATAGGACTAATGGTAAAACCATATTTGTAGTATGTACCCTAATGTTGGATCATCTGCCCTGTGCGCCATGGAAGAATCTAGCAATGTCGTAACGACCTACATAATAGCATCATCCCTGAACTTCTCCTTGCCCACAGCCATTCTAACCAGACTAATGCATTGTATCGAATCAGCATGAAGCATGCAGCTCAATTGTCGTTTGCCTTCCCCAACACTCACACACGAGGGAGGGAGTCCTTGACTTGGGTCAAAGTGGTGAGAGGAGTGCCTTTAAGGGGATGAGGAGAAGTTCTAAAAGGACTTGGATTAAGGTGGTGAGAGGGGATATGAAGGTTTGTTTCACTTACTGTGGATAGGACCTTAGGTAATAGGAATATGAAATCCAAAAATAATATTCTCTCTCATCATTCTTTAAGCCCCTTTGCAATATCATATTCGAGGAAGGTTGGAGATGCCTCTTTTGGTGTGATGGCTTTAAAAGAGAATGGAAGGAGGCCCTAAAAGTACTTGGATTGAGCTGGTGAGAAAGGGATAAGAAGGCTTGTTCACTTAGATAGGGATATAAGATAAAAAAATTCCTTGATTCTCACCATTATTTAAGCCCCTTTGTAATACCCTGTGCAACAAAGATCGGAGATGGCTCTTTTGGTGTGCCGGCTTCAAAAGAGAAAGGAAGGAGGCCCTAAAAGGACTTGGATTGATTATAAACGTTTTTGTTATGTTGTATGCCAATTGTTACATACAAGGTTGCGTGGTTGTGTTGGTTGCTGGTTGTGTTTAAGCCAATACTTGTTTCTGGATGAAGTAGTCAATCTGGTTTGGCAAGTCTCGTGGACAGTTAAATGGTGTGAGCTCCTACTGTGCATGGACTTCTGTCATTTCTTTGCTTCCATTATTTTTTTCAGTTGCTTGATTTTCTTCTAATTTCTGCTGCTACTTATGTCACATAACATTTGTTTTTTTGGCAAAACTAGTTTTGAATGTTTATTATAATTTGAGCTCCTTTATCACCTAATGGTATACACCAATGTTTCTGTAAAGGTGTTGCCTAGGATCATAGATAAATCCCTAGTTTTGGTTATAGGTGCTACATATTTTGGGACCTATATTTTCCTCTCCTTATTGGCTGTCTATGCTATATATAGGTCAGATTGTGGGGAATTGAGAAGAAGCATAAGCAGAGGATGTTGAAATGGATTTACGGGATGCCTAGGGAAGATATTGTCAAGAATGAGGTCATTTGAAGAAAATACAAAAGAAATGTCGCAGACATTGCATGGAATATCTGGAATATCACAGGGATTGTGGTTATATCGGCCAATATCAACGATGTTTATCATCAATATCCTCTAAAAGTTGGTGTCTTCAAGGAAGATATTGTATAACACGTGGGAAAACAAGAAATAGGCCAATCTTGTGACATTTTGAATGCTGGACAATTCCTTGGGAAGTTTGGGGATAATGGGGGTGGGAGGAGCCGTAAGGGATGGAATAGGCTAAGACCATTCACATTTATTCAGGTCCAATTAGAGAGTGGATTATATTGAAGCCAAGGTTCGTGCACTTTGAGTAGCAATCAAGCAGCTGTCCTTATAATTAGATTGCCCTATATTGGTTGAAGGAGACTGAATTTCCTTATAAGAGTCACCTTGTTGGGTGTCTGTCTGTGGATCTTTGCTGATTGGAAGAAATCAGGTTTGTTTGCGTGAAGCTCTTGCTGTACAGAATCAACAAATTTCAAGGCAGATTCCCTACCTAGGTTGGGTGTCCGTTGCTCTTCTATCCAATTTGAGAGTGTGTATCATAGGTTGTAATTCTTTCTTTGATTTTATTTTTTTTTGCCAATTAGGAAAAACAAAAAAAGAAAAAAAAGAAAAAAGAAATAGAAAAAGAAAAAGAAGCTGGGGGCTATATGTAATGTTGATGGTATTGTTTCTTTTTTCTTTGAAATGATTTTTTTATCTTGCCTTTAGAAAAGGGGAGGAGTATTCAAAGGCTCAGCTTCCATTATCCTCAATTGTAGGTATGGCCACTTCAGCACCTGTTATTGTTCTTCCAGATTAATTGGCCACTTCACCTTGTCAATATTCTACATTCTAGACTGAGTTTACCATTATTTTCTTAATGACTGTGGGTCATCCCCATCCCACATGTGGCATACATGTACGGCAATCCCAACTGTCCAAATCGTGGGCCCTGTCATGGATGGAGAGTAAGCAGAAATGTTGTGAACAATTTTAACTATCTGACTTTGCATCTTTTAGTCATTCAATTAATGGCTGCAGATTAGATGGTGAGGATCCTTCGACGTCAAAATTTCAGGCTCCACAATTTGTATGATCTGAAATGAGTTACATTCACGTTACATGGATAGATGAGTCACCATGAATACAAACTACAGCCATCCTTTTCCATAACGCACCCAAGATACTAAATGGAGAATACTCAAAAGTTCAAGCACGGGAGGATGGGCTTTTATTATGACAAAATCTTAATCTTTAGAAGTCAATTGAATTGTATGGGATTTTGTTGACATGATTTGTTCTAATTAAGAAGTTTTGAACATAAATATTGTTAAAGGAGTTTGCTTTGTGGTGATCCAGAAATTATTTGTCGGACACGATTCAAGAGTAATGTGTCATGTCCAATTGAGCATAGCATGGCTAGTATCAAAAGCTGGGTCTAGTAACTGCATGTTATAACAGTTATCAATGTTTGAAAAACACATGGATTGGATTTTAGCTCCTCTGGACATGATTTGACAAGGGACTTGGACAAGCCACTGTGGAGTTCAGTTGGAGAAAAATCAACATAGTTATTAAAAAAGGCGGCGGCAAAGTTAACATAGTACATGTTAGTTTTGGGCCTTTCAGCTACTCTAGGTGTTGTGTTGGAGAAACCAACAATGCCAAAAAAGTTTTCTTTTGAACGCATGTTGGTTTTGTTTGGAAAGGATGACCATGGGGTTGAATAATTTATTTGTTGTTCATCCTCAAGTCCATATGCATTACTTAAGATCACTTCATGGGCCTGTTTGGAAGAAAGAAAGTTCCTTTCTAGTCAAGCTATCTGGGTCAAGTTGTCCGAGAGTAGGTTGACTGGTTTAGCTGACCCGAACTAATGCGGATTGGTGTTACTTTTCGAGCACTTAGGATAAGGAAGGATTAGTCATCACATGTGGTGCATGCGCCAAGGTATTCAATAATGGTAACGGTGGCCGTAATGGCCACCGCCATTAGTGCTACGATGCTGGCCGTAATGGCTGTTACAACCTTTTTTATTTTTTAAGAGTTTCAACACGCGGTCATGGGTTCGAGTACCCATTGTGGTGAAATCCCACTGTGGTGTGAGTGCATGAGTGTGTGTGGGGTATGAGTGCGTGTGTAATAAAAAAACATGTATCGGCCCTATAACGGACATTACAGCCCTGTAACATGTAATAGCTCCCACCATTACTGTTACATAAGGGCTGTATTTTTTTATTTTTATTTTTTGTTGTTGAAAAGTGATGATTTTATTAAGGAACGCTGAAACCCAAAGCAAAATAGAACTCAAACCAACAAAGGGGAAAAATAAACTCTTGCCCAAAACCTTCAAGGCTCAGACCCTACCCATTAAATTCAATTTAGCCCTGCTAAAAACTTCCGAAACCTGCCCACTAAGGTTCCTAAAACATCAATTATTCCACACACCCCCCCCCCCCCCCCCCCCCCCCCAATAATGACCAAATGCTTGCCAACATAGAAAGTCTCCATATTGTCCTCCCTTTCTTACCCATTTCTCCCCCATGCCAGGTAAAAGGCTCCTCTCAATTGAACCCAACAACAATAAGGACACATTGAACAGATCAAAGAAGCTCTCACATACTTCTTCGGCAAAAGGGCAATGGATGAATAGATGAGCAACTGACACCTCATTTTTAATATACATCACGCAGACATTTGGGAGCACCATGAATTGTGATCACCTTATTCCTATCCACTAGCCAAGCTAGAGCCATAACCTTGGGAGGGGCACTATAATGCCCAAGAAGGCCATTACGTAGCTGTTTTTTAAAACCTTGGCACGCACACACTTCTAACTTGGCTAATGTGGGACATTTGTGGTGCTTGAAAATGTCTAGTGGTGCATGTGAAACATGCAGGGTGCTTGAAGATGTACAATGTCACATGTAGGAAAGATGTATGATGGCACGTGTGGTACATGTGGCTCATGTACAACTTCTCACATGTGGCACAGGCAATGCATTGGCTCATTTGTCTAGCAAATTGACGTATTATAACAAAGATAAGCAGGTCCTTGGCATTCATTCATAGGAATGATGAATACCTTTCAAATGGTCAAAACAGATGCTAGGCTACATTTGTTTTTCTTACGTTTTATAAAGCGCAACGTGTAACAAATGCATGGATAAGGTCTTGACCTATAAAAGCCTGGTCGAGACTTAACTTTTTTTACTACCAAACGGCCCCTATGGATTATATGAATTGGAACTTGCTTTTCTTAAATATTGAGAATTATACAAGAGAAGAAAAGGCAGTGCAAACAAGAAAGAATTGGGTTTGTTGGGCTAACTGCTCAAGCATTAATTTATCAAGGCATGGGTCTTATCAATCGAGATAAGTCTAATTTACTTGAACAAAAAGTTCCTTTGTTTTGTTAATCATTTTTAGGGGCTTGTGCATTGAAGCCAACTTGGATGTTCTACATACATGCAGAGGTTTCATGTGCAACACAAAGTATTACGTAATGGTGTCGCTGGTACAATCCAGCCCCCATATTGGCTGATACCGCCTTGTGCCTTTTTTTGGTGAAAAATCTGGAGAGTTACTAGTGAATTTCTAAAAACCATGAGCCCAAATATGTGTCTTCTTCTTAATGTTGCAATGGGCCATTCTTTGGTGAGAATGTTGTTGTTGGGTAGTGTCAACTTAACCTTCTGAAAGTTGACTAGATAGGCCTTAAATCTAATCGTTGCACAAATTGACCATGAATTGGTGGTGTATGGGCCATTCCTTCGGTATTGCCTGAAATGGTCCTCTAATTTGATTCATTGAATCCTACTCAAATTTTGTGTTTTGATCCTCGAAATATGCCTAGATTATCATCATCATCCAAGCCTTATCTCAATTAATTGCAGTCGGCTACATGAATCATATTCTGCTATTCCATTCTATCTAGGGCCAGACCTTCAATTACACCATTGGTCATCAACTCTTTACTTACTACCGCCATCCATGTCCTTTTGGGCCTTCTCCTTTCCCTTCAAGAGGCTTCAACATGTACCACTGGACTCCCAATTGGCACGAATCTTGGTCTCCATTGCACATGGCCAAACCGTCTAATTCTACTTTCCCTCATCTTATTACCTACTGGTGCTACTCGTAAGTTCCGTCTAATGCATTCATGTCTAATTTTACCCTTCCTCATCTTGCCACCCATCCATCTCAACATCCTCATTTCAGCTACACCCATCCTGTGAACATGTTGTTCTTTAACTGCCCATCATTCTATCCGAAGTGGTCTTATAGCTATATCATAAAATTTCCCTTTCAATTTGAGTGGTACACAGTGATTACATACGACATCAGAGTCACTCGAAATAGGCCTAGATCTAGTTTAAAATTAGTTTCTAAGCTTCCTTCATGGTTGAAATGAAGTGGAAAAATAAAAGAAAATGAAAATAAAAATGTTCAAAATGGGCCCTTTATGGCTGTATAATGGTTCCAATATGGGCCAATAAATCCATTTTCTTTTTTTCATAATGGACCAGTTCACCCCCATATCGCATAGCAGGGTGCCCATTTCCTTGTTAACTGGTTGATACATAACCTTCTTTTAATACTATGGTGCGGCCGCATGTAGAGGTGCATGTAGGCTTGGTGATACTCTATTTGAGAGCACTATCTCAAGTACTCACATACATACTTTCTTTAATAATCATTTACGCATAATCGTTCCAAAAAAAAATAAAATTCATTACACATACGTCTTGCAGATAAAAGCATGTTTAATGTCAATGTTGCATTGTTTATCACTGCTCAAGTAACATGTGGATTTGGTATTACCTCAGGTGGCTTGTGGGAAACGAGCAGGAGCCTTCACATGCCTTCTTGATGAAACAGGGAGGTATGACTCACCTAAACTTTTAGATACTGATCTAAAACCAGATTTCAAAGTGTCTTCACTTAGAGAAGTTCATCCGCTATTGGAAGCAAACTTTGAGCTGATGCCATAATCCCAAATTGCTTAGAAGAGTACACAAGGGCAAGTGCCTGGTGTAATCATCCCGAAAATTCAACACTCAGTAGTTTGGGCACCCACCCATCTTGATTAAGGGGGCCTACACATTTGTAGACGGCGCACCATGTTTAAGTACAGTTGTAGTAGTCAAAGATTCACGTGCAGGATTTTCTCCATGTTCGTGAAACAGATTTGAGAGAAGATAAATAACAAGGTAATTACTCCCAAAGGGGCTGTTTGGGTTCAACTGGGCCAGTTTTTACCAGCTACTATGTTGTATTTGTGGGTACAGTGATGTGCAGTTGAACATATAGTGGCGGAAGCTTCATTGAGGACAGTTTCTAAAACACCCGAGGGTGTGCATGTTCTTAAATTGTTATTATTATTTTTTTCCTGCTAGGTGTCTATCCTATACATTTAACTAAAAACCCCATTTACTGCTCTGCTTTACGATGCTTCCATGTCATTTGCGTTCTGCGCATTATGGAACGCTGTCGGAGAGCTCCTTTCATTTTATTTAGGATTGGTAACAGAAAGGTATGCTTAATGAGGTCTCCTAGTTCCCTTCAAAAAAGAAAAAAAGGAAAAAAGAAGAAGAGAGGTCTCCTAGTTATCATGTAAAGAAAGCAGGTTTGCTAGCTCCACATGTACCTTTACATATCAGCACATGAACTAACATGGCGGGTGCACAGGAATATGAGGGATGCATAACATGGTGCCCACTGTGAAAGTGAACACACATGGAAACAAGACTGCTCCACCCATCTGCCAGGCTGCCCCTATACAAAAACAATGGACGGTCTAAAAGAACCTGCCAAACAGTCCACATTCAGTATGCATGGGTGGTGAGCCTTGATTGCCAAACAGTCCACATTAAGTATGCATGGGTGGTGAGGCTGATGAGTGGACTGTCCTGGTTTTTGCACATCTCCAAGAGTGGGGACAGTCTTATGCACTTTCTCAGATATTCAACAAACTAGCCAGCTTGGCACATGTGCTGCGTTAGAGGTGCATGTGGGAAGCGGTGCCTTCAGGCAGACGAACCCACATGCTTAATGTGATAAGAACCAGGACGCTCCTAGCTACAATCAGTAGCTTTTTCGCATTCTTTGGAAGAATGCATTCATTTGGTATGTTTACTTACCTCAGATTAGTTGTGTTGTGGAATTTGTTCCTTTGGTCACAGAATTTCTTTTGATTTGGGTATCAAAACATTCATTGTTTGTATGAAAACTCCTGTGGTTTTAAAGGGGGCCCTTCATTGTTTCCAAAACTAGTAAAAACTACAGTTTGAGCTGGGAATTTAGGGCATGAGAAGTTGATGTGTAGTGGCATGGGACTTCCTCTACTGTCCAATTGTTTCCAAGGGCCTGTTTGGATTCACATATTAGGATGTATTGTATTGTATTTGGGTACTGTTCATGTATACATTGGACGGTTTTCAGAATACATCCAAATCAATCAGATATTAATCAATGTTTGGATGAGAGGTATTGTTTGGCATAGTATACAAGACGTTATACAGATCAATCTTTGGATAGGACATATTATGTCTACGTATTGTACAAAGGAAGCAAAGCGAGCGATGGTGGAGACTCAGAAATCCGAGCTGCAACAGTTCAGAGGCCAGTCTCAGCTGCCGAAATTTGTAGCCCCGAAACGTTACAACCTCAAGCTCAGACCCAATCTCTCCGCCTGCAAATTCACCAGCATTGTCAATATCAATGTCGACGGCACTGCTGAGACCAGATTCATCATCCTCAATACTGCCGATCTCTCCATCGACGATGGATCGGTCTGGTTCAAGACTCGACAATCTGACAAGGGAAGAGCTGAAAAAAAAAACTCTTTTTTTTTTTTTTTCCTCTTTGATTCTATTGCTGTGGAAAGATGAGATTGATATGATGATGATTTGTTTTCTGCGGATGGCTCAGGAAGTTTATCATCCTTCGGAAGTCGTCTTGGTTGAAGATGATGAGATCTTGGTGCTTGCATTCAATGTATTTCTTCCTGTTGGGGTTTGGATTCTTGGGAACCTTGAATGACTTCTCGGGGTGATGGTGTAGAGATCTCTCCTTCTCCCGTTGGAGAAAAATCTCTTCAAATTTCAAACCTTCTCGCTGACGAATACAGTGCAATGAATACTCAGTACTGATGGCAACAGATCCGTCTTATAATACTCTGCCGTCGGGTCGAAAATTTGGCTGGAGATTGTATTCGCATGCATGGGATTCTACTCCTATCCACTCCAATCCAAACACCGTGAACATCACATCATACCTTCTAATCCGATACAATACATCCCAATATGCGAATCCAAACAGGCTCCAAAAATACTAGATTACTTACATAACCCTAGTCTCAATCCTTCTCTTTGTGAGAAAAATATCGGAACATCAAAATGCGTAAGCACCGGTTAATACATAGTTCATCCTTTTTTCATGTTTAAGCTGCATTTGGATGCCGGAGCAAATTGAACTGCAAACAGCCAGTTTAATCAAGAAGAGGAAATGAATGAACTGGAATAAAATCTAGCCACATCGCTGTGTTGAGAAGTCCTACTTGAAAGTAATACAATTGCAATTTGGTGCCTGAACCCTCTCTCTCTCTCAATTGATTCTGAGTTAGGTAATTACAAATCAGTTATTTCCACTTTACTAGACTCCTTGTTGCATCCAACCATAACCTAGTTTTTAGCTTTCCGACTACCCACTGATTGGTTTTCTGCTGTCGAAGGTCGCATTGGTTTTTGATGAACTCGTTAACAAAATAGGTGGTGGGAAAAAAAAAAAAAAATGCCATTTTTAGTACCTACAGCTAAGGGGCGGACTGTCCTAACTCCTAACCTGAAATACAAACGATGGAATATGTAGAAGAAACTTGGGCTGGCGACAAAACCTGCCACCAACAAAAGGAGAAGTGAGAAAAGCTTTGATTATTTACCAGGGTATGACCATCCACAGACAGAAAATCAGGGCGGATGTGGCGTTTCTGATTAATCCAAGCTGTTTAGTCATTGGGCCTACTAAATGTGGGCATTGCAAAGCTGACAAAACGTATGGTTGAGGTGAGTTTTTTTTTTTTTTTTTTTTAAAATAAAAATAAAAATAAATTTTATGGTTCAACGTCAGTAAGTCTTTTTAAGTAAATAAGCCCATGCTACTCAGCTTGTTTCAATCTGGTTTTGTAACTCTATGAGCAAATCGATGGTGCGGTTTGGTGTCGGGGTGCCCACGTCATCTCAGTTAATACTCTGCCAGCTTTTGTCCAAGAAAAGCTTAAAGAGTCAAAGAGAAGATAAATGACAATAGAGAAAAATAAAAGAGTAATTAGACGTCATTCAATGATCATTGCAATTAAACCACAGCTAAACTGTGATTAAATACAGGTTTTTGTGTCGACAACTCAACATTCTAACACATGGGAAGGCTACAGACGTACACTTCTGAAAATGTCCCCAGTAATGGGCCCCCATCATCATCACTTTTCTTTTTTTTCTTTTTTTTTGGTTCCAAACTATAAAAAGCCAAAGCTGCTAACCTACCTTCCCGCATCCAAAGATGAATCCAATGCCTTTCTTCCCGTTATAAAAAAGGTAGTAGGTTATGTGTGATTAACGGCATGGAAAACATGTGCTATGATAGGGACGGTTCAACTGTTGGAACATGGGCTGGAAATTGAAGTAATTGATCACTTGCTTTGAGTTTCGCCGATTGAATGGAGACCATTGATCTGACCGTTCCTTTTGTTAGCCCACTAAATGGATGGCTGCGAGCCTAATAGACGGTCCACCAGATGAACATTCCCGTGCGGATGGAGTTGCATAAAATTGTAATGCAAAGTATTGTTTTCTTGGGTTGTAAGAAAATTATATTTTCTTGAAGGAATGTGAATACGTGTGGGTAGAGAGACGTTCAAAACGTGTATGCATTCGTGCTACCATAATGCTATAGATGCGAGCAAAGAGACCCGTGAATTTTGAATGACCAAAATACCTTCCATTACCAAAAAAAAAAAAAGAAAAGAAAAGAAAAGAAAAAAAGCTGTCATTGCTTACATGGGGACTTTTTTATTTGAATGTGGACCATTAGTCATTGCCTTTTTTTTTTTTTTTTTTTTTTTTTTAATAATAAAATTATTTGAATGACCATCCATTTGTAGGCGTCTGGTTGGATGGAAAGGATTTTTGGACCATGGCCCATCCACAGCTGCTCTGTGAGTTTGAACGGTCAGAATCTTGTACACTTGTGTCATTTCTAGAGGTGGTGGACTCAATTCCCGTGTGACTCTCTCACAGTATTTTCTAGATTTGGGAGTGTGTCATTTCTAGAGGTGGTGGACTCAATTCCCGTGTGACACGTTTTGTTTTATCTCGCGATGTGCGGGCCGTTTCTCGTTCAGAATCTAAAATGCGCATGGCCGCGGGCTCCCGGCTTCGTTGGATCCCTCACTGTGGGGCCACCATGATGGATGTATCTTATATCCACGCCGTCCATCCGTTTTTCCTGATCATCTTAGGTCATGGTACCAAAAATGCAGTAGATCCAAGTCTCAGGTGGACTACACCACAGGAACAGTGGTGATTGAACGCCCACCATTACAAACTTCCTAGGGCCTAAGTTAACGTTTATTTTGCATCGAACCGTTAATAAGATCACAAAGACATGGATGAAGGGAAAACACACGAATACCAGCTTCATTATAAACTTTTTTGTGGCGCACAAGAAGTATTTAATGGTCTTGACAATTGTTTCCTGTAGTGTGGTCCACATGAAATTTGGATCTGTTTCATTTTTGGGTTCGTGCCCTAGAATAGGCTTGCAAAACGGATGGACGACGTGGATATAATATGTATACATGAAGGTGGGATCCACAGAAGCCGCGTTCCAAAATGACATGGTGCGTGGATGATCAACATGATCCTCGATCCTTTATAATTGGTGATCCACAACATAGGCCTAAAATTCGATAATTAACAGGGGGTTCTTAAAAACAATTTATGATTGATTTTCTTCTTACCATCCGTTGAAAGTAAATTCATCAATCAAAGGGTTAGGATCGTTTAATGAGAATGAATTCCATTAAATTCCACCATCGAAGGTGGGGCCCATAAGGTCAACAATCTGGATCATTAATTAACAGGTCCACTTTAACAATTACAAACTAAAGTCTCAAGGTATACACCTCTTCCTATCCCTGTGATACTAATTTATCTGTGATTTGCTTATGGTCCACGTGGCAAACAAGCATAAGATCAGAACCAATCATAATGCAAGCAATTAAGCATATCTGGGGTGGGCCACAAAACAAAATTTGAATCGACTTGAAAACCATCAATTAGAGGCTTTCTGGGGAAAGAAAAAATAGATGCTCTAAAAGAATTCGATTGGAAAGAGTCTTCCAATTCAAAGGTTGGGATAGTCTAATCAAAGAGAATGTTGGCATATGGCCTACCAAATGTAGGGACTTCCTGATGATCGGTCCAGATCTTATAGATGTTTTCCACGAATAACAAAATCGAGCCGGGTTTTCTCTAGAAGCTTCTGCCAATGCGTCATGGGTGATAATATCACGTGCATCTCGCGTGCATTTTATAAGCAAGTAACAGGGGGCAGTACGATCGCTGACTTCCCATGTATACCGTAGGGCAGACAAACTGTTCGTCTCTTGCGAATTACTAAATTGTGGGGAGGCAGATTGCGTACTGTGTAAACTCGGTAGGCCCAACTGTCATTAATGCATTTTATCAACTCCTTTCATCTATTTTAACAGATATGGCTTTATCAAAAAAATGGAGTGTATCCATTCCTCAAGTGCAGCACACCACCGAAAGCAGCGTGAATTGAAGATCTACAGTTGAAAAGTTATCGAGGGCGAATGAAGTTTTATATCAAGTTGATATTTGTGTTTTCCATTCATCCATGTCTGTCTGTTCTTATGAACAGATTGGATAACAAATAAACATCACCGAGGGCCTTAGAAAGTTTTCATCGGTGGAAATCAACGCTTTTACTTTTTTCGTGTGGTATGGTCCACTTGAGCTTTATGTATGCATCAATTTTGGGTTCAACCCCTAAAATGATGTGAAAAAACGAATGGACGGCGTGGATAAACTACATTCATTCACGGTGGGCCCAACAGAGTTTACTATAAGAGCCTACAGAGTAACTCATTACGCAATCCGATTTCAAATTGTGGTGGCTAATGCTACGCGCCTTCACATGCATATTATGGAAACCATGGGGCCCACTATAGATGGAGCGTTGGACGAAATTTAAAGGCTGACCGGACTTTCTTTGCCATCTGATTTCTCACGTTAGCCATTCTCCTTCTAATCGTCCATTTGATCACCAACGATTTCGTGGTGAGATTGATGATTCCTGGGCATGGTCAATCTCATGGCGCCCATGATTTGGACCGTCCGGATTGGGCGCGGATAGACAGCAGGAAGTTCCTGAGGTCTGAATCTAAGTGTGGTCAATGGTGATATTTGTGAGAAATCCACCCCGTTCATCCATTTTTTGAACTCATGACCAAAAATAAAGAAGGTCCAAAACAAAAGTGGGCCCACGACCGACAGGAAATAGTGGGATCCATAACTACTGTTGAAACATTCATCGGGGCACAGGGAAGAGGATTGGCTAGGGTACCTCACACCAGGTATATGGCTGATGTATTTACGTAAGCAAGTTTTGTGGGTTTGATTATAAGGTATGTGTTATATTCAAACTGTACATTCATTTGGCGAGCTTGTCCTAAAGCTTGAGATGTAAAATAAGATAGATCTAACTATCAAGTGGACCACACTGCAAGAAGCAGTGGGTGATTGAACGTCTACCATTGAAACCCTTTTTAGGGTCACAGAAATTTTGGATCAATATGACTTTTTTTTTTTTCTTCTTAATTCAGGTCTTTTTGACCTTATAAATAGATTGGATGGAAAATAAACATTATGACCTACGAATTTTTTAACAGTGAAATAATTATCTCTGCTACTATTTGTGGTGTGGTCCATATGATCTTTGAATATGATTCATTTTTTGAATAATACTTTAAAATGATCTCTAAAAATAAATGAACAGTGTAGATATAATACATACAACACTGTAGGCCCATGTAACTTTGATCTCCTTTGAATCCTTTGAACCGTTCGTACAACTCAGAGCTCGAGGAGCGTCAGTGCTCGTCTTGGCACGACACGTACACCAGCCAATCCGCTTCCGGGGCACAGAAGTTTTCTATCAGGACAATTTTTTATGTTTTTAGTTCATCCAAGTAGGAATGGCCTTATGAAGGGTCTGGATGACACATAAACATTAAGTTAGGCCACAGGAAGGTTATAACGGTTGGCATTTCCTTCCCCGCTTCTTTTTTTTCCCGTGGTGTGACCCACAAGTTTTGTATCAGGACAATTTTTATTTTTTTAGTTCATCAAAGTGGGAATGATCTTATGAACGGTTCGGATGGCACATAAACATTAAGGTAGGCCACAGGAAGGTTATAATGGTTGGCATTTCCCTCCCCGCTTTTTTTTTTTTCCGTGGTGTGACCCACTTGAGTTTTGGATCCACCTCATTTTTAACATCGTGTTTTGAGATGAGCTGGAAAAACGGATGGACGGAGTGGATTTCTCACAAACATCTTGACACGCCCCGCCTAGCTTTCGACAGCAGGGTGTCGCATCAATCCGCCTGCAACACCGCTCCGATACATGCGGGAGGTGAATACACATATACCGTAACGGGAAACGGATTGGCTACTCCCCCGACACCAGCCCCGTGGTTGGTGGTCGGTGCTATGTGGGCCCCACCATGATGTATGTATTTCATCCATTACGTTCATCCATTTTTAAAATGAGAGGTATATAAATCTCAGGTGGACCACACCACATGAAAACAACAGTGATGGGATATCTATTATTAAAATCTTCCTAAGGCTCACTGTACTGTTTATTTGGCATCTAATCTGTTTATTAGGTCATACAGGTCTAGATGAAGGGGAAAAACAAAAATCATCTAGATCTAAAAATTTTATGGCCCTCAAAATGTTTTTAATGGTCAACACATTCAACACTGTTTCCTATAATGTGGTCCATTTCAGATTATGATATACCTCATTTTTGGTCTAATGCTGTAAGATAATCTTTAAAAATAGATAGACGGCATGGATGAAACATATAAATCATGGTGAGGTCCACAGAGCACCGACCACCAGCCATTGGCTGGTGTCAGGGGGAGTAGCCAATCCGTTCCCCACCGTAACACGATAAACACCCCCCCCCCCCCCCCCCCCCCCCCCACCAATGACAAGTCCAATCCATCTTCTTCCAAATTTGTTATGAAATCAAACCCAAAAAACAAAAAAACCACGAAAGAGAGGGAATGTAACTAACCCAATTATTATCAAACAAAAGCCAACTTCCAATAACTGTCACTTAAGAATTTCAAACCAAGAAGGCCTATTTTTTTATTTTTATTTTTTGAAATCTTCATCTTTCTAAAATGCCAAAATTACCCTTCCCCATGAACTAAGGAGAAAAAATACAAGTGATTTAGAAAATAATTTACCTTTAGCCATGAAGGAACATTGCTGCGGTATCCGGTGACCAAAATGACTTAATCAACCTTCAATTTCTGTCCATTTACAAGCTCAACACCCCCTTTTGAGAACGTCTTGATTCCTGAGATTACTTTGATTTCACCCGATCTAATTTTCTCCAATGCACCAGTATTAAAAAGATGCATTGGAGAAAATTAGATCCGGTGAAATCAAAGTAGTCCCAGGAATCAAGAGGTTCTCAAAAGGAGGTGTTGAGCTTGTAAATGGACAGAAATTGGAGGTCGATTCCGTCATTTTGGCGTCTTCCCTTCTGTGTTCTTGAGCTGTAGGGGCCCCACCGATGGACGTTTTAGCCCGTATTTTGCCGTGTTTCCAAGCACCAACCACGCCAAAAATAATAGAAGCTTGTCCACCCACCAAAGGGGTAGCCATTTCATCAATAAAACAGCCATCGCGAATGTTGATTTCCCAAGAATTTCCCTCGGCAAGACGTGAACCTGAAAGATAGAATGAGAATTAGACAATTAGAAACAAAACCCACCAAGAATTCATCTACCCGAACTTGGAAAAATGCAATCTTTTCAAGAAATTTGCAACTAGGACACTCACCGAGCTGCGGACGACCATTGACGGTAAGGCATTGTGGTTGCAAAGGTCTAAAGACACTTCCATGCCGGAATTCCCACACCCGACGACCAATACCTACTTCCCTTTCAAGTCCTCGCCGGATTTGTACTGGCAAGCGTGCATCACTTCTCCCTGGAACTCTCCCAGCCCTTCAATCTCCGGCATGACGCGCTCTGCATTCTCACCTGTCACCACCACCAGCCAGCGGCAAATGTACTCAACCTCACCACTTCCGGCCATCCCGCTGGTCCTAACACGCCACCACCCGCCCGTCTCATCGTAATTGGCGGATTGGACGCATTCGTTGAATCGACGTTTGATATCGAAGTGCTCTGCATATGATTCCAAATGCTCAATGAATTGCTTCTTGGTTGGGTACTCCGGGAAGTTTTCCGGGAACGGAAGCTTCGGAAGCTGACAGAATTGCTTGGGGAGGTGGAGCTTGAGGCGATCATAGGTGCGTTTTTGCCACAAGGAAGCAATGCAATCAGCCTTCTCGAGTATGATGAATGGGACGCCCTGTTCTTTCAGGCAAGCACCGGTGGCCAGACCCGATGGGCCGGCCCCTACGATGACTGGGCCGTTCACCCACACACATCGCCGTGAGAACAAATCGTTATGATCAGAACTGTTAAACATGTTTGGAGGACTAAGTATGTGCGGTTGAGAAAGTGTATACAAGAAACTGATTGGTTTTTGGGTTGTTGATCTAGTGGCCAAGGAAGTTAACGGTTGTGATTGGTTTTGTAGAGAGACTTAGAGCTTTGGAAGATGAGAAGGTTTTGGAAGGTTGAGGAAGAGATAGGAGAAGAAGGTGAGTTGTAGTAGTGAGGTTGGGAGGGGTGGAGTGGGTTTAAATAGAAGTGTTGGCCATGATTGCTCCATGTGAGAGTTCAAATCATGAGGTCTAATTTTATTATATTTATATTTTATATTAATATTTATTATTTTATCCATATAAGTTACTTTTATCGATATTATATTGATAAATACCAAAATCACAAAGATTTGTAGGGTTTTCTAAATTTAATGAAATTATAGTTGAACAGTACTGTTAAAATCTTCCAAAAAATTCCTAGGATTGCTTGGACCCTAGCCACCATGGTAAACCTATGGCCTACAAGCCATGACTCAGCTTGGAACTTGATCAGCTGTTTGGTAGTATGTTGTGTTCCGCATCCACATAAATGATCTCACACATGCTGTCTTGAATAGGTTATTCATGTCATGCTGTTTCAGAATAACAGTACTGTTCTCTGTCTGTCAATCACCTGGAACTATGTGGAATTTGCCAGGAGCTTAAGATGACTTGTGTAGCATACATGAATTAGAGGTTTTATGCATGATTTACATTTTTACCAATGTTAGGGTACACCTGAATTTCAGATTCGGCTGATTTTTGAGGTAGACTATTGTTTGAACATGGGGATCTGATGCATGGATAGATGTTGCACATATATTATAGTGGGTCCCACACCAAGTCGACTCTATGACATTGCCTATGCTAATGGATCATTCTCCACATATACATGGTTAGATGTCACACATATCATACTAAGCTTCGCTAGCCAGCACACATGTACAAGTCATTTGCACCACAAGTACCAGGGTGGCAGGCAAGTGTAGGGGTGTACATTGAGTTGAACCGAGTCAAGCTGGCCTCAGCTAGGCTCGGCTCCATCACCAGGCACACCCAGCTTGAGCTCGGCTTGACTCGGTGATCGAGACAGCATCTCCAGCTCAACTTGGCTCGGTCAGCAATCAGACTAGTTCGAGTCGAGTTCGAGTTTATTTTTTGAGTTAAGTTCGAGTTTGAGTTCGATTGCTTATTGACGATCGGACTAGTAAGTTGCGGCAGGTGTAGGGGCGACCGGATAGGGTAGGTACTGTCGGGCAGTCGAGCAGGGGCGATCAGACAAGGTAGGGGCTGCAGGATAGTCGAGCAGGGGCGAGCAGGCAACAGGGAGAGGGAGAGCTCGGGGCCTCGGGTGAGCGTTGCAGGTGGCTGACAGGCTGAGAGAGGGAGAAGGAGAGCTCGGGTGAGCAGCACAGGTGGCTGACAGGCTGAGAGAGTGTGTGTGTGTGTGTGTGTGTGTGTGTGTGAGAGAGAGAGAGAGAGAGAGAGAGAGAGAGAGAGAGAGAGAGAGTTAAGACGAGTCAAATTGAGTTGAGCCGAGTTCTAGAACTCAGCTTCGAACCGAGTCGAATCGAGTCGAGCGAGCTAACCGAGCTAGCTTGGTTCGTGTACAAGCCTAGGCATGTGAAATATCAAAGTCATCCATCAGACATTACCACAAGTACAGATTCCCTTGATTGAGAATCGGGTTAGCCCACAAGTCATGTGGGAAACAATGTTGTGAGCAAATGTATGATTGTGAAAACATCGGCCAAACAAACAAATGTATCAGGGCACACCTGTTAGATAGGCCATCTTTATCTTTGGGTGGTAACATCTATGGCTTGAGGTTCACCTAATGGATGGATTGACTATTCTACCTGTTTCCCATGTGTCATATGTGGTACTGTGTGCACTAGCTAACTTATACGCATGTGGGCTTAGTAAAGCTTGTAGACACCTATGGTCGAATCATAAATCGATTCTAATGAGCATTTGTATAAGAGATATTCTAGGCTTTTTAGTAATTTACTTTGAACAAGATTTTTAATGCTTGCATTGATACTCCTTGAAAGTACTGAGTTTATAATAGCTTCATGAATTTAAATTTCTAAGATTAGCATTGTTATGGGAAAATATAGCCCGACCACCTCCAGGGACAGGCTTGGGTTGACAAGCGCATATTCCCACAGCTCGTCTAAAAGAACTGAGCTTCACACTAGCCAGGATGGCTTCAGAGTGATGAGCTCGGCAAACTGACGAGTATATCCCTCTGCTCGTAACAAGGTGACAATTCGTACGAATGATACGATAGCTTCCAACAGATGCAGGACTCTCGAGCTTTTCTCAAGAATCAACCAATTGACACGGATGATTGATGGTTTAGTTCGGCTCGACACTAGAGGCTCTCGGAGATCGAACTTAGTAGGGCAATGATGGTGTGCCAGATGATGTCCGAAAATGCAAGGAAACTCCTCGACTCATACAGAGCTGCATGACAATCCCCCTCGACATAGAGGATGTTGTGCCATCCCCTTTCCTCAGGTCGGCGAATGATCGTCTCCAAATGGGCACAAATTCAGGGTAACTGCTGGCACCCATCACTCACACATAATTGTCTATCGCAAAGTTATAGGGTAACTGTCAACCTCCATTACTCGTGCACATTTTTCCTAAACAGCTAAGATCATGCCTAAGATGGCGGGCCACCTCATCCCACAAACACTATAAGTAAGGAGAGCCATCAACACGAAAACGTACACAAAATCTCTCGCCCTAAAACCTTCAACACGACTAGCTAGACTCAAATTCCTAGCCTGAGTTAGGTATTGGAGGGTCTCCTGCTCTAGCCAGTCTCTTTTGGCTTCTTCTTGTATAGGTGCTCGGAGGTCAAAAGAGGGCGGTCCAAATTCTTGCATCAACAAGCATCATTAATGTTTTGGAATTATATGATCTTGAGCCAAAATCCTTATCCTTTGGGCTTCAGTTTGTTCTTTGCATAATCAAGCTTTCATTGTTCATAATCCGGGCTTCAAGCTTCTGATATAATAGCACCCAAAAATCTTCCATGTAAGATCTTCTTATTAAATAGGATTGGATCCGTCCCTGGATTTAAAGTGTAAGACATGTTCGTGGACTCTATTTTTATCTAATCATATGACATGAGAATATTGGGCTGATTAACTTCTAAACCATGTAGAGAAACAAATGAGTGTGATGTAAAAAATAAAAATACTCGTCAAATATCCTTTTAACATCATATGTACCAAGTAATACCATGTGATGATATTGTTAAAAGTTTTTTTTTTTTCAATCTTTTCAGATATCTTCCTTAAAAACCATACAAGGATTTATGTAAATTGATGAAAAAATATATTTCGATTTCTAACCATCATTCCACAATACATATAAGTTAACATGATCATGACCATCTATAAAATCATTTTAGATAAGTCAATTTCAATCTCAAATCATAAAAAAATTTCTATGATTTAATGTTGAAAAGGATATATATCATTTAATCTCTCATAAAGAACAAAATAAAATAATTTATCTTTTTAATTCTTTTTTCTTCTTTTTTTTTTTTTTGAGAGGTTTTTATTTTTATTTATTATTATTATTATTTTTTAAAACTAAATGATTTTTAAAGGCTCCATCGATTTAAAATGATAAAAGAAAAGCCAAATAAAACTTAAAATGAAAGAGAACAAGTATAATTTGGATTATAAATTAAATAGTAATTCGTAGAATTTTGATAACACTAGTTAAGACTTACTAGCCATCTTAGTCCTAAATTAATAGCAATATTCCTTTGAGCGCTTTGTTCAAGCTGATACATCAATAGTGGCAAGATTTGGCAATCTAATTGTACAACATTGATATGGGTATGTACAAATATATTATTATTGACATGCCTGTACAAATAGCATGGTTCTAGAGTAAAGATGTTCCCACAGGTGCCCTTTCTTTTAATTGTACTATAATTCCTATTTGCAAAAATCCTTTGTTGTTATTATTATTATTGTTGTTGTTATTAGTATATATTACTACTGTTGCTTTTGTTATTATTATTATTGTTGTTGTCATCTTTGTTGTCATTTATTTTTATAGTACTACAAAATTAACTACTTCACGATGAAAAATAGAAAGCAAAGATTTACCTATAAACAAATATAAGCATAGTGATTTTTCTCAAACAGTGGGAGAAGAAAAGAATATAATGTCTTTTTATTGATGATAGTACTAAGTTTATTATGTTTCGAGAGAAAATTATTACAATTCAAAAACTGAACATTATCCAAACACCAAAGACAAATTTTCATTCACGAGACAATATGCTATCACAGTTGAAGTTTGGTGAGATTTTTACTTACCATCCTAACAAGTTATGTGATGACTTTTAAAAATTTTGATAAATCTTCTTGCAAATTTAATTTATTTTCTTTTCCTTTTACAAATATTACCCATGCTTTAGTTTTCTTTCTTGAATTTTTATGTTCAAGGTTGACCATATTCAATTCAAATTTACACAGTGATATGATAACTTCACTTTGCCAAGCAAGCATTAAACTCTTAAGTGTGGATCATCTTTGTTGAAGGCACAATGGATTCATGTGTTAGATCCACACAAACTATCCATTTTTTCATATCAGTTTAAGGCATGAGGCAAAAAATAGTCAGCTCTAAGGCTTAAGTGGGCTACACTACGGTACAATGGGAATTAGATGTATATTGTTGAAAACTTTTTAAGACTACTGGAGGGTACGATCAAGCTGATATTTGTGTTTTCTCACGTCCAGGTCTGTGTGACCTAATGAAAAGTTTAGATCGCAAATAAACCTCACGATTGGCCCAAGGAAGATCCAATTTTAGTTGTTCAATTCTCACTACTTTTTAAGGTATGGTCAACTTTTGCCTTGAATGTGCCTTATTTTTAGGCTCATGCTCTAAGATAATGTAGAAAAATTAATAGACAACATGGATCTAACACAAATCATGGTGGGCTAGAGAAGCTCAAAATCAATTTTCGATTACACGGAAGAATGAGAAAGGATGGCACAAAGCTTAGCCGTGACTTCAACGCAGACTATCTGCACTCCAAACTCTTTAACCTGAAAACCGAACTCTTACTTGCAAAATTTTTCCTGAATCAGATTCTGAAGTAGATTCAATTTGCTCCGGATCAGCCCACGGGAATCGTGGAGAGAAATTAAATGAACGGTCAAGAGAAATGGACCAACGACCCAAATTATATGTGACCGTGTGGCCCACTTTACTATCAGATCACTCTAGTTTTTGTGACATTGTGTTGTGAGCGGCTCCGATCTGGCACGTGTTTACATTTCCCACGTGTGAGGTGGTGCAGTTTTATCAATTGTGTAGGGAGAGGGAGAGAGAGTGCATTTTTCTCAGGGAAAACGACGGGTATCCTCAATCCGATTCGGAAATGATAATAAGGAAACGGGATCTAGGGTGAGATTGGCTGCGGACCACCTGGGATTTTTTTCCATGTTGCGGACAGCCTGCAGGCCAGACGGCAGGAAGTTCGTGCGGTCGTAAGTTAGGTGGGTCCCACTGTGATGTTTGTGAGAATTCCACCCTGTCCGTTCATTTTGCTAGATTATCTTAGGGCCTGTTTGGATTCTCGGTTAGGGGTATATTGCATTGTATTAATGGGTCTGATGTGACATAAGCAATGTTTGGTTAAGAGTACTCGACCTTCGTATACGAAGCGCGTGAATACATTCGAAAGCCAGTTTCTCTGACTGACGGTATAGTACTGTCAGTGCATGCAACTGCCATTTGTACAATGTCTTCATTGCGTTGTAAACGCGGACGACTTTCAAACAGACCTTTTGGTTTTTGTATTCTATAGAGAACGAGCGATCTTTTCTACCGCCTTCTCCATAGCTCATCCGAGAGCCTGCATGTCGGCATTCTGCATCGAACCGGCCCTTCCGAAGATCCGTTTGCACATACAGTCACCGTTATAGCACTTTGCAAGCTTTCTCGTTGCACATCGAGCCATCGTGCAAAGCAATTCCTATTACCCAAAGGCAAATCCATCAGGTACGGTTATCTTCCTCTTGCAAATCGGGTTAGCTATATTTAACCACCTATAACATTGACTGGATCCTCTGACTGTATCATGGACTATATCACAGGAAGTTCAAACCGGGTTGGATAAACCGATCAGAAATTATCAGATGCAATTTTTCAACTATTTTGGTAATTTTTTTTTTTGTTTGTTTGAATTGGGTCCTTTGGAAGAAGCTATCATATGTTTTGTTTTAAAGTCGCAAGTAACTGTATTATAATATTTTATCTCATTATCTCCCTCTAGGATATAGTACGACACAAAGGTGGGCCACATCATGGTCGGTTTGCTATTTCGAAACCAATGGACGGCGTGAATGAGCTCCGACCTCATCGTGGGGCCTACGGTTAGGCATACAGATGAATCACATCAACTCACGGTGGCCACCACTATAATATGAAGTGAACGAGAATTGGATAGGAAAGAAAGAACAGTTCAAACTGTACCATCACCATCTATGAAATAAAGGAGCATTCGAAAGTGAAGGTCCACGGATCAGATCATGTTGGATGGATCTCCTCATGTATGAGGTATGAAGATCATGATGGACGGATTAGATCACGTTGGACGGATCAGATTATGACGGACGGATTAGATCACATTGGATAGAACAGATCATGATGGACGGATTAGATGAAGCATATCAACTGACGGTGGGCACCACCACCTACGAAAGAAACGAGAATTAAAAATAATATATGAACGCATCATGCAAAGCAGGTATTGTTAGTTGACCGTTTGTACAATACGCACGCCTACTACTTCGTATCCAGACATTGATCTGTACAACATATTGTAAACTTGCCCGCACAATACCTCCTATCCAAACATTGAATAATGGCATGGTGATAAGGATGTATTTTGAGGCCTGTCCAATGTATACATGAACAGGACCCAAATACAATACAATACAATACTATACACGAATCCAAACAGGCCTTGATGTATGTAGTATTGTATATCCACCCCATCCATCAGTTTTTGAATCCATACCGTGCGTCAGTTTTCAAGGTCGTTTTAGGGCATGATCCCAATAATGGAGCTGATCCAAATATCAAGTGGCCCACACAATTGGGATTGAATGGCCAACATTAAAAAAATCTTGTGGCCCATGGAAGTTTTGGATCAAGCTAATATTTATATTTTATCTTTTGTCCAAGTGCAGGTACACTGGTCAAATTTGGATATGCTTTGTTTTTGGGATCATGGCCTCTAATGAGTTAGAAGACTGATGGACGGTTTGGATATATATCACTTACATCAATGTATGCTCCATAATTAAGGCAACACCCAATTACATGTAGAGCTGGGCAAAAAAGACCCAATCCGGTGGTAGACCCGATCTGACCCGAACCAATGGTCTGGATCGGTGTGGATCGGGTAGCCCCATACAGATCCGAAATCTTTTTGGGTCAAGTTCGGATTGGCCCTGATCTGATCTGACCCGAAAATACGATCCGAATGGATCCGTACCAATCCGATCCTACCTGATCCGAAGTAGTTCTTATTGATCATTCTACTTTTTCCTGTGGTATGGTCCACTTGAGCTTTGGATAAGCATCAATTTTGGGTTCAACCACTAAAATTATCTGCAAAAACGAATGGACGGCGTGGATAAATCATATGCATTCAAGGTGGGCCCTAACAGAGTTTACTGTGTACAATAACAAGTGGTTTGCTGGTGTACCGCACAGAGCTATGTAGCTAGTTGTGCGCTAGCTGTAGGTACGTGTCGTGCCAAGATGAGCACTGACGCTCCTCGAGCTCCGAGTTGTACGAACGGTTCAAAGGATATCAAAGTTACATGGGCCCCATAGTGATGTATTTATTATATTTATACCATTCATATATTTTTAGAGACCATTATAGAGCATTGTCCAAAAAATGAATAATGATCTTGACCACACCACAAATAGTAGCAAAGAATGATTTTCACCATTAAACAATTTGTGTGGTCCACAAGATAGTTAGATCTATCTTATTTTAGTCTCAAGCCTTAAGACGAGCTCGCCAAATGAATGGACGGTTTGGATATAACACATACCCGACCATTAGACCCATATAACTTGTTAACCTCAATACAGCAAGTCACATTTGCGTGAAAAGAAAGTCACTACACTTTAGTGCAGTGCACGTCAACGTAATTCATACAGAGAAATCGTGATACACTTCTTTCATACTCATGTGAGGCCCACCTTGATGTATATATTTTATCTAAGCCGTTCATCCATTTTGACGTATCATTTTAGGCGTTGAACACAAAAGTATGATATATTGAAGACTAAAGTGGACCACACCATATGAAATGATCTGAATCGTACCCAACCCAATCCGACTCGGTTTCCCTGACCAAGTCGGACTCGGTTCGAGTCAAGTTAATCAACCTGACTCGAACTCAGTCTCGGATCGAATCGAGTTCGGGTCAGACTAGTTGAATTACGGATTGGACCGAGTTAGGTCCAATCCGATCCGATCTGGACCGATGCCCAGCTCTAATTACATGCTACCTGGGTTTAGGCAGCGGATTGCGTGTGAACTCGAGTATAGAAATATACTGTGCAGAGCTGTGTGGAGCCCATAGAGATGTTTGTTCAACTTCGCCCATCTGTTTTAAAAGACTACATTAGTATCAGATTCTAAAAAAATCAAACATACAAAACTCATGTTAGCCATGCCATACGAAATAGTGGTGATTGAACGCTTGGCAGTGAAAGATTTTTTTATATTGGGATAATATTTTAGTTAGGATTTGGTATGTAGAATCACACAGATATGGATCTAGAATAGCAATCCAAGAGTACTAAGCAATCACAAGAAACACAAAAATTTAACGTGAAAAATCCTTGCGGAAAAAAATCACAGCACAAAGTGACAGGAAATTTCACTATGAAAGCATAGATTACAAAGATAGAGGACTTATCTTGCTTGAGCAATCCTTAAACCTCTCATTTTCTCTACCTCTTGAAACCCTAGAACCCTTTTAGAAACCCTAAAATGCCTTAGAAATTCACTTAGAATACTTCCTAGTCCCATATACACCCCTATTTATAGACTTAGAAACAAGTGGAAGCAGAATAGAAAACAAAATTTGCAGAATCTTCTTTTCCGTAAACGAATTTGCGTAAATCTTTGATGTCATCGAAACACCTTCGATGTTGTTGAAGAGACACTAAAAGAGTCCAGCGAGTAAAGATGGATTTTGCAAACATTCTCGATTACTCGACCTGACTTCGATGTCATTGAAAATTGACACCAATATGTCAGCGATCAACAGAATAAATCTCCAAAACATTTGATGAATCGATCGCTGTTCGATGTCATTGAAGGTGACATCGAACAGTCAGTCAATGACATTGATAGACTCTATACTAGACTAGATTTAAGACATCTAATACAACGATCTTCACCATGTCTTCAATCTTCACCGGTGTACCTCCTTAACATCCTCTCTTATCTCTGTATCTCATCATATCTTTCGATTAATGTTTCACATGCATATTTCGTCCTTGTTTTACGCCATTGAAAAGCTCAGAAAATTTACACAGAACTTGAACTTCTCTAAAGGAACAATCTTAGTAAGCATGTTTGCTGGATTTGAACTCACATGCCTTACCACCATTGCTCCCATCTTTTTCAAAAATAAGACGTAGTCTTCTATACCTTATATGTATCAAAGTAGCCATCTCATCGCCATCCCATGTTACTAGCCGGGGTATTTTCTCACAATACCGATAGCCAGTGAAATAATCGGTCTAATACAGACCATGGCATACACTTCAAATCGCACTTGAATAAGGCCCATGAGACATATTCTATTTTTCCTCATCTGTTTTAAAACACGTCCTGAAGAAAACTTGAAGTGAGCCGCGTAGAGAACACTCATCAACTTTTCTTGGTCCATCATATACTTGATCGATACGTACTCAAGGTATTCTGCTTTAGATAACCAAAGCCTAATCCTCTTCCAGTATCTATGAATATCACTGTCGAGAACCATCTTTGTAACCCCCTAATCCTTCATCTCGAATGTCTCACTTAACCGAGTCTTTAGATGTTAATTTTAGACATGACATGATGGGTGATCTACAACGAGAGCATATGCGATATAAGAGTCATCCATGTACCTCGCCAATATCCTGTAATTATACCGTGTGATTCTTTTCATAGGTGGCCGCTTCACTTGTTCTATATCGCCGTTCGCGCGTCTCAGCCTTCATGCCCTGCCTACTCATGTGGCCATGCCCAGCATGCCACACACGTGTAGAGGTGGAATCTGCTACAACCACTGCAGCTCCACTTGTTGCAGTGCTCCCTATTAACCTGTAAAGATTATCGAGTCATTACGCTTTTATGATAACACATGCCCTCGTAGATACTTTAAGGGCACTGTCAGTGCCCGTGAACTTGCATCCTTTTGCCTCAAGTGCACTAAGAGAAATCAGATTCTTATTCAAATAAGGAACGTGCATGACATTATTCAAGGTACGCTCCACCCCATCAAACATCTTGATGCGCACTGTACCAACAGCCACAACATTGCATGCACTGTCATTGCCTATAAACACCTGTCCACCATCGCACTCCTTGTAGCTGGTGAACTAACTTCGATGGGGAATTATGTGAAAGGATACCCCTGCGTTTAGAATCCACTCGCCCCTACAATTATTGTATAGGCGACTGATTGTAGACATAGTCAAGACGTCACCATTACAATTACTCACTCCATCTAACGTAGTAGCGTTGGCCTCCCTGTATGAAGCCTCAGATTCTTCTCTCTTAGATTTAGGATTTACATAATCATTCTTCATGTGTCCTTCCATCCCACAACTCTGGCACTTTAACATACTTTTGCGCTTGCCCTTGGATTTAGATCTAGAGCTTGAAGATCGTATACTTTGTTTAGAATTCCTGCCCCCCGTAATCAGTACATCGGAAGATGTCTCCATGTCGCCATAAACTTTCTCATAGCCTTCCCTTGAAGGGCTACGATAATGGCGTCAACACTTAGGGTTTTATTTGTGGCGCATATCGTGTCCTTGAATGACTCATACGATGTCCGAAGAGAATTCAACAACATACATGCTTGTTCCTCATCTTTGATTACTTTCTCTATATTTAGCAATTTGCACACCAATTTATTAAAGTTGCTGATGTGGGCCTTCGGATCTCCACTCTCTGCTATCTTGAAGTTATACCACTGTAGCTTCAAGTGTAGGCAATTTTCAGAGAATTTTTTCGCATAGACATCTTCTAACTTCGCCTATAACTTAGCTGCAGTTTTTTGCCTCATGACATTGTAGAGAACCTCATCTGTGAGATACAAATGAATGTAAGATAAAATATTACTATCAAGAGTCTCTTATTATTCATCCTTCATAGTTGTTTTCAACTCTTTAAGAGCCTTAGCTTTGTCTTACTAGGTTAATAGGCTAATCATCTTAATATTTTATAACTCAAAATTATTTTTTTCTAAATACTTCTCAATATCAAACTTGACATTTCTCATTTATGCTAATCCTGTAGATTCAGATCTATGTCCTAACAATTGCTTTGATACAACTTGTTAGGATTTGGTCTGCAGAATCGCATAGATATAGATCTAGAATAGCAATCCAAGAGTACCAAGCAATCATAAGAAATACAGATATTTAACGTGGAAAACCCTTGCTAAAAAAAGCCATGGCACAAAGCGATAAAAAATTATTTCTCTATGAAAGCACAGATTATAAAGATAGAGAACTTATCCGGCTTGAGCAATTCACAAACCTCTCCTTTTCTCCACTCCTTGAAATCCTAGAATCCTTTTAGAAACCCTAGAATGCCTTAGAAATTCCATTAAAATACTTCCTAGTCCTGTATCTACCCCTATTTATATACTTAGAAACAAGTGAAACCGGAATAGGAAACAAAATTTGCAGAATCTGCATTTCTATAGACGAATCTGCATAAACCTTCGATGTCATCGAAGAGACAATAAAAGAGTCTAACGACTAAACATGGATTTTGCATAAATTTTCGATTACTCGACTCGGATTCGATGTCATTGAACATGTCTTCGATGTCATTGAAAATTGACACCAATATGTCTAGTGACCAACAAAAAAAATCTTAAAAACATTCGATGAATCGATCACCATTCGATATAATCGAAGGTGACATCGAACAATCAGTCGATGCCATTGTATCAGACTAGATTTAAGATATTTAATACAACAATTTCCTATTGTTTATCTTACTGGTAATAATTCTATGAACAGTTTAGATGGCAGATAAATATCATGGTCCCTCCAAGAAGGTTTCAACTGTGAACGTTTCTATTATCGATGTTTTGTTGTTGTGGCCCACCTGAGTTTTATATCTTTCTATTTTTTAGAATCTTGTAATATTATGGCCTTTAAAATCAGAAGGACGGAGTGTATTTGTCACCTACATCTCTGTGGACCCCACAAAGCCCCGGGCACCGTGCCAGGGCCTCAGGCAATCCGCTCCCTTGCGTGTATCGGTTGGAGGACGTACATGGTACTCTACAAAATCAAATGACCCACGTTCAGTCGGCGCGTGACTGTGATGCCCAACGTGATACTTGCGTGTTACATCCACGCCGTCCATCCATTTTTCCAACTCATTTGAGAGTATGATACAAAAATTGAAGCAAATCCAAGTCTCAGGTGAACCACATCACAAGAAACAGTTTCGATTGAACGACTACAATTAAAAACTTCTTTGGGCCATAAAATTTTTGGATCAAGCTCTAATATTTTTTACTTCCTTTCATCCATGTCCGTGTGATCTTATCAAAAGGTTGGATGTCAAATAAACAATATAGAAGACATTATGAAGTTTTTAATCGTAAACGTTTAATCACCACATGTTTACTGCAGTGCGGGCCACCTCATAGTTCGGCCTGCTTTATTTTTAGCTTCAAGTCTAAAATGAACTGTAAAAACGGATGAACAGCTTTGATATAAAACGCATACATCACAGTAGGCCCCACGGTTATGGATCCACCGAGACTATGGCTCCCGAGATCCACCCAATCCGCGTTCAAAAGAAAAGTCTCCCTAAAAATTCTTTTGGGGCAACATAAGTTTTTGATCAAGCTTAACCTTTTTTTTTCCCTTCATCCATATCTTTTTGACTCTATGAACAGGTTAGATGACAGGTAAACATTACATTAAGCCCTATAAAGTTTTCAACGGTCGAAATCATTATTCCCACTCTTTCCTCTGCATTATCAACTTGCGCTTTTGATATGCTTTAATTTTCGGCTCGAGCAGTATAAAATGATCTGAAAAAATGGATAGACGGCACGGATAAATCACATACAGTCAAGGTGGGCCCAACTGAGTTTACTCAGTACGATAAAAGCATACTGAGTAAGTACGTAGTCCGATTTCCAAAAGATGATCATCCATGATTTCTCGGAGGGCGGTTAATCTGTGACGTTTGTACTTGTTTGGGGACCTACCATAATGTTGGGCCAATCTACTCCGTCCATAATATAAAAACCCCCTGTTCTCAATCGTGCCTAAAAATTAGGTTGATCCGTACTCTGGTGGGCCCCACAAAGTAAACTCATTACCAAACAAGAGAGAGAAACAGATATTTTTTACATCTCCAGGTCACCGAATCCAGCCAAAGAGTGTCCTGTGGAGTGCTCTCTCCTCTCTTGGGAATACCAAACAGGGAAACACTCTCATTTCCTCTCTCATAATTATATGTACAGGCAAGTTTCATTTTATGCAAGTGGAGAGCATAGTTCAGTGATCCAGACCATTGGTCTGTTGGGCCCCATCATGGATGGACGGTGTGCTAAAAATATTTTCAATGGGACAATCCTAAGCTTTCATTTTGTGGCCTGAAAATAAACGGTCAAAAAAATACAGCAATGGCCAGCTGAACTGAAAAAAGCCCAACATGGGCGGCTAACATCTTCCAATCTGGAAGACCTTTGAGGCATGGTCCACCTACGTGCCATCCAACAGGCCAATGGTCTGGATCAATGAATCATAAACACCACTTGCTTTTCAGTGGATTCCATGGGGTCCAGCTGTACGTTCAATATCTCCCCTGAGATCTTAACCACCAAATCAGGCCAACAGATCAACGATTTAGATCACTGAAACCCTGGACACCAAATCAGCCTTTCGAAGGAAGTTCCTGCAAAGGGATGCTAGGTGGTGCCAACCGTGATATTTGTGAGAAATCCACCCCGTCCGTCCATCGGTTTTGCGAGCTCATTTTAGATGATTCAACCAAAAATGAGGTGTATCCAAAACTCGAATGGGCCACACAAGAGGGAAATTTGGGGAAAGAAATGCCCACCGTTGAAACCTTCCTGAACTCCACCTTGATGTTTATATGCCATCCAAACTGTTAATAAGGTCATTAACTCTGGTATGAACTGAAAAACAAAAAAGTTAGACTTATACAAAACTTTTCATGGCTATATGAATGTTTCAACGGTTCTCATTGAATCCTCACTGTTTCCTCTCGTGTGGCCCCCTTGAGTTTTTGATACATCTATATTTTGGATGTAATTCCTAAAATGATCTCGAAAAACGTATGGACGGAGTGGATTTCTCAAAAACATCATGGTGGACCCCTCCCAGCATCCCTGCGCCAGAATTCCCTGCGAATGGCTTTGGCAGGAAATCCGCGTCCTCCCTGGAATGCCCTCTCTCCCTCTCACACACGGAATTTATAGTTTTAAAAGCTCCACACTCTCTCTCTCTGCATTGGATCTTCCAAGCTAGTCTCTCACCCTCCTCTTCCTCCCTAATCCAATCTAATCTCAACCCTTAATCAAACACTAACCATGATTATCTCCATAACAAAGCCCGCTCTAAAACCGAAGCGCCCCATCTTTCCAATCACACCAAGACCACCGCCATCTCTTTTCTTCTATTCCATCTCCAATTCCCACCAAAACCCAAAAATCTCATCCCCCAATACCTACAATTCCATAAAATCAAACACCCATCTCATAAAACCTCACTTAGATCCAATTCCCACCTCACAAACCTCTCCTCCTATTCCCTCCACCAACAATAGCCATTTTCTCCATCTGGGTAGCTCAAAGGTGTTGGTATTGTGTGGTTTTGGGTATTGGATCCAAGGGTTCAGATGCTTCCCTTGGCTGGCTCTCAACTTCCACATGGCCCAAGGTCTTAACCTCTACCCTTCTACACTGCAGCTGGTGCAGAACACTGCTAATCTGCCCATGGTAGCTAAGCCTCTGTATGGTGTCCTGTCTGATGCCATTTACATTGGAGCTGCTCATAGACTCCCTTACATATCCTTTGGAGGTTGGTTGTCTTTTTCATTATTAATTTTATTTTTTTTTAAATTTTTTTATTTTGGGAACTATTTTTGGAAATTCCTCCAGCTACATGACATCCAAGCTCAGGTAGGCTAGGGATGTCGGTTGTCAGCCAGTCATTGGACTTTTGCCGAACAATCATGAAAATCCTTATTTCTTATATGATATCTGACCCAGATAACTGGGACAAGGCCATGATGGCGTTGATTTTATGTTCTTTGTTTGCTTCTGATGTTTCTTTATCTGTATAGAATGTGAAAGGGTTGTGTTTGAATGGAAATCATATCTGGGTCAATGTTATTTCCCAATGAGTTAGGTCACTGTCTCATTGAATTTGGATTTGTTCGTATGTGTGTTTTGTTGATTGGGTTGTGTGTGAATTTACTGAAATATACCTCTCCGGCTTGTGTTAGTGTTGAATTGTCACTTGGACTTCTGTTTGTTGGTTTTGATATGTTTAGGTTTCTTACCATCTTGAATAATAATGGTGGTCTTCTTATTTGTAATATTTATAAAATTTGTGGTATTTTTTTTTTTTTTTTTTTTTTAAATTTAATTCCTGTCTCCACATTTTTTTAAAGGTTTTTATTGATGGGTTTTAATCTGTAGTTCCATTTGGACAATCGTTACCTTTTTTTGGGTTTTTATAGTCAATTACTGAATTTGTGGATGTTTGTTAACAGGTTTCTATTCTTAATGTATATTAAGAAGATCAGCTATTATTGGAAAAGGAATCTTACTAATCCAATCATGTTTTTTTTTTAATTAACATTTCTTTCTTGATTAGTTTGAGAAAAAAAGCACTTCTTTCTAATCCAATCATTTTTATTTTTTTTCCTTTTTAATTAGCATTTCTTTCTTGATTAGTTTGAGAAAAAAAAAACATTTCTTTCTTATTTTGTTTGAGAGAAAACTTTACTTTGGTAGTGTGACAAATGATATGCAGGCATGCTGAAAATACTTGGAAATTGCACACACGGCAAAGAATTATTCAAATTGAACTATCCAAATTAGATGTATTATGAACAAAAAATTAAGATTATTTATCTGACTATTAGAGTGGCAGAAATTTATTGGATTATTAGGATAGATCCTATTGCAAGAAATTAGTGTCCATGAATCAGAGGTTAGGGTTGTTCAACTCATTTGATTTTGGGACTGAATTATTGACAATGGGTTCCAAAATTTAGTTAGTTTAGTTTGAGCTCATCCACAGAACGTGTGCGATTTCTAAGTGCATGTGTATCAAGTGTCTTATGCTTCCACATTATCAAATAATTCCCTTTTATGATGAGCTGATGAATCATCTTCTTTGGGAGAATTTTGAACAATCTCCGATTGTTTCTAATCATCCTATAAAAGTGCTCTGTTGGGCTGATTGAATGGCAATTGGATTAAATCCAAAATCCAATTTAATTCCCCTAATGCCTTTGTTATTTTCCATGAAGTGTCCGTATCTTGCAACTTCTCAATGGGCTACTAGTAAAACTAACGCTGAATTATGCGAATGAAATCTATTATTCTGGGTCTTTGAAGGGCTTAAAACTTCAAGATGGTTAAAGTCCAAAGAGGCTTGTTGAGCTAATTTTGATCGATATCTGCAGTACTTTTGCAGGTTCTGTCATGGGGGACACTGGCATTGATTCCAATCACGGGTGTAAATCTTCCGACTCAAATGGCATGCATTTTGCTGGGCAACCTCGGTGCATCCTTCACAGAAGTTGCAAGTGACGCTCTCATAGCTGAATTTGGTAAAAAACACAAAGTGGGCGAGCTCCAATCCTATGCATTCATGGCACTAGCAGCAGGTGGGATCTTAGGCAACTTGTCTGGAGGACTTTTCTTACAGAAAACCCAACAACCCAAAATATTGTTTCTTGTGTTTTCTCTCCTACTTACGTTCCAACTTGTGGCTTCCTTAACTACAAGAGAGAACATGATTGATGCACCCCGACGCCCATCTCATCATCTCGTGCAGAAATCCATATCAGAAAACCTAAGCACACAGTTCTCCAACCTGATCACAGCCATCAATGAAGACCACATTTTCCGTCCTCTTTCTTGGGTTGTAGCCTCCATTGCAGTTGTTCCAATGCTATCAGGAACCACATACTGTTACCAAATGCAGTGCCTAAAGCTCAAGCCTTCGATCATTGGTCTATCTAAAGTGATTGGACAATTGATGGTTTTATCTGCAACCGTCTTTTACAATCGGACCTTGAAAAGGATTCCCATGCGGAAACTGATTTGTGGTGTCCAGATCACGTATGCTATATCTATTCTGGCGGATCTCTTCTTGGTAAAACAGATCAATCTCAGGCTTGGAATTTCTAACGAGGCTTACGTCCTATGTGTTTCGGCTTTAGCAGAAGCGGTCGCTCAATTTAAGATCTTGCCCTTCTTGGTGCTGTTTGCAAATGTATGCCCGCGGGGGTGCGAAGGATCACTCATTGCATTCTTCGCTTCGGCTCTGTGTTTATCTTCAATATTCAGTGGGTTTTTAGGTGTTGGGGTGGCATATCTGATCGGGATATCATCCGAGGACTATTCGAACTTGCCTGTCGGGATTCTATTGCAGTTTGTAGCTGCTTTGGTACCTTTGGGATGGATTTCTCAGATACCCATTTCACAAACAGTAAGGAAAGGAAGGAAGAAAAGTAGGAGGAGAAGAATGATGCTTTTGCCTGCTGGCAATGAAGAGAAGTGAATTGAGAAAGCTGCTCTTGTTCATTTCAGTTTAAGCCCTGCATGGAGAATGAAATGGATGCATGGAAGCCGGAAGTGGTGGTGTGCAGAAGGCTATTCACGTCCTGTCCATTCCCCATGGGAATTTGAACTACTCGAAACAGGAACTCACTCTCTTGGTTTCAATGCAGATCGGGCTTCGAAATGTGATTCCCTCGACTATTCATCTGCCCGCTATTGATGAATTCCTGTAGGGATTCCAATGATAGATGGGAAGATGTAATTCAATTTGTTGTATCAGAACACTTCCCCCAATGGTTTTGAGTATGTATATATTCCCATCGGCCATCTCAACCATTCAAAAGATAGTTTGATTCTCCCCGTCTTTGGATTTCATTTTCAATTTGCATCATTATCTTTGGTAAGTAGAATCTCTTTCAATGTTGATATTACGATCCTAAAGGTTTACTAGCCTAAATAGAATCTCTAGGGTTTAATAGCCCAAGTAGAATCTCTTTCAATGTCGATATTACGATCCCAAGGGTTTAATAGCCTAACTCAATGCGTTCCATCAGTCCTAGGGCTTTTGGTGTATTAGCGAGGTTCTTAACAGTTGATATGAATTTGGAATATTAACCTGAGAGTCTAGTTAAATTCAAACATACAAGGATTTAAAAAACAATATGGTTTTGCCACTTGTGTTTGTTTGTTTTCCAGGTTGGGGTTTTTGGGTCCAAACCTCATGTATGGTACAACATTTTTGTTAAGAAAATGGTTGTCCACCTTGGTTGAACTGGGTTTCTGGCCAGTTTCAGTCTGGGTTTTAAAACCCAGGTTGCAAACGAGCTGTGTTGGGACAGGGCGGCCCAGCCTTTATCTGGACAGCGTTCCTACACAACACACCTAGCCAGTTGCATGGAAATTTCATTTAGAGCTAGAGGGCAGGGGCAAAGTTTTGTATGACAAATAAAATTTTGATATCTAAACCAGGAATAATTAAAAGACATTGGAAGGGTTTTAAACGAAAACAAAGGGCATTTAGGTAATTTACAAGGTGAAGCCGATCCACTAGCTTTCTATCAAAGAGACCTAAACTAAACCAAAAAATCCATTAATATATACGGTGACATCTTAACCAGTTCTCAAAAAATATGAATTTGTATCAAATTAGAACAAATAACTAATTCTGACATAGAAGTATTGGAAAAACTCATATTAAAGAATGATTCGTGATTTGGACTTTTTGTAGAGTATAACTATGCAGTAAATAGACAATGAGAAAGATCTTCCAAAAAAAACAAGACATTTTTCGAGTACGCCAAGAATATATTTCATTGCGAATGAATAAAATATTGAAGATTTGTCCATTTGTGAAATTATAATTATTGATATGGGTCTTTTCCACATTCATTAAAAGGGAATCTTTTGTAACTCTACAAAAGTTGATTGACAAAGACTAGTAATTGAGTTGAGTCAGGAACCTGAGCGGACCATCTCCTCACAAATGGCACTATCAAACATCTGCTTCAAATTGCAAATTACTGATGGATTGGAATCGCATGATTATTAGTCCATTGTGTGCTCAACCCACTTGATGAATGGCTAATAAATCATAAATACCGCCGCTTCCGTTTTCCTGGCAAACGGCCTTATGCACGCTCTTGTGTTTTCCTCCCACAAAGAATGGGAAAGATAGGTATGCTTTATTTTTATTGGGATAAACCTAGCTACAAATGGTCCCGGCTAAGTCAACTCAGACTCGGTCGGTCTGATCCGGTTCAGTATCACAGAGTCACCCTCCCTAATACCCTTTGACTCGGACGAGTCACTCACCAACCCAGGACTGGGCTAGTCGGTCCAAGTTGCCACGTCAGAAAACCATCCACCCATGTTCATGTCTAGCCAACCAAATGCCTTAATCCATGTCAGGCCTAGCATGGGCCAGATCATCAGTCCTATTTACAGCACAGATGGCGTGATCCCGTGCATTTATTTGGGACCGTTCTTGTGTTCCACTCGTAAGACCGGTTACAATTGTTTGATTTCGGATCTTTTTTGTTTTTTTTTCCAAACATCATTTGTCCATTGTGGGGTTAGGATCAACGGGCTGGATCTCTCGATGACGGATCGTACATGTACAAAGGGGTGTCACATTGCTTTTATTGTAATAGGAGCTTTTGGACTTGGAAGAGATGGTCACATCATCCATCTGGACTGTCCATTCCATGTGACTGACTTTTCATGGGTCGGATGTTAGTGTCCTATAGAATTAGGATCCTGCCCACAGACATTTAGTATGCCCTAGGTTTAACACCGTTAAATATCTGGGCATGGGAGATCCAAGAAAATTCAACGACTGATCTTCAATCACATTCTATGCATGCAAATTCTAAATGTAGGAACAGGTCCTAATTAGATATTAATAAGGGATAACGACCGAATATCCCCTTAATTATACTTCCAGGACCGGCTGTTTAAACTAGGTGGGGTCCACAATGTTTTCTATGTAAATTGACCCTGTCCATCAGATGAGAACCCTTATTTCAATTGAACATGAAAGATGAGCATGTTAAGAAACTCCAGTGGGCTAGATAAATGGAACAATGTATAAGTGCCCCTCAAAACCTTTTAAGTTCATGTGGGGCGTGGCCCACCTGAGCATTGGGCCCAGCTATTTTTGCATCTTCACTTCATCTTCGGTAGTGACACTTGATATGCATGTCATAAGGTCCTTGGAACTGTCTGACCGTTGGGGTTTATAAGTGGGCCATTCTGGATTTGTACTCTTGAATTAAACCTTTCTAGGCACATCTATTCATAGAGAGGACTCAGACTGGTGGGCCATGTATTTGGATAGTTGGATAACCAACAGCTGCGTTTAACATGGTTACAAGTGGGCCGGGTAGCTGGCCCACATTACGTCTAATTCCAGCTCATCTATTAGATGGACCAAGAATTCTAGTCCAAAGCTGATGTGGTTGGACGAATCACCCCCAATTCGTTCATGAGGTGGGCCTTCCACTAGTGGATACTTGATCTGATAAATCACACGTGCATTCCGTGTATTCCACTTGTCAACCTTTCCGCAAGCAGGCTCTTTTTATTTTATTTTTTGGCCTTCTTTTAACTAATGAGAAGATGGGTCCACCTGATGGCCCACTTGGATAGAAAATCATGAAACGCTGCCACGTATCAGCAATCAGTGCAGGTTCGATGCACGAAGCTGGTTGTACAGCTCATCCATCGTCCACCTAAAAATCAGGGTCGGCTCCATGAAATTTTCAACGGCGGACGTATCCGCTCTCTGTTTTTTGTGGTGTGGCCCACTTGAGTTATGGATATACCAGCTTCTTGGATTCCTACGCTACTGTGACGTTTAATATTTTAAAGACGGAGTGAATTTATCACGCAAATCTCTGCGGGCCACATAGCTTCAGACCACAGTAGCTTACCTGTGGGGGGCGGACGCGGATTGCGTCCTACCTCCACATTACCGTCCGGGCAGGGCTCTGTGGGGTCCACCGTGATGTAAGTGTTTCATCCAAGCCGTTAATCTCTTTTCTCAGATCATTTTAAGGCATGAACCAAACATTGCAAAAGGTAAAGGGCTTGAGTGGACCACAAAGTGGGGATTTAATGTCCACCATTAAAAACTTCTTGGGAGCTGGAGAAGTTTCGGATCAAGCCAATATTTTCCTTTTCACTTCATCCATGTCTACATAACCATAATAATAGGTTGGATGATAAAAAAACATCATGGTGGCCCTTAGAGAGGTTTCAACGGTGGGTGTCATTACCACTGCAGCTTCCTCCGGTGTGGTCAATGGAGCTGTTTGGGTGGGATCTCTAACCGTGGGCTCACTGTGATGTATGTGCCTTACATCCACACCATCCATCCATTTTGATAGCTCACGTAACATTCGCCACGTGTGCCTCAGTCAGCCATTTTTGCTGACGCATGTGCCTCTGAACTCACATGTAATGAGTAGCACATGCCTCGCGTCGCCCAAACACCCCACGCGTATTATGTTTGCACATATCATGGATCTGTGGCGTAACTGGCCCACTTTCACTACCCTACATTATCAATACTAGTTGTGCGCTACACGTGTATTTTTGTTGAGAATATCTCTCATCGTAATTAACTCAAATAAATAGGCTTAAATTTTGAAAATGAAAATTTCATTTTTCGACCAAAAATTAATTTTACTTTTATCTCATATCGTTTAAAGATGGAATCTTTATGTAGTTTATATATATTCTTAAGATCTTTAAAAATAGGAAAAGAGATCTTGAAATGGTGTGTTTTAGCACGTGCATCATTAGTGGCATCATTGGTACGAGAGGTGACAAGACACACTTATATAAGTTTTCCAAACATGGTCAGATTCGTCTGTTGCAAGAAAATGATACCGATTAATGCCAATGGTCCAAAAATAGATAATCATTCGCTACTTCAAACAGTGAGATATTTTATCTGACTATCTGAGACGTATGGATTAATGAGGCAATTGTCATAAATATTTTTATGACATTTTAATTTTTAATGACTTCAGGTGCAATGATTTATTCCCTCTCTCTATATAAATCGGATTGGACCTTTCTAAATCCAGAGTTCAGTTACTCGGAAAATCAATCGATCTCCTCTATAATAAAACAAAGGCTCTTTTCTTTTTAACTATAAGGCAAGTTCATAACACACCGAGTACTCAGAGACAATGACTTTGTTATAAGTCGAGCTCTTAAGGTGGTTCATTCGTAATTGCTACTAGTAAGATCAAACAGTCTTACTGTATCTTGGAAGAATGAAATATTTTTGTGGTTTTATAAAAATGAGATTTTTATTTATTTATTTATTCTTATTGTGGTTTATGAACTTTTTTGAGATTAGCTTATAAAAAATTTAAAAGAGAGCTTGGGAGTGACATGGCTGTGGACAGTGAAGTTGTAGATGCGCATAGCGCGCTTCACATGATTTTGGAAATTTCCCAATAGTTTTCATGTGCCATTCATGTGCAACATGTGGTGTAACATGTTGTAAATTCCCAAGTGCAACATTGAGAAGTATCCCCACAAACAAGAACCAGGCTGGGATGGGCTCCGCTTAAGAAGCATAGCTCGACCGAGACGTCTGCAATCCTTTTGTGGAAACAACCAGCTAACGTCGACGAGATCCACTCGTTCATCAGGTCTGCCAAACACGGTGGCCCCAAAGAATCAGGCCGATTCTACGTACCATGAAAAAACAAACCAGATGTTAAAAGTCCCACCATTAAAATCGTTTTGATCGTCCAAAATGCTATGTGGGTCGATCCAGCCCCGAGTCAGCCCCGGCCCTGAAGGTGAAATCCAAGTCCAACACATCTTCCCATGCCCTAACCAGGCCCATTTCCACTGGGCTCCAAAGAGGAATTCACTAGATGTAGTACTTATGCTAGGACGAGTATCGAGAACCCCCATTTTACAGATTGCAAAATAAGCACTAGCAATTCAAATAAAATAAGAAGAAAACAACTGTTACAACGAGTTCAACACAAGTGCTAGATTATGTACTGAACCTCTACATCACAAAACCAACCTACAAATACAAAACAAAACAAATATCATGAGTTCGTCAAAGGTGCAACTAACGGCCGTTCAAACCCTAGTACCACCTAAACCAGCACCACCCTTTTGGGCTGGGTCCACACCAGCTGCGGTTCCAACCCCATAGTCCGTGTCACGGTAACCTGGCCCGTACTTGCTGCTGAAAATCCCTGCATGAAGCAGCAGTACGTAAAGCAGCTGGGTGAAGGTTAGTATGATTACGAAGGCTTCCAACACTCTCAGCCTCCACCCTCTGTACCCACCTATGGCTATCTCCTTGCACGCCAATCTGCTCCACCACAAGCATATCAACAAACATTAACAGCCGTTGATGTAATGATCAGTGAATTAAACACCGTTCGTTTTGCAAAGATATAAGATTGTCATACGTACCCAAATGCCAAGGCTGTTCCGGCCCACGCGACAAGGGATGAGGAGGCCGCCGCAGCGAGGCTATCGTTCCTCCATGCCCGGATGTGGTTAGCACCCGCGAATTTCGATGCGATGCCGATAACGCCCGCCAAGATTGCAAATATCAGGAAATAAGTGGTTGCACCATTGCCTGCAACACCTGAAGAAATACAATACATATAAGAAAGGAAGTCATATGGCCCTCATATGGTTCGTTTTACATGTGTTACGTCTCAGGAACACTTACGTGTGGAACCAACATGTAGCCATGGTCAGACGATCGATTGGGACCTTTCAGTTCGTTCTCAGGTGCTACCTCATATGGTCCGTGGTATAAACTTGCATCCAACATATTGTTATCTACACCATGTCTAGGTGGAGTGTGGACCATTAAGAAGAAAATTTTCTACGCTTGCGTATTTAACTCGCCAAATCAATGGCCACGATCATCCTTTCAGCATGACTATTGGACTATATATATATATATATCACCTGGGTTGTTAGGAGAACTCGTGAGCACTATTTTGAGAAATCTGGGTGTATGCAATGCAAATCAATGGCTACGATAATCCTTTCAATCCTTTCAGATGATCAGCGTGACTATTGGACTAAGCCTTTGAAATATACATATAACGCACGCACACGGAAATGGTACCATGAGGCTCACCGCGTGAGTGCTTGCTCTCATGAGGCATAGAATCTGAACAGTCCACGTGATGCAGTACCCCTTGAAACCTCACTGCCCCAACTTTCAGCCCAATACAACCCTGGTGGGCCATTGCAAAAGGAGAGTTTACCCCCTTGATTTGCATCTCTTTGCTAGAAGAGTTTTAGATCAGGTTAAAAATTAGGCTGGTAGGTTTCAAGGGATGCCACATTACATGGACTGTGTGTGCCCAGGTGAGCATTCCTCTCTCTCTCTCTCTCTCTATATATATATATATATATTCTATGGGTCGAGCTCATGGGAACTTCCCATGAGGTCGAGCTGTGTGGGCCCACCGTGATGCCTGTCGAACATCAACACGGTGCATTTGTTGGGTCCCCTTCGATAGGATATCCCATATATCAGCCGTATACGGAACTTAGGTGGGCCATGTCATCTAAAATCATGTGAAGACATGCCTAAAACATATAAAAGCATTTGGTAAGGCTCATCTAAAATTTGAATGCATCTGAAACTTGGTTTGACCCCTCATCCAAGTGGGACACACATAATGGATGGGATAGATTTGTGAACCAGCCCTCAGTGGGCCCAACAAATGATTATGAATGTTTTAATGGGAGGGTAACCCCTCTCAACTTTTGTACGTGACGTGGCTCAAAAAAGTCATCGATTGGCTTGATTTTTAATATCGAGGCCCAACATGGAATGTTGCATCTAACTGACGGTGTTGATTTTCGACACGCATCACGGTGGGGTCCACACAGCTCGACCTCATGGGAAGCTCCCATGAGCTCGACCGCATAAAACTCGTGAGCACTAATGTGAAAACTCTTATCTCGACGTGTATATGCAATCGAAACAATCCACTAGATAAGTAACCTCTATGACTCAAAAACCTAGGGTAATCTAAAAATTTAGTGGCCCATCAAAAGAGGAAATTACCTCTCGCTTTGCTATGGCCTACAAGCATTTTAAAACAGGCTAACTTTTGGGATATAGGGTTTTATGAGGTGATTCATCCGATATACCGTTCAGATTTTGAGTGCACACATCACGTCAAAAAATGACTCCAACTTGGCCCAATCTAAAAATCTAGTGGCCATAACATAGCTAGAGGCAAATCAAAGAATTAAGGAACCTCCTGTTTAGGCTTAACTTTTGGGCTTTAGGATTTTGAGGTAATTCATCCAATGAACCGTTTGGATTTTATGTGCACACATCACGTGTCAAGGTGGTCACGAGTTTGTGAGAACCAGCTCACATGCGTGTCTATATATATATATATATATATATATATATGAGAACAAAAAATATGGCTATTTTCTTCACTCCACCACAGACTCAAGTGTAATAGCCGGTGCACAGGTGCATATGACGCATACAAGGAGGGGGGGCCACACCCACCAAAACAGATACTTAGCTCAAGCAAGTGGTGGGAACCAACAACGCATGGCAATGAAGAAAGAGGAGAATTGAGTGGTTAGGATTGTATACCAGGGTAGTGAGTTTGACCGTTGATGAACTTGTTGAGATTCCAACTAGCAAGGCCCACCACCATTATATACATGATCAAGTTCAAAAACAGCAGTGGGCCTGCTACATTCCTACCAACCGTCTGTGCCATTCCTTCTCTTCTCACGCGAGAGCTTCTACAAACAGAGTTTTAAAATGCTAGTATATCCGAAGTTAATAGACTGGACCTTTTTCTCTCTATTTTCTACCTTCGCCTTCCTTCGCCTCTTTTATTTCCCAACCAGAATTCATGCCTCATGTAGGGAACAGAAGGTCCTGGAACGTGACACGCGTCACTTCGTATGGGTCTTGATAGGAGCTCCGAAGCATACGCTTACACGCGTTAGTGCACGCGTCAAGCTCCGTTTTACGTTTCCCATGCCGCTGCCTCCCGCAAACCCAAGGATGGATATGTGTGGCGAATGCACTCGCACGAGCACATTTCTCTGTACTCGCGGATTGCATGTGCTGATTTAGAAAACGTGGGAAATATCGAATCCTCCAATCAGGTGGGTCCATGTTATAGTGCCCGTTTGTAAAATTTATTATATTTTGATTATATGAGAGGCTGTAAAATAAATGTCGAATGTAGGCCGTTAGTAAATATTTCTTTTATAGGGAGTTTATTTTGGATAAATACTTACCGTTTGGGCTTCCGACATCAATATAGTATGGCAAGCTGGATGAACACCTTTGATTATTCAAAATTATGCCACATTAGCGCGTGTGGTCTGCGAGTACAAAATAAGGCACTCGCGTGAGTGTATTTTCGGAAGGCTGGGGAGAACATAGCTCAACGCGTGGAAAATCAACTTACACGTGGCTCTTGAATTTGGTACCACGTGGCATGTTACGACTAACATGGGATTACATGACTTCCCTGTCACCCTGTCGGCCGCGTGATGTATGTCATCTACTCCGTCCATCTATAAATACGTGATGCAGGTCATCTAATCCGTCCATCTGAAGATAAGGCAAATCAAAATTCAAGCGGGCCACATCGTAGGAAACTGTGGGTATAGATCACAACCATTGAAATATTCTCCGGAGCCACGGAAGTTTTCAATCAGATTGATATTTGTTTTTTCCCATCGTCCAATCATCGGACCTAATGTAGACCTGGCTAGTTACCTTGACTTTATACGATAAAAGATGGTAAAAGAAGCAGCGGTGAGAATTTAACGAGCTAGTACAGTGCAGCTAGAAAACTACCATAGGGTGAAGTCTAAGGCTCTCAATGGAACGTGTTAGATCCGGGAGCTGATTCACTTCAAATATCTAAGTTAGATCTTAAAATAAGTTTAATTAATTAAATTGGCTAGAGTCCTATTCACAAAAATAAAATCAAATTATATTTAGGTCAGATTCAGAGTTAATAGTGAAAACGGATTGGATCTCAACTATTACATACTTCAAGCCTTTAACTGTTTCGACTTCTACTGTAGTAAATTTTATATGGTCATTTGACTTCTATTAAGGCCTGTTTAGGAGTGGATTTGAACTCTTGAATTTGAAATTCTTTTATTTTGTTTAGCACCCTAATCGAGAATCAACTTTAATTCAAAAGTAATTATTCATGGTATATTTGTAGGAGTTTAAATTTAATTACTAAATCAATTTTAATATCTATAATTAGTGAACTTCTGTAATTTTTAACACAATAGTTATAATAAGCTTGCTAGAATATATACTTTGGCAAAAAATTATAAAATTTCAATCTCAAATAGGCCATAAGAACAAGACTACATCTGAGTGACTAACCAACGATTTTTAACTGTTATTTTATATAAATAATGTTTGGACAACACTAATCATCGTATTAAAGTAATTATAGTGATGCAATTGATGATCTAATTATTTTAAGATATCATTACGGGTCATATGTTCAATAGATAGATAATCTAGTGATACACGTTATACATGCAATTATAAGAATGATTTTAGATGTAATCCAAGATTTCACCTTGATTTCAAACCCCCTCCTGGAATTTCAAAATCCCTTAGATTTGAAACCCCTATTTACTCTATGGTCCCAAACATCATAGGGGATTTGAAATTCCCTCAAATCTCTCCAAATCCATGGTGCCATATGACCCTTTATTTGGACTTCAATAATCACTAAATGATTTAAATTGAAAATATTCAAATTATACTAATTTATTGTTAAATTAAATATATTATCTTACACTTAATTCATTAATAATTCTATTTTTGTCTCAAAAATCACTCTTATTAGAAAATTTTATCATCTGATAGTTTAGCCATTAAACAATCAACTGACAGACATTCGGTGGGCGAGGAAACAAGAAAACAGATAAGATTATCTTGGCATTCATTACACAAAGGTAAGCCATCAACCTAATGCCAGTGTACAGATAGACCCATTAATAGTCATCAACCACGTTTCCTGTGAAGATATATATGGCTCTACCGTATTAATGATTCTTTCGCATGTTGGATTTGGGTCGGAATGCATGTCCCATTTATTTAATAAATGACTTTGGCCTGGGCTGACCCTTACCTGACCCGAGCCGGACCCGGACCCGGCCCATTGCCCCCTTGCATCCCTAAACCCAACCATCTTGTGGGTCCAACATGGATAGAGCATCGCGTGAAAACCATGCTGATTGGATGGACCTCAGTCATCTGATTAGCGTGACACTATTTTCTCTCCTCTTTTCGAACCATGATTTGAATGACTGGATTGGAAAGAATGCATGCCCAGTGAACGGCAGATAAGTGTTTTTTTTTTTTTTTTAAATTTTTAATGAACGGCAGATAAGTTGATACCATGCGTAGGGTTCGATCAGTCCGTAGCATTGGCCATTTCCAATGCAATCTAAATATTAAAATCCCTACCACGCATGCTGAGGCCACTATTTGCAACTTAATCAGACGTGGGGCCCACCTAAGTCAAAAGGTGGCAGTTCTAACTCGTGACATCCGCCTGATCAAAGATTCAACGGACAAGATCATTCCTGCGAAGAAAATGAAGACAGCTTTAGTCAAACCTACACTTAACAAATCAACGTGTTGCCCTCTGGTTGGTCCCTGGCTGCTAGAACAGCACAACTCTCCATTGAATCTAGATTGTAGGGCTAAAAGCTTCTAGAAACTCGTTGGCTTTTACAGCGTCCTACTCATCCGCAAATGCTGTAGGATTCTGAACATGGAGGGACATGTTCGATGATCCAATCCGTTAATTTGATGGACCACATCGTGGATAGGGGAACCTTTAAAAATCTTAGAGATTGAATGATCATAAACCTTTTGTCAGTACCCAATAAATAAACCGTCGGTTAAAGAGAAATGCGGCGTAGGTCCCCAATCCACAGGCTGTCATCTATTTAACGGTTTGGATTTCCGCACATCAGCAGCAGAATGTGTGTTTTCAATCACTGGACGTTTTGATCATCAATCACGGTCCTCCATCTGGCCCAACCCATTCTCCGGGGCTACTTTGCAATAATAACACTAACGCAATGATCATGACCATCTACTCGGTCGCCTCTTCTTTGTTACAACCGTTACCTTTGCTGATCGATGGTTGGACGGTTAGGATGGTCCAATCTAAGTCAATCTTTAGAATCAAAGCAGTCCAAGGGAATCCACGGAACTAGTAACCTTCACGTGGCATCAATTGTACGCTTACGATCGTCCAATCGTTGTGATAGGCTTGTGGTGAATGAAGATTGCATTGACGAAAGATCTGTTTGGATGCTCTATAAACTCAGGATCGCAATTCAATTTGCTTGTCCATCCAAACGGGCTCCACATGAACGATCCACACACACTCCCTCCTTTAACCATGAATCAAAAAACAGGCCGATCCATAACTCTAGCAGCCGCTCTAGCATTGACGGTTTATAGGATACGCCCACATTTGATTCGCATAGAGGGACCACCATTATGTAGAGTCATGCTCCCCTGCGCAGCTACGCACGTGCGCAGCTTTGCACACGTGCCATGGGTGTCTAATCTGAACGGTTCATGTGATGTGGAATCCCATGAAATCCTATATGACAAATTTTCACCAAAATATAAAATTCTAGTGGGCCATAGTAAAGAGAAATGTAAATCAAGGGAAGAAAATATTTTTACTTTTAATGGCCCATAAAGTCTTAGATAAACGTAAAACTTTGGCCTAGGGATTTTCACGAGGTGCTTCTTCAAATGAACGGTTCAGATTTTGGATCCACATCACGTATGATGGGTTTTTAAAAAAGTTCTTACCTAGTATGTACGAACCGGTTCGCAGGTGAGCGTTCCGCCCATTATGTATATATTCCATCATACCCATTCGTATGAAACATCTGGCCCAGATCAACGTACATATATAATTTCAGGCCATTTTGAAACTTGGTTGGAGCATAACACAATCAATGACGGTGTCTGGTTCCCAACTGTTCCTTCTTTTGTGGCCCATCTGAGTCATGGGTAGGATTGATTTTTCGGGTCCACTGAAAAAATAGTGAAGGAATTTATGATGATCGCAGTGGATTTCATCAACATATTACGGTGGGGCATACACCAACCATTTGCACTGTAATTATAATGAAAACATTTGCACTGGAAGATATTTCTGCATTATTACATATACGAAGCGGATTGAATACTGAGTAACTCAGCATGTTAAGCAAACTCAGTGGGACCCACTACGATTTATGTATTTTATCCACTCCGTTCATCCAGTTTATCAGATAATTTTAGGGCTTGAGCCTAAAAATGAAGTATATTCAAGTTCAAGCAGACCACACTGCATGAACCAGTGTGAATTGAACGGTTACCATTGAAAAATACTTAGGGACCATATAAGTTATGGATCAAACTGATATTTATGTTTTCCCTCCATTCATGTCTGTATGATCTTATAACAGGTTAGATGAGAAATAAACATCACTGTGAGCACTAGAAAGGTTTCAACGGTAGAAATCATTATTCCCACTGTTTCCTCTGGTGTGTTCCATTTGAGATTTGGATAAGCGTAAATTTTATTATTAACCACTAAAATGATATGGAAAAATGGATGGACGGCATGGATAAATTACATACATTCAAGGTGGGCCCAGAAAAGTTTACTCGGTAAGATAACAATACGTGTACTGATTTCATTAATATATAACAATATGTGTGTGATCCAAATCTTACGTGGAAAGTAGAATAAAAGTGGCGAAAACCGAGTCTTTCTTTTGACTCAGAAGCAAATACATCTCCCTTAAATCAAAAGATCACGCTCCTTCTTAAAAACTATCTTTAGATATCTAATCACGTGTTGTGGTTTGCTAGCTTCGCACGCAGCCACACGTGCCAGTTTACTTCGTACTCACCCGATTTTCTAGAGATGACTATTTCCAACCAGATGTAACTCTTAGATCTTGCACACGAGTTCCACACGTACGTGGGATTCCCAAACATCATTATTAGCCATACCAAGGCTATCACCGTCCAAAAATTCCAAATCTCCAACGTAATAACAGTCCAAGGACCACGTGTCCCGCGCATGACATTGCAAAAGGGGTTGCACCTGCAATATTATAATACCCCGGGACCGAAAATGGCAACCTGTAATCTTTTTCCTTAGTTTAAGATTAAGAAAATTAATTCATATACTCTGGCAGCGCACCAAGGACCTTACACATGCATATAGCCAATGCACGTGTGTTACACACCTGGTTCTTCTGGCTTGAAAGTGAACGGTTATTATCATTGCCCTTTATAATCAGACGGTTGACATATGCAACCTGATAGTAATTCAGGCACCCACATCCAAGGGTAGCCCTATCACATAAACAAAATAGGAATGTTGACAAAAATCTATATCCAACTACTGGATTCCCAGCGTATCTTATTGCTATGTATAATAGTAAATCAGACAGTTAGGGTATCTACTCAACAACTCCACATGAGTTTTGGACTACGGCCCATGTAAAGTGAGACCCATGATTTTAAGGGTCTAGATTCATATACATATATGCCACGTGTACAGAAGCAGCATGCAGTGTACCGAATCTATATATCCTCTTACTCTGCCAGAGCATATTAAGAGTATGAAGTATCTCGGCTTGCCATTGTATCGTGTGCGTCAATCTCTAAGTATAAGGTGGACAGCTGTGTATAGGAACAGATGGTGAAGAGCCATTGGGTGTGCTGCCCCTATCAGGAAAACGTCAACCATCCACTAAATTCGATTCCCTATATTAAGTGAAATGTAATTATTTAATCGGATGGTTATCAAGGTGTCCTGAAAAGGGCCACCAAGTCCCGATGGCTATACATCATCCCTACCCTTACGTGGCCATAGCTCGAGGGTCCGGCCCATTTTTTAATTGAGAAAAATCTCAATCCTCTCAATCGCACAATCGTTGTACGTTTGGACACTTGATTAGTTTTACAGGACATGTCACACAATTCCTAGGCATTACTTACATTCCTAAAATGCCCTCTGCGAGATATTTCGCGTGTAGATGTTCCGTGGAATCGGGTGTAGAGGAACGATTATAGGTTCTGAACTTAGTGGGGCCCAATCACAATGTACGAATTCAATCCAAAGCTTGCATCTAGTGGACCCCTTCATGAGAATAATAAATTCTTAGTATCATTCCTGAATAAAATTCATGTGGGACACACTGTAGAGAGCAATGGACGATTATGACTAAAAGCTATATATACATTTTTTGTAGCCCTCTTAAATTTGGAAATGGATTTAGCTTTGTGGGTTCTTTAATTCTGCTAGGTGGAACCTGATGAGTGGCTTGGATGACAAATAGATAACACGGTGGACCCTGCATACCATCTGAAAGCTGGATTCTATGGTGAGTGTCCCCCCTCCCTGTTGTTCCCATTGTTCCCTTTGTTGTGTGGCCCACCTGTGTTGTGGGTCAGGATGGATTTTAAGATCTAGCGGATGAATGACACTCACAGCTCACCTCTCAGGTCCTTATTCGCTTTGTGGGTCCCACATCTCCCTGCTGATAATAGGGATCCGCAATCTGATCCTTTTGGTGCAAAATCCAGAATCCAATCTGTATATATGATTTGTGAGATGTTATTCCTAGCATCTACCTCTGCCTTATTCGTGTATATATATGTAATACTCCTCGTACGGAGGATTCGTTTGCTAACGACGATATTGCTATATGCATAGCCTAATCTCCTGTGTTAGTTTGCATCATAGATAAAATGGTGGTTACCCATCATCCTCAAACGTGGCACTGGCGTACACTTGTCCAGACCATCCTAACTGTGTTGCCATCATGGATAGAGCATACATCTAAAGTTATACTAATCTAGCAATCCCAGCCATTCGATTTTTTAAACTGTGCAATACTAACATAGTAGTGTAACCCACATATATGGAGGCGCGTGTGCGAGTGGGGGTGTGTGTAAAATATACATAATAGGTACGTATGAATAAGAGGCGGATTGGCTTGCTAATGGACGGTGCTCTTTGTGCCCCACCATGATGTATGTGTTTCATACACGCTGTCCATCCATTTTTCCAGATCATTTTATGTTACGAGACCAAAAAATAAAGGGTAGATTCAAATCTGAAGTGGACCACTTCATGGGAAACAGTGTTTATCGAATGCCCACCATTAAAAACATCTTGGAGGCCACCAAAGTTTTTCATCAAGCTGATATTTGTTTTTTCCCTCCATCCAGTTATGTATGACCTAATCAACAGGTTGGATGTCAAATAAACATTCCATTGGACCGTAGAAGGTTTTTTATGGTGGACATTCAGCGACTAATATTTTCCTGTGGTGTGGTCCACCTGAGATTTGGATCTGCCTCTTTTTTGGAGTCAAGCCATAAAATGATCTGAAAGAATGGATGGACGGAATGGATTAAACACGTACATCATTGTCGGGCCCACAAAGTACTGACCAGTAGCCACTGGCTTCTGTCAGCGTCACTATTCAAACCTCGTCCGTATGAATATACACACGTGTATGTACGTATGGGTCTACATGAGACGCTAAGAAAGCAAAGGTAAAAGATATCCATTAATTTAAAAAGAGAAAAGAAAAGAAAGGAAAACAGGGAGAAAGGTAGAAGGGCATTTTGGTAATTGACCATAACATTTTGGACACAACCCATGATCGACAACAAGATGGGATACAGGTTTTTTGATGTTGACATGGAATTGATAAACTGAGGTAAGGTATATATAAATATATATGTATGGATGTATGTATTTATATCATATCACTCATGTCATCCAAGTTGGGAGAGAGCTGAAGAGCTGAAACACGAGCCTTGGGTGAGAAAATGGCTGAGTCCTTTGGGTGGGGAGGTGTGAAAGATGGATGGAGAAAGGGACCATGGACTGCTGAAGAAGACAAACTGCTCATGGCCTATGTTAGCATGCATGGGGAAGGAAGGTGGAACTCTGTCCCTAGGCTTTCAGGTAAAACTCACTGCTCAAAAGCCATGCAACCAGGTTCGAGGCCATGGTTCGCTTGACTCAGTTCATGACTCAGCTGACTGAGTTAAAAGTCTAATCAAAATGTTTTAACTTTTATTATTACTTAATTAGTGATTTATTTATTTATTTTTAAAATTTTGTGTGGTTATAGGGTTGAGGAGGAATGGCAAGAGCTGTAGGTTGAGGTGGGTCAATTACCTGAGGCCAGATCTGAAGAGGGGCCAAATCACTCCCCATGAAGAAAGCATTATCATAGAGTTACATGCAAGGTGGGGTAACAGGTGAGTTGTCTAACATTGGGTCACATGCATGATACTAGATATATGATTTTTATTATAGAATTTTTGTATTTTATTTTATTACTGTGAACAAGATTCAATGCCGGATACTTACCATTAACACGCCCGGTACTATTAGTGGTGAACGATACCTTATTTATAAATCCCATTTCAAACATTGATTGTGAATTACAAATAACGCGCAGGTGGTCGACGATTGCACGGAGCCTTCCTGGGAGGACTGACAACGAGATTAAGAACTACTGGCGAACTCATTTCAAGAAAAGTGAAAAATCATCTCGGAGGCTCGAGAAGCGAAAAAATCGTGTAGTAAAACGACAACGGCAACCACCACAGAAGAATAGAAGGGAGGAGGAGGAGGAGGAGGAGGAGGAGCATCAAGAACAACCTCAACAAGTTGACATGAGAAAGATAATGTCCCAATTCGAAGAGAATGACTATGGAGTGTCCTCATTGCAAGGTGGGCCAGAGATGGTTTTCTTCTGGCCGCAGACGGCATCTGAGGACCAATGCTTATCCTCAATTTTCAATGGGGACGGCTCTTTGCCAGATGATGGTCTTTGGGATGGTCTATGGAATTTGGATGACGTGGATGGGGTGGCCTATGACCAAACGTGTGTGGCAAGAAACACACAAGAGCCGAATCAATGGACGTGCTTGTATCCAGGGTATTTGGGGCCACATATTCCTATGTAAGAAGGGAATATAGAAGGTTACCCACTCTGACTATGCCTACTTGATATTGTTATAAAAAAGAAAAGGGAGAACAGCTCTCTCTCTCTCTCTCTCTCTCTCTCTCTCTCTCTCTCTCTCTCTCTCTCTCTCTCTCTCTCTCTCTCTCTGTGAGATTCAAATGTTTTGACACTATGGACAAATAGGATGCAGATTAAAATTTTGGATCTACCAAACTGGGAAAGGTTTGGGGAATCAACCATCCAAAGTGGGCAATCAATCAAACCATGGGATCAACATGTGCAGAATAAGGACCTTAATGGGGTCGATTGCAAGCCTCACGCAGTATCAATACAACTTTTCAGCTGAGCATTGTATAATTCACCTGTCTGATTTACACATGGAATTTTGAACCTAGCTGCCTATTAAGTGGCTACTAGAATCATCCTACCAATGTGATTTCAGGACCATCCAAATGGGACAAATAACTTCGATGGTCTAAATTGGCACACGTTCCCCACATAAGTTGTTCTCCTCTAGAGGACCTATTAGGTTGTGATTCAACATGCTTTAATTCAAGTGCCACCCACGATCCCAACATCCATGGTACGTTGATATAGACTACTGATATGATATAATGGGCCTCATTTTATAGTAATATGGGCAAAAATACTTACTAGTTAGCTGATTCTATCTATCCAATTTTTACTTTTATTATTTAATATCTTACTACAAAATATTATTTATATGTGTAAATTGAAAGAAAAAAATAAAAATGCTAAGGTAATTGGGTAAATCGATAGGTGTATGATAACAGTGGGAGTTGCCGTATTAGGTAAAACTTTAGGGGGGTGTTTGGCACATGGTATTAGGAAGGATTAGGTGGGATGGGATTCAAAAAATATAATTATTATATATGGCAGGTATTGTTCCCTGTTACCATGGGATAAGCTTAATTTCATGTTATGCTTGTAATCCGGTGGTACATTAAATGGATATACCCACCATCATTTGAAACTATTGAGAATAACGCATGTTATATCCAAACCGTTCATTTGTTTTGTAAGCTCATTTTATGGCATGGGCCTAAAAATGAGGCAGATCCAAAACTTATGTGGCCCAAAAGAAGTTTTCAATGGTAGGTATTCAATCCCCGCTGCTTTCTATGGAAGGGTCCATTTGAGCTTTAGATCTACCTGATTTTTTGGTCCATGCTCTAAAATGATCTCAAAAAATGGGTGGATGGTGTGGATATAGGCCACACATCATGATGGGGCCTACACAACTTGCTAACATTGAGTGGAATTGGGACTGGGACCAATGCAATTCCATCTAATCTAATTCCACGCTTTTCCAATCTTCCCAAACATTGAGTGAAATTGGCACGGGACCAAATGCAATTTCATCCCACCTAATCTCATCTAATACCATGCGCCAAACGCACCCTTAAGTCAGGTACAAAATACCGACTGATTGGATTTGTTGAGTAAACGATGAATGAATATCCTTTGCCCGTGTCCGCATGATGCATTTTAGATCCAGAGTTTTATTAGATGGGCTCCTCCCAAGTGTGGGGACTGACCTAAAAATCAGACGAATCTACTAAGCAACTGAGACTTATCAGAAGTCTAGATTCATTGAAAAGGCATGGCCCGCCAATTGTTAGCACCACCCACCGAACCAGCTGCATCTTAGCACGGGGGTCATGTTGGCAGGTTGGACCCTAGTAGGATTTTAATCAGACCCAAGGATTAGCTGGTCTGAATTCTATGGGGTTTTAAGAATTCAAAAGGCCATCTCTACAAGGATTAGCTGGTGTGAATTCATTTAACATAGCCTAGAGAACTTGATCTAGCCACAAAATGCCGGGACCAATCTCCATTCGATCTGTACAGAAACTAGGAGCACTGTTCTGTGCTCACAATACAAAAGGATGCAGAGGGCAAAAACTGCAACGGGAATAGTACCTGATACAAATACTAAAAGAAAAATAATGGGGAGCAAGGCATGTCTACTAGTCTGACAACCACCACAGGTGGGCAATATGTTCAACATTCGCTAGCATATTCACCACTGCAAAATACTCCAAACATTTCAAGATAATTCCCACGTAATTGACAACTTTGAGGTGCATGACATTCAGGAATGGAGAATTGGGTCCTTACTCTTACCCGGGGTGGTAGACTCCTTGGAGTTTCAACACTGGGTCAAGGGTTCGAGTACCCATGGTGGTGAAATCCCACGGTGTGTGTGTGTGGGAGTGTGTGTGCGTGTATAAAAAAAAAGAAAAAAAAAAGAAAAAAAAAAAAGAAAAAAAAAGAGGAATGGAGAAAGTAATTTCAAACAAAATATCATATATGAAAACAGCAAGGGAATCAATTAGATACAGTACAAAATTCCCTCTCATATTTGGGCATCAAATAAATTAAAACAAAAATTCAAGAAATAGCGATGGAAGTTTCCATATTCAATTTCTCCAACCATTTCACATCCCAAAACTGCTTGTAATACAAGTACAAAAAGATACAGAAGCAGAAGCAAGTGTGACCTTTTTTTTCCCCATTATCAAAGAAGAAAGCATATATAAAAGAAGGGAACAAAACTTGAATACATATGATAAATATACAAAATGCCATTACCAATAATAATAATTATTATATATATTTTTTAAAAAAAAGCCTCGGGGAAAAAAAAATCCTCGCAGTCATATCTTCCTTCTTCCTGGAAGCTCTGTAACAAAAAAATATGTTACTGGAGACTGAACCCCCCTGAATCACTTTAAGAATGTAAAAGGAAATCCCTGGTCAACGTTGAACTATGCAAAATCCCATCCTGACGCAGGAGTATGTGGTGAAAGTAGTCCAGTGAATGCCCAAAACATCAGTTAGTTTCCATTTCATCATCACTATCTCCACTCTCATCACTGCATTTTCAGATTCAGACAGAGAACTTCAGTGATATACATAAATTCATACAAACAGTAATATATGCACACATATGCATGTGCCAAAGGGTAAGTAGTAATATGAAACTTCCACGTTCTCTCTTGCCATGAAAAGGAGTTAAAATCAACAGATCTGACTACATGCCCATTACAAAAATAATAAACACCATCGATGAAATACCTGTGTTCAGGAAACTTTGATAACCGCCTTGCATCCAAGCCCGTGATGTATTTTTGTGCAGCTTGAACATTCTCCGCACCTATACAGACATTTGCCCAACAAGACCATAAGTAGAGAGTAGAGACATGACCACCACGAGAGTAGAGACAGGACCACCCCCCCCCCCCCCCCCCCCCAAAAAAAAATAAAATAATAATAATAATAATAATAATAAAAAAAATCAAATCAGGATTTGGATGCAGAATTGAACTGGAATTTGGCGGTTCAGTTTAATAAAGAGGAATGTCCAAATTATACTGATGTCGCCTGGTATTCATCATGAGAAAGTATCCCTCGATGTGACATCACCACAGTTCGGAACATAGGTCCTCAATGTGAATACTACAAGTGTAATTACAATTTGGTCATTCCACTTGACTGAACTAATTAGTGGAATTCACTTCAACAGCACATCCAAACCCAGCCTAACAGCTCGTAAGGAATTTTCAACAATTTGACAAGCACAGAAAAATAACAGTACGAAAAATAAAATACCTTTTGTCAATTGGAAGACATGCAGAACACAACGTTCTGCAGCAAGCCGCACTGGGGTGTTTCCATCCTTTAAACACTCTGCAAGTGCCGGGCCCGAAATTGAAATATTGCTCATAACCGCCAAAGGGTTTGCCTGGCATTAATACAGATATGCTCGAATTCAGCAGGCACTACAAGAAACTTATGAGTGCAAGGAGTTCAGAATGAAATATATGTATAAACCATGAACCTTTGCAACTGCTTTCAGGCCAGATAAAGCTCTTCTTCTGACTTCACTAGAGTCATCCTGCAGAGCTGACACTAGCAATGGAAGAAGTTCCAACCTAGCATTAGTGCTCAGTGCTTCATTTTGAGCTTGCGATACTAGAAGCCTTCCCAACGCCTTAGTTGCGGTCTCACGGATAGGAAACTGTTTTGACAAAGTCATCAGAACATATGGAGCCACTACGAATAGCATCACCCAAGTGAAGGTTATTATACCTTGTCATCTTTCAAGGCATCTTTAAGGTGGTCTACAACTGATGGGAACACTGGAGACAGGCATACCATGGCTGGGTTGTGCATAAACATGGACGAGAATGAAAGGATGCATCCATGCCTAACCCACCAGGTTGGAGATGAAACCAAATTTAACAGCAGCGTCATCAGATCAAAGAGCTCGCTCTCCTCCATGTACTGTGACAGCAGCAACCAAACATAAGCCGAATACTAGAGATGAACCAATAAAAGGAGCAAATGAGCCCAAGCACATAGAAAAACAGTACTCTTAACAGAATTACTTTTTGTACGTCATTCACTCCCAAAATAGTTGGGTTAAAAGGCTGTCCAGTTGCAGTTTTGTAATTTTCAGAAGTTCGGTCCAGTGGCAGTTCTGTAATTTCTGGGAGCTGCAGGAGTCCCAAGGAAAAGTTGAGACGTAAAGAATTCTGGCATTTGGTGAGGGAATTTACAAGTGTTTTTGGATTTCCAAGTTTATTTAATTTTTGTAGTAACTAGAATATATGGAGAAGCATCATATATTTCTGTAATCCATATTCCTTTAGTGATCTAGTAAACATAAAGAGGTAATATTTCAGCTGAAAAGCTCCATGTTGCTTCTTCCTTTCTCTTTTGGGAAAACTTGCAAACTGCGGTTTGCATCAGAGACCAACAGTGTGCCAGCAGAAACTACCACAAGACTGAGGTAGCAAAATTACAGCAGATCAAGGCAGACTGGATGTTTTACATGAGGTGATTTACCAAGCAGCAGATACAAGCTTCATAAGCATTTCAATATTTAACCAAGTGGATTCGTAGATATATCAGAGACCATTGGCCACCATAAAATTATTTGGATGCTGGGCATCTTTAAAATTATTTGGATGCTGGGCATCTTCAAAGAAGAAAGCAAAGATTTGACGAACTTGTAGTAGTTATGGTTAAAATGATCCCATGAACAACCCATGGAAAGGGAAAAGATCCAGTTTTAATTTTTGTGTCACCTGTGATATGATTCCCAGTACTCTTGCAGCAGATCTTCGAACTTGATCATCATCGAGCTGTATCAAATCTTTGAGGAGGTTGCACACATGAGATCTAACAGCTTTACTTACGCTCTTACCAGCATGCTTCAACACACCCTTAAGAGCAGTCAGCACAGCCTCTCGAACCCCACCATCCGATTCCTGAACCATCCTACACTTTTAGAAGCAATATGCGACTATGGCTATTCAAACTTGACGTACAATAGGAAGAAAAGTAACAAGCATCACCTGCAAAGTGGACAGAAGATCACTAACTAAAGGGTCAACCCGAGTGCTGAGGGCACTAAGCTTTCCGAGTGCAAGGGCAGAACTGGAACGAACCGTCCTGCATTGAAACAACAAGTAACAAATGGGTGAAGATAAGCAAAAGAGGAAGATGAGGAAAAATACAAGGAAATATCACAAACATGCTCCAACCTTGCAGTATCCTTCAGGCATTTGATAAACGTTGTCTGAAGCTGTGGAAGAAAAGGCTTCAATGCGATCCCTCCCTTGCTTATTACGATGCACAAAGTTGATAGAATGGCACTTTTCACCTGCCAAGGGAACCTATCGCCAATGATCCGAATGAGAGGCCTGTAATCAAGGTCACAATAGTCAGTAAGAACACGATCAGCAGTCAATAACTATGGGATCTCGAGATACTCGAGCAGGTCTTGTGTAAGCAAATGGACAAAGATGAAGGATGCACATATGCACACCCAAAAACATCACCATGCAGAACTTTTAGCAGAAAATTTAATGACTATCATGACCACAGGTACGAGTTCCACATCATAAAATAACACAGGTATGGAGGATCATACAATCACTTTGTAGATTGTGGAGAGAGAGAGAGAGAGAGAGAGAGAGAGAGAGAGAGAGAGAGAGAGAGAGAGAGAGAGTATGATATCCTCATAGTAAAATGACCAGCATATCCAAAAAAAAAAGAAAAAAAGACCAAGAAACAAGTGGGCCATACGCATATGATATCCTCATAGTAAAATGTACATGATATGTCAAACTACATACCCAGTTATTGGAACGACAAACTCCTTCAGTGCTTGTTCACTAGTCACTTCGATCAATTCACCCAACCCCTGTGCTGATTGCTCTCTTAATTCAGCCGAGCCACTAATCAAACCCTGGGGGATTATGAGCAAAGCATTATTTAAGTGCCTATAAACCGAAAGTGGTGCTAGAAGATAGCATCCAGAAGCTAGCACACCCAGGATCTCTATCTATGCAGCAAATGAGCATATGTAAAGGTGCAGAACAGCATTTGATTTTACTGGCTGCTTGCAAGAGCACATGCAAGCAGAAAACAGTGACAAGTCATTTCCCTTTGGAGTAATATATTAGAAGAACAGGAAGGCTCACACAGGACAGACAAGAAGCTGCAATACTATCAACTCCTGGCATAGGCTTCCCACTTTAAGTGAAGAAACATGCATCAACTATATAAAAGACCCAACATTGCACCAAAAACTGAAAATGATTAAAACAAACTTAGCCACAGGAACACGCCTGAGATGGAAGCAAGATTCGCAGCCTAAGTTGTCAGTCTCAGCCAGAACTAGGTCCTTTATAGACCACGCACTCAGTCCTCATAAGATTCTAGAGCTGGAGGCCGGAGAATGAAATCATTAAGATAACTCAAAGTTAATCATTTCCCAATAGCAAAGAAGACATTGAAGAAAGTCATCCATGGATATATTCTCCACCTAGGGAAAATGCAAGACCATAATAAGGCCAAAAAGAAAAGCCATACCCCGATAAAAAGCATTGCTCACGTCCAACTTGAAGACCACTCAAGGATCTCTAAACTTCTCAATCAATGATATGGCTACGTGAGATAATATATAAAATTGGACTCAGTAGGGAAAAGGTGCATCGGGCAGAATAAATCTAGAAGGCACTTCATTTGTGATTTTATATCCAATAGCTCTGCAGTGTGTTAGCTTCTTACACTTCCACCTTTCTCAGAATACAGAGTTCCTCCTCTCTTGAATCTATCTGGAACTTTTGTACAGACAGTCAGGAAGAGAAGATAATCAGACACAAAATCTTCTAAACTCTCATTGAGAAATTATCAAGAAGCACAGATAACAGAACATATATATTTACAATATAAACAGCAACACCATCATATATAGTTGTGCTAATTGTACAAATATGTATAATTCGAATTTACTGGAATGACTCAAAAGCTAATACATGTTGGGGTCTCAAAGGGCATTTTAAAGTTGCAAGGAATAAAGGTTTAGAAATACCTGGAGAAATATTGGAAGCAATGGTTGAAGAGCTTTGGGAAGGCAGAAACCAGGTATAAGGACGGGTCCTCCCTGCAATTCCAATAAACAAGATACATGGGAATCAAAAGGGTATTGGCCCTCAAAAAATCCAAACAGAAAAGGTTAGCAAACTGAGGAATATTTACTCAAAAGTATCAGCATAATAAATTCTGATAACATCATGCTAAAAATCACTTTCCACAGAATTTAAAGGTTGTCACTAACACACCTTCCTTTTTCTTCGTTCTTTATCTCTTGCTGTAGAGACAGCATCACGTACTAATTTTATATACGAAGAAAGTACTTCTTTGGGAACTGAGGCAACAACTCTTGCTAAAGCTTCCCAAGCAACCTATTAAAGAAAAAAAAAAGTTTCATAAAACTGAATTGGAACTAGCTATGAACCATGACTTGTCCTCCCAGGATTTACCGAAACAGTTGCTGAATCTGAATCGCTTAACAAAATAATCATTGTCGATATCATGTTTGGAGCTTCATCAACCAAATACAATTTGCTATTTTTGAAGAAATATCCTATTAGATAGGAAGAACCCCTCCGCATTAAAGCCTGAAAAACAGATACTAAAACAAATAAAAATATGAACCCAATAAAGAGTTTCACAAATGCGAAAGGCAATCAATGGGAACAAACCTGGTTATCACCAACACCTTTAAGCAGCTCTGAGATCAATGAGTCCACACCTTCATCATCAATGACCATAACCACAGTTTCTGCAGCCTTCTTCGCCAATTGTTGGACATCCTAATTTTGAACAAGCAATAATTACATTGAATAGAAAGAATGTCTAAGGAATCACAAGCTAGATTGCATGAAACCTGACAGTGCAAGATAGAGGTCAGGAAGAATGTAAAAGCTGTACAAAGATTCATAATCTGATACTGTATGAAGTTTGTACGGCTCACAAGCTATTTCTAATTCTAACAGTTAGGAGGCGTTCTCACACGAATGCAAAATATGGAGAAGACAACATGCAACTAAATGCTTGGATGCTGAAGTCAAATCCAAGCCAAACACACCGAGGTTCAGGCCATCTTGATGAGTAAAGACCAATTGGTATAACGTCCCCACACAGAGATGCCAGTAATTTGCCACCGTTGATACTATGAGAGGTGAACTTGAATGGTATATTTCGACTCTCCTACAATTCAACACAAGCAAGCTTCAGATTTCACAATTCACTCATCTTTTGTTGATTTCTACAGCCATTTCTATGATTTGTCCTATTGTATTGAAGGGACACAGTTGTATTTGTGCATCCCATTAACAAGTCCCTATCAGCATTTATATCCTGCATATAGATCCTTTGTTGCGAAATTATCCTCCTCCTCCGGTCATAAGAGGGAAGTTGCATCTCATACTCTTGGAGAGTGGAGACAGGCTATGGAAGTGAAATGGCTGCCTTTGAAAAAAAAAAATCGTAAGTGACAGATGACAAATTTGCATAGATGCAAATAATCAGTTGGATGTAAGTAGGTGTTCACTCTTAAATATCATCATGCTGGCAGCATAGCTCCTCTATAAATCAACATTGCATCCAAATGGTTTTACTCAAAAGTCACGGAATTGATTATCTCAAAAATTTCGTTCGAGCTACACTATGTTAGAGTTCTTGCTTGGAATAGAAATCACAACTTTGTGGCTTGACCGAACTTGCTGGGATTTTGAGCCAATTCACCAGGAACTAGCTCCTAACCATGACTTGGCCAACTTGATGAGACTCGTGGTGAGTTGGGCCTGGTCATTCGCCTAATAAAGAGTTAGAAGTAAAAGGCTACAGGGGTCGTCCTGTGTGGGTAGCAACTGAGTTAGAAGTAAAAGGGCGTGTGGTCACTAGATTTGCTTTCAGGAAATTGGGGGGGGGGGGGGGGGGGGGGGGTTGACATGGTCAATGGCTATGTTTCTTTGCTTGAAGCGCTGATGTTGGAGGAAGAGGTTTAAGCCACTTTAGACTCGATGTGTGGCAATTAAGGCCCTGGGTCTTGATGACTTTCTAATGTTTCTTCAAGAAGCTTTTGTCATGGCTTTCCATGAATGCATCAATTCCAGAAATAGGGAGAGGAAAAGTTGGTTGGTTTGCAAGCTTGACATTGAGAAGGCCTATGATAATCTGAATTGGGAGTTTTTAGATTATATGCTTGAGAGATTGGGGTGTGGTCAAAGTGGAGGGGTTAGTTCCAGTCTTGAGTGCAATCAACCTCCTTTTCTAACCTGATTAATGGGTCACCAAAAGATCATTTTAAGGCGTCCAATGGCCTCAGGCAGGGGATCCTCTCTCTCCTTACTTGCTCGTTGTTATGGGGGAGGTGCTTAGCAAGATGCTTCGTGAAGGGGAGGAGAATGGTTTATAGTGGGGGTTCAAGGTTTCAAATGATGGGATTCAAATTAACCATCTTCAGTATGCAGATGATAAGCTCTTGTTTTGTGATGCAGATGTGATTTCAGTGGACGACTTCGGAAAGTCATTATTTGCTTTGAAGCAATTTCGGCATAAAAGATTAATGTAGCCAGAACAGAAATGTTGGGAGTTTGTGTTAGTAGTGAAGACCTATGGCTCCACATGGGTATTTTCGGATGCAAGATGGGGGTGTTCCCTTCAACGTATTAAGGGCCGCCTCTTAGTGAGTTGGAAGTGTTGATATTTATCCTTGGGAGGTTTGTTGACTCTAATTAAAGCACATTTTTCTAATATGCACGTGTACTTTGTCTCTCTTGAAATGCCCTAAGTCGGCCTTAGTCTCTTGGATAGGTTTGAAAAGCAAAGAATGTTTTTTTTTTTTTGGAAAAGGCGCTTATGGATGAAAGGAAGTTTCATCTCCTCAGATAGGAAGAGGAGTGCAAGCTGACTGATACGAGTGGAGCCAGCCTAAAAAGTTTGGGTGTCATGAATCTAGCCCTCTTTGGAAAGTGGATTTAGAGATTTGATTTCGAAGCATGAAGGCTTCGGAGGGAGCTTATTGCTAGCAAGTACAGAGTGTAGGTGGGAAAGTGGTTTGTGAAGAGTTGTTTACTTTATTGAGCCTCTAGTATCTGGAAAGCGATGTTGACGACATATCATCTGGTAGAGGGATTGCCTTTTCACTTGGGAACAGGCATTGCATCCGTTTCTAGGTGAATATTTGGTGTGGAGATTGTGCACTTCAAGATCTTTTCCCTGGAGTGGCTCGCCTCGTTGATCGTTTCATTTCTGTAGCTGGTTGCTATTCTTATTGTGGTGGCTCTGCAGTGCAAAATCCTCCTTACCATAGGAATAAGACAAATGAGGAGATTGTTGAGTTCACCGGGTTACTAGATTGCCTAAAGGGTATAAATAATTCATTTTAAGCAGTGGACTCAATGATTTGGATTGTGCATTGATTAGGTAAATTATCTATTCGCTCGTTACTTAGCTTGATTAGTCAGCAACGCCGCATATTTCGCTCTCATCCATTTAATCATTCGTTCTATGGAGGCCCACCTTGTGTGGTCTTTCTTTGGTTAGTGGGTAGGAAAAGAGTTCTCACTATTGACAAACTTCAAAGGAGATCCTTAGTCTTCCCTAATATCTACCTGACGCAAGGTATTTCGTATCGGTAATGGTGGCTGTAATGGTCACTACCATTACCAATACGAGTATCAGTCATAATTGCCAATACGGGGGCATAACGACCATTACAACCCCTGCAACGGTTGAGAATTTTCTTTTGCCCGAAAAAATCTGAAAAATATCTAGAAAATCCAAAATAATGTAAATATTCCAAAGATGTATTCATTTTTTTGTTTTGAACATGTTTATGGTAGTGTAACGGTCCACTCTTTGGTGAGAGTGTTGTATTGGGCTTTCTAGTGAATTTGTGAACATGATTATGTCTCTAATGTTTACACATCACAATCAAGCATTAGAACTACCAATCAGGAAAAAAGAGGCATAAATATTACTTTTTCAATTTTTGAAAAAAGGGCCCTTGGAACTTCTATTCACTCAAATCACTTCAATCTATGATTTTAATATTAAAAACTATAGTAAGAGTGGTCGAAATGTGTTGTAAAATGATATACAAGAGTTTTTAGAATGAGAAAGTGAAAAAATGATGAGAAATGGATTTTTTAAAAAAAAGTGGCCGTTTTTCAACCGTTACAAGGGTAACGGCCATTATGCCCTGTAACGGCTAATACGGTCCAAAAAACCAACTGACCCATTTCACTTCCGTATTGCGTAACGGCCATGATCGTTACTTGATGCAGGACATGAAAATTAAATGTGATATGCAAGATTTCAGGCTTAAGATCACATTAGTTCATAAACAATTACACAAATTCCATATCCCACACGAAAGTCCAAACATTCAATTAATGAGAATCTATGCGGGTCCAGGCCTACACATGATAGGGCTGGATCAATAAAAATTATAAACCAAACGACACTCAAAGATAAGAAATAATCACCCACACATGCATAGTAATCAGGCCTTAATCCAAGGGATTCAGAAATTCCAATTCGGGGAACCCTAGGGTGAGAAGATAGGCAAATAAATTAAGGATAATGCGATATAGGGTTAAGGTTTATGAAAAACTGGTATGAAAGGGTAAAATAAAAAGAAAACCTGAACCGAAAGACACTTCCCACGCGCGGACAGCAACAATGGCCCAAACGCTCGTGCGTGTGATCACGGACGCACATGTGTGGGGCCCACTATTCAAAAAAAGGCCACCTTGGCCCTGGTCGGCCAAGGATAGACTCTAAAACTCCCAAATATCAGCTTGATCCGATGTACGGTTTGTGCGTGGTGCTCCGCCGAAGTTTCAGCTCGCCGGCGGGTCGAAATCTGAAAATCTGCTGTAATGAAGAAATTTGATGCAACAAAAGGGACGAATTCGAAGTATGGATGGTGGTGAAAGATGCAAAAGAAGATAATGGAGGATGGAGTGAATCAAGGTCGATGTGGCTTCGCACCACGGTAGTTAACCCTTCGATGAAGGGAGGGCTTCACACCCAATTAGGCTTCACAACTCAGAGAGTAGGAAAACGCAGAATTTTTATTAATCTTCAATCCATGAAAAGAACTACAAAGGGTGCCTATCTATAGGAAAAATTTTATACCCAAAACTCGCACAATGTGCGTAACCTATTACTTGGCGGTGAAGTAAACTAAAATTAAAATCAAATAAAGAAATCCAAAGCGTTCACGATGTTCTAAATAATAACAATAAGTAAAACCTAAAATATAACATCAATCCGACAAGTAGGCCACGATCATGAGATCCCATGATGGGCTTTTCTTGACTATCGGGCCCACCTTTTTGAACCAAAAGTTGTCTTCTAACTAAGAGGCCCTCTCTGGACATCGCCATCGAGCCAGATCGATGATGGGGCCCTCCTTTTGCTTACGTACATGCGTAGGGGGGGTGGTGTGCATGCGCGTGTGCACATGTTGTCCCCATCATTACCTATACATATCGACCTTTACAGGCGTATTGTAACGGATACGAAACACCTTGCCCCGACGTGTATGGAGAATGCGAAGACTATTGACCACCTTTTTATTCATTGCCATTTTGTTCGCAAAGTTTGGGAGCACTTCTTGTCATTGCTTCATAATGAAGACAGTGGAAGACCTTTTCCGGGATTGGCATGGGGGGCATAGGAAAATTGCGTGGAGACTCATCATTGTGGCTTTGTTTAGGGCTATTTGAGGGGCTCAAAATGGTCGTTGCTTTCGAAATGAGAGCTCTTTAGTGGAAAAGGTTACTTGGAAAGTTAAGGGTCTTGTTTTGGGTTGGGTCATTTATGTTAATGTAGCTAAGGTTGCGAATCTCTCTTTTCTAATTTCAGTGTTGGGTTGTGTTCTTTTCTTGCATTTCAATAGGTTTCTTAATAAAATTATTGTTATCTCTCTCTCAAAAAAAAAAATAAAAAAAAAATCAAGTCGTCATGTCAAGGCTGGATAGGTTTCTTGCGTCCCCTGAATGGGTGGAGAAGATGCCACTGGTTTACCAACATGCATCGCATAATCCTGCATCGACCACTGTCGAATTTTATTGAAGGTGGAGGAGGAGAAACGGGGTCTCAAATCTTTGAGGTTTGAGTTATACTGGTTAGAGGTCGAAGGCTACTCCTCCATAATCAAAGGTTGGCGGGATTCTTTTGAGGTCCAAGTCTAAGTTGGGTTAATTTTATATCAAAAGTTAAAGCTCTTAAAAAGGAAGATTCTAGATTAGAAAAAGAAGAAGAAGAAGAAATAATGATGGGAAAGTAGCAGGAAGAGATGAACTGCATGTTAAGCAATATTTATGCTTGTGAGATGAAGGCAGGAGATAAGCTATCAGAGTTATTAAATGAGGAAAAGATCTTGAGATCTAAGTGAGCCCAGAGACTACGGTAGTCAACTAAAAGAGGAGGAGATATAATGAGGACAGAGATAGTGTGCTACTTGGTTGAAAGGGAGGAAGAAAAAACATTAGCTTTTTTCATAACATTGCTAGTACTCGGGCGGGAAACAACAAGCTGAGCAATGTCATGGTAGAAGGTAAGAGGATAGAGGACAAAAAAAAAAAAGGATCGCCCCTTCCCAGAGGGAGAAGTGAAAGAAGTTCTCTTTAGGGAGAGATAAAGCCTCTAGGCTAGACAGTTCTCCACTAATTTTCTTTCGAGAGTTTTGGGACATGCTTAAAGATGACGTTATGAATGTGAGCGCTAAGGGTCATCTCTCCTTGGAAATGGGGTTGTCTTTTATTGCAATCATCCCTAAGATTTCAGGGGTGGAAAGTTTGATGGATTTCAGACCGATTAGCCTTATTGGTGGATCGTATAAAATCCTTGCCAAAGTTCTTACGTCCAAATTTCACGGAGTTCTTGGCCATGTTATCTTTAAGAACCAAGGCGCCTTCGTAGAAGGGAGGGCAGACCTTGGATAGTGCTCTTGTTCCTCACGAGTGCATCAATTTAAGACAAGGGCTAGAGGAGGTGGTTTGAAAGTGTTTTTTTATTTTTTATTTTATTTTTAATATTGCTTTATTAAGGGCCGACAACCAAACGAAAAACAAAAGATACAAACGAAAGGGAAGAACGAGAAGAAAAAGAAAATCACAATACAATAGCCTAGCGGCATATAAACCCCAAGCAATAAAGAAACCCAATATCTAAGGCATTGACCATGTAGTTGACCCCGGATGCAATTTGCTCCTATTATTGAATCAATGATCATTCTGTTCCAACCATATACTCCATATAGTAGCAAGCATCGAGAGGTTCCACACACGAAACAAATCTTCAATAGAAGCCGCCATAACCCATTCACTATTGAAGGCATGAAGGATTATGCCCAAGACTTCCCAAGCAAAAGAACAAATCAAGAAAATGTAGTCCACTGATTTCACATCCTTATAACAAAGGAAAAAAAACGTTGGTAAGAATCATCAATGTTTTACTCAAATTGACAAAGGCCATTGTTCAAATTATCTTTGATATTATCGAAATATCTCTATTATCTTTATCTCCAGCTTAGTGATACCGATAACGTTGGTATTATCAGAAATTCCAAGTATTATCAATTAGCAATGTATCGCTAAGTATTACCAATTTATCAATATCACTAATGTAATCATCAATATTTTCAACTGTGTAAATTCTAGGTGTTGTTATATTGCCAATGCATCAATATTGCCAATATTTTTGACTATGTAAATTCTAGGTAATTCTTGGATCATTAGTGTATCGACGATATTTTAATAATATCGCCAACGTATTGATATCATTAGAATTTTTCTTATTAGAAAAAATTTATTTCAATTTTTTTCATGGGCACATGGTTGAATTTAGTGTTCAATTTGTAATTGATAATATTAATAATATCTAGATCAGTGTTTTCAGTAGCGCAGGTAGCAATGCGGTAGCGTACGCTACGTAGCGTAGCACTCCAAAATCGCTACGTAGCGTAAATCCCCTATAGTGCACACTATATGGGAAATGGCATACGCTACGGACACGTAGCGTGTAGCGCGGGTAGCGCGCGCTACTTGTTTTGATTTTTTTTTCACTGTCGTAAATGGTGGTGAACTCACACTATAGCAGTAAGTTATAAAAATAAAAAATAAAAAAAAAACACTTGGCCTTTTCGAACAATGTATTCGACAGTTGGCCCTAACCGACGCTGCTTCCTCTCCCCCATCTTCAATCTTGCAATCGAAAGGCCCTTCGAAGGGCTTCTTTGGCCGATTGTTGGAGATTACAAGGAGCTCCATTTGGTGCAGTTTCTTCAACAATGGAGAAGAAATGATGGAGAAATTGGATTTCCCCTATTCCGGTTGCGATCGGCTTTGGAGCTTCAACTTTTGCATATTTCATTAATTCAATATCATCTTGAGACAAAAATAGGTAAGCACGCTCCTTTTTTTTTGAATTTTTTTCGATGAACAATGAAAATAACTTGGTATTTTGAGTTTTTTCTCATTTTTTCCCTTTAAAAATGCCGGTTACTGTGTGTTTTTTTGTTCTTTATAATTTTTTCATTTCTTTTTCAATATCTCTGTAGATACAGATTTTTTCTGTGGTATGGCCCCTATGGGGCCCACTGAGGTGCGTGAATGGGTGGATTTGCATTGTTTTCTTTGTGGCCTACTGTGGTGTGCGTATGTGTGGTATGGCCCACGTGGGGCCCACTGAAGAATGTGACATTTATATATTTTACTTTTTTCTTGCTATTTAATATTTATCATATTTTTCTTTCTTTTTTAATAATAAAAAATAAAAGAACTACACGCTACGCAATTTCGCTACATGCTACGGAGGGTTGAACGCTACGCAACACGCTACCGCTATTTAAAACACTGATCTAGATATTATCGATATCGCAACATGCGAGATATTGACAACGCAATCTTCCGTTTCCTTTCCAATTGTTGATGATTTCTTTGTGAAATATAATGTGTTGTTTATATTTTGTAATATCGATGGATGTTTGGATGGAAGGTTGGATGGTTAAATAGGCCAAATGGGATGATTGGACTGATTTCTTACAACAACACTTGCTTTTAAGGCCCCATTAAATGGAAAATTATTATGTGTGTATTCTTTTTTGCAATTTTTTATTTTTAAATATGAAAATATGTATATTTTAACATCTCTTGAAGTTTTGCTGAAAATTCAACTGCTTTTCACATGTTTCCCCGCATTTCCGGTTATCAGCGATATTGATATTGTTTCTATATCCCTGGCCAGAGAAACTTGTAGCGATTCCGATACTTCGAACACTGGCTAGGATACAGTTTTTCTCCAGCAGCCAAGCAAATGTAGCCACTTTTCGTGGACCACCCAAGAACCAAATTGGGCCTGTATGACAATCTAAGTGTTTGATGAGGCAAATGGGCAAATTTGGAGCAAAGAGACTTCACATAAAGTTATTTTGGATGGGTGGAACTTCTAAACTAGAGAATCCTCCACCCGTGGCTGATGCGGACATAAGCGGTGCGCCCTTTAGAGTGTACCAAAGGAGGAGGCGTCGCAGACAGAGTACCAGAGCGGAGGAGTTGATGTGGATAGATGACGGGTCCATCAGACCCACTTTCTGACGTGCTACGAGTGCAGGAGCGGCATGACCGCACCCCGACCATAGATCCATGGGTTGGATTTCACACCCTACAACACGAGGGTTCACCCCGACCATAGATCTATGGGTCGAATTTCACACCTTACTACATGGGTGTTTTAGTTTTGGACTTTTTTTGTTATTTTTCTTGTTTCAGGGGCTTTATTGCAACTTTCTTTATTTTTCGTCTTTTTATTATTTGTCTTGTTTCCAAGGACTCTAGTGCACTTTTATTTTTTTCATAGCTTATTTTCATTATTATTGAATGAATAAGAATTCGTTTATTTTCTTCCTCTTTATTCAAGAAATTAGGGTTTCAGGATTGGCCCTTAGGTGTTGAGGATTCTACCCCAACTTCAGGTTTCCCTCTTTCTAAGATCTTCGAGGTGAAGGAAAAGGTAAGAGTCATCCTCCTTTTCTTTTAACGACAAAGGACCTATACCTTTTTCATCTCGAACCCCTCATCCTTCACCCATTTCGTTTCTCTCTAGATACCCCTTCTAGTTCAAACGAAAAAGAGGGATGGTTAGTTAGTAGAATCAGATCAAAGCTTACTCGTGGACTGACTTATGCTAGATCTAGGATATCCTCTTATCCCGAGGTCCTCCCTTTTTACTGTTTACGTGATCTTATACTAAGGGGCATGATCTTGATGAAATAACCTCATCTTTGTGTTGAGATTTACCTAACTCCTTTATTTGGAAATAGTTAATTGGTGCATTTATTTAAATATTCTTTAAACCGATTATACATGCATCTAGGGTAAGGTTATCACATGTCCCTGCATCAGTGGCACTAGCCTAAACTCCTTTCGACAAAGTACGAGGGAAGCTAATTGATCAACCTCCTTGTCCCTTACATTACATTTACAAGGACCAATCCCCCCTCAGTTCACCGATAAAGCAATCCGCTATAGATATCTCTGGGACCTAGCTCGACCCTCGTGACCAACTCTGCGTAGGGGTCATATTTTGTTGAGTTAGTCAACCCTTTTTTCCTATGTTTTGTTGAGTTTTCATATAGATCTAGGCCATATAAGGTAGTTGCATTGCATTGGTATCATCGTTTTTACCATTTCCTCACACATAAATCTAGGACCATTCACTTGTCATTCCTGGTGTATGCCCACGCGCACTGGTCATGGGTTCGGTCTCCATTACACCATGGACTCCGATCGATTTACCAAGGCTATGGAGGGTTTAATTAAGAAAATGGATCAACAGTTTCGAACCTTGAGGGATAATGTCGCGCAACAGTTTGCAGATCAGGATGGTAGGTTCGGGCGTCTAGAGGAGAGAGTTGTGCATCTAGAGGCTGCTATTCCAACTGCCATGTAGGTGGAGCCCAGGCGACCCCCGACACTGGGGTTGTCGATCAGTCCCAAGTTGTGGGCCCTGATCCGCCTAGGGATGGTTTAGGCGCAGACTAGGCCCGTGGGCCTGGCAATTGATATGATGGGGTGTATCCATTACCACCCATGCACAATCGTGATCCTGTTCATCCCGCTCAATGGGAGGGCCATGATGAAGTGCATTGTCAGCACCCCCAGAGATATCATGAGCATGAGGACCCTGCTTCTAAGGTCATAAAGGGCATCAAGGTTGACACCCCCAGTTTTGATGGGAGATTAGACCCCAAATTTTTTTCTGACTGGTTAGCAGACATAGACCACTTCTTTAAGTGGCACGGTCTGCCAGACCCACGACGAGTCAGGTTCGCCAAGATGAAATTGGTGGGCCAAGCAAAACTATATTGGGGGAATGTGGAGCATCGTCGTGAGCGATTTGGAGAGGGGCCAGTTCTCTTTTGGATTGAGATGAAAGAGTTGTTGCGAGATAAGTATGTTCCCCTTTCTTATAGGCAAAAGCTGTTGGATCCATATCACAGTTTGCGCCAAGGATCCATGACGGTGACGGAATACATCGCCAAGTTCGATGAATATATGATAAGGTGCAATTTGGATGAGGACCCTGCTGTGGTTCTCTCCCGTTTTCGTATGGGCCTTAGGCCTGAGTTTCAGCAGGAGCTCACGCTTCACATGGTCACCAGTTTGGAACATGCTTATCAGGTGGTGTAGGAACTGGAGCACAATGTGCGCCAGTTCAATGTGAGGGAGATTGATTTTTGACCTACTATGCCTAGAGTAAATCCGCAGGAAGCGAGACCTCAAGTCGGAATTCAACCAAGAGCTCAACCTGGTACACAACCAATCAATAAAAATCGAAGTAATAATATGGCTGGACTAAGTACTAGGCCTGCGATGCCAGGGCAGTGCTACCACTGTGGTGGCATAGGTCACATCGCCGCCGAGTGTTAAAATAAGGGTGGGCGCATTGCCTTTGTTTCCAAACACCCCACAGAAGAAGAAGTGGCAGATAAGGTTGATGGTGACCGGGGTGATGAGGAGATCATTATCCCCTCCCTTGACCTGACTAGTGATGCCGAGGATGATGCCGTGGAGACTATCCCACTTGTAGTCGTGAGGTGTGCCATGACCTAGATTAAGGAAAGTGAAGATTGGCGCAGAACCACCATTTTTCACACTTACGCCAGTGGGAGCTATGGGAATGTAGTTTCCCCAATTACTTGAGTTGCCTGGGGTTGAAGTCAGTCCCTCACCCCAACCCATATAGAGTTTCTTGGGTGGATGCGACATCCCTCCCTATAACCTAGTGACGCCTTGTTCCGATTGAGTTTAGACCATACAAGGACAAGTTATGGTGTGATGTGGTCACGATGGATGTCGACCATATCATCTTGGGAAGGCCATGGCTCTATGACAAAGATGTCACAATATTTGGGTGTACGAATAATTGTGTATTTAAGCATGAAGGAAAGAAGTTTGTCTTGAGCCTGCTCCCTCCCAAATCGTCAACGGGAGCGAAAGATGTTGCAGCCCCAAGCGGTCCTAATAGTCAAAGGGCGCCTCAATTGAAGTCTCTCCACATCATAGTTGCTAAGGAGTTTGAGAGAGAGACTAAGGCGAGGACTGTGGTGTACGGCCTACTGGCGAAGGAGAGTACACCTGAGGTTGCTATAGCGATACCCCAAGAAGCTCGTCCGGTCCTAGAGGAGTTTCAGGATGTCTTCCCTGAGGACCTCTCAGACGAGCTTCCACCGATGCGAGACATTCAGCATGCGATAGATCTCGTCCCAGGGGCGACCCTACCAAACCTCCCTCACTACAGAATGAACCCCACCGAGTATGCCGAGTTGAAGAGGTTGGTGGTTGAATTGCTTAAAAAGGGATTCGTTCGTGAGAGTCTGAGCCCGTGCGTCATGCATGCGCTTCTTACACCCAAGAAAGACAGTACGTGGCGCATGTGTGTTGATAGTAGATCCATAAATAAGATCACTGTCAAGTATCGGTTTTCCATCCCGAAGCTTGATGATATGCTTGACATGATGGTCACCCCTACTATATTATCGAAAATTGACCTCAAGAGTAGTTATCACCAAATTCATGTTCACCCGGGAGATGAATGGAAAACTACCTTCAAGACGGAGGACGGGTTGTATGAGTGGTTGGTTATGCCCTTCGGGTTAACCAATGCTCCAAGTACGTTTATGAGGGTGATGACCCAGGTGCTGCGACCCCTTATGGGCAAGTTTTTAATTGTGTACTTTAATGATATCCTCATCTATAATATCGGTATCGCTGAGATATCGGTATCGCTGGCTCAGCGATACCGAAACCCCATTTATTCGTTTCGGTGCCTAGTTTCGCCGATAATCTCGCTGATAATTTCGATAACGTCGACATTTTCGAAATGTCGCCGAAATTTCGCTGTTCCCACGATAATAGGGGATGTAAAATCGTCAAAATAAATTTTATTTTTTTTTAAAAAAAAAACACAAGAAAATACCTGTTTTTCACTCGGATCTGTTTGAAGACGCAAATTTTAAAAGCTTCATGGTTGTTGAGTGCAGAGCGGCAACCTTTCCGGTAAGATTCAACCCAAAAAATCGGTTTTTCCGTCGTCTCGATATCTTGTTGGAAAATAGAGGTTTTTTTTAAAAAAAATTTGGGATGAGGGAGAGGGATTTTTGGGATGAAAATCCGAAGATTTTGGTGGGAATGAGAGGAATTTTTGGAATTTTGGGAGGAAGGAGAGGGATTTTGGGGGTTTCTACGCGATTTGGGGATCGGATTTCAAATTTTATAAATCAGATTGCGTACCGTGTTACTCAGTATGCACGCTCTTATCGTACTGATTAAACTCTGTTGGGCTCACAGCGAATGTATGTGGTTAATCCACACAGTCCATCTGTTTTTCCATCTCATTTAAGGGTTGAGACCAAAATTAAAGTATATACAAAGCTCAAGTTGACCGTACCACAAGAAACAGTGGGAATAATGATTTCCACCGTTGAAACTTGATAGGCCCCACGGTGATGTTTATTTGTCATCCAGCCTGTTAATAAGGTCACAAAAACATGGATGAAGGGAAAACACAAATATAAGTTTGATCCAAAACTTTAGTGGCTCTCAAGAAATTTCAACGGTAGACGTTCCATTCATACTGTTTCAGGTGGTGTGGTCCATTGAAGACTTGGATATTCTTCATTTTTGGGTTCAAGTCCTAAATTTATCCGGTAAAATCGATGGAAGGGGGGGATATAATATATAAATCATGGTGGACCCCACAAGTTTATAGCATACTGAGTTACTACGCGATCCGCTTCCGTTTTAAGGGGCGCAGATTCTATATTGACGAGGTCAGTAGCCAAATGGTGAAGTGACGTCACCAAGCTCTGTGGACCCCACCATGATGCATGTGTTGTATCCATACCGTCCAACCATTTGTAGAAATCGTTTTATAGCATTACAAAGAGAATGAGAGTGATCTAAATTTCAAGTGGACCCACCACAAAAAATCATGGGAGCAGTCACACCCACTATTGAAACATTTATAAGGCCCACCATGATGTATTTTTGAGATCCAACCTATTCATAAGTTAACATAGAGAACATTGAAGTGAAAACAAAAATATCAACTTGATTGGAAACTACTATGGCCCCCTAGAAATTTTGAACGGTCGATGTCACTATCCCCACTATTTTCAATGGTGGGGTCTTCTTGAACTTCAGATCTATCTCATTCACTTCTTCCAAGTCCACATGACCTTATTGATAGGTTGGGTGGTAAAAAAAACATCACGGTGGCCCTTAGAAAGGTTTCAACGGTGGGTGTCATTATCACTACAGCTTGCTTTGATGTGGTCCACGGGAGTTGTGTATCTGCTTCATTTTTTATATAACATCTTAAAATGATATTAGAAAAGTGACGAACGGTGTAGATAAAATACTTACAACACAGTGGGCCCCACAAAGCCCTGCCCGGACGAATCCGTCGGGGCGCTTTTTATAAAAATCGAATTGCATACTACGCAGGGAGGCAGTTTAGTTAGTGATGCTGATCGTTGCTCCGTGGGCCCATTATGATCTGTCTTTAATCCACACCGTCCATCCATTTTTACACGTCATTTTAATATTAAATGTAATAAAATAGGTAGATCAAAGTCTCAAGTGGACCACACCATGGGAAAACAGTAGTGATTGAATTTCTACCATTAAAAACCTCCTAGGCGCTAGGGCCCACTATAATATTTATTTGACATCTAACCTATAAATTAAGTCATATAGTCCTAGATGAAGTCAAAAAACAAATATCAAGCCAAATATCAGCTTGATCCAAAACTTTTGTAGCCCCAAGAAGTTTTTAACGGTGAGAGTTCAATCAACACGGTGTGGCCCACTTGAGATTTTGATTTAACTCAGTTTTGAGTTCATACCAAAAATTATCTAGAAAAATGGATTAGACAGTATGGATGAGACACATACATCATGTTGGGGTCCACATAGCACCACTTAAGCGGATTAGTTGTCTAACAGGTGGAAGCAGATTGCGTACTGAGTAAGTCAGTACACTTGGTGTACTGAGTAAACTTTGTGGGGTCCACCTTCATTCATGAATTTTATCCACTCCGTCCATGCATTTTACCAGATGAATTTAGTACGTTAGCCCAAAAATGAGCATATAAAAATATTAAGTGGACCACACCATTGAAAAAAGTGTTAATTGAATGTCTACTGTTGAAAAGTTATTGGGGTCCACAGAAGTTTTAGATCAAGTTAATAATAGTTTTTTCACTTCATCCATGTCTGTGATCTTATGAACAAGTTGGATGACAAATAAGCATCACTGGAGGCCTTGTAAAGGTTTCAACAGTGGAAATTAATATTTCCACTGGTATGGTATACTTGAGCTTTGTATATGCTTCAAGTTTGGGCTCAACTCCTAAAATGATCTGGAAAAATGGATGAATGGCATGGATAAACCACACGCATTCACGGTGAATCTGGACAATGATTGCGAGCCACCTCGTCACTCTACGTGGGGATGAAATATGGTAAAAAATGTGTACTTTTTTGAATTCATTAACTTCTGCATATCTTAATTCTTATAAGCTTGCATTTGAATTATATAAACTCATTTTGGTTATTATTCGAGCAATTTCTTATGACAACGCATGCCTTTTGGCCCTCATTAAATGGAAACTTAATATTTAATGCATTTTTATTTTTATTTTTTGCAATTTTTTCATTCCTGAATATATAAATATGTGTATTTAAGTATATCCTGAAATTTCATTGAAAAATTCCACAATTTTCTTCATGTTTCCCCCTTTTTCCCTGCATTTCCGGTTATCGGCGATAACGATATTATATCTTTATCTCCAGCCAGCGAAACTTGTAGCGATACTGACAACTCGAACACTGATAGTATGTCCCCTAGCCAGCACATCGAGCACTTGAGGCAGGTCTGCAACACCTTACACGCAGAAAAGCTCTATTCGAACCTCAAGAAGTGTTCATTTTTGACCTCCCATGTTATCTTCCTGGGGATCGTTTTATCATCAGAGGGTATGTCTGCAGACTCTAAGAAAGTCAAAGCCATTGTCAATTGGCTTGAGCTGCGTATCATACATGATGTGCGGAGCTTTCATGGCCTAGCTACATTCTTTCGGCGGTTCATCTGTGGATTTAGCTCGATTATAACTCCCATCACAGATTGCATACAAAAAGGGGAGTTTCAATGGACTAAAGCCGCGACACGGGCTTTCTCGAAAATTAAAAAGAAGATGACGGAAGCATCAGTCATGCATCTATCTGACTTTACCAAAGCCTTTGAGATAGCATGTGACTTGTCAGGAATTGCCATAGGCGGAGTGATAAGCCAAGAGGGACATCCTATGGCCTTTTTTAGTGAGAAACTGAACGAGGCTAAACAACGCTACTCCACTTATGACAAGGAGTTCTATGCGGTTGTGCAATCATTGCGCCATTGGCGGCATTATTTATTACAACAAGAATTCGTCTTGTTCTCTGATCATAACGCCTTGAAATATTTGAGCTCTCAAAAGAAGTTGAGCCCTAGGCATGCCAAGTGGGCACAATTTTTTCAAGAGTACACGTTTGTGCTTAGGCACAAGGCTGAAAAAGTGAATGAAGGTTGCCGACGCGCTTAGCCGTCGTATCATGACACTGCAGTCCATGAGCATTGAAGTTACAAGTTTTGAGCAACTCAAGGGTGAGTACTCAAATTATCCTGATTTTAGGGTCATTTATGCGTCATTATCTAGTCACCCGCCCTCGAAGAGTGCGGAGTTCGTCCTTAAAGATGGATATCTTTTTAGAGGGGACAAGCTCCGTATTCTACACACATCCCTCCATGATTTTCTAGTTTGGGAGTTGTATGCTGGAGGGATGGCAGATCATTTTGGTTCAGATAAAACAATTGCCCTTGTGTTTGATCGTTTCAATTGGCCTAATCTCCAGCGAGATGTGGCTAAGATTGTATGGCAGTATCGAACATATCAACTGGCAAAACAGAAGAAGCAAAATATAGGTTTATATACTCCTTTGCCAGTTCCACATGCCCCGTGGAAGGATGTTAGTATGAACTTCGTGCTTGGGCTTCACAAGACTATTCGTAAGCACGATTTCATACTCGTGGTTGTTGATCGATTTTCTAAGATGGCCCATTTCCTACCCTGTTATAAGAACTCAAATGCCTCCCACGTCGCTAAGTTTTGCTTCATCTGCAAGCAAAATACAAGTTTATATACTCCTTTACCGGTTCCACATGCCCCGTGGAAGGATGTTAGTATGGACTTCATGCTTGGGCTTCCCAAGACTATTCGTAAGCACGACTCCATACTCATGGTTGTTGATCGATTTTCTAAGTTGGCCCATTTCCTACCCTGTTATAAGACCTCAGATGCCTCCCACGTCACTAAGTTATTCTTTCAGGAGGTTGTGCGACTCCATGGAGTACCTAGATCCAGTGTGTTTGACAGAGATAATAGGTTCACTAGTTATTTTTGGAAGACTCTTGCATCTTTTGGGTACGAGGCTCCAGTTTTCTTCAGCATATCATCCCCAGTCAGATGGACAAACAGAGGCAGTGAACTGTAGCCTAGGGAATTTGTTAAGATGTCTGATTGGAGACCACTACAAGACCTGAGACATTGTTCTTCCCACAGTAGAGTTCGCGTATAATTCTTCAGTGAACAGGTCCACAGGAATGAGCCCGTTTGAAATTGTTACAGGTCTTAGGCCCCAAGCCCCCATAGATTTGATCCCCATGGCTACCCCACAGCGTTCGTCAGAGTTAAGAGTCCTTCGCCCAGCATATACATGCATTGCATAGTGAGATCAGGCGGAAGATTAATTCATGTAATGAACATTATAAACTTTTTGCTGACACTCACAGGAGATTTAGGGAATTTAAACCTAGAGACGACATCATGCTTCGTATTAGGTCTGATCGGTTTCCACCCGGATCCGTGAAGAAGCTTCATGCCCGTAGCATAGGCCCACATAAAATTGTGAAAAGGTTGGGGTCTAATGCTTATGTTGTTGATATCCCTGCTACCATGGGCAGCAGTTCCACATTTAATGTAGAAGATCTACTTCCCTTTCACGAGCCATCACCTCTATCCACTGGTTCCCCTATTTCTTCTCAGACCCCCCTTATATATGGACCTTGCCTACAGCCTGATCTTCCTGTACTCATCTTACCTTCTCTTCCACCTGCATCGAGAAGAGACCAGATCAAGGAAATTTTGGACTCTGAGGCGGTTTCCACTCGCTCTAAGGGTTTTCAAAAATTCTTAGTCAAATGGAGGAACAGGACCATTACAGATAACTCTTGGATCACAGAGGTAGAGCTGCAGCGCATCGACCCCAATTTGCTTAAGAGATACATGAGTTCACTTATGCCAGTGGCGAATTCTTCCTACCCAGGGAAAATTGATGCGGATATCAGTGGTGCGCCCTTTAGAGTGTACTAGAGGATGGGGCGTCGCCGATAGAGTACCAGAGCGAAGGAGTTGATGTGGATGGACGATGGGTCCATCAAACCCACTTTCTAACATGCTACGAGTGCAGGAGAGGCATGACCACACCCCGACCATAGATCCATGGGTCGGATTTCACACCCTACCACATGAGTGTTCACCCCGACCACATATCTATGGTTCGAATTTCACACCCTACTACATGGGTGCTTTAGTTTTGGACTTTTTTTGTTATTTTTCTTATTTCAGGGGCTTTATTGCAACTTTCTTTATTTTTCGTATTTTTGTTATTTTTCTTGTTTCTAAGGACTTTAGTGCACTTTTACTTTTTCCATAGCTTATATATACGTTGTGAGGAACCCCATTTTTATTATTATTGAATGAATAAGAATTCGTCTATTTTCTTCCTCTTTATTTAAGAGATTAGGGTTTCAGAATTGGCCCTTGGGTATTGAGGATTCCACCGCGATTTCGAGTCTCTCTTTCTAAGATCTTCGAGGTGTAGGAAAAGGTAAGAATCATCCTCCTTTTCTTTTGACTACAAAGGACATATACCTTCTTCCTTTCGAACCCCTCATCCTTCACCCATTTCGTTTCTCTCTGGATACCCCTTTCTAGTTCGAACGGAAAAGAGGGATGGTTAGTTAGTAGAATCAGATCCAAGCTTACTCATGGACTGACTTATGCTAGATATGGGATATCCTCATATCCCGAGGTCCTCCCTTTTTACTGTTTATGTGATCTTATGCTAAGGGGCATGATCCCGACGGAATAACCTCATTTTTGTGTTTAGATTTACCTAATCCCTTTGTTTGGAAATAGTTAGTTCATTGGTGTATTTATTTGAATATTCTTTAACTTGATTGTACATGCATCTAGGGTTAGGTTATCACATGTCCCTGCATCAGTTGCACTGGCCTAAACCCCTTTCGGCAAAGTATAAGGGAAGCCAATTGATCAACCTCCTTGTCTCTCAGATTACATTTACAAGGAGGGATCCCCCCTTCAGTTCACCGATAAAAGCAATTCGCTACAAATACCTCTGGGACCTAACAGATGGCCTCAATTGACAAGGACTTCACCACACCAAAGGTCCTCCTAAAATCAGATACAAGATCCATCACCAAGGGCAAAGATCCTTCAAACACTTGAGGTGCCACCTTGGCAATGCCTTTCTAGATATCAGACCCAAAATAAAGAGAGGTTTCCTTGATCCACCATCCCATGGTGTCAAGACCATATTTAGTAGCTATAAGGGATCTCCAAATGCTGCCCACTTCTTGTCCAAATGTCCATACCTATTTATCCAACAATGTCGAGTTAACTTCATCTAGTCTTTTAATGCCAACCCCACCCACTGAATAAGGAAAACATACGTCATACCATTTAGCAAAAGGAAGTTGCCAGAATCAGCCCCTCCACGCCACAAAAAACCTCTCCTTAGTTTATCAACTATCTTAATAATTGATTTAGGGCAGCGCAACAGAGACATGCAATACACAGGAAGGTTCGATAGCGACTCTTTGATGAGAGTAATCTGCCCACCTAGAGTGATACGCTTACTTTTCCAAGTGGTTAGAGATGAGATGTAAGCTTCATCATACACAGGGACAAACCCCAATAGGTTGAGGGAAAAGACCCATCCCGACACCCAAGTAATGAAGCAAAGAGAACCAATTCTGTAGTCAACAAATTGACAATTGACACCAAGACTTTAGACTTGGACATGTTGACACACCAACTAAAACATCCAAATGAATTTACACAGATTGTCAACCATAGACTCAAAAGCTGGTAGAAAACCAGGATATCATAAGCAAATTGCAAATGGGTGATGTTCTGCGGGTAATTGGGAACTTGGAATCCCTAAAAGAGGCCCACTGTAAGCCTCTTAACCAGCAATTGACTCAAGGCCTCTAAAACAATAAGGAACTAGAAGGGGGAGAGAGGATCTCCTTGACAAAGGATCTCCATTTGGCAGCATTGCCAAGAATCTTGCCAATGATACACAACATATGACACCATCCAACCTCTCCATTTGGTCCAAAGCCCAACCATGTCATCATATAATCAAGGAAATATCAATCTACATTATCATAGGCTTTCTCCAGATGTAGTTTACATAGGATCCCTAGTGTCCCAGCCCGATAACAGGAGTAGGTGCATTCATAAGCCGCTAGCGAACCATAAATAATCAGCCACCCCCAAATAAAGGCATTCTAGAATGGAGAAATGAGTTTATCTAGCATAGATCTGAGCTTCTAACTTAGCAGCTTGGCTAGAATCTTAAAGAAAAGGCATACAACCATGTGGACTATGGCCTTATGTATTAATTGCTTGGTAGAATTGGTTGTGGGGATATATGGAGAGGGTGGATTAGGGAATGCACTATTTTTGCTCGGCTCTTAGTTTTGGTCAATGGTTCTCCTAAAGGTTTCTTTAGAAGCTCGCAAGGTGTCAGATGGGGTAACCTGCTTTCCCCGTTCCTCTTTATTGGGATTGTCGAAGTGTTAGGTAGAATGCTTACTGGAGGACAAAAGGTGGTTCTTTTCTAAGGGTTCAAGGTGGGAAGTTTAAGCTCTTCAATCTCCCATATTCAATTTGCAAACGATACACTTCTCTTTTGCAAGGTTGATATGGTGAAGGATGACAATTTGAGTATGATTATAAGGTGTTTTGAAGCAGTTTCATGGCAGAAGATAAATCTGGCTTAGCGTGGGATGCTTGGATATCATTTGGGGGGGGGGGAGAAGAAAAAAATTGGGGGTCCAGCTGGTTCTTTTGGGTGTCAAGGCAGGATAGTTTCCTTCATGTTACTTGGGGCTCCCCCTTTGCATCAGTAACTGGCTAAACATCTATAGGACAGAATGGTTGAAAGATTTGAGAGGAAATTGTCGGGTTTGACGGGATAATCTCTCTCTTGGTAGTCAGATCACTTTTATTAAAGTGGTCCTAATTAATCTACACCCTTTATTTCATGTCTTTGTTTGGGTGCCCGAAACCGGTCCAAGTCCACTTCAAGAGACCAAGGCACGATTTTCTTCGAGGACACATGGAGGAGAAAAAAATTTCCACCGTCTAAAATAGAGTGACAAATGCAAATTTTATTGACGTGATGAAAACATAAGAGACTTGGACTTGATGAATTAGGCTCTATCAAGAACATGGTGGTGGCGGTTTGGATCGAAAGTGGGGGCTCTTTGGCAAGAGGATGTTGAAAGCAAATATGGCTGCATCGCGGGGGACGGCGTACAAGGGACTCTTCTCTCTATAGGGATACCTAGCGTGAGAGTTAATTCAAGGAAAGAATGATTTTTTCCTCGGGGAACAAGGAAAATCATTTTTGGGAGGATGTTTGGAGGGGCAATTTACATTTTCATGTCAGATTTCCAAAGATGGCCAGCCTTACTCCGGATTGTAGCATCATGGTTGATAAATACTAATCTCTTTGTGATGAGTCCATTGTGTGGGGTTCGTCGTGCAACTGATATCTTCAGGATGATGAGGTAGATGAGTTTGTCTCTCTTCTAAATTGCTTGAATCTTTGCAGCCCGTCGAGCGATGACAGTGATAGGTTGGTGCAAACAGAAGAAAGTCTAGTCCATTGTCGGACAGATCCTTCTACTCCATGCTTCAAAAGAAGGGAGCAAAGTCCGGGCAAATAGGTTATGTGTGCCATTATGGTGCTCCTCCGAAAATAGGGGCTTTTGGGTGGCTTGTACGTAGACAACTAGTTTTGACAATCAATAACCTCCAAAAGCAATCAATGGCTATAAACAACATTTGCCTTATGTGCATGTCTAACACCGAATCAGTGGACCATCTTTCATCCATTGCCCTGTCACAAGCCGAGTGTCGGTCCATGCCTTTCAATATCGGAGATCTGTTAGTGACTTGGCTTGGGGCACCTCTTCAAAAAAAAAGTTAATAAGTGTCAAGAAGGCTGTCTTTTTGCTGGGTTATGGTTAATGTGGGGGGAAAGGAAGACGAGATACTTCTGTAGTGAAAGCAAGCAGGTAGAGCAGGTTGCTAGTAATGCAACGCTTCTTGTTACAGAGTAAGCTGTGGGTATGGGATGTTTTGAAAAGTTATAATTTGTCCCTTTTTTTTCTTTCTTTCTGTGTTTAGTGTCTGCCTACGCTCTGATTTGGCGCCATCTCAGCACTTTTTCTCTTAATGAAAATTCATGTTGATCTTTCAAAAAAAAGAGGAGTAAAAAAAGTAAAAGGATACTTGTGAGATCCAAGGTCACAACCATAATTTTAAAAAAAAATGCAAAACTAAATAAAAAAGGTATGGGAAATGTTCGTATTCAATTCAACATCAATCATCAAACATAAAATAAAAAAATCAGTCAAAAAAATAAAAAGGAAAGACCATAGATTCAGAGATTGAAAAGTACCAGTGTAATATGGTTTGGACTCAGAAAAATGGAGTGAAAAAAAAAAATGGCTATATGTGTAACTATGTGCATGTATATGCTATGTATAAATAAGGTTAAAATAGCTAACTTTAAATAAAATATTTAGAACTTCTATTTGCATGAACAATAGGAATCTAATGGTGTTCTTTGCCTCCCACAAATCCTTCTTTGTCAAGCAGTCTTCATATAAATTGATTGACTCAATAATAATAATAATAAAAAAATTCAACTTCTGCTCAATTTTATCGATGGGTCACGGACTCACGACCAAGGTATTCAATAATGGAAACGGTGGCCATAATGGCTGCCACTGTTACCATTATGATAGGGTTCGTAAAACGTAGCAGCTCCCACCATTACCACTACATAACAGCATTTTTTAACTACCTTGGTGGCAACCGCCAATTACTGTTTTTTAAATTTTCCCCAAACATTCTTTTTAAATAAAACATGTTTTATTGAAAAGCGTTTAATTCAGTTTTTCTACCTACCTTTCAAAATATATGTAGTTCTAAACGGTTGATCAATTATACAGTTTTTTCCTCAAAAACGCAGAGTTTAAAATGGAGTTTTGCTAACTAGGTTCACAACCCTACCTAGGATAGCATATACCCATTAGCAACAAGTCACGAGGAGGGTTGTTGTTCCATTCTAGAACTTCTATAAACTTTCAAGTTCAGGTAATTATTCTTAATAGATACTATAAACTATTTCAGTTTTATTATTAAATACCAAGTCGAGTCTTCAAGTTAACCCGGCCCAACTAGACATTGAGTCAAGTTTTCGAGTTTTTGAACTATAATAGAAACAAGTATTTTGTGTTTTTAAATTAAAAAATATAACTAAATGAAGGATAGAAATTAAAAAAATAATAATAAAAATAAAAAATAAAAAATAAAAATCCTTATCCTGGAACTTGTCAGCCACACAACTTAGGAACCTAACACAGTCCGATTTCTATTGGGAACAAGAATCCTGCCCAATTATCAATCAAGTCCAAAATCTAGATCCAGATCCAAATGAATCAAGCAAGACAATTCAGGTATCCCAGTCCAAATCCCCACAGGCCCTTTTTAAGTTTGACACAAGAATAGTTGAAGTGGCAGATCCAACCAGTCTAAATGCCAACCTAGATGTTTGGGCCAGTTAGACCAGACAGTTAAATCAATTGCTTGCCTAGAAAAGGTTTCTAGGTGACCTGACCTGTTCCTGTGACCAATTCCACCCAGAAATGATTCAACTGTCTGGTCCAGTCCAGCTTTAAAAACAGAAGCAAACATTCAATGGTTTAGGGCAGTACATGTAATAACAGTGAAAAATGCCCAATTAGGCCCTGCTGAAGATGATTCAATTAGAAATTCAGCTGCAGAGGGAGAATATATCGTTGAATTTTATTATTTTTTATTTATTTAGTGAGCACATTATATCCTTACATGCAAAATATTAAAGACATTAACCCATCATGCATCAAGCAATCCAGAATTAGTTCAATGGGATTGGAAGAACCAACTGATTCTTTTCCTTTTTAAATTTTCTGCAAAACCCAACTAACTATGTTACCATTCAAAAAAAAAAAAACAAAAAACACTAAGCTACTATGTTTTTGAAAATTCCAAGATCTATTATCCGTCATGAGATATGTTTATTGAATTGTGAATTTCAATTATAAGCTGGCCATTACTAAAAGCAATTTAAAAAAAAAAAAAAAAAGGCCAAAAAGATTGTGCTCCTTTGAACTAGTAGATACAGAGGCTGCAGCTTCTTACCACATCATCATCACCCATAGCAGACAGCAAGGCTGGAAGAATTGTTCCAAGGTGAAAATTAAGGCCAGGTCCCGCAACCTCTGCCAAAGCTCCAAGTGCATGGGCATTAAAGGCACTGGATTCATGAAAGAAACTTTAGGAGAAACAACATTTCCCACAATATAGTGAATTGGAAAATTTTTGAGAAAAAACCACATACGAAAGCGGAAGATGGACCAGTTTCGGCAAGATATGAGGCAAAACAGCTGAAGTCCTGACACTAAAATCAAGATGGGAACAAAATTCAGCAAAAAAAGTTAGATAATGACAATTAGTATAATAATAAGAAGAAGAGTATGAGAGAAAACATCTACCTTAAGATTTGTTTGAGGCCATCAAGGGCAGTATCTGAGGTTTCATTTTCCTCTAAAGCATGCAAAAGCGTGGGCACGATTTCATCAATTGCTTGCATTCCAGCACTCTGCATCATCATACTCCATAATTAGCACTTGCCAGTTGCCTCCATCAAATTCTTGACAGAACAAAATATTTAAACAGAAGTACCTTGTAAAGTGTGCTGAATGCTAAGCCTGCAGATTCACGAACCTCAGGCATGCTGTTGTCAAAAACATAACCATAGGGGAGTTTTCTCATAGAGACAAAAGTAAATGAAAAGTGAAATAGTGGAAAAGCAAAAAAAGACAGCGAACCTATCACAGAGGGCTGTTCGAATTGTAGGGATGAGTTCATCCATGAAACTCAATAACTGGTGCTTACCAGCACTTGCCATCACTTCACTCAAACCAATGCATACCCCCTATCATTAAATTATGAAGATTGGACATTTCAAAGCAAATGAATCTATTTCAGTAAAAGTAAAACACATGGCATATAAACAGGAAAGGATTTTAAGCGACTTATTCAATTCAAAATATAAGAAAAAGGTGTTCTTTCAAAATGCTTAAGCTAACTTATTCAATTCAAAACAAAAGGAAAAAGGTGTTCCTTCAAAATGCCTATGATAGAGAAAGGGAATTATCATTTTGGATGCGCTGCCTTCTGATATTCAGTATTTACCTCGATTTAAAATTTTGGAAAAAAAATCAACCTCATTGAGACCAAGAAAAGCTCGATTAAGTCAAGACTCAATGAGACAGTTGATTCGACTCGACAGAACTACAAAATATAACCAAAATTCAACTCGACTGCTCAGGATCTACTATATTTATAATTTTTAAATATATTGAACATATTGAGTTTTGGTGTTCAAGGCTGGAAAAAAAAAAAAAAAAAACAACGACCAAGTTACTTGACATGACAGACTTTCCAAGTCTATTTGAAATTTTTGAAATTCCAAAAGCATTTACACTGTCAGACATCGTGCAAATGTGTCATGTAGAAAACTAGAACTAGAAGCACGATCTAGGCATTTCCATCATAAAAGAATTGCAAGTGGTTTACAATCATACGCAAACAAAGTTGATATTCACTATTGGTTTCATTTAAAAGAAAACTCACTTGTCTTCTGCTTGTGTTTGGGTCTTTTAGCCCTTGAGATAAAATTGGAATAATCAATGGCAGGACCCTTTCACCAAGCTTCCTAACGAGCTCCCCCAAAGCCCTTCCTGCAACCTGAAATTGTATAAACAATATAACTTATAATCTGGATGCACATACATTATTGTTTACACCACAATATTTCATACATAAGATTAGCAAACCTGTCGCCTTTCTGAGGAAGACGATGCAAGGGATGAAATAAGTGTGTTCATCAAAACTGGCATTATTTCCCTGAGTGTCTTTGGAGTATTTGCTACTATAGTTTTCCACACATGTAAGGCAGCCTGATGAATAACTAAAAGAATGAGAAAATCCAAAACGAAATGCAGCATGAAAAAGCTTCCTAATTAACGGGTTCATACCCCAGTGGTATGAAACCAAAATAACAAACACAGAAAACCCATGGAGAATATCATGGTAAGGGGTTTGGTAGGAGAAGCGATGCCATCACCTGCCGCACTGATAAGCTGACATCAGTGCGAACCATATAAACTGCAGCAAGAACTTCATTGCGCTTATCCCTCCCTAACACTTCAATGATAGCACGCCCATGTGCCTCAGTGCTAGAACCTTCATCATCACTGCCACCCTCAAGAATTGCTTTTCCCGAAGTTCCGGCAACCTGGATGACAACATAAATTATCTCAGATAACAGATAAGCAAAAATTGACCTTAAAAGGTTGGAGCCATTCAACTAGGCCATTTATAGGATCAACCTTGAATAGTAAGTCGCCCAACAGCTCAACAGAACTCTGCCGAATACGCCAATTATCATTGAAAATACCATCCTCTACAGCAGGAAGAAGTAGAGGTAAAGACCTGATTTGACAAAGAAGAGAACACAGGCAGGATTTAGCAGTGATAATCAATAAATTAAAATTTTCTAGGCGAGCACTTCTACAAAGAGGTGGGACACAGGATTCATACGTTGTTGCATAATGCTCGACTAAGACATGCCCAGCACTGAGCGCCGCATCACGTACAGATTCATTCTCATCAGCAAGCCCTAGAGAATATAAACCACCTTAATATCTCAAGCATAGGAGGGGCGTATGCCAACAATAGAGAAAATGCACTTACCATCCAAAATAGCAGGCAACACTAGTTGCAAGTAATTCTGGAATGTGACACCTAAAGACCTTGGCATGTACTAAACAAAAGATTTTAGATAGAAAAAGACGGTAAGAATCCTGAGTATCCAATATTACCAAGTAAACAATTTTGTTATATTTCTAACCTCACCTTGAAAAGTGTTAAATACCCATCACGCACAGATGCCCTTTGGTGAGAACAGTTACGAATTATGTCAGGAAGAATTGATTCAAAATATTCTTTTCCAAGAGCAGCCAAAACCTGGAAATATACAGGCCAATAAAGAAGTATAACAATGTTAAAAGAGGCATTAAGCTTCTCACCAAAAAAAAAAAAAAAAAAAACCAAGAAGAAGAAGCACAATTCTGCTATCATTTGATGAAAACCATCACGGCCCTTGAATTCAAGCCACCATTATCACAATGAACATGGTGGTTATAGATAGACAATTCCCCAAGTATGATGAACCTTTACAATTAATGTGGCCATTTTGAGAGGGTAACCAATCAACGGGTTTCTAACTACATCCATGTTTACAAACAAAGAAAACACAAGATGAGTTCTCGACCCAAAATGGGGGGGGGAAAGACCACTATGCCTTGCAGTGATGAAAGGACGTAACATGAAGAGAACAGGAAATGTTTAGAAGTTCACGTAGAGAATACTAATACGATCAGTAGAAACTAGTAGAGGTTCAAAACAGAATCAAGCACAACGAACAAACAGAGTAATAGGTTAAGAAAATAAAAAATAAAAAAGCAACGACTATTATATGACTTTGAAAAGAAATTGTTTGATCACAAACGCACGCAATGAAAACTAACACTGATGGGGACATTACGCACACATGCACGCCCCCTTACGCATGTACGCAAGGAGGAGAGGGCCCCAACATCGATCTGAATCGATGACGACGTCCAGGGAGGGCCTCCTAGTTAGAGAATTGCATTTTGGTTCCTTGGAGTGGACCCGATCGGCATGTAAATCCCACCATGGGTTCTCATGATCATTGCCCACTATTCTAAATAATCTAGTACTTGGGTTTTGCTTATTTTTTTTATTATGAATATCATGGACGGTTTAGATTGCTTTGATTAGTTGTTATTTTTTATTACTTCATCTCCAAGTAATAGGTTGCGCACATGGCGCGAGTTTTAGAGTATAGGATTTTATTATAAATAGGCACCTCTTGTAGTCTTTTTTTCTCAATGAAGATTAAAAGAATTGCTGCGTTTTTCTGCACTTAATTTCTGAGTTGTGAAGATTCAATTGGGAGTGAAATCCTCCCTTCCGCCAAGGGCTGACTACAATGGTGCAAAGCCACACCTATCTCGATTTGCCCCCGCCTTCTTCCATCCATATTTATCTTCTCCTATAAGCATTTCATCTGCAAATCCATCAATATTTGTAGGCGTTTTTCTTTCTACAACAGATTTCCAAAATCTGGCCCTGCAAGAGGGATAAAACTTCGGCGGAGCACCACGCACAAACCATACATTGGATCGAGTTGAGATTTGGGAGTTTTGGAGTCCATCTCTGGCCGACCAAGGCAAAGGTGGCCTTTCTCTGAATAGTGGGCCTCACACACGTGCGACCAAGATCACACACACGTGCGTTTGGGCCATTGTTGTTGTCCACACGTGCGACACGTCTCTAGTTCGTCTCTCCTCTCTTTCACTCCTTTCACCCGAAATCCCTAAACTTAACCCCAAATTACTCAAATCCCCAATTTTATGCCCTTTCTTCAAGCTTAGGGTTCCCCGAATTGAAATTTCTGAATCCTTTGGATTGGGGAATTATTTTTGTGCATGTGTGCATGAATTTACCCTCATTTGATTCTTGATTGGTCTATAATTTTGATTGATCCGGCCCTAACATGTGTAAGCCTAGATCCGCATAAGATTCCCCTTGATTGAGTGTTTGAACTTTTGTGTGGGATGTGGAATTTTGTGTAATTGTTTCTAAACTAGTGTGATCTAAAGCCTGAAAATCTTGCACATCATACTTGAATTTCATGTCCTGCATCAAACACTGACCTCACTCAACCCTTGGGCTGCTCCAGAACGTTCAACATTGCTATTATCGGACTTCAAGGTATCTAACAGCCATGGTACAAGATCCAGGAAGTTTTCTTCTCCCATTCCTCTTATAAGAGATCCAAGAGCCCTTGCAGCAACAGAACGAACTTCTGGTATGGGATCTACAAGAACCTGTTTTAATAAAAGAAAATATAACCATCACAACCAAAATTAGTGAAAAGAAAATCTCGTGAATATAAAATTCAATGACTGAAAGGATAAAAGAAAAGAGAAACCTTCTTGACTTCAGGAAGCAACAACCCTATATAAGGAATCATATCCTTCGGTTCAGTCACAAGTGAACACATGTTTCCAACTATTTGGGCTGCTTTCTTTTTAGTGTCAGCACTCCTTTCCCTTAAGCCTCTATGGACAATAGGCACCAATAATGCTAGTGATGGTGCATCAATTGAATTAATAAAAGTCGTCTGTAATAAAAAAGACAGTAGCATGAGGACAATGGGGAAAAAAAGAAAGATAAAGGATAAGTATTGTAAATTAGAACACTTTTAGTAACATTTGCAGGCATTCATACTTGAAGAAGAATATCAAGGGAGTGCTTCGTATAATCATTGGGATCAGTAAGGGCCAATAAAAGGGTAGGGACAAGTGCAGCTATTTCTGGATTCTTTATCACACTGCCAACCTACAAAGACCAAAAGGCACCATTATATACAACCTCATAATATAGACAGTGCCCAAAATTCATAAATGATGATCACCTGCTGAAGTGCCATCTGTCCAGCAGACTGGACTTTCGGATGTGTGTCTGTCAGTACCTAAAACATGCATAGAAATTTGAAAGTAAGATTGAAATCAGAATTTAAGGGGAAAAAAAAAGGTCGAAGCAACAAGCAAAGATCAGCAATCCAGCATTGATGCCAGTGAAAAACCTCCGTTAGTTTGGGAACAATCCTTGGGAGACACTGAGACAATTGCTGAGGAGCACAGTAAGCCATAGCACCGAGTAGTTGTACACTACTTTGCTTAGTTCTCCAAGCTTTATCTTCAAGACCCTGAGAATATCATATTTGCGCTTTATCACATGATAACCTAAAGTCATTGAATGAATAACCAGCAACCCGCTATAAAGGAAAGAGAGGAGAAAATTACTGAAAACATATTAAAGATTGGTATTGGAACACCTCCACTAGTAGTTTAAATATTCAGACCATGACACTGAATGATAAATTGGATCATCTAAAGATGCTTCAAAGAAACCTAGAACACTAAACACTGCCCCCATAATGTACTTGATTAAATCCTCAATAAACCAAGGGTAAATGGTGTCTTTCATAAAACAACTTTAGGGTGTAGAAAGGCCACAGGAGGCAGGAGCCTCAGCCTTAACCATTGCATTTTCCAGCACTAACCACTAAGCTATGAAATTTTTGTAGTAAGCAATTTTCTGGGCCAAAACGGATCAGATCAGGTCTGACAGGTCAAGACCAATCCAGGTTTCTAAACATTGAATAACAACAAAGTAATAACGACTATGATGAATTTACAGTATATTGCTTTGTGGTTACGTTCAATTTGGGTTAAGTCAAAGAGTACACAATATAGAGGTATAAGCTTAGTTGCACAAAGGGTGAGCAATAATGGCAGCAAGAGAGCTAGCAAGGAAGCAGCTGCTCTCAATATATCAAAAGAATTGCAAGTGCCCAGGAAGTGGGCAAGGAACAGCAGCATTGCAGTGGGTCAAAGATCCCAGCAATTACAGGGTGACAGGTTTATGCCACAGTCCAACCAATACACATTTTCAAACATCCATTTGACTTTGTTGGCCTCACAAATCAATTAGACCATTGATCTTGTCCAGAACACTAATCTGGAATATTGATATGGCCTTGATCTTCCATCGAATCAATATAGAACCTTGATGTGATGCATGTATGCAATCTGGATGGTTGGATGGTCCAACATTCAATCTGTTATGGTTGGAAAGTCCTCATCTATAGCTGGGAACCTTCAATCAGCATGAAACATCTGCCATTTCATGGCTTGATCGTCAATCAATAAACAATGGGAACAATCGTGGTCTACCATTGGACAATCTGACAGTTCCGCATCACTAGAGATTGGAGAATTGAACTCCCCAAGTTTGACTCATCATATGGTTGCTCAATATGCAGAATTGATTATCTAAATTGATAGAATCAATTCATTGATCACCAGTAATGAAGTCAAAATAGCACTCAAATTATCATCACCATCATCAAAATGGCACTCATATGCAAAAGAAACAAAAAACACACACATGCACATATGAAAGACAGTATTAGAGAACCAATCAGGATGTAGAGTTTGAAGGAACCAACGTAGCAATTATTAGAATATATTCATGGGAAGCACCTTAAGAAGAGAGGGAAGGACAAGCTTCACTCCATGTCCAGTAAGTTGAGACATCATTGCACGAGCAGCGCATTCTGCGGCTTCACGTACAGCAACAACTTGATCGGAGAAAGAGACAAGAAGCAAGGGTAAAATTTGGATTACATACCTAGAAACAAACAAAAAGTAAATCAGAATATGAAAAGCTCATGTGGGAAGGAAGTCAACCATTCATTCCAAAATAAAAATAAAAATTATCCACATACGGTTCAAACAGTCTACCAAGCTTCTCGCAGAGACATTCAAATCCAAGTAAAGCTCCTTCACGTGATTTTGCTGAATTCCTAGAAAAAAAAAAAAACAAAAACAAAAAAAAAAAAAAAACAAAAACAAAAACAAAAACAAAAACAAACAAACAAACAAATATGAGAATTAGTCTGGAATACAAAACAAATAAATTATGTTTATCAATTCTAGCATCATCGTCGTGAGGGAGAGGGATAGACTCTAAGTCAGTAGGCATCAATTTCATGATGCACAAATCTATAAATTTCCAGCAAAAGGACACAAATAAGAAACGAATAACCTCAAAAATATCTAAAAGAAAATTTCAGCCCTCAAAAGCAAAGAACCCTGGCAATCATTCCATAGTAACTTCCTAACACAACTAACCCTCTTTTTACGAAAACAGTATAGTGCCTCCCAGCTCTAGAACGAGACTTTTAAACATAAAAATCAAATACATATTGAAACTTCAACCCTCCTTGACTACAAAAATTTAAAAAACCCCAGCACCACTTAATTCCCAACTATCCATATCTTTTATGAGAGGTTCTCAAGTCACCATGACAGCAACTAACATCTCTTTACTAAAACAGTCACAATAATAGTTCCTCTTAACCCTAAAATACTTATATATAAATAAATAAATAAAAACGAAACATCCACTGTCCTAAACTACACAAAGAAGCCCAGCCCCTTCTAATTTCCAATCCAATCTAACCTTTCACAAGACATTCTAATGACAAAATGAAGTTATCATGATTAGCATCAGTCCCCCCAGTGTTCAGTGTATCGTGTATATTGGCCAACATATCGGCCAATACTTTCTGTATCACTGGCCAACAATATGAAACTCAGAAGAAAATTAAAAATATCCAGATAAAAAGACAATTCCATTTTTGCCCAAATTATTTTGGAGATTGTGTCTCTTAAGCATTCTTCAGAGTATCCCCGATATTTATCGATAATATCTCTGATATTATATGTACCTCCAACTGGCAGATGCCAATAACACTAGTAGTATCAGAAATACCAAATATCGGTGATATTTCGCTAAGTATCACCAATGCATCGATATAGCCAATATGTTTTACAGTGTATATGCCAGGTGTCACTTGCATCGCCAATTTATCAGCAATATTTATATAATATTGCCAATGTATCAATATCACCAAAAATCTGTTTAAGAAATAAAATCCATTTTGAATTATTTTTTTATGGGTGCATGGTTGTATGATAAAAAGTAAGCTTGTATGTGTGCACATGTATGCATGCATGGATGGATCGTGGATGGATGGATGGATGGACGGATGTATACATGGATGGATGGTTGGACAGATGTGTGTGTTTGTCTATGTGTATGTGTGTACGCATGCATGCATCGACAGATAGATCATGCATGTGTGTTCGTATGTATGTGCATGCATGGATGGCTGGATCCACCATTCTCCTCATGTTTCCCTGAGTCAACGATACATGTTTTTAAGTCCCATTAAAGAGAAACTTATTATTTGATACCTAAATATGCAAATATGCGTCCTTTTCACTATTATTTGATTCTTAAATATACAAATGTGTATTTTAACATCTCCTGAAGTATAATTGAAAAATTCCACCACTTTCCCTGTGTTTCTTTAATGTTTTCCTGAGTCAGCGATACATGCTTTTAAACCCCCATTAAAGAGAAACTTATTACGTATGCATCTTTTTTGCAATTCTTTGATTCCTAATCATACAAATATGTGTATTTTAGCATCTCCTAAAGTTTCATTGAAAAATTCGACCATTTCCCTGTGTTTCCCCAATGTTTCTGTCAGTCGGCGATACATTTCTGAGTACGAGCAATAATATCGGCGATATCAATACATGTTTCCGTATTCCCAGCCAGCAATACATGTAACAATACCGATGCTATGAAAAATGCACTTAAGTGCACTAAATATAATTGCACAACGTGCGAAAGGAAGCGGGAGTAGGGGATCACCTATTTCAAGGTATTTGCAAGTTTAAACAGTTAGGAAACTGGAAGGATGGTTCAAGTTCAAAGCATGATCCAAAGCAAGAGTGGCACCTTGGTAGAGAGCTCATCTAACTAAGGTTTTAACAATTCCACTTGAGCTGTCTCTCATCCAAATACGAATTTGTTTTAACAATTCCACTTGAGCTGTCTCTCATCCAAATACGAATTTGATGGAGAAATCATGACTGGAGAGCATACTCAGGCCAGAAGACCAAAAGTGAGAAAAGTTGTTTAAATTCCCTTCTTTTTCAACAGATTAGCAAGAAAACAAGTAGAAATCCATATCTACACGTGAGTTTCATGCACTAACATGGATTTAAAGAAAAAGAAATTCAATTTATTTCTTATTTTTTGAAAAGTACGCAAAAAAAAAAAACAAAACAAAACAAACAAACAAAAAAAAACAAAATCGATTTTAAAGGTGCAATACAAAAGAAACTGGGTAGATCCAAATTTCTTCCACTTTCACTACAGGTGATAATGGGTTGAAAAGGCCAAATTTCTCCTTAGCTTGGCACTAGTTCCCAAAGCCTTGACCCTTGGCCCTAATCGGCTGAAAAGGCCCTGGCCTAACCCCTGTAATGAAATGATTAAACGATCAAATTCTTGAAATAATTCAATAGAAGAATTTTGTTGAGTATCCTGCATCTACGATGAGTCACATCATATAAACAGTTTGGATCTTTAAAACATGACACAGATACAACGAGTGTCTTTGAACTACACAAGTATGATGAATGGGAACCACTTACAAGTGTCATTAAACCATCCCCCACTTTTGTATAATGGTGGCCCGCTTGATAATCAGGTCAGGGATAATCAGGTCAGGCCAACAGGCTGGGAAACGCCAGGCCACTCATCTTTGGCCTAGGCCCAGCCCAACCCGAACACCTAGCATAGATTTTAAGCCTGGACAGCCTCGAGCAAACATTAGGGGCCCAACCATGTCCCTACAAGGCCGTGCCAACAAACATATTGCCACCCCAACTTTCATGCTTTAAATCGTAATTTAAGTGTACAAAATATATATGTTGATGAGATGTAGGCTGATCCATAGATTGGCAATACTTGGGTTTTTTTTTTGGAAAAATTAATTTAAAATTTAAAAAAAAAAAAAAAAAAAAACAGAAATACGTATAAATATATTTTAGTAGAGACACGAAATGGAACGATGACTTCTAGCTAGCTTGTAAGTGCACGCAGATTTGATACCAATGTATTTTTGTTCCTTTTAGTTTTTAGTTGAGTCATTCGTGTTTTATTGCGTGTATTGTAAGCATTAAAATAATATAAACTCACTTTGGATATGATTGTATCATTCATGGTCAACAAAACATGTTTTCTTACATACGATGGAGCCACTATGGAAAAGTGATCCATCACCACAAAAATAAAATGAATAACTCATTGAACTTGTAGAATACCCAGCACAAGAGCAGAAATTCGAAGTTTTTTTATTCTAAAACACAGGTAATTTGTAATCAAAATCTCTTGGCAAAATTACCACATCAAAACAAATTAAATGGAGACAACCTTCAAATAGAATATAAGCCAAACATGGTTTTCTTGAGATAGGGATCTTGAGACATTTTTTTCACAAACGTACTCCAGGCTCACTAAGGAATTATACCCCACTCCTTCGTCCAAATATGTTGATGCATCATGTCCCACCCATCATCTCATACACAATGAAAGAATTATTTATTCAGGCAGTGATCAATGGATCACTGATTATTTCTTAACCAAGTTGAGTTGTTACCAGAACCAGAGTGCTGGGAAAAAGATGAAGGCAATTGGACAAGGCAAAAGCTTATCATAATGGATACCTATCCATAACTAGACCTGACACTATATATCTTGCTCTTCCAGTACATGCACAAACCTTGGGAACCACAAATGTAACAACAAAAGGAATGCTCTAAAATATAAATGACAGCATCGACTGCTAAAGTTTTCTCAATAGATACTGTAAGAATAGCATTATTATATATTATACCTCTATCTTCTTAGGAAGAAATCAGATATCATGAAAGAAGAATACATGCCCCGAGGTTGAATATATAGATGTACGATAGATCAAACAATGGAAAAATTTTGATCAAGCAATTTTTGAAAGGATTTTTTATGTTGACCTTCTTGCTGACCACTTATCAATGTTGATAATCCATGTCCAATGCAGGTCAAATCCAGTCGTGTAATATATCATGGCAGATTGAAGCATAACAAGATAGATTACTTATTACTCTTTAGAGTGAAGGAAAAAAGAAAAGAAAAGAAAAGAAAAAAAAAAAAGCCATGCATGTTTGACCTATAGTGAATAGAGTGTGACATTCCCACTAGCTCTCAAGATAATATATTTAGTGTTTGAAATATCGGTATCATGTTACGTATTGCATTCTTGGGATATGGATATGTATCGGTTATTGCATGGGATATATCGGTAGTATCGTATAATGTAACGTTGTTGTTGGAAACATGGGGAAACATTGGGAAGTTGGTTGAATTTTTCAATGAAACTTCGGTGATTGTTAAAAAAGACATCAATACATACTTAAAAATCAAAACATTACAAAAATCAAGTACACATAATAGGTTTTCTTTGTATGGGGTCCTAATCTATGTTGTGTCTACCTGAATTAATGCAAGTATATTCAATGTATATTCATATAAATTATAAATGCAAGAAGACATGTGGAAACACAAGCAATACATTCAAAAGCAAAAGAAGAATCACTAGATTAGGTTACATGTTTGATTGATGTTTAGACACAAAGATTGCAAACGATTTGTGAGAAATTTTTTTTATTATTATTTTTAAATTTTTCCACAACTCGGTCCATCTCCTCCAAATCTCGAAATCAAAACTCCGAATCCATGATTTTCCATGCAAAATTTGAACAATCATGGATTTGTAACACTTTAACACTAATTTAATATGATTTACAGAAAATAAAATGATCGAAATTTGAAAATGCTCACCAAATCGAACATGTGGGACATATCGCATTACTTGTGCGTTTCGTATCACACTGGTAGTATACAAGATATATCGTGGGATATATCAGCCGATATTGTCGATACTTAAAACACTGAATATAGTGAATAGAGTATGACACCCCCTACATTTTCCACCAAGACCAAGCAAACACATTCAATGTTCATTTGCGATCCAGATAATATTTTTGGTAACCGATGCTTTAATTGTGGATTAAACTATAATTGGTTCAAATTAAGTATTTCTAAATCGTACTTCATTGTAGTAGACATACAATATAATACTATGCATGCCGTACCCAACCCATGATAATAATATTTATCACCTAAAATTTAAACTACAACCATAATTTGTGTATGAAACTATGTTGATCGTATATGGTTGAAATAGTTCCTTAAAAACATCAACAGGTCCCAAGCTAGAGTATGAGGGAAGGGTTGATCTCAAATGGCAATCGGCCATCAAACTTTTGCCAAGCAAATCATGAGAAGCTGACCCCAAATAGATGGAACAAGGACATGATGATGATGATGATGATGAACCATATTGCATGTACTTTCTAGCCTCTACTTGAGCAATCTGAATAATCCTCACATATAAGGTGTGCTGGAGTAAGTAGCCTACAGTACCCATTCCCATAACCCGGTGACAGTTTTCTACCTTAAGCAGTCGTTCAATGAATATAGCCAAAGATAAGATTTTTTTTTTTTTTTTAACCAAACAAAGAAGAAAGATTACAAACTTCAATGGCCTCTGAGCCAGAGGCTAATTCCACCACACCAATCTCGACCTTTCTTACCACCTCTACCATTAACTCACTCATATCCTGAAAACAACATTCCTCTCTCCCCAAATAGCCAATAAAACTGCCATTAATATTAATCGCCACATCACCCTTCTTTGCCAACCCTAACATCGTGCCAAGCCAATCAATTCCTAAACATCAACGACATTATCGATAGCAGATATTACCAGTATTTCCAGATCAGTGATACCAAAACTTTTGGCGATTTAAATTTTTCCAAATATCATTGATATTTTTTATAATATCAGCAAAAAAAAAAAAGGAGAATTAACGATTTTATAAGAAAACCAAGCAAAACCCCCAAAAAAGAATACAGCAAATTACAAGCCCAACATAGCAACAGTAACACAGGCGTCAAGATGAGTGAAGCCAAAAGCCCACTCAACCACCAAGGCCTTCACCTTGCCAATAATTCAGAATTCTTGTTTTTAAAGCACTGCCTATTTCTTTCCCCCTAGATGGCCCAAATAGCTGCCATAACCGCCACTCGCCAAACCACTTTGCCATGTTTACCGAACCGCATCGGTGCCAAGATGCCAAGAAATATGAGAGGGAAAATGGAGAAGCCCAACTCACATTGAGAAATGAGAGAATAGCCTCCTATATGTTCCTCAAATATGGACAACGGAAGAATAAATGATCCACCAACTCAACTTCTCGCATGCATAGAAAGCAAATATTAGGCAGCACCGTACCTCTTTTTTGCAAATTATCCACAGTGAGAAACCTATTTCTGTTCGCCAACCAAACAAAGCCCTACATTCGTCGAAGACCATCTCCAAACCAAATTTGTGGCAAGAGGGATCCAAGGGTGAGGAAATCAGCTTGTAGAAGAATAATCCTAAAATTTTCTGAGTCAGGCCCTCTCCAGATTACCGAATATGACTCCTGATCGTCTATCTTGGCACCTTTCAATCTGTCAAGAAGAGCGACGAACTCCACCTCATCAAATAATCCTCTACGGCAGGGAGGCACCCACACTAGCTCCTCGCCACATCTTGAGAAACAACTAGCCAACAAGATATCCTTTTCCGTAGCCAAAAGCGCTGGGTTTGGAAAGGCTTCCTTGAGCAAGATATACCCTGTCCATCGATCCTCCCAAAACTGAATACAGGTACCATCCCCCACTTGAAATGTGACGGCTTCTTTGAATTTCAAAACCGTTGGGAATATTGCTTTCCATATAGCTGAAGATTTGTAGCGTGAAGAATCCTTGATCCCCTCGTCTCCAAAGGTTGTTTTCTTCTGAAACAAAGTGCCACATCCACTTACCCAACAAAGCACTATTCATGTGCTCCAAGATCCTCAACCCAGCTCCCCCCTTCCAACCATGGCTTGCACACATCATCCCACTTAAACAAGTGGGAAAAAAAAAATTGGAAATCTTTCTTGCACCAAAGAAAGTTGCATCTTAACTTTTCAAGCTAAGCCAATACTGACTTGGGGCATTTAAATAATGACAAGTATAGCGGCAATATTAGAGAAGCCCGCTTTGATCAAAGGTTAAACGGCCTCTCTATGCGTTTGATTATTGGATCCCGAAGTTGTTTTGGTGGTTTCTAAATGCATGAAGGCAGACCGAGGTATGAAGAAGGAAAAGAACAAACTCGACATCCAAAAAGGTTTGCATGATGACATGCCTCGCCTTTTTCCGATAAATGAACACCAAGCATCCTACATTTCAAGGTATTAACCTTTAAACTCAAAATGATTTCAAAACATTTGATGATTTTTGACAAGTTGTCAACCATACCTACATCTGCCTCTCAGAAAAGAATGGTGTCATTCGCAAATTGTATATGAGTAATCAAGGGGCCAGAGACTGATATTTTGAATCCACAAAATAACCCCACTTCCTGCCCTTTCAAAAGCATCTTCCCAAGCGCTTCCGCAGCTACCGCAAACAGAAATGGGGATAATGGGTCACCCTGACGAAGCCCCCTAGAAGCTTTAAAAAATCCTTTAGGGGATCCATTGACCAACACCAAAAATGAAGTTGAATAGATACATTCATGAACCCACAATCTACATTTCCGGCCACACCCAAGCTGACCCAACATGTAATCCAATAACTGTTAGTCAATGTGATCATATGCTTTCTCAAGGTCTAGTTTACAAACTATTCCAACAAGTGTTTTAAATAGCGAATAGTGCGTAGCTTAGTGTTCGCGCCTCTAAAGCGTGAGGCATAAGCTACATAGCGTGCAGCATAAGCTAACCCCTATTTCTGGATTTTTCATTAAGGTTGCGCTTGGTTGCACCAATTTCATGATATTCACCAAATTAGACTCTGATTAACAATGAAATTTAATAAAAGTTCATGATATTTAATGCAACCAAACCCAACCTAAAGTGATAGGAAAGGGTAATCAATAAATATAAAGGTAAAGAAAAAGTAACAAAACTGATTTAATACTGATACGTATATTATTTTTACTAAAAGCATTAAAAAGATTAACTAATTTTTATTGAAAATAGAAAAATGTAACAAATCAATGAAAACATTAATTGATTTTCATGTCGTAGGGAAAAATAACTTGAAATGTAAGCTACGTAGTGTATAGCATAGTCTATGTAGTGTCAAGCATATGCAAATTATCATGTATCATAGGCTACACGCGGCTTCAACTATTTTCATGAGCTACATAGCGTTAAGGTCTATGCTACATGGTGTAAGCTATATAGCGTAGCTATTTAAAACACTAATTCCTGCTTTACCTTCTTTAAGTATTGAATCTATATATTCATGTGCTAACAAAGCACAATCCAAAATCTAATGTCCGGCGATGAATGTGCTTTGATTTTCCGATATGTAGGGGAAAACTTCTTAGAACCTGGAGGCCAGAATTTTTGCTACAATCTTATATTGGCTCCCTAGGAAACTAATGGGCTTGAAATCTTTCAATTCTCCCCAGGATAATAACTATGAAAGTTGCCCCCAATTCTTTTGACGAATTGCGCCTTTCGAAAAACCGTTTCACAAAGGCATTACGTAAAATCTAAAAGAAGGCTAGATGGAAGCTATCCGTCCTAGGGGCCTTGTCTCTCTATCCAAGGAAGCCATTGTCATTGTAACTTCCTCCACCAAAATCAGTATTTCAAGCATGTTGGCTTCAGAATCTAATAAAGAGGGGAACTCCAGATTGTCCAAAAGTGGTTGCTACCAATCTAATAAAGGGGGCAAGGAGGTTGGAATTTTGTTCCTTAGGTGATTTCTATCACTCTTGGTTTTTATGGAATCAAACTTTGGATTTGGGTAGAAATTTTGACTCGCAACAAAGACAGGCCAAAACTCGAAGGTGTAAAAAAAATAAAAAATCATAGGAACTTCATTTTTTTTTTAAATATTTTTTTTGAATCAAACTTCTTTTTTCATTTTTTTTTTCCAAATATTAACATGGATAACAATGGAAATCTATGTCCATGCATTGAAATGGAATTTTTGAGCAAAGAAATAACATTTTAGTGAAAAATGTGGGAAATTTGGGTTCAAGTCCATAGGTCAATGGTAGACAAGGTGTGTTTCAACATTGAGGTCTCAGGTCCAAGCCCAGATTACGTATCAAAAAGGGGTGAAATATTAATTTTTTCATTTTTATATTCGGAAAAAGTGTTTTTCATAGTTAATTAATGTGGAAATTGTATGCATTAATGAGTATTGTTAGGAGTGTACACCAAGTCAAGCTGGCCTCAACTCGACTCAGCTCGGCCCCTAGCTGACCCTAGCTCGAACTCGGCTCGGCTCAATCTTCGAGCCTGACTGGTCAACTCGGCTCGATTCGGTCACCAGCTTGGCCAGTTCGAGCCGAAATCGAGCCTCTACGGTATTTTCACAAACATATGTTGTGCACTTTCAATTTCTCATTGCGTGTAAAACAGCAGCAGCTGTTTACAAGTTTTTTCATCAAACACCTTCTAGGCAACATCGAAATCAAGAAAAAATGATATTTGTTTCAAATACATACCTTCATTGCCACTAGCCGACACTTCGTTGAGTCATTTCATCAAACACTTGGTGAGCAACATCAATATCAAAGTAACCGAGTCACCGAACTAGTTCGATCCGAGTTCGATTCGAGTTGGGGTTCGATTTGAGTCAAGTCGAGATCGGGCAAGCTCAAACTCGCTTCGATTTTTTTTCAAGCTCAAAAAAATCGGCTCGACTTGGCTCAAACTCAACTTCGAACCAAGTCGAATCGAGCTTTTTCGAGTCAAGTCATTAACTGAGACAACTTGGTTCGTGTACACCCTTAAGTATTGTTCAATCAATTAATTGCTACAAATTTTATATCTCTATTTTATATTGAATTTTTGTTAACATTCGTTAGGCTCCCTAAAAAAGGTAACCTTATTATCTATAGTTGTTTTTGGTAATCTTTTGATTCTTACATGTGTCTTTTAATCTCTCTTTAAGTTTCACTAAAAAATTCCACATTTTTTGCCTAACATTTCTTAATGTTTTCCTCAGACATCAATAATATTCCGAGCATCAGCGATACCGATAAACGTTTCCATTACCCTAGTCATCGATACATGTAATGATACTGATCCTCTTAACATTAAAGATAATGCAAGATCTTCAATAGACCCCAACATCACCTTTAAAAAAAATGAAAAGAGCCAGGAGGCTCACCTACACCCTTTAAGCAAACGGAAAATGAATGAAGAGGTGATTGATTGACTAAGCATGATTCATGCACATCATGCAGATGTTGGGGTGCACCAAAGGCCTTTGAAGGTTGTCAACTGTACCACCCACTTCCTACCGACCAACTGCACAAAAGTCATTACCTTAGGAGGCGTACCATAGAACCAAATATAGGGTGTTTGAACCATCTTCTCTTATGACGATGACCTTCCAAAGAAACTTATAAAAAGAGTGACTTGACCTATCTTTATGCCACAACATCGCGTCCCTTTCATCCAGGGAGGGAAAGCAACAGTAAATATGCTCTGGGAGCCTAATAAAGTTGTTTGCTACCTCATACAACAATTTCCTATGGCAAGGGGCAAGGCCAGGCAACTACATCTCTGCTAAAAGAGAAGCAACAAGCCACATTAATATTCCTTTTCGGAGATAGCCGAGCTAATCTTGAAAATTCCGCATGGAGCGAAGTTCCTCCTATCCACAAATCCTCGTACAAACGAATTCACCCACCATCCCCAAGGGAGAAGGAAACCCCCTCTTTAAACTTAGGAGTCCTAGTAACCGCCTTCATCAAACATGGCACGTTATATAGAGAAGAGCCCCTAACTCACCATCCCGAACCCTATCCTTGTGATTACCTCTCTCCACATAATCCCTTCTTTTTAGCCAAACCTCTAGAGTCATTTTCCTTGCAAAGCAAGGTTTGTGATGACTTGATCCCTAGTACATGCTCCCCCTTCTACTATAGGCTTGCACACCCCCTTCTACTATATCATGTATTGTTATTGAATTGCTTATTTAAACATAAAGCACGAAAAGATGGCATTACAAATTTTAGATACATGTAAAAGGCACAAAATGGTGAGCTCCAACTCGGCAACATTCCAGTCAATTAGTATGTCAAAGAAACCCATACAATGGTGTGCCCATCACATCTAAATGGTGACTCAGTGTTATGAACAACAAGTTTAACAGCAATCTTGTAGACACAAGGACTTCAATTTGTGACAATTCACCCCATGCAATAAAACAACTACAGTAAAAGGAAATGGTTACAATGGAAGACAATAGGACATTAAAATAGCATAGGTATCAAACTTGAAGCTAGTTGATGTGTTTGGCGCGTACATGGTAACGGACATTAGCATGCAAGGAGTCTAAAAAAATATTGTCACCTCCAATTTATGAATTATGTTTCTAGTGATGACCAAAGTATCGATGCAAGCAAGATGTGTTTTTAGGCCTATGACAGCATGACCAAGCAAATTTAGGATTTGAATGGCTATGTGCACAAAAATACTTATCCAGCATCTAATGGAAGTCAGGATTAAAGGAACAGTTTGTAACCATACCATCAACATCCATTGATCAAGTATCTTACAAATGAATATCACAGTCCAAAAGTATCAATGCATGTAGTTGAGAAAAACTAAAATTGTTACATTGATGAAAAGGAACTTTTAAACTCAAAGAACTTACAATGCATTCACACATTATTCCTACAGATATTTTACACTCAAATAGCTGGTGGTGTCAACCAATACTTGATAAAAGGAAAAAAGTTAGCAGCAAGATGTCAAAGTTATGGAGTACTTTTATGTAAATAAAGAATGAAAGACACAAAAATGCAGGAAAATAACAAGTGATTGAGAAATAAAGGTCCATACAGGCACTAAGTGCATACATTATTTTCCACTAAACACCAATCAAATGTAATAACAGTTCAAAGTTCACCCACCTCACAAACTGACAAGTCTTATGAAGTACAAGTTCACTGAATTCGGGTCACATCTATTCCATAAATAGAGAGAACTAACAAATTACAGCTTGCTTCGAAGGGTCTCAAATTCACGTTATGACCAACAGCAAAATATAAATAACCAACATACGTGCCTAGGTTTATATGTAGTGATTCTTTTCAGAATAACCAAGCACGAGAATTCTGCTAGCATACTTGGTATGCAAATCTCACTCCCCGTCCCGACTGAACATTCAGGCACTCGTTTGTGTGGCCAACACTGACATTTTCAGTCCAAGAAAGATAACAAACCTGTTCTCCAGACCTTCCCGTAACACAGCAACAATTCCATATTTCTTTAGAGAAGAAATTCCAAAGCCTTTAGCCACACCAGCAAGTCCAAATGCTGCTCCACGACGCTCCCCATACCTTTCACTAGTCATTAACCGGTCCAACAGCCTGGAAACAAGTGCCTGACCATCTTCCTAATTCATGGATAAGGAGAAAATAAGAAGAATTCCAACTTAATGAAAGAATTAATAAAATGTAACAATCCAAAACACCAGTCTCTAGTGTCACATATCCATTTACAGTGGTTTCATCATCCTTCCATGAATGCCCAAAGCTTGACTAATAAGATAAGGAACGCATCTAAGAAAGGGGGTGTCCCCAATACAAAACGGGCAATCTTACATCTTTACCTAACATGTTGACAATCTAACAGCTTCACTACCTATGTAAGCAAATGACAATCTTTTTTCTTTTCTTGTTCTTCTGTTCTTCATTTTCTTCTTTATTTTTCTTTTTCTTTTCTTTTTTCTTTTTTTTTCTTCTTTGTTGATGAATGAAATTTTATGTCGAGAACACGCATCTATTTCAAAGGCTTACAACAACAATGAGGGAAAAAAAGCAAAAGCAAATCCCAAGCACAAGAAAGTCATCATTGCCTCTATTCCAAGTCAAGAGTTACGCTAACAGCGCCCATCTTTGCCAACTCATCCACCTCATTGTTAGCCTCTCTAGGGAGGAAGGATTTTATGTGATTAATGTACAGATCAGGAACTTCTAATAAATCCACCGACTTCCAGGGAAGCTCTATAGATGAGGCTAACTTAATCACATTCTAAGAGTCCCCTTCCACAATCTCCAGAGACAATTGAATCTCGACCGCCAATCTCACAACCTAACGAATGGCTAATGCCTTTACCAAGTTTAAGCCTTTGATACCGATGGGTCCAAAGAAGACAGCCTGATGACCCTAGTATTATCGTGGGCAATGCCACTTATACCTGATGGCCAGGGATTCCCCGAGGAACAGACACATCAATTTCAAAATTGCCAATAGTGGAGGAGACGAACAAACAACTGGTTGTTTGTGTCGGTATAATGCGCCCTAGAAAGCCAGTAATGAATGTGATAATCATAGATATTGATGACCATGCGCGTTTGGTTTGCATCTTGATGCCATAATTAAATGAGCGAAAAGACTGAAATATTTGTAATTTTGTGGGTTAAAGGAAAGGGGTTCCTCTACCTTAGGGGAATGTGTGTTTAGACACACTAACCAAGGGAAAGTTGTGCTTCATGAATCTAAGCACCCCAAATTCCATGGTCATTGTAGCATAACAGGATTTGGCAATCCATGAAATGTGTATTGAGTATGAGGGAACCGATGATGAGTTAGAATGGAATGTCTCCACCATCAGCCTCAACAATATTTTGTATGCCATACCCCATAGGCATGTGGGTGTCCACAGTGTGCAGGTTCTTGTGTTTGGGCCTAGCTAAGCACTTGCATTGGAGGATTGCATTGAGTCTCTGAACTAAGAGGCCCATCATACCCAGATCGGATTGACTTGATCATGTACTAGCCTTGACTAGTCCTTATACCTAAGGTCGTGTCGGGAGTCCATGGTCCTAGTGTTGTGTGATTTGGCCCACCCCGCAAGGTTACATTACTGACATATATATAGTTGTGGTTGGGAGCATGCATTAGGATTCAGTATAAGTAGCCCACATGTTCCAACATAGGATCCACTAGTTACCTCGAGGAACTTAATTGTGGCTTAGATCTTAGTCATCAGACTATCAAGTACTTTTCTAGCTAGGACCAGCCCTAATAAGGTTTTAATAGTTTAATTGAAGGTTTTTAACCTTTGACCTATTCTTTTAACTATTAAAATTATTTTATCGCACTTGATGGAATCCGATGGTTGAGGTCTTGTGGTCCACCTCTTAGACTGGTATGAGATTTAGGTCAAGAGTTTATGTCACAGGCTAGAGGAGAGACTTGGTCAATTTTGGCGCATGGATAGGACAATCACCTTTTTATGGTGTAAGGCATATATCAATGTCTATGTGGGTGAGTACCATAACTAGTGTCATTCTCTAAAAGCATAGTTCCTCTTGAATAGATCCTATCCTAGGGGTAAGGGAGAGAGAGCCCGTGGACGTCCCCACCCCTTGGGATGTTGGAGTAAGAGAGAGAGAGAGAGAGAGAGAGAGAGGCTCACCTCTCTCCTTTTCTTCTCTTCTTTTGTTTTTTTCTTCTTTTGTTTCGTATAGTTTTTGTTTTTGTGCACTTCCTGTTCTATTTCATCTTTTGGATTGCCCTTGGCATCCTTCAATAGTATTCAATCTTTTTTAAAAAAAAGGAAAGAGAGGGGACTCCAGCCTCAAATTCATGCAATCTATTGGCACTTATCCCACTAATGGATCGGTAAAAATTTATTAGATAGTTAAGAATGAAAATTAGCAAATGGTCATATTTTAAAAAACAAATGTCTGCAAATTAACAGTTCATATCGTTCAAACAATTTCATTTTGGGATTGTGAGTCCAACTCAATGTATGTATTGTATATCCATGTTGCCCATTCATTTGGCCAAATCATTTTACGCTGCGGTCAAAAAATGATGCAAATCCATATCATAGGTGGACCATTAGTGGGTGAGGCATTGAACGTGGGGCCCACCTTGATGTGTTTGTATATTTGTGCCGTCGATCTATTTTGCCAACTCATTTTTTTAAGGCATGGTCCTAAAAATGAGGCAGATCCAAATCTCAGGTGGACCACTATTGAGTAATGCCTTGAATGTGGGGCATACCACAACGCATTTGTTGTATATCCATGTCGTCAATCCTTTTTGCCAACTCAATTTAGGGCATGACCTCAAAAATGAGGCAAATCCAAATCTCAGGTGGACCATAGGTGAGTGTGTGGTGAGTGACACCTTGAATGTGGGGCCCACCTCGATGCATTTGTTGTATATCCATGTCGTCCATCATTTTAGGGCATGGTCCCAAAATGAGGCAAATCCAAATCTCAGTCCGACCACACAATAGGGATTCAATTCCCAACATCAAAAACTTCTTGACACCATTTTTTTTATCAAGCAGCTATTTGTGTTCTCCCTTCATCCAAGTCTACATGACCCTATTATCAAGTTCAATGGCAAATAAACATTACAATGGCCCTAGGAAGTTCTAATGATGGCCATTTAATCCCTACTGTGTGGTCCACTTGAGATTTGGATCTCCTTCATTTTAGGGACCATGCCTTAAAGTGAACTGGTAAAACTGATGGACGACATGGAAATACAACACATAAATCAAGGTGGGCCCCATGCAATGAAACAATGCAAGTGCACTGTGTGGCATACGCCGCGGAGTACTTAAAAATTTATATGCATCGATTCCTTTTTCTAAAGGAGAGAGAACATGAACCACCAAAAAAAAGGGAAAAAACAGAGGAGGGGGGGCACCAGAGGGGGAAGAAAGAAGAAAGAGGTTCTCTCTCTCTCTCTCTCTCTCTCTCTCTCTCTCTCTCTCTCTCTCTCTCTCTGTCCTATTCTCTTTAGCGTAATTTTTACAAGAACCGTAATAACCATTAGGCCCTATAACGGTCATCACTGCTTCGTAACGATCATTAATGTCCAAAAAAAGTGGAAGTCCCCGTTTCGGACCCGTATCATGTAACGGCGTTAGCCATTATCATTATATATCGGTCGTAATATGTAACCATTTTTGCACACCTTGGATGCTTCTGAACATGTTTTTTTTAAGATTAAAATTTGTATTAACAAAGGGAGCGAAAGAAGCCCAAAGAAGACAAACCAGACAAAAACAGAAAGGGAAAAAAAAAAAAACCTAGCAAATGCCTAAAAAGAAATTTCATTTATTTTTTATTTTTTAAAGGAGAGAGAGAGAGAGAGAGAGAGAGAGAGAGAGAGAGAAACATATATAGAAGCTATACAAAGAAGGAAAAGAAAACCTAAACAAAACTATACAATCCACGAAAGAGCAAAGATGTGGAGAGGCCCAAAGGGGAAGAAGAGATCCCGGCAAGGAGTAAAGAGCCAAGAAGGGGCTACCAAGCGATGGAAGCTGAGCAGCAGTGAATATGGACGAGGAGAGATGATCGGTCTATCGTTGAGAGAGAGCTTTGCAAACCAATCATCGACGCTTCTTCGAATATGAGCAAACACCATTGAGGAGGAAGCAAAAAAAATTTGTGAAAGCAACACTTGTTCCTTTCAAATCAAATGGCCCAAAGAGTGGACGTGAGGAATAAACGCCACACCACTTTATGATTAGACCCTAACCCGCCTTCATTCTAGGAAAAAAGTAGACTCGTAATGGACTTGAGCATCACCCAAGGAAGGTTGAACTCGTAGAGCAAAGGATCAAATTTTAGCCGCAAACAAGCAATGGAGGAATAGATGGGAAATGGATTCTGAGTCACCCTTACATAGATGACAGAGACTTGGAAGCATCATTCCTCACTTTTGAAGATTGTCCATTGTGAGAGTTCTTCCTCTAGCTAGGATCCAAACGAAAGCAAACACTTTTGGAGGTGCTCCGTGCAACCAGAAGTAGAGGAATCCTTGAATGGAGGGAGAACTATGGTTCCTGATGATTTGCTAGAAAGATTTTGATGTGAAAATGCCCGAGGGAGAGTGCGACCAGAGAAGGGAGTCATCTGTCTATTGGGAGGGCTGAATGCCTTGCAAGATCTTCAAAAGGTCTAGAAATTGGTCGACTTCGGACTCCGAAAGGGCCCTCCTACAAGGCAAACACCACACCCCTAAGCCAAACGTTTGTGTAGCGTATATGAAAAACAAGGAGTTGGCTGACCATTTATTCATCCATTACCCTTATGCTAAGGAACTGTGATATAATTTCTTTGATTGGTTCAATGTTGTGGGTGTTCTCGGGCTTGATTGAGAGCTTCTTCTCATCTTGGTAAGGTGGAGGAGTGGGCAAGAAAGGGGGACAATCTAGAGAATTTCTATGTTGGTAAGCATTTGGTCAATATGGGGGGGAAGTTATAATCAGTGTTTTTGGAACTGTAGTGGGCAGGCTTTGGAAGTTTTTAGAAAGGCTAAATCAGATGTATTGGGTTAGGTTTCGGCCTTAAAGGCTTTGGCCAATGTTCCTTTTTTTCCCATTTCTTGGTCAGAGTTGTTTTTTTTATCATCACCATTCAAAAAAAAAAAAAAAAAAACAATGAAGAGATAATAACACACCCCAAACAAAGTAACAAACAAAGCAGTGCTAACTTTTATAACTATAAGCTTTTCGCTTATGATGATAACTTACTTGTTTTGAGTGCATTAATGGTGATAGGCAGTTTGAGACCGCTCGTTGAACTGCCTCTGATGGAGTGTTTAATACATCCAACAGCTTCTCAATAACAGAATGAACTTTTGGATCATCCTGCTCCACAATAGAAATAGTCAAGCTATCAATAGGAGGCCATGCGTCTGTATAGTTTTCTATATGTTTGCTCTTCCTCTTTTTAGTGAAGCTCAGCAGTTATAAAAATAAATAAATAAATAATCCAGACCTTAGCCAAATGTTTTGCCAGTGCTCCCGTGAAAATAACAACCCCCTCACGAACCAAATCATATCTTTCTTCATCAGATGCCTATTAACAAGAATATCAAGCTACCGTATGATTTATAATATAAAGCTGTGTGAACCTCTGAGCAAGACACTCGTGAAGGATATTTTGGCCAAAAACAGTAGCAATAAAAAAATGCCTACCTTTTTATTCAAGTAGTTCTCAAAGATGGGAAAAAGCAATGAAACATTATCTCTTCCATGCTTATCGATAATCATAATGCCAGCATTAATCATTCTTCCCCGGACATCCATATTAGGGTCAGCCTGCAGCCCAGAATGCCATGATTAGCTGTTTCTTTTGACAGAAAACATTCATATTAACTGCAAAGAGCGCATGAGTTTCCAATAACCATATTATAAGACAAGAATAAGTTCGACTCAACAGTAACCAAGGAATCTAGACACAACCCAATGTCCAGTGCTTACCAGGGCTCGTGATATCAGGAATGTCATGACAACAGGAAGGTCCTTAGTTCTCAATACATCAGCAGCAGAATGTAATGCCAAAGCTATCCCTTGTCTACCCAGCCAACAAGGGTCCACAGTTTCTCCTCCAGCACCAACATCTCGGATGTACAAAGAAAATAAAGTTGATAGTGTTTCCTTCAGGTATCGAAAAAAATTGTGAGACTCATAATATTAGTTGATATCAATCAAAGATGAAAAAGTTTTCCAAATACTAACTTGTATGGTGTCTGGGTTTTCATCCAAAGCTGCAGCTAACGCCTCCCCAGCAGCCATGCGAACATTATAGTTGATATGAGAAAGTGCATCAAAAATACCCGAATAATCAGTTCCAAAATCAAACCCATAACGGTCCCATACATCCTCCGCTGCTTCTGCAACAGACTGAGAATGCATTGACAAGTTAAGAGGTGGAGTGATAAATTAAGAAAGCAAAACTACTATCACCACTCTCAAGCTTCAATCACCAAAATAACAGGAAATACCAGAAAAGGAGATACGGACAAAGCTAATAAGAAGCCAAATCTAAATGGTGTCAAATTTTCACATAAGAGAAACGAATCATCATAACAACGCACTCTCCTCCTTTTTTTATTGTAGCAACATTAAAGAACCAAATAATCAAAAGGAAAAGTATAACTGCAAGCAAAACAACTCAACGGAAAGGCAACATACGAACAATAAAAAACACCTCTCCCTCCTTAGCTAGGAAGACAGCAACCTCATTCACTTCTCACAAAGATGACAACAATCAAATGACTAGCCTCAGGAGGATACACACCTCAAATACAAAATATTCTGGCTATCAATTTCTCAAGGACAATAATTGGAAGATGAATTCTAGCTAACAGAAGGCGGAACCAGTGCAAAACATCTAAAGGTTAAAATCGGGGATTAACACAAAAGGTCCACTTTGGAATGTGGAACACAATTCAGAAACCTTATTAATGCCAACAAGATCAGGCATAAGAAAGATCAAAATAAGAAACAAAGTGCCTTTAAGAGCCTAAAAGATTGAGAATGCTAAGACCATGGCCAACAAATGCAACCATTTTTTTTTTTAAGTGTGGCTCCCTGGTTACGTCAACCCAGACCAAGGTGTCCCGTATCGGTTACGTATCGGCCGTATCGGCCGATACGTAACGGAATCGGTAAGGGCCGATACGCGTTTCGGCTCCGTATCGGCCGTTACCGATTTTTGTAGCCGTATCGGCCAATACGGGCCGATACGGGGCGTATCGGGCCGTTACGGGGGCGTAACGGTCACCCGTGACGGTCCGATAACGGCTATTTTTTTTTTCCTTTTAAGCGTTTTTTTTTGCTGTTTTTTCCAAACTTCTTGCTTCCAAACTGTTTTTCACTCCTTCTAATAGTAATTTCGACCAACCTTGACTGGTTATTTGGGACAAAAACACATTATATTACGGATTTGGTTAAATCAAAGCTTGGTGGGCCATTTTCCAAAAATTCTTCAAAAATAGGTATTTACTTTCTTTAATATGTTTTACTGTTTTAATCATGCCATATGATGTGTTAATCATAGTAGAACATGATAATGTGCATTTTACAGATTTGGGGTGCCATTTAATATTTTTTTTTATATTTTTTTCTATTTACGCATGAATTTTGGGCCCTTTTTTTAAAATTCGAAAAATCAATTTTTAATAGTTGTTTTGCTGTTTTAATGATGCCATATGATGTGTTAATCATAGTAGAACAGCTTAATGTGCATTTTACAGATTTGGGGTGCCATTTTATATTTTTTTTTATATTTTTTTCTATTTACGCATGAATTTTGGGCCCTTTTTTTAAAATTCGAAAAATCAATTTTTAATGGTTGTTTTGCTGTTTTAATGATGCCATATGATATGTTAATCATAATAGAACATGTTAATGTGCATTTTACAGATTTGGGGTGCCATTTAATATTTTTTATATAATTTTTTCTATTTACGCATGAATTTTGGGCCCTTTTTTTAAAATTCGAAAAATCAATTTTTAATAGTTGTTTTGCTGTTTTAATGATGCCATATGATGTGTTAATCATAGTAGAACAGCTTAATGTGCATTTTACAGATTTGGGGTGCCATTTTATATTTTTTTTATATTTTTTTTTATTTACGTATTTATTTTGGCCTTTTTTTTGAAAATTCGAAAAATCAATTTTTAATGGTTGTTTTGCAGTTTTAATGATTGCATATGATGTGTTAATCATAGTAGAACATGTTAATGTGCATTTTACATATTTGGGGTGCCATTTTATATTTTTTTTATATTTTTTTCTATTTACGCATGAATTTTGGGCCCTTTTTTTAAAATTCGAAAAAACAATTTTTAATGGTTGTTTTGCTGTTTTAATCATGTCATATGATGTGTTAATCATAGTAGAACATTTTAATGTGCATTTTACATATTTGGGGTGCCATTTTATATTTCTTTTATATTTTTTTCTATTTACGTATGAATTTTGGCCCCTTTTTTTAAAATTCGAAAAATCAATTTTTAATGGTTGTTTTGCTGTTTTGATAATGCCATATGATGTGTTAATCATAGTAGAACATGTTAATGTGCATTTTACATATTTTGGGTGTCATTTTATATTTTTTTAGATTTTTTTTCTATTTACGCATGAATTTTGGCCCCTTTTTTTAAATTTTGAAAAATCAATTTTTAATGGTTGTTTTGTTGTTTTAATCATGCCATATGATGTGTTAATCATGGTAGAATATGTTATTGTGCATTTTACATATTTGGGGTGTCATTTTATAAATTTTTCTTTGTATTTTCGAATTAGTGACTTTATATTTTTATTTGCTTATATTGGACAGGTTTTGGAGCTTCTTAGGGTTTAGTTAGAACATAAAATTATCTTTATTAACATAGGTCATACACTCATACTCATATCCTAAACCTAAAGAAATGTCTGGGTCTGGCTAACAACAAGTGAGGATATTGGATGGCAACATTGTGAGAGGGTTGGTGGTACTAGGCACCAAATAAAGTGCAAGTATTGTGATAGGATAGTGTCTGGTGGAATTACCCGTCTCAAACAACATTTGGCACATCGAAAGGGTCAAGTTGCGCCATGTGTCAGAGTACCGAGAGAGATAATGCTATTAATGCAAGCTAGTCTGGATGAGTCGAAGGGTAAACGTGCTGCTGTACAAAAGAAGAGAGATGATACTTTAGAAACAGCTCGACAGGAGGTGTTTGGTCCTGAATATATGGGCGTTTGTGATGAAGATATTATTGATTCTGACGAAGATTCAGATCGGGAATTAACCATAGCTAGGAGAGAGAGCGTGCATCTAGCTCGTGAAGAGGAAGAACGTCACCGCATGTTTGGCGCGCATGGGTCAGTGCGTGATACAGGAGGGGGCAGTGGGAGTGGGAGTATGACAGGGAGTGCAACTGGAAGTGCAACTGCTTCTGCAGCTGGGACTGAGGGTAGGGGGGGTAGGTTTGGTGGGTTACGACGTGTATTTGGGAGCCGACGACAGACATCTTCACGTGATGCCCATATACATTTGGATGAAGAAGTAAATGAGCCTAGGAGACCCTCTATTGATCCAATCCTGTTTAGGAAAGAATCAGCTAAACAAAAGAAGATAAAACAAATGTGGAGTAGAACTTCCGTTGAGAAATTAGGTAGAGCAGCAGCAAAGTTATTTATACATGCTAACATACCTCCTAACGCGGCCAATTCTCCATATTGGCAGGTGGTAATTGATGCAGCAGCAGAAGCAGGTGAAGGAATAAAAGCTCCCACGGCTAAGGAGATTAGGGGGAAATGGACAGATGCAGAGTATGTGGATGTGAAAACATACGTGGCTACATTTAAACCTGTATGGCAAGCCAGAGGATGCACGATCATGTGCGATGGTTGGACTGGCCCAACCAGATGCAGCATGATCAACTTCATGGTGTACTGCCACTTGGGAACTATATATCACAAGTCAATTGATGCCTCAGAAGTAACAAAAAATTCTGATTATATTACTGGACTAATGGATAAAGTTGTGGATGAGATTGGAGAGGAGAACGTAGTGCAGATTGTGACAGATAATGAAGCATCATATAAGCTTGCAGGACATATGTTGATGAATAAGAGAAAACATCTTTTTTAGTCACCATGTGCTGCCCATTATATTGATCTTATATTGAAAGATATTGGGAAGAAGAAGAATGTTAAGGAAATGGTCGAAAGGGCAAGGGAAATAACGACGTTTATTTACAACCATAATCAAGTAGTTGCAATAATGAGAAAGTTCACGAAAGGACGAGAATTGTTGAGGCCTGCGGCGACTAGATTCGTAACAAACTTTATAGCATTAGAGAGTTTATTTCAGCATAGGAGAGAGTTGAGTGAAATGTTCGCTTCCCGTCAATGGCTCAACACAAAACATGGGAAGAAGACATCAGGGACACCGGTCGACGTTGTGAACACCATACGGGACAACAAATATTGGAAGAAGGTTAAGGCGATCCTAAAGGTGATGAAGCCGCTAATGAGGGTACTCCGTCTTGTTGAAACCGATGAAGCACCTACCATGGGCTTCCTATATGATGTCATGGATAAGGCAAAGCTTGCAATTCAACGTGATTGTAGAAGCTGGGAGACTTATTGGAAAATGATCGACAGGAGATGGATAAAACAATTCCATCACGATCTTCATGCAGCAGGTTATTACTTAAATCCTAGGTATAGATATGCCCAATCATTTGTTGCGGATGATGAAGTTCGTGTCGGGCTAAAAAATGTGATAAAGAGATTAGAATCTGACTTAGATCTGCAAATAAAGGCGTTGAATGAATTCGATACATTTGAAAATCGTCTTGGTAGTTTTGGAGATGCTCTTGCACAGCATGCAGTATCTAGGTTGCAACCGGCCGAATGGTGGATTAATTTCGGAGAGAGTACGAAGGCTCTCCAAAAAATTACGGTAAAAGTTTTGAGCCAGACAACATCTTCCTCTAGCTGCGAAAGGAATTGGAGTTGTTTTGCGCTCATTCATTCAAAGAATAGGAATAGATTGCAGACTAGAACATTAGATAGACTTGTTTTCATGCACTACAATATAAAACTAAGAATGCGACGACATCATAGGAGCATTACAGCTGCCGATGACGGAGACTACTGTCCAATAAACTTGGACTATTTATGATGAGGATGACCCACTTCTACCTTGATTGGAAACAAGGGAAAAACAAATTGAAGAGGATAGTGAAGAATTGAAAATTGATGACCCAGAAATACGCAAAGCACAACAAGAGAGTCGTGCAGATGTGTTGGACCCAGTAAGAGGGGCAGCGTTTATGCCACGTACGGAAACGGCTCGAGATCAACAAAAGAGTACGAGTAGTGGTAGCGTGTCCGTGTCGGATGATGGTGACGATGACCCCCCTGCCTCTGGTGCTGGCACTTCTGGTGTTGCTCAACGCCCTATTCAGCCATCTACAGATCGCGATGCCGATGAACATCGACGAGGTGGTACACGAGGTCGAACCTACGAGTGTACCGAGTCACGATACAGCCAGCAGGAGGGTACATCTAGTGGTGCACCGCGTCCGGGAGGTCCGGAACATCAGCAGGCTCATGGTCTTAGTTATTATGATGAATATTCTTATGGTCAATTGGATTATAATTATGATGGTTATACTGAGCCCGTTCCATCACATTCATGTTGGAGTAGCCCTCCCGATCAATATCCATATGATTATAGATATCCAAATCCAAATCCAAGTTACTCATCACAGCAGACGCACTCTCAATCTCAAGATTCTCAACAGCCTGAGTATGGTTACCAGTATGGCTATTCGACGGGCACTGGTGGATATCCTTACTCAGGGTCAGAGTCATTACCTAGTCAGGATCAGTCATCCTCTGGTTTCGTTGATCTAGTATTTCCTTCTGGCACTGGATATTATGGATATGCAGAACCTACACCTATTGGACAGCCTCAGCCTGATGGTGACAATGACGATGATGTGGAGGTCGAGCAACCACAAAAAAGCAGATTTTCATTTTGGTGGTGACTTGTGATTGTGAGTATATATTTGTATTAAGGTAAGTATTTGCATTTTGCAGCAGACAGCTCACAACAGTATTATTGCAAGAAGCCATGCAATTATGCACACACTTGACACTGCCGAACTTGTATTTAAAATAGCTCCCCTGACAACCAATCAAGTAATCCTTAATCAAGTTGCAGGGGAGTATATCAGACACTACTAATTTTATTTTTTTTAATATTCTAGACTTGAGGATGACAAGTCATAGACAGGAATCACAGTCACGTACACACTGCACAAGTATGTTTGAGAAATTCCTCAAAAATAATTGCAAACACACCTAATGTAAGATATCTATATATTACATTCATTCTAATATATCTATCATTGGTAGTAGATAGTTAGAAAATTAAATATATGAATTTTGTAGTCAAATTCAGGTTATCTGGTTCATAAATTCATCAGACAGTCCGATACAACTTCGCACCAAAGAGTGGACCGTTACGCCCCCATAAACATGTTCCATTTTATAAATGAATGCATATTTGGATTGCTTAGAATATTCCAAATTTAATCCATATTTTTTCATATTTTTTTGGCAAAAAAAAAAAAATTGCACCGTTACCGGCCGTTACGCCCCCGTATCCGTATCGGTTTTGGAGGTCACCGATACGCCAACCGATACCGATACGGGACACCTTGACCCAGACCTCTAATTTGGACCGAAAACACTTCCAAATTGTAAGACTCCTAGCCCTTAAAACATTGTCCTTTTAAAGACTCAGGTATATTTCTCCTATATGTCTATATCTAGCCCATCTATCAAAGGGTTAAGCTAAGAACCTCGAATCTGCGAGATTCCTGAGGAGCCACCATCCACAGCAGCACTCGTAAGATGACAGTCTGATCACAAATAATTCCTCCTAAAATAGAATAGCTAAAGCAGTTAAACACGAAAATAAGACATAGAAAAGGAAATTTTTTTTTAAAGATGAAATATTAAATGAAAAGGATAGAAAAACTTTTTTGCTGATAAAAGTGGAAAACTAGCAAGCCATTGATCTAAAACAAACTGAGTATGGAATATCAAGGTAAAACAGGACGCGCTACGTATCACCAAAATTGAGCATCCAAGCATACCTGGAATAACATAAACATATGCAAATTACAAAATTCATATTAAGTCAAAGTTCAACCATGTTGTGATTAACAAGATCACAGTACTAATAATCGGATAAGTATCTGACTCTGAACAGAAAGGCGTGCTGACCACCTCAAACCAGCAAATGGAAATCATATAATCTTCCAAAATGTTTGACTACCTTTATTGTGGATTGTGAAGGAGAGTATATTAGGGGCTACAACTGATTCAAGTAAATAAATTGTGAAATTCAGCTAAACCAGATGAATGATAAAGAATACTGCAACAGCCCGAATGAGAGAAACTAGAAGAACAAAGTGCAAGTCACAATGAAGATATAGAATTTTGTTCAAATAAAGATATACTCCACTGAATTGATAGTGAAAAGATATGGACCTCATAGGGAAGAGCTATTAAATAGAATATAAAACAAAGGAGATAAAGAACCATAGGTTAAAACAACTGTTAATGGAATAGGACATGAGATAGTGACCAGAAATGTGTGTGTGAGTGGAACGGACTGCAAAATGGCAGCCCATGGAAGCAGTACAGCTTGCCTTTGACAAACAAAGTTTTCTAATTATGATTGTGAGAATGAAAGGGTTAAGGGTGCCAGACCTTTTCCGGATCATGTAAAGCAATCCAAATGCTCGTTGCAACCTGAATACTCTGAGGAATGGAACGGCCAGAAACAGCAGGAATGCATTTTACGGCATTTAAGCAGGCAAGCCTCACATGAACGTCTTTAGCATATACTCCACACAGTGCCTGTTTTCAAGATTATGTAATAGTCAGTCATATTTAATGTATCATAAAAACAATATAGGTCTCTTTTGGGGTGTTATGCATGCACTGATATTTGCTCCTAGTAATACGAGAACTGTGTTTCTAGATTCTATAAAAAAGTATCATAAAAGCAAAAGAAACAGATGGATGATGGAAGTTACTGGTGCCAGTTCATCTGGTCGTAGACCCAGACATAATTCATTCGACATGGGTACAACTGACGCTTGACAGGCCGGAACAACACCAAGAACATGATAAAGAACCTGCAAAACAGAATTACTTGAAATCAAACAAGACCCTAACCATTTATATTTAAAAGAAAAACAACAAACGCATGTGTTTGCACTTTGCAGACATGAGTGAAAAGCCAAGAACCCACGTGCAAACAACAGACAGGGACAAACTTCAAATATGTAAATAGCAGCAAAAATGCACAGAACAGACACAAGGTTAAAAAGTGTAACTGATAGCATTCGAAGTCTGGGAAGAGGCAGTATAGGATCCAAGTGCAGAGAAATAATCCGAAGCACATCATCATGAAGCCCTGTTTTCTTCGATGACAACAAAATCTGCTCCAAAATCTAGCAACAAGAAGGATATTTGTAAAACAGAAGACAAGCACAACCTAACATAATGAACCATGGCTTAAACAAATTTAATGATATGAAACATAAACTAGACGAGTACCGGGAACACAAAAGTGTAAGAATCTGCTGGAAGAGGTCCAGCTTTGCAGGATATCAAAAGGCCGGCAATTATTCTTTCAAAAAGACCCATACTTGGCCTTTCTTGGACTTCCCCTTCCCCAACTAATGGAATTAACTCCCACACAATACGAACTTCTGCTGTCACAATTATACGTAAAGCAGCAGCAATCTCAGGAGCCCAATTACATAGAGGGGGTGCAAGACATCTTGCAAGCTTCAGCATCGTCTCAAATGCTACATCGCTCACTATTGGTGAACGCAGCAAATGATCAACAAACTTTACCTGTCATCATTCAAGGCAGTTATTGCACCAAAAGAAAGAAAGAAAGGAAGAAAGAAAAGGTACAATCATTGATTCATTTTTTGTTTTCTTTGTTACAGAAATATGGGTTCTCCAAGGTAATAGGTAACCAGCTCATATAAATCAAGAATATTGCTTGCATCCATTACAAAGCATCATGACTGAAAACTCAACTATTCAACAGAGCATCACAATGCAAAACCATTACATATAAAAGAAACCCCAAATATGATTATGCATCCAACCAATAATAATAATAATAATCAGAAATTCTGCATTGGCCTGTCACAAACTGAACAATCATTCTCCCAAACAGCTATTCCAAATTGACCAAATAATATCAGCTGGCTTTATTACTCTACCAATTGGAAGTCAAAATTCATTTCCAAAGCGTAGAAATAGGAAGACATGCATGGGTAGGGCAAAGATCAACATGGCCACAATTATGCTAATAATCCCAAGCTTCCAACAAGTTATTGTTTTTTTTTTTCATTGATGAATAACTGAGACTCCTATTAACAGAAATGGAAGAGCTTACGACCAAGAGAACGACTCCTAATACAGATAACAGAAGCCTACTCCCCTCGGCCAAACGAGTCTGCTAGAGCATTGGCTTCACCCACTACCAAGAAAAAAGAAGGTTTAGCTTAGAAAGTGAAGCCTAGGCACATAAAGATAAACCCAACCACTATTGCTCAGTGAAATTTTAAGAGATCCAAAAAAGAGACTTGACTGGCACCTTCAATTATTGAAGGACCATTGTAGCAATTCGAGAAGAACCAAAGACTTCTCGAATGGCTTTATCTTTCACTTTATTATGACCAACAGCCCTGCAGGGCGAAAAAAGATAATTTGATGCTCCCCTGCCAATCCCAGAGGATCCCAACCATAATACCATTCACTGTTAGCGTTTTGGAAGTGCCATCAAAATTCAGTTTGCAAAAATTAAGAGCATAGCTGCCCGAGGGGAATTCACCTGCAATGACTAGCCAGTAATCTAAATAGTGTTGTTCCAAGACTTACATTTCCCAACCTGAAATACCACTAAACTCCTTACATGATAAAGAACAATTGACAAGGGAACCTTTCGTGTGAAAAGACGATCCTTGAGTGAACGAAGCTCAACCATCAAATATACGATTGTTTCTTTCCTTCAATATTATAAACAACACACGGGAGTATTTTTTCAAAGAACTTAAAAAGAGAAATGTATGCCATAATTCTTTAGCAATATCACAAACAGAAAAAATATGGTTCATTCCTGAAGCCTTGCACATGACACACCTATTGGGAACGTTGGTTATGTTAGAATTCTATCAGCGATGGTAAGTGTCTCCACCAACTGATGTGTCTTAATGCAAATGGGAATTCCTTTTTTTAATGATAGCAGCCTAGAGGTATGGAAAACAGGGTAAATTTTGCACATGGGAATTCCTCCCAAACTGGGTCAAACATATGAACTCAAAATGTTAAGAGCATTTTTCAAGGGCCACCTGAAACCTAAAATTACTGCTCCCAAGATTTCCAAAAGTAATGCATGTGATAATTTCACAAAAAAAAGTGATCTGAAGCACTTTGATAACCGATCTGCTGCATTATTCCTCCAATCACTAGAAGAAAGTCTCTACATATTAGGAATGGAATGATCAAAACATGATCATTATCTTCTTCAGATCCTACCCTCAGTCTGAGTTCTAATTGAAGAATCTGACGTGTGACGTTTCCACAGTTAGCTAAAGTTTTCACTTTATGAACTTTGCTTCAGTAGTTGGCATCAATTTGGAAACTGATTCTTGAAGCAGTTAATACCTTTACATGAGGGATTGATAAACTTATGATCTACTTGTCATATAACAATAGCTACTAATCAATTATGATGGATGAACCACTATTCAGATTACAGGGTTATGATGGATTTAGAACTTCTTCACCTAACAGCAGCAATTTTTCAATATTAAACTTGTTATGTAATTTTGGTTTTTGTTGGTGTGGAAATAAACCAACTCTGTAACAGTCTTTTCTAAGTATATGACAATGACCATGGCCATAATAGCATTTTTTGGGAACGACTCTAAATAAAAATAAAAAATAAAAACCAAGAAAAATGAGTAATATCACATAATAGAATTTGTAGTATTCTTCAGAAGCCAAGATTCTCAAAAATCAACCCATCCTTTTACAGTTCCAATGCAGATTCTGATTTCGACATCATATTCAGCTACAGTTTCCGATTTTGACAACACTAGTTAAGATTATTTAATGTAAGAACTCAGAAATAGAAAATGCAGGACAATAACAGGAGTACAAGTGCATGTGAGAAAGCCAATGCTAGTTCACGGACTGAGCCAGTAGAAAAAAGATATCAATATAAATAATATGCAAATATTTGATGCTCTGATAGCAATACTGAAAGCAGTTTCTGTTAAACATGAACACCAACCACAGATTATTGAATGAGTTTGGCTAAAAGCATTCCCAGCAGCACACAGTACATGCACAAAGATTGTAATAGAACAAATGTCATAACCTAAAGATTATGGATTTACCAAGAAACCTTAGTAGTGAAACCAAATAAAAAAAACAAAGAAAAGGTGATCAGACACGTGCATACCAGCGAAGGCAGTTGACCATGTGTGAATACCGGATTAGCTATCGCCATTTCCCCGAGAGTTATCAGCATGGCCGAGAGATTCTTCTGGATACACCTAACCTTTTCACGGATGGAGGATTCCTCTCTAAGCAGCAACTCCCGTGCCTCTTCCTTTGCAGACTTACCTTTGTCGCCTTGAACTGTTTAACAATTAAATATTTTTGGCTTACAATATAAAACTACGAATTCACCTGGAACAGAAAATGATGAAAAAAAATATAACTGTAACAAGGACATGCCATTCTTTTTGGTTGCTTTGCCAACGTCCTTTTTCCCCAAGCCTGTTGCTTTACTTGCCTCTCTTTGTACAGGAGATCTGACATTATCCTAGAAGAAGCACATGCAAAGCAGAAATTGCTTTCAGTCATCAATTTTCTTAAAAAGAAAAAAATTTATATATATATATATATAAAGAGTGAAAGAACTGCAGTTACACACTTTATCATCTTGTTCATCATAAACCCGGAAACGACCCTTTGCTTGTTTAGCATTTTTAACAGTGACAGTCTCTGCAACATAAACACCTTGCTCACTGGAGAGCACACCTTCCAGAGTATGAAAAATCTGGCATTAATAAGATTACAACAAAGAAGGTTTCAGACGACAACAAAATACAAAGCATTAAAATAAAGTGCAAGAATGGGCACGAATCTAATGAAAAATAGAACAAAGAATGGTAAGACAAAGCTGGCATATATTCTTAGCAGGCAATGGTGTCCTGGAACAGATCACAATGTTGTTAGAAGAACTTGGGTACAGATGCAACAGTAGTGCTACTCACATCTTCTAAATCCAAAATAAATCTGCAATAGTTGGGAGGAAAAAGTTTCCAACAGTCTGATAAATGCCTTTATTATTTCTTAGTATATTCATGTATATTTACACTGTAATGGCAGAAATCCAGGTAGAAAATGTCTTTAGTATTTTGTAGCCTATTCATGTAAGCATCAACATCATCATCATTGTCACTATCATCATCGTCTGTTTTTCTTTCTTTCTTTTGCTTTTTGTCAGAAGCAATATCACTATCATCATCGTCTAAGCATTATCCCCATTAATTGAGGTCATCTACACAAATCCTGTCCATCGTTCCACTCTATCAAGCACCATATCCTCAGTTAAACCATATGTCATCAAATTTATTCTTACTACCTACACCCACATCCTTTTGAGCCCTCCCCTTGCCATTTCAAAGCCTTTCAACTTGAACTCAATCCGAACAGGTGGAGTTCTTGGCATCCATTTCGCATGGCCAAACCATCTAAGTCTACTTATCCCTCTTCTTCTTACCTATCAATGATGCTCCTAAATTCCCTTGAATGAATTTATTTAAAATTCTATCCTTCCCATCTTGCCACTCATACATCTCAACTCAACATCCTCATTTCAGATAGACTGATCCTATGATTGTGTTGTTCCTCAACTGCCCAACATTCTTCCCAATAGAGCATGGCTAGTGTTATAGTTAACCCATAAAATCTACGCTTCAGTTTGATTGGTACGTGGCGATTACATAAAACTCCTAGGGCAAATCTCCACATCATCCACTGAATTCTAATTCTGTGAGCAACATCCTTCTCAAATGGCACATCTTACTGAAGAGTTGGACAATATAATTGGGGCGAAGAAGGTGAACTTCTCTCAAGTGAACAGGGAAGCAAATGATGGGGCATATGGTTTCACTAAGCAGGAGCTGGTAGTGGTTTCTTACCAATCTTGGACAGAAGAACGCCTGGTTGTTATATTTTTTTAGTTTTGGTTGCATGCAATAGCATGCATTTCTGCAAAAATAAAAAAATAAAAATAAAAATAAAAAATCCCCTTTTTAATGAAGGTTCATGTCTATGGATAAGGCCCTGGAGCCTGACAAACTCCATATGGCATTCATTCAGGCCTTTTGGAGCATCGTGAAGCACAATGTTGTTAATTTTATTTCAAAGTTCCTTGAAAGGGGCCAATTGTCACCAGAGTTAAAAGGCCTCAATAACTGACATCATCCCAAAGGCAGGAGTGGAAAGTTTGGAAGATTTTAGGCCCATAAGTCTCATAGGGGGGCCCTACAAGATTCCACCCAAATTCTTGCCTCCAGGTTTTGGGTAGTGCTTGCAAGTATCATCTCGGAAAATTAAAGAGTATTTGTTGTGGGTGGGCAGATTCTCGATAGTTCATAGCTTGCTCAGAAGTGCATTGGCTCTAGGCATGGGGGAAGCAAAGTGGGGGATGTATGCAAGCTGGATATAGAGAGGGCGTACGACCAAGTTTCTAGAATATATGGAGTAGGATTGGCTGCAGTTAGAGGTGGAGAGGAAGGATCCAAGAATGTGTTCAATCGATGGCATTCCCAGTCCTGGTAAATGAATCCCAAAGGGCTTCTTTGAGGCATCGAGAAGCCTTTAGCAAGGGGATCCGCAATCTCCTAACCTATTTGCAATGGTAGTAAAAGCCCTTCGCAAAATGCTCGATAAAGGTCAAGAGGTCAACCTTATTCATGGGTTCAAAGCGGCGGAAGCAGGCACTCAGATTTCTCACCTCCAGCAGATGACACCATTCTCTTTTGGGGGAGAGATGCAACGTATTTTGTATCAGTCTTTTTTTCCCAGGAAAATCTTGAAAAAAAAATCCAGAAAATCCGAAATAATGTAAATATTCCAAATATATATATATATATATATTCATTTTTGTTTTGAACACGTTTATGGTGCTGTAATGGTCCACTCTTTGGTGAGACTATTGTATCGAGCTTTATGATGAATTTATTAACCTAACAAGCTTAGATTGACCTCAAATTGGCCCACAATTCATGCAAGTTACACCGCTCATCACACAAATGCGCATCCTTGAGCATTTAACATCATTCCCCCAAAGAAAATTTAAGAAAAAATTAAAATTAAATTTGAATGAATAATGTTGCTGATTTAGGGGGCATTTGAATGCCACAAATAGTTCAAAATTTATGTAATGTATGACATTCATCTCACTAATGCATATCCTTAAGCATTTGACATCGTTCTTCCTAAGTAATTATAAGAAACAATTAAAATTAAATTCGGATGAATAGCGTTGCCAAGTTGGGGCCACTCATATGCCCCAAAATCAGCACCAAATTCAGGAAGCTACGACACCCATTCCATTGATGCATATCCCTAACCATATAACTATCATTTCCCCCAATAAATTTTAAGAAAAAATTGAAATAAAATACAGATAAATAGGGTCACCGATTTTGGGCACCACTCGATGCCTCAAATTCATGCAATCTATTGGCACTCATCAGTCATCCCACTAATGTAATTGGACCCAGATCGATGGACATTCATTGGACAGTGAAGAATGAAAATTACCCAATGGTCTCAACTTATGCAATTGGCCCTAACTTATGTCATCATCCTACTATCAGATTGTTTGACATTCATTCAATAGTGAATAAATAAAAATATCTAATCTTCCTATTCCAGCAAACAGGTGTCCACAAATCAAAGGTTAATATCATTCAAACAATTTGATTTTGGCATTTAAACTTAGCAATAGCGGGCCCTACATTTCAATGGATTTAGTTTAATTTAATACATGCCAAGTGGACAAATTTCATGTGTATCAAGCTTCATACTCCACTAGACTAGTGGGTATTGCACTAATCATGGGGGCCCACCTTGAAGTATGTGTTGTATATCCACACCGTCCATCAGTTTTTCCAAATCATTTTGGGGCATTGTCTCAAAAATGAATCAGATCCAAATCTTACGTGGTCCACACAGTAGGGATTGAATGCCCACCATTAAAAACATCTTGGGGCAACAAAAGTTTTAAATCAAGCTTGTGTTTTCGATGCGGACATCAGTGATGAACCCTTTAGAGTGTACCAGAGGAGAAGGTGTCACCGACAAAGTACCGGAGCGAAGGAGTTGATGTGGATGGACGTCGGATCCATCGGACCCATTTTCTGACGTGATACAAGTGCAGGAGCGACATGACCACACCGTGACCGCAGGCCTATGGGGCGGATTTCACACCCTGTCGCGTGGGTGTTTTAGTTTTAGGTGTTTTTTTATTTTTTTCCTTGTTTTCAGAAGCTTTAGTGCACTTTTTATTTTATTTTTCGTCTTTTTGTTATATTCCTTGTTTTTAGAAGCTTTAGTGCACTTTTCTTTTTTTTTTTTGTCTTTTTGTTATATTCCTTGTTTTCATGGGCTTTAGTGCACTTTTACTTTTTCTATGGCTTATATATACACTATGAGAAATCCTATTTTTAGTGAATGCATGCGAATTCGTATGTTTTCTTCCTCTTTTATCAAAGAGGTTAGGGTTTCATGATTGGCCCTTGGGTGTTGAGAACTCCACCCCAGTTTCATATTTTCCTTCTTTCTAAATCTTCGAGGTGTAGGAAATGTAAGAATCATCCGTCTTCTTTTCTTTGATGCCCTAGAATCCGTACTTTCTTTCATCTCGAACCCATATCTGCTTCATCTCTTTCATTCCTCTTTGGATATTCCCTTATGGTTTGAATGGAAAAGAGGAATGGCTAGTCAGGAGAATAAGATCCAAACTTGACTGTGGACTAGCTTATGCTAGATCTAGGATATCCCCATATCCCTAGCTCCTCCCTTTTTACTGTTTACGTGATTTTATGGCAAAGGGCATGAACCTGACAGAATGATTTCATCTCTGTGTTGGGATTTGCTTAATCAATGTGATTAAAAACAGTTAGTTGATTAATTTTATTATTTGAATCTCTTCAATCTAATTATATATGCATATATGGTTAGGCCATCACATGTCCCTGCATCATTTTCTCATTGTCTAAGTATGTGTGACCTTATCCACAGGTTAGATGGCAAAAAAATATTACAGTGACCCTGGGAAGATTTTAATGGTGGGCGTTCAATGACCACTTTTTCCTATGGTGTGGTCCACTTGAGATTTAGATCTGCTTCATTTTAAGGACCATGCCCTAAAATGAGCTGGAAAAACTAATGGACGGCATGGATACACAACATATGCATTAAGGTGGACCCCATGGTGCATGTGCACTTAAGAGTCAGACGTACCAGAGCATTTAAAAAAGAAATTAAAACATGGCCATGAAAGAGCTACATACGCAGTTTTTTTTATTTTTTATTTTTTTTTTAGGGGGGGGTTGCGACGCAAAGATTAGTGTCTTCTTTTTGCTAGGGGGTCAATTTCTTTCCTTCAACATATCTTGGCCTCCGCTCTCATGAATTACCAACCCAAGGTATTGAAAATGGTCCCTTGAAGCCGTGCTTTTGTTTTTTACACAAAACTGTGTGAAATCCCAACTGGTTTGTAATGATTACCCAAAAAAAAAAAAAACAAACGCGTTTGTGTGAGGGAGGGAAATTTTGAATCGACATCCCACCATTTAACCAAATAAATCCATCCCCTGATTTTCGCCTCTTCCCAATGTAATTTTGCGCAACCTCTCACAACAAGCGAAATTACCATTACAATTCTTCATACTCGTGCATCCTATATTACAACATACACACATTGAACACTCCACTATATAAACAGTTTCCTTCAAAAAATTCAATCTCCAACTACCATTTCCAACATGAAGAATAGATCGTCTCCACTCCCTTGCCCTCTTTTCCATCCGTCATCAACAAAGGTATTACGTCATTGATGATCTACTGACCAGAGTTGTGCTCTTGTAAGGATAAACCAACTGTTCGGCCTTAATGCCCCGCTTGACAGCATTAAATCCCTTTCTTCCCCGCTCCCATGCAAGTATTGTCGTCTTAAGAAGTTCCGAGTTGCATCTTCAACGTCATGAGTTTTTGGTTCATCTCTGAATTGATTTAATTCGAACCAAAAATGCAGGAAGGAATTAATTTGTATTTGAACCATCATTTTGAATAAAATTGTTGTCTACCATTAGGATATTCTCACACTCAGTGGATGTGAAAATATTGGGATTTATAACATTTACAAAGACATCTGACAACACCACCTAGAAAGTGAAAGAAGAGCCAACCATATAAAATGATGTTGGCCCACTCATTTTCCACCATGTGACGGGTCGACTCTGAGACATAGGCGGTGGAGAAGGCAATCGTGTGGTTGTATACTATGAAATGGGATCGAACGGAAATCCCAATCCTGATATTCTCACATCCACTAATTGCACTATCAGTTGAAGACCCCAGGGTTTGGCTTATGTTACCTTAGATTGCTTGATGCGCCTTATAAATCAGTAGGGATGGTTTATGCATGAGAAGCACAAGAAGCTGAAAAAGCAAATGTCGTATACTTTACACAAGGTATCCAAACGCATGAAATGTCACATCCAAAGTAAATACTTAAAATTACAAATATAGTGAGACTTATGGTCATTGTGGTCAAGTTACCATCATTGCAGCCATCTTTCCATGCAGTAACTAATCATTACAAAAATGCTTTACCTCGAATGGTAATGCGTAAAACAAACACAGCCTTAGGATATTGCTTGGTCAACAGTCTAAAACAATTCCTCATTTTCATTTCTATTGTCAATAAAATTGCAATCCATAAACTATTTTTTAGTTCGACTGATTTCAAAACCTTAATACTAAAGCACCCATCGTAGTTCTAGCTTTACATTTACCCCCTCCCTCATCCCGTCGATCAAAACTATATCATATGCAAACAACATATACCATGGGACCTCATCTTGTAAATGCCTCATTAACTCATCCATAACCAAAGCTAAAAGATGCAGGCCCAATGCCAACCCCTACTATAAGCCTACAATAATTGAAAAGTCACTTGTCCCTTGACTAACAATCCCTACATTTGTTATTGCTCCCTTGTATATATCCTTGATCATGTCAATATATCCTCTTGAGTCGGCAGTGATATCGCGGACCAAGAGGGGAAACCTTGTAACGTTAAGAACAAAAGCAACTATAGCATCAAGTGGTGTGGGACTGTGGAGTGTTCTTCCCATTGGAAGAGAGCGCGGCATAATTAAGGGACGCATCAAGAAAAATTACACTAGGGGCATGCGAAGGACACATGTCATTGACCAAAGCACTACATGTAGAGAGAAGAGGCTGCACATCAACCGAGGGCACGGAACACATGCCGATGGAGGCAAGGGAGAAATCTCTGAGCTATGCATGTCCAATCCACAGCTTGAGGAAAGGCACGTATCAAGAGGCCAGCTTTGACCTAATGACAATGTTATTGCTTAGGACAACTAATGGAAGTCAGCTAACGCTGGATCGACTCACACACGCTCAGATCACTGACACAAGGGCTCGAGGAGTATGCCCCCAACTTGCCGCAGGGAGGCATCAGGACAGTCCAATGATCCAGGTGGAGGCAAGGACAACTGTGAATCAACTAGAACAGCAATAGGACTCATCTTAGCTGCGGGATGAAGGGAATACATACCCAAATTCAACAAATGATTAGAATCAAAACATCTGACGCCAAAGGCTAATAGAAGAAGGGGGGGCAGCTTAAGGACAGTTGTCTCCTAACTATTCATTGCACCTGGGCGGAAGCTGCACACGTGGCAATTTAAGGGTTGTCATTCACCATACTGACAATAGGATGAGAACTCTGCTCGCACGCATGAGGGGGAGATGCTCTAAAGGATCATCTGACCAAAACAACTTCATTGTCCCTGTGTTGTTGAATAGGAAGCGGCCAGAGACTGGCCACACCGCCATGAATTCTGGTGGTGCCAGACACTAAATCCAAACTCGTGTTGTCAACGCAATGCACTCTTAGCCGAAAATTTATTTCTCCGACAACTATAGAAATACACTGGAATCAACATTGAGTTCTTCCAACGAACAAGGATTCTTTTAAAGCTTCTTTTTTTTTTGAAAGATAACGATATCATTGAAAGAAAAGAAGAGATAAAGGAGGGCTAGGAGGTTGCCAAGAAGGCAGCCCAGAACTAAGCCCCTAAGAAAGAAAAATCAAAACATTTAAAGAAATTGGACTGAGTCGCCCATTCGACAATTCGCTGCTTAGGCTTCGAAGAGATGACATGGTAAAGGGAGGAAGAATTCCGGAAGCATCGATTGTTCCTCTCTTCCCAGATAGACCACCAAATCGCAAGAATAGCCATCCTCCACAGTCTGGTTCTACCCTTATCGAGCCAGACCCCATGCCAGGCCAGCAAGAGACTATTAGCCGAATCCGGGAAACACCAACTGATGTTGAAACAGGTGCAAAAATCGGACCAAATGGGGAGCAAGAACGGGCAGTGGATGAGGAGATGATTCACAGTTTCCTCATTTCTCATACAGCACACGCAAACATTCGTCAGGATCATCCCTCTTTTTCTCAAGTTATTCGTCGTCAGAATCTTTTTTTTTCCCGCCAGCCACCCGAAAGCACTGATTTTTGGGGGAACCGTGTACTTCCATATAAAGTTTAGAATGGGCAGCTGAATAATGGAAGACTTTTCCATTTCCTTATAAAAAGATTTAACCGTGAAGGCCTTTGAATTGTCCGAGTCCCATAGAAGGGCGTCTTCTGCTGAGGGTAACGGCACTGATCTATAGAGGCGGCGGAGGAGATCAGCATACTCCTGAATTTTCCAATCATGGAGATTTCGACGACATGTCACGAACCATTCAGTTTTATCGTTGACCCTTGAGTAGCAATCAGCAACTAGTACTGATTAGCAACCATTCTTTTAAAGCTTCTTTCACTTCAAATATCCTAATCCTATGAAAGTGTCTATGATCTCCACCTCATTGAGTTTAGAGTGATCATCATTTAACAAGTCCTGGAAATAGCCTCTGCAATTTTCATTAATGTCATCGCTCTTAATGCATCTAACGTGATCTAGATCTCTACTGCTGCCCTATCATTTTTGCAAGTTTGAATACAATTTTCTCACCTTCTCATCCCAAATACCATACATATCATCCTATGGCTTAAATTAGCCTCACCACTTTTGTAGTATTCTTCTTGGCATTTCATTATTTTCTTTAATTTTTCCTTGTTTTGAGTCCCTTGTTAGGCCTTAAAACGTGATTGTTTCTTGCTAATAGCCTTTTGGACCTCATCAAGCCACCACAAAGTTTCCTTATGAGTGTCTTTTCCTTCTATTTACTACTAAAGCTTCTTTCGTTTGCCACTTTCCTAATGAGCTCAGACATCTTATTCCTCATAAGATTAACTTCTTCATCAATATTCGACTTCCCTCCATCAATTTATTATTGAATAACACCAGTTCTCTACTTTTAAATTCCAACACCCTTAGTTATGCACACCTATTGATTTCACTCGCACTCCCCCATCTCTTAATATCAATATACATGTCTATTAACCCATGTTGCATTGTCAAACTCTCTCCTAGTATGACCTTGTAGTCTTTACATATTAATCGTTATGCGTTCTGTGTTCCTAAGTAGAAAGAATGCTATCCGTCTTATATATGATCCACTTTTGAAGGTGGTTAATAAATGTCCTTCTCTCTTTTTAAAGAATGTTTGCGACAGCCAGATCATATGCCATAGCAAAATCAAGAATAACATCTCCCATCTCATTTCTTCTCCCAAAACAACATCCTTTACAACCTTTTTCAATATGACAAGTCTCCTACAAATATCCTCTCCATTTGGAATTCCCTGTATTAGTTAGTCCAAATCCTTTCTCCTTGTTTCATTGCATCCACTAGCTACATACTCCTTACCTATCAAGTTCTTGCATTCCATGTGGCAAGACCAATCATATTCTCTTTTGACTAGCTTCTTTACCCGCACTCATCGAAAATGGCACAAGAACCCTTGCCTACTTCTCATTGCAACCAAGCAATGTTGTAGAGCATCACTTCCAAGGGACGCCCTAGCGAATCCTTGCCCATTTCTTACCACAACTGGGTCTATTCATATTTCTTAGTACAACTAGATTATTCGTATATGATCGCCCTAGTCTATTCATGTCAAATATTTGCCCTCTCCTTTCCTCTGCTCAACTAACAAGATGAAGTATCAGTTCAATTTGAGCTACTTTATTCCTTAGCTTGAGAAAGAAGTTGCCATACAAGAAATGTAAAGCTCTCCCACAAAATATAAAAAGCTGGACTCTTTTGTTAAGAGAAAAAACTAATATTTGATACCCTTATAACTTGTTAGCTTTTCACGATGAATTGAGTGCTTGTTGTTATTGATCGTAACATCCAGCTGCCCTAACGTAGTACTAAGCTACCTTGCAAATATATTAATTGTAACAGCAGTACCGTTCATCGTAATGTGCAATGGTACAGTGATCAAAGGACCAGAATTCTTTTTTTTTTTCCTTCAAGATTCTAAATTTTCATAGTATAATTACCAACAGTTGTATATATGGTAATACAATATCCACTTATTTTAATCCTTTTTCCATGGCAAAAAGGTATCAGACCTCAGACGTGTGCAAAGGGAGATGATCCAGTGCTTCTGGAGGTAAGGATGGGACTGAGCCTCCATGTCATTGCCACACAAGGGCATACATGGCCTAGATTGGAACTGTTCATTTAGCAGATCCAATATGAATGGGCCATGACCAAAATCATGCAGTTTGGATGATGCTAAACCTTTAATCACTGGCATTCAAATGGACACTACATGGGGGGGGGGGGGGACTCCATTTATTAGATTGCATGGATAGATCAATCAAGGCAATTTTTCGTTAGGGTCCAATCAAAGTTGGAACCTATGGGATGTGTGGATTGGATTATCATACACATGCCCCATATACAGCGCAGATCCGGAGGCATTGGGCTGCTTCCTTATTACAAAATATGAAAGACAAATGAACTTTGCTATACACCGAGATATAATCATAAGAGTGCAATTCCTAATGAAGACAAGACAAGAAAAAAGATTGTATGTTTTCTTATCGGCCAAAAAAAAAAGGAGAATGTATGCTTTCAAATATCATTTTTGAAATCCAATAATAAATAGTGTTTTCACCTTTATGTCATTTTCCGAAAGTGCATCATGTAAGTTCCGGTCCGGAAGTTCATTTAAATGCTGAAGAGAACACAGATGTTGAGGTCAGCAACTAGAGATTCATTATTAGCCCCAGTAGAAAACAACCAACTCACAATAAGAGAGAGAGAGAGAGAGTCGACAGAAAACACATCTGACCTTCTCAAACTCCAAAAAGGTATCCTTCGGTAGTATAGACATCAAGGACGTTAAAGAACTTATAGCAGCATGTTGTTCCATTACGTTAGGACTCATCAATCCCATTGATCCTAATAAACCCTGAGAAATACCACATGTCAACATGAAGCATCAACAAAAGAAGCAAACAAAACTGTCTGTAACAAAAATTGTGCAGGAACATCCAAAATGGTGGTGCTCAGACCAATAGATGTTGACCAATACATCTGTTGCATCATTAACACTGCCACATTAAGCAAGAGGGTCAGGTACCAAAGCCAATAATGAGCACTTCTGAGCAGATTAGGTGGAAGTTGACAGGAATGTCTATCTAGATAAAAAGGAAACTCTCAAACTCCATACAAGTCGATTTAAGTGACACAGTGGAATCCAGAAGAATGTAAAGTAAAGAATGAAACTGGTTTCTGCCAAGTGAACAGATTTTAGCAAGAACAACTGCACGCATGGTCTCTTGCATAGTTAAATGTTGAATGCACATGAACTAGTCCCATTTATAATAAAAACCTGTTGCCCTTTCAAGGACATTATCCTAGAAATTTATGAGCAAAGTAAAGGGGGAGAAAGGAAAAGGTGAACACCAGATATTCTTGTGATGCATACAAAGACATTAAATTTCAAGTGAAAAACAAACAATCCATGTACTGTTTTATCAAAATGTATTCAAGATGAACCGTCATTTTTTTTATCAAATCTGATTTGCAGGGTTTAAACAGAAACATGTAGGGATCGATTTCATATGAAGTAGCTCACATTTTTTTCCGTCGCATCATCCTTCTACAACTTTTTTAGTATCGCTTTCTAATTTAGCAAATAAATTCATTTAAACAGACCTCTATGCAGAAGTTTTTATTATCTAAGGGTGTGTTTGGATACAAGGAAACCAAGGGAAAAATATATTGAAATAGGCAATAATTATCTAATGATTATTGCCATGAAAACTGTTGAAAAGGGGATTCCATATTTAGGAGTCCTGCTTGGATAGCAGGTGGAATCCTCAAAATCTTTAGACAACAGCCACCTAACGTCATGTGCCAGAGAATCCTGTGTATAAGTCTAACTGTGTAAGGGATCATTTGGCAGCATGGAATCAGAGGGATTTGCTATTTTTTGGTTGTTCAGTAGCAAGGAATTGGAAGGAATTGGACATGAGAGGAATCTAAATCACCCAAAAGACAACTAAAAGGCTGAAAAGCTTTATACAAAGAAAAACAAAACACAATACCATGAAGCCCAAGTTAGGCTACTATGACCGATTTCACTAAAGCAATAACATGTAAATTTAATATATATATATATATATATATATATATATATATATATATATATATATATATATATATATATTAACAATCACAAGTAAATCCATAACAATTTTATTTTGTTTTTCAAACTACCTTGCATATGGTCCTCACATTTGCAGCGATGACGCTGATAACATCAAACCCATGCCTCTGCAAACTTCTTTGAAGCCTCTGCAAATTGATCAAAACAGAAAAAACAGCTTGAGATCCTTGCAGCCCCTGCAAGCTATGAAGTTCCAGTACACGAAAAAATAGCAGAGATTGCAACGGCGTCGGCAATACAAGACAGAAGACCAACTTAAAAAATAACTCTTGGGAAACAAACATCATGTGTACTCAATTAGTTAAGCAAAGAGCAGAAAACTTAGATACAGAAAACCGTTGCATTTCTTACCACATTACTTTCATGATTAACACAATTTCTTGATAAGGCACCATGCTAAAAGAGAGCAAAGAGATTCTGCCTTTTTTCTTTTGAAAGAAAAAGGGAGTTATATTAAAAATGCACCAAGATGACCCCCAAAAGCTTACAAACCTATCAAGCAAAAAAGCAAGATACTATCTTTCAAGAACGCATTACGAGAAGTCCAGCTACATAAGATTTCACACTACAGATGACAAAACCAACATCTTTCAAGAACTGCAACCTCTAATTCTTGTAGAATAAATAAAACATCACCAACCTCAGACCAACTTCCCATGGGACCTTTACATTAATTGATCAAAACAAATAACAACTATTTTCAAAATAATAATAATAATAATGACTGAAACCAGTCCAATAAGAACCAAAGAATCCCATTCCTCAGAGAATTTGACAGGTAAGTTTAATATGAAAGTCATTGCAAAATATCCTGACTTAGAAAGGTTTCTCTCGCGACAGGTATTTACAAATACTACAGATTACCATGGAAGATATGGTAGGGTGGTGGTTTTACATGTGACTGTGAGAAAGTTGGCAAGAGTTTATTCATATGGATCAACACCAAAAAGAAACAGAATTACACGAATCTGAATTCCTCCATTACGCTGACTGCTGATTATTAGATTTGACAAACCCCACCAGGAAAATATCTACCAATTTGAGGATGTGTAAGCTTCACATGAACTGTAACCTCTATTTCTTGTAGAACAAAGAAAATATCACCAACCTTGGTATGATTCCCCATGGGACCTTTATATTAATTGATCAAAAACATAACAACTGTTTGAAAAGAAAGCTAATAATAATAATAACCGAAACCAGTCCAATAAGAGTTAAAGATACCCATTCCAATAGACAGGTAACTTTAAATAATAATAAAAAGTCATCAACAAATAACATGACCTGGTAAAATTTCCTAACAGACAGGAATTTGCACAGAAAAATACAATGGCCAATGATAAATCCTTGATTAAAATAAACAATAGTTTAAGTAAAAAAATTATAATGAAACAGATTTACCTTCCATACGCCATTTCCATGAGCAGTGTCAACAATGACAGGATGGTGTGAGCAAAACAATAGTCTCGTGCATGTGCTTGGACCACTGGCCATAGCTGGTGATGAAATCAGAATCAGAGCCTTCACCAACACCTCAACAGATGGGAGGAAAGGCATTTGAGCATCCACTGAATTTTCTGTGTCACTGTGGAACAATACAGTTAAGAAAACAGTTCATATTTCCCACATCAGTGACATCAGAAGAACTAAGGATAGCATATACATCTTTTTTGGGTCAATAAAGGATGCTCTGAGAGTTTTGGTATTGTTTGTTTAAAAAGCAATCATTAACGAGGCTCCAGAAATGCAATGAAACAAGAGGAGAAGTGACTAATTAAAAAGCAGCAGAAATAGAGAAGCAAAGAAGGAAGAATCTTAAGATATCAAAGAAAATTATGGTTAGCTCCATATATCACTCAAAAGAAACTTTGAAATCCAGAAATTAATCTCACATAACAACAAACTCTTGACCTAGTCTGGAAAGTGCTAAAGCCTCATACAGATGAAACTAAGGAGCATGCATTGTCACTAGAACATACCCTTTTTTCAGTAGACACATTCTCTCTCCAATATCGGAAAGCCAATTTGTAAATTCAACTAAGAGATCTTCAGAAAATTGCGAGGAAGCAGCGGCGATCTTTTTTGTAACTTCATAAGCCACCCTACGAATGTCCCAACTTGGATGGCACACTAGGTAAAGTATCAACTGTATAATGCCACACAGTCGAACGTGAAAAATGAATAATATCTGCAGATAAAGAATGACCCAAGTAATTGCTCACTATTTAGTATACCTGTAACATTGGTTTAACTGACAAGGTATCCAAAACCCTGCAGAGAAAGACATGAAGCACCTATTGCTAATCAGTCTACAACTCCCACCTTCAGTTGGCAGCATTTAAAAACTACCGAAACCATCATTTAACCACATGCAGAAACGTGAAAGTGATATGAGTGTAACATGAAGTAAAAACCTGTGCTGATATTCCACAAACAGCACCTCAAGAAGGTCTAAACATGCTATACAATCCTCATTTGATAACTTTAAAGCCTGTGGAGCATTAAGAAGCATGTGAACAAACATTCAAAAATAGAAAAGAAAAGAAAAACATGAAGCATAGCAAAGCCAAAAGGAATAGCAGGGCAGTAGATGGAAGGTACAAATTACTGCCATCAGCTAGGACCCACAGAAAGCCTTTAATAAATCCATGAACAATTACCAGTGACATAGATACGACTGACGGTTCATTTTGAGATATCAACATCCAGATCTTTTCTTTCACCAAAAGCTCCTCTGCTTACAAAAGACCATCCAAACCTTCCAAGTATTATATATATATATATATATGAACATATAATACCATTCAAAAACATCATAAGATATTCCAAAAGAAACAGCTTCTATTTTATACAACACCTGCTCCGGTATCAGTGGAGGCAATCTTCAAGACTGAAAAGAGTGCATAAACTCCGTCCAACCGTTGTGCTGCTTTTGTGAAACCTGTTTTTACTAGCTGGACTAGAGACTCCAGCAAAGGCGACACCTGAAGATAATCCAACAAAGAATTCTAGTTAACAACAGTCTAATCAGAATTTTTAAACAAAGATGAATAGATATCTTAACATAGTAGATCTCCCCACCCGTGTTAATGTGTTAGGATTCTTGCAGATTACTCGAAGACATCGGAGATGCCCCCTTCTTAAAGTTTCCTTCTCCTTAAGGCCCATAGCAATAAAAGAAACTACATCAGGTTGAACAGCTTCTGCAGATCGTTCAGCCCAAGAGGCAATTGCAGACAAGATAGCAAGCTTCACCTCCTCACTGCCTGAATGGGACCAAAATCTAGTAACAGTTAGGTGCAAAATGAATTGAGGAACACATTCCTGATAAAATTAAAGAAGACCGCAATAAAATGGCTATGGCTTAGTTGTTGTTGTTGTTAATGATGATGATGATTCCTGATAGAATGAAAAGGGAAAAGAACTAAAGCAATAAATAGGAGTTGAAAAGGGGGGCATCAAATATGGTGTTTACCATCCTCCTTGTAACAGGACAAAACGAAGCCACTTATAGAAGGTGCCAAGCTGTTCAGTGTTTTCCCGCCTGGAGCCTTTGACAATTCTTGCAATGCATTGATCATTCCAACCCTCTGGTAAGCAAATGCCAGTTTTCCTTCTGATCCTGTATACACCATTGACAATCTTTAAATATCTAATGCATCAATCAGATGGACACAAAGGTTACAGAAATTTGCAGATAATGACTAGGTGTTATAGTTATACAAAACATGAACCAATGGATTCTGACCTCCAAGGATGGCTTTGATAGCACTGAACATTGCCGGAAGAGCATCAGGATCACTAGACATTTGACTCAAGCAGCCAACAATTGCCAGAGCCCCTAGTCTCCTTGCTTCGTCAGCATGGCGAACCTGTGGCAGGACCACTGAAAGAAATTCGATGGCATATTTACTCAAATCGAGATTGACTGCTTTCAACAGAACCCCAACTGATTCCAACACAATCTCTGGATTTCGCTTCAGCATCTTAATAGAGGATGGAACCACAACAGTTTTAAAATCTTCATGTACCATACACTTGAAAAGTGGACGAAAAGCCTCACTGAGAGCCCTTGTTGGTTCCTCCCTCGCATTCAGAACTGCTCTCAGATACAAATCAAGAAATATCGGCTGCAAAAGCAAAATATCAGATTGAACAATCCAAACAGATTTTAGATATGAGGGAAATGGTACTATGAGGTCGACCTGTGTGGGCCCCACCGTGATGTGTGTCGAACATCAACACCATCAGTCAGATGCACCATTCCATGGTGAGCCATGGGCTTAAAAATCAAATCAATCCATGACTAGGGTGGACCACACCACATACAACAGTTGAGAGGGGTTACCCTCCCATTAAAACATTCATAATCATTTATTGAGCCCACCGAGATTGTGTGTCCATCCATTGTGTGTGTCCCACTTGGACGAGGGGTCGGACCAAGTTTCAGCTGCATCTAAAACTCAGGTGGGCCCCACCAGGTGCTTTTATATGTTTTAGGCATGTCTTCACATGGTTTTAGATGGTATGGCCCACTTGAGTTCCATATACAGCTGATTTTTGGGATATCCCATAACCTAAAGGGGACTGATCAAATGCACGGTGTTGATGTTCGACACGCATCACGGTTGGGGCCCACACAGCTCGACTTCACGGGAAGCTCCCATGAAATCGACCTCATAGTACCATTTCCTTATATATATATATATATATATAGCCAAATGCTCAGCTGCGCACCAGTTTGCACGAGCTCTCGTGAGGACCTTTTTGAGAACGCATCATAAGTGATGTGAGTCCAAAATCTGAGCAGTCCACGTGATGCAGCACCACATGAAACCCCTAAGGCGCAACTTTTACTTTGATCCAATACTTTGGTGGGCCATGAAAAAAGAAAACAGTTTCCTCCCTTGATTTGCATCTCTCTTTGCTATGGCCCACCTGAATTTTAGATCAAGGTGAAAATTAGTCCCTGAGGGTTTCATGGGATGCCGCATCACATGGACCGTTCGGATTAGAGGCCCATGACACGTGTGCAAAGGTGCGCACATGCGCAAGTAAGCATGCCTATGTATATATAACTTCATGCAGTTGCAGATATAAATTAACATTTCAAGCGCCAAACAAATTTCTTCCTAGCATCTCGAAGCAATATGAACAATAATACGCAGAAAAATCCGCACCTTGTATTGATCAAACAGAGAAGAGTTTGTGGTCGAGTAATCGAGCAACACCCTTACCAATTCACCACCATCTCCATAGGATATTCTTGAATCCTTCAACTCTTCCATGTACATTTTGTAAAGGTCCGGTGACTGAAAAAGGTAAAATAAGAAATGAGACTGCCAAAGCAATTGGAGTCATCATTATATAGGCAATATAATTATTTAAAAAAAAAAAAAAAAACTCTACAGAAATCAGGGATAATGACATTTTTCAGAAAACACCTCAGAGAATAGATGAAAAAATATTTGTTTGCAAGCCCTTCGAATGCGGAAAGAACCCTGAAGAAGGATGTGAAGAAGGGAGGCTTGAGAAGTGGCAACTCTCAAAAAAGCATTCTTCGATACAGAAGTAAACTGACTCCATCTTAGGAGGAGGCAAGACCACTTGAGAAGCTTGTAGCATCCTATAGCAGACTTTGTCTTTAGCTGCTTTTCTGCAGCCTGAACAAGTGCAGCAGCAAAGCTCTTCATAAACGTAGCTTCACCCAACAGTTTGATAATCATGTCATCTACAGCTTTTCTCGATGCTCGGTCATCATATATAAACAACGTTTTGAAAATGGTATCAACCAATAATGACACAACATCATTTGACATCTCTGCAGAAAGTGCAAGTAAAGAAATGGATGAGAGAGTTCAGACTGCAAGACATAACTGAGGAGAGACATTTACAATAGACTTGATAAGAAACAACAGGCACATACACTTCTAGTCCCATTACCGCATGCAGGGGTTAAAAACTAAAATCAAGGAAACCAAAGCAAGATGCCTGAGACAGGAGAATCAAAGTTCAAGCTAAAAGTAGTTTTGCTAGAAAGAATTACAGTTTAATGCATGTGTAGATTTTAACTTTTAAAAATGGTTTGTAAAGCGATTTAGACATAAAAGAATGGAGACAGACACCATTCAGAAAAAAATAAAATAAAAAAAGAAAGAAAGAAAGAAAGAAAAAAATGGAGATATACTTTATTATCTATGATTCTTTTTTGTAAAGTGACCAAAAACATCAGTAAAAAAATGCACATAAGAAGCAAGGAGGGGCAATGACTAAATTCTAGGAGAAAAAAGGGGAAATTTGCAGTCCTCTAGGCATGAAGGCCTCCACTTCATTCAACCCCGCCTCCGCCCAAAGAAGGTCATTGAAACATTCCTCCCAACCCTTTGAATGGTCAAAACATCACCTTTACTCATTTCTCAAGACTTCGCAAAACCCCAGCAAGACCTTCATTTCCCAGAGAGCATCCATCAAACGTAAGCTTTAAGATACGTGTTTGAGGTGGTTTCCACTTAGTTGTATCCTTCTTTTTTGCCTCCCATCCAAGAGTTGCCACATGTTTAAAATGATTCATTTCATGTCTCCCTAAAAAGAGGTGGAAAAATGACGCAGGGATGAACATGATGAGGTCGATCACCGTCTTCCTCAAGGGGATAACTACTCCGAATCCACGGAGTTTCTCTGGACTCCTCACAGAGATCCTCGAATCCACGAGGGAAATAAGAAAATAGAAATAAATCCTAAGAAATTCGAAAATTGATTGATTGATGATTAAAAACGAATTTACAATCCTTTAAATAGTAATACCAAACCTAGGAAGAAGTTTCAAAATCAAACTCCAACTCAGAATCCCTAAAATTCGTAATTACCAAAAATAGTAAAATTCTAACTTTAATAAAAATTCTAATTCAAGTAAAACTCTACCAAATCCTAATTTCTAAAAATAAAAATTTCAAATAAACTTTTGCTAGAAGAGTCTTAGCATCATTTTTTTTTTTTGAAAGGTAACGATAACTTTATAAGAAAAGGAAGGAGAAAAGCAACAAGAAAAGGACATTAGGCCACTAAGATAGCAAACCAATTAAGAACCCAAAAGGAACATATTACAATCGTTAAGCTTATCAACGGAAGAGGCCCACTCAACTATGAGATGAGTCACCCTTTGCACAATAAACTCGACCGAGTTAGAGAAACCATTGAAACATTTTCCATTCCTTTCTTCTCACACTACCCACCAAACTGCCAAGAGAGCCATTTTCCAAAGCTTAGATCTCAACTTTTCGACCCTCAAACCGTGTCAGGCCAACAAAAGGTAACGGGCGAAAATAGGAAAAGACCAGGAGACCTGAAAACGGGATAGGATTTGGGTCCAAATCTGATATATGAAAGCGCATGGATAAAAAGATGGTCCACCGTTTCCCTATTGTTTACCAATGAGTTCTTCCTAAACCAGTCTTAAATCCTTGTCCCATCCTCTTGGACTCAGCGGAGGATAGTTAGGGCCCCAAGCCTTAAGTTCGAGCTCTCTTGGATTAAAGTGGAAGGCTTTTATGCCCTTGTGTCCAACAGGTGGTCCTCTTTCAATATTTAAAGCAATCCTAGCTTTGCCCATAGTCATAAGCTCCTCAATCTAATCAAATGGAGAAGAGAGAGGGAGGACGATCTAGAGGTTTCTGCATCTAACTCCCTTTCAACCATTCGTCAGTTAGATGTGTGAGAAGAATTGGGCCCTCTTTTGGAGGAAGACCAAGTGCTAAGAGAATCTCACGGGGCTAATTACTCAAATGATATTAACCAAATGGAGATTAAGTGACGTCAGAGATCTAAATCCGTTTGGCCTAAGGAGGGAGACAAAAACACGAGATATTTCCATGCCATATCCAGTGTTTGGGCTCACTTGAATAAGTATGATCTCCATTAATGGCTCCACTATTGAAGACGGGAATCAAGTTTGTGACCATATCAATTCCTTCTTTTCTTCTTTATTGTCTATTTAGCTCTGGTCCAAGCCTAGACTGGATAATCTCAATTTCGAGCAAATTTTCGCTGATGATTGTTTGTCCCTGGAGGCCTCCTTTTCCAAGGAAGAAATTAAATCAACTTCTTTCAATCTTTTTGGGGAAAAAAATTAAAATTAAAAAAGGCATTGTTGACTTTATTATTGTTTTTTCTCTTCGGGCTCAATCTCTCAAGCTATGGGCGCCACCATCATTGCTTTAAAATTTGAAGGTGTTGCTAACCTAAAGGATTTCAGGCCTATTAGCCTATTCGGTTCCCCTAACAAAATTTTAGCTAAAAATTCGGCTACCTCAGGCATGTTCTTTCTAAAGTTATTTCTGAAGCTCGGGAGAGCATTTGTGGCTAATAGGCAAATCCTCAATTGTGCTCTTTTGGCTCATGAGTGCATTGACTCCAGCTTTAGAGAAGGTTTGTATGGCTTGATTTGTAAAACAGACATCAAAAAGGTCTTTGACCATGTAGATTGGAATTGTCTGGATTATATCTTGACTCGAATGGAATTTGGTTTGAAATGGAGATATTGGATTCGATCCTGCATCTCCTCTACCCACTTCTCTGTTTTAGTGAATGGATCCCCGAAAGGTCTTTTCAGTTCCTCCAGAGGTATCAGACAGAGAGACCCCCTCCCCTCTTCCCCTTTCTTTTTGTTATAGAAGTGGAAGCCCTTAACTGTATGATGAACAAGGGGAAGGCTATTGGTTGGTTTAAAGGGTTTTTAAGGTCCTCCCATCCCAATCCTTCTATCTCTCACATTCAATTCACAGACAACACCTTCAACTTTTGTGAAGCCTCAGTGGAGGCTATGTCCAACATTAAAAAGATTTTGAGATGTTTTGAAGCATTATTGGGTCTCAAAATCAACCTTTACAAAAGCAGAATGCTCGGGATTAATATTTCATTTGATTCACTTGCCTCTTTTGATGAGTCTTTTGGTTGTAAGCTAAAAAGTTCCCATCCACATATCATGGTTTGCCCCTTTGCATAGGCAAGCCTATCATTCACCTCTGGGATGTGATTTTAAAGAGAATCAAGCGAAATCTCCCCTTGGAAAAAGCATATGCATGTTGCTTAGGGGGGCGACTCTCCCTTATCAAAGCTTCTCTACCCAACCTTCCTTCCAACTTCCTTTCTATGTTTCATTGTCCTAAATTTGTCATAGGTAGGATAGATAAACTCGGGAGAGACTTTTTGTGGAAAGGCGGCTCAAACAATAACAAATTCCATCTTCTAAGTTGGTGTGAAGTTAGCAAACCTTATGTGAAAGGTGAGGCTAGAATCAGAAACCTTTCTAACATTAATTCATCTCTACTTGGTATGGTTATGGCGTTTTAGTAACAAGGTGGGTGCCAGATGGAGAAAGATCTTAGTTTGTAAATATGGTAGTGAGGAGGTAGGTTGATTCACTAAATCCTATTCCCTCTACAGGGCGTCCTTTGTCTAGAAAGCCATCATGAACCTTAAGCCTCTCCTTATGGAAGGAGCCTCTTTTCGTCTTGGAGAGGGCAATAGAATCAGGGAATACAGGGGCATTTTCACACTAGGCTCGAGTGAGGTGGGATGAAGGGGCACACTCGGGGTGAGGCAAGTGTCTTGTGTGAGGCAGAACCCATGTGATGTGGACACCACGAGTGGGGTTCGGCCAAGGACCTAACCCATGGGATGTGGGGCCTGGGTTATGAGATAAAGGGAGTGATTTGCCATGCTTTATTAATTCAAGCTTTTAGAGCAAGTGGTTAGTTGCCCTACATCAAAGCGGGAGGTCTCGTGTTCAAGACTCTTCACTAGGGGTGATTAATATAGAGACATTTTCACACCGAGCTCGAGTGGGGTGGCATGTGGTATGCAAAGGCATACTCGGGGTGGGCGACCCATGTGAGGCAGAACCCATGTGATGTGGGGCCCACAAGAGGGTTCGGCCGAGGACCTAACCCATGGAAGTGGGGCCTGGGCTATGAGATAAAGGGATTGATTTGACACGCTCTATCAGTTCAAGCTTTTAGAGCAAGTGGTTAGTTGTCTTGCGTCATTAGGTTTTGTCTTAACAGATGAATTCTCTGTGAGCCTCTAGCCTCTGCTTTCCCTCGCCTTGCCAGAATTAGCTCCAATTTGTTCATCTTTGTGCCTAATTACTTTTCGTCTACAGGCTCAAGTGCATGGTGTCCCCACTTGTAAAAGGTCTCTATTGGAGGAAGACCTTCTGAAGCTGTTAGAGCTCCTCAAGCTTCTTCAAGGCATTTAGCCTACCCCTCAAGAGCTCGATTCGATCACATGGAACCTCTCAACCTCAAGCTTGTTCTCCTGCAAATCCTTTTTTCAACCTTCTCAAAGAAGAGTCTACTGGTCAAATCTTGTTCCCTTTCCACTTTTGGTTCTACGAAAGCCTTCTAAAGGTTGCAACTTTCACGTGGCTTCTAGCGAGAGGGAGATCTCTCATGATAGATAACTTGTAGAGCAAGGATTTCGTCTTGCCTAACATTTGCATCCTCATGGGCAATGAGGAATTATAAATCACTTCTTTCTTCATTGCTCCTTTGTCTCCGATATTTGGTCATCTATCCTTGCCAAGTTTGGAATTGTGTTGGTTATGCCCAGCTCGGTTTCGGAGTTGCTTTTCTCTTGGCACACCCCGGGTAAACGCAATAACCTTCGAGCTATTTGACATCTGGCATTCCTAGCTACTCTTTTGAAAGTCCAGAAAGAAATGAACGATTGCACTTTTAAAAACTCTTCCTCTCCTTCCTCCAAAATCGTTGAGCTAGTCTTTCGAAACCTCAAAGATTAGGCCTCCACTATCAGCCTAAAAGATAGCTCTTCCATTTCTCGGTGGCTGGATTAAGCATGGCTTCGTCTCCCTTCTCTTTCGTTTCTCCTTTTGAGTTGTATACTTCAAGCTTTTTACTTTCTTCTGCAGTTGTGTTCCCTTAGCATTCTCAAGTTGTATATTTTCTTTCTTTCTTTTGTTTTGTTTGTTTGTTTCTTGTTTTCTTTCTTTTTTTATTTTTCTTTTGGGTTACATCTCTCTCCCTTTAATAATATTCAATCTTTAAAAATTTTATTTAAAAAAAAACTAAAAATATTAAAAATATATTTATTGTAAATTAATAAATAAATATATATATATATATATTTATATTTATATTTATATGACAAAATTGTAAGGTTTCTACTAGTTTTTTAGTTAATACTACGAGAATATCATGATAAAAACGTGATACTTTAAAATCTAGCAAGATTTTCAAAATCTCACAGTAACATCGTTTACTGTATGCATCGTGATACTCTCGTGAGATCTTCAAAATCTAGGTGAAATTTGTCACACTAAGTAGGAGAATATCCTCTAGCCTTGGAGCAGAATTCAAGAGAGGAGAACCAAAGTGAGGTATTCTTCGGTCAATGTAACATTACAAACAAAGTGCGTGTTTGGGTGCCATAAAAGATGCATTTAATATGTTCTTCTCCCTAAATTTTCATCCTAAAGGCTTGGAGGCTTAAAGGCATGCTAACAACTAGAATTAAAACCAATAGTGTGTGGATACATAGCATTTTTCTTTAAGAACAAACCAAAAATAAAATAAAATAACTTTTTTTAAGATGATGCATTTTATTAGGGCCAATGGCCAAAATAAAAGAAAACAAGCAAAACTACGAAGGAATTTCTTCCCAAGCATGTTTCGTCTCGCCCAGCATCAAGAAATCTCAGTTGCTGACAGCTATTCGGTTATAGATGGAAAGATAATCTGGAATCTGCTGTGTAGAAGGAACTTTGAGGACTGGGAGATTGCGGAATTACTGCAGCTGCTGGATTATATTTATAAATCTGCTCCAAATCAGTTGAATGCGGATAGGATCATTTGGAGACTGGAAAAGTCGTCCATCTTTTCAGTAAAATCATTTTATAATCTGATCCAAACCAACCACAGTTCAACAGAAGAGCACAATTCTTTCCATATCTGGAAGTATCTGATCCCTCCTAAGGTTCAGGTTTTTGGTTGGCTGGTTGGAAGAAAGAAAATTCTGACGATTGACAATTTGAAGAAAAGAGGAATGATTTTAACAAACGTCTTTGCTGTATGGGGGAAGAAGAATTGGTCGATCACTTTCTTGTGCATTTTCCTTTTATTGCCAGTATATGGGCAGATTTCAGCTCTCGTTTCAGCATTAATTGGTGTCTCTCTGAATCTGCGGACCTCCTTCTAAAAGCTTGGCATGGAATCAGAATGGAAAAAAACAAGACCCTCATTTGGAGAATGGCTCTTCTTGCTATCTGGTGGTCTGTATGGGTAGAAAGAAACGGAAGATGTTTCAGAAATGTCTCTAGTTTTGCTGATGTTGTTGTGTACAATGCAAAGCGTTTGCTGTTAGATTGGGCTGTCCAAGTAGACGCGTTAAAGGATTTTGATTTTATTTTTCTTGGAGTTTAGTTTTTCTTGCTTTCTCGGCGGAAATCTGCTCCTCTTTCTGTACTTTTTCTTCCTTTTATATTAATATATCGTCATCTTTCAAAAAAAAAAAAAAACTACGAAGGCACGACACAACAAAACCCAACCAGAAAAAACAAACATAGAAGCACAGCCTACACAAACACCCTCAAGGAGCCCACTCCCTAATATACCTCACGGCTAGATTACACACCCCAATCTTAGAACCTAAAAGGTTGGGGAAGCAATGATTCCAACCATAAAGACCAAAAAATAGCTAGCTTCACTACCACCCCCTATGCTAAGCACAAAATAAAACATCGACTAAACCTAGCATCACCCAATAAATGCTCATTGATCGGAGAATCCCAAACCAAATTACAAAAGAAAAGGAATAATGGGTGAAAAGATGATCCGCATATTCCTTGGCACTCAAACAAAGCATGTAAGCATTGGGGAGGATGATCCACAAATCTTGTTTCTACTAGCCAGCCACACAAAAGCAATGACTTTCAAAGGCGTGCCATAACAGCCGTTACAAGGTCGTAAAGGTTGTTACGTAAAAGTAACAATAGCAACTGTTACACGTTACGTGGTCATAATTAGAGCTGTACACAAGCAAAGTTAGCTCGGTTACTCGCTCGACTCGACTCGGAATTACTCGACTCGGCTCGAAATGAGTTCGAGCCGAGCACGAGCTGATTTTTGGAGCTCAAATTGATTTCGAGCCGAGCACGAGCTTGACCCTGCTCGACTTGGCTCGACTCGATTACAACTCGAAATTGACTCGACTCGGCTCGACTCGTACTCGAGTCAGTACTCAACCAAGGGTATATTATATATACCCCAAAACAAAAATGCCCTAACTCCTCTCAGCAGTCACTTTCAACCTGCCCGTTCAATAAAACCCTACGCCCCTTCGGCCCCTTCCTTCCCTCCCAATGCCCGTTCAAAACCAAAAACCCCATCCCCACGCTCGATCGTCGTATAGCGCTCTCTCCCATTAGTCGTCCGGCACATCCCTCTCTCTCTCTCTCTCTCTCTCTCTCTCTCTCTCATTCCGGTGCCCCTGTTCGGTGCCGCGACTCGTCCCTGCCCTGCACGGTGCCGGTCGTTCCTGCCGCAACTCGCCCGGTAAGCACCTTTGATTACATATATTACAACACTTCATTTTTATTTTTATTTTATTTTATTGTCTATTTTATTTGGATTGTTCAACTAATTATTTGAGATGTGAAAACTAAAAAGCTTATTTTACACTTGAGATTGTGTAATACGTATACCACACTAGATCCTTGTGGCCCAGCATGCTTTATTTGTGATCAATGCACATCAGTTGTCAACCATCCATTTGAGTGGATCCTAAGTGTAGATGGTTACACCAAACCAACAATTAGGTGTGGCAATGGATCAGGTTTTGGCTAGAGCTTGAAAAGAAATTGTTGGGCCAGGCTCTGTCCCACCTGAAAATTGATAAAATCCTATTTTACAAGGTAAGCCACACATGCCTAAAGAAATAGACAGTGAAAAATGAAACTGTTTGGTTTCACTCATTTAGGTGATAAAATATGCATGATACATATCAAAATCCAAAACCATCACTGTCCCAATCTTACATGTTGATTCTCTTATTTAACTTGTTACAAGTTGACCAATCTTCCCTCACATTTTACACATGTAAATTTATATAAAAATATGGATTGAAACCCAAAAAATTGAATCACATCATTGTCATCCACTAAACACCAAATTGTAACATTTAGACACAGTTTGGATATTCAAGAAAATTGAATTTATCTGATTTATTTTTTTTAGAATTCCATATCTGCCTACTTGGCGACCCTCTCCTCTCCACTCTCTATGGATAAATTTATTTTCCTGACAAACTATTGGACTACAAGCAAACCTAATGAGGCTAGAAGCCTAGAACACATGAGATTCACACCACTTGATGAGTGGACCCGTTTGAATTTTGGGCCCATGCATGTTATATGAGCAGATTCCAAATTCCACCAATTAATGGCCCTAGATTATAATATGCACACATGCAGGACTAAGGTATGTTCGCAAAACGCTCCATCCATCAATATTCATTGATGTGTGGGATGTGATTTCTAGATCCCACCATTAGTGTTGAATGCTACCACTTTAAGATGCCTTTGATTTTTCATTTTACATGTTTTTAAATTAGCGTAGATATCTTTTATTTTTATAAATGTTTTTAATAGTTATTCTTTCAGCCTGCTCCTTTGTTTGCATAGATATTAATTGTTTTTATTGTTCTAGTTGTAGTATAGGATAATCAGTTGCCCATTTGAGAATATCTATGTTGTCAGACATAGATTCAATGTGTTCTTGGATGCATAGAAAATCTCAAATTGTCCCTTTTTGGACAGTTGAGGGTTAGATTGTAATGTCTTCATTTATTCCAATTTAAATGCACATGCATGTTCTGATTTCGTCTCTCATTTTTCTCTCTGGATATATTTTCTGTATTTATTTCCGTCGTCAAATGTCCACACTTTGTGTTGATGATTGACATGGGAATCAAATACAAGATTAATATATTCTGGAGAGATAAGGGGAGATGCTGTCGGAATTTCGACGTAGCATTTAAATTGAAAAATAAAGACATTACAATTTATCCAACATTGAATGGGTGACTGATTTAGACAGTTAAGTATGCCCGTCTACCGGTCTAAGTATAGTCGTATAACATATTAAGAACTTTATTTTATAGATGACTAGTCAAGACGAAAGCCCAAATACCCCCGAAATAGGTGCATCAGCCACATCTCCTCTAATCATAGAGGGAGACACATCGACTGCAGGCAAAAGGAAGAAGAAGAGATCAGCAGTGTGAGATGACTTCGAAAAAGCGACAGTTAATGGTGTACAAAAATAAAGTGTAATCACTGCAAAGGGTTATACAGCAAGATTCCAAAATGATCTATGACACATCTAAACAGATATTTGAAGACGTGTCCTAAGAGACCAAGACTTCCTCCTCCTGACCAACAGTTGTTGTCATTTACGAAGTCAGAGAGGACGACTCACAAGGCATAGTGTCCACTCATAAGTTTGACAAAGAGAAGCTAAATGAGTGGTATGCTAGATTAGTGATTCTGGAAGAAAAACCTTTCAAAATGATAGAAAGTAAAGGGTTTAGGGCTTTCTGTCAATTTCTTAAACCTCGAGCTGAGAATGTCTCCCGCGTCATAGTGTAGAGAGAGTGCATGAAGATGTACGTAAAGGAGAAGATGAAACTGAAAGAAGTTTTGGCTTCAATGTCCATAATAGGTTTGACGTCTAATTTATGAACGGCATCCAATCAAAGAAAATGATACATTTCATTAACTGCTCACTATGTCGATAAGGATTGAAAACTCTGCAGGAGAATTTTGAACTTCCGCAACTTTCCTCCTCCACATACTAGTTTGCTTATTTCAGATTGCATCTACAGCTGTCTAGAAGGCTGGGGCATTGAGAAGAAAATTTCAGCAATAACTTTAGACAATGCTTCAGCAAATGACAGTGTCATTCCATACTTACGTAACCAATTCAAGGCTATAGGAAATATATTTTTTGAAGGAAAAATGTTTCAGGTCAAATTTTGTACCCGTATTGTAAATTTGATTGTACAAAAAAGGCTGAAAGAAATTGACAACACTATAAAGAATATAAGAAAAAGTATGAAATATATAAGGGGGTCGCCATCAAGACTGAATGTATGGAATGACATCATCCAACGTTTGAATGTGCCATCTAAAAAACATTGAAGTTAGATGTGTGTATAGGTTGGAACTCGACCTATGAAATGTTAGATACGGCAATGGAATTACAACTTGCATTTCCTGAATATGCGGTACGTGACACAATGTATTCTTGGTTGCCGAGCACAGATGATTGGGCCAAAGCAAAACAAATTCACACATTTCTAAAAATTTTCTATGATTACACGAAGATTTTTTCTGTGAATCAGTATCCAACCGCAAATCTGTTTTTTCCGTCTCTTTGGAAGATTAAGGATACTCTATAGAAAAATGTCAGTGCAGGTCCAGATTTCATACGCCAGATGACAGTTGGTATGAAAACGAAGATCGATAAATAATGGGACGAATGTCATCTGTTGATGTCCTTAGCAGTTGTTTTTTATCCTCGTTGTAATATGGGGTTGGTTAGGTTTATTTTCATGAAACTTTATTCTACTGAAAGAGCGGCAACAGAGACGTCCAAGGTTCGTCAAGCCTTTGAAGATTTGTACAATTCGTATGTTACTACTTTACCTACAGCGGGTGTTGAAGAAAGTAGAGATGTGGATATTTCTGTACCTAGTAATCCGAATGTACTAAATGAATACATATCATACTTGGCACAAGAACGAATGAGAGTTAAGACTAAGGAATCGGAACTAGAAATGTACCTCAATGAGCCAATCGTAGTGCGATCTGAATTTAATGTGTTGGAATGGTGGAAGATAAGGGAGTGAATCAAAATACCCTACATTATCTGTTATGGCACGGGACATTGTCAATACCGATTTCAACAGTAACATCAGAATCCGCATTCAACACAGGAAGCAGGGTTGTGAGCAAGTATCGAAGCTCACTTTTGCCAAATACAATTGAAGCATTGATTTATACGGAAGATTGGTTGTGCCCGATATGGGGAGGAGATATGAATGATGGTAAAGAAGAAGAGATTGAGATTCGTGACGACTAACGAGTCTCTACCTGCAGATTAGTAATTATTTTCGGTTTTTCAATTCTTTTTAGTTGAAAGTTGAATGATCTGTAATATTATTTCACTTCAAACATGAAAGTGTTGGAATGTGGTTTGGAGGACTTTGAATCTTTGATATTTATTTACATATGCATGTTCATTTGCTTTTATTTTTGATACATTTATATTGCTTTATTTTGTTCCTACATCAAGTTTAAATTATTTATCAATATTCTGATTTTTTATTAAAAATTGAGTGTATATATGTCGTCATCTGACCCATCGACAAATATCTGGGACTACGCTTCCCTAGTTGAATCACCATCAAGGTCTGAAAAAACAGAGATTAAGTGTGGTTTGTGTTGCGCAAAGTTTGTTAACAAGACTAATTGGTTTCGGATACACTTGTCATGTCGAGGTGGTGATGCGAAACCATGCCCCAATGCCCCTAAGGATGTCCAAATTCTTTTTCAGGCCCTGTTAGATTCGAATAGAAAACCTTCCACTCCATCCAAACCTTCTGCCTCTGGATCTAGTACAAAAATGGCATCCACAAAATATGTAGAGGAGGAAGCCAGATTAAAAGCTTTGGAAGAAGAACAATTCCAACTCGCCTTAAAATACAGTATGGAAGAAGTTTCTAGACTTCAGCGATATTCGAGTCAAAGACAACACGATGTTGAAGCAGGATCGAGTACGACAAACAAGAAAAAGAAAAAGAGTAACAAATTCAAATTCTTGACCCGTCTCGGTGAATTTTATAAGACATTGGATACCACATACAATTCTTCATATAAAGAAAGTTTGAAAAATCTAGTTCAAAGTGTAAAAGAGCATGAAGGAAATATCTCTTTTCCTTCTGACTCAGAAGAAATGAACCAATATATATATGAAAAAATAGATAGCAGTTCCGATGGATCAGATGACAATACAGGAAGGCACTCCTCTTATGGAGGTTATTAGTTGTAAATTGTCATTTTGAACAATGTAAATATGTAATTATCTAAGTTTTTTAATCATAAATTATGCATTTTATATATTTTATTGTTTTGTTCAACTTTAAATTTCAATTGACAATCAAATTGAAATTCGAATGAGTCTCAATTTATAACTCGAACTCGACTCAAAGCTCAAACTCGTAACTCGATACTCGGCTCAAAGCTCGAACTCGAACTTGACTCGACTCGGCTTGATAACTGCTCGAACTCGGACGAGCCGAGCACGAGCTGCGCATCCACGCTCGAAGCCCAAGCCGAGCTAAGTACGAGCTGGGACTCGGGCAGTGCGAGCCGAGCACGAGCTAGGCAATACTCGGCTCGACTCGACTCGTGTACGACTCTAGTCATAATGGTCATTACGGAAAAAATAATCCATAAAGACTGTTACAGCCCTTGAAACGGGTCGTTACACCACTTATAAAGGCTATAACGGCCATTACAGCCCATACCGTTACGAAATACCTTGCATTTTAGACCAATAGACCGCATGGCATATGCCTTGATGGCATATGCGGTTATTGTGCCCTTGGGGCTTATGCAATCGCACGGAGAAGTATACAACCGTGTAAGCCATAGTTACGCAGTTATGTCATCACATAGCCTCCCACCCCCCATTTTCACAACTCTATTACTCTCTCTCTCTCTCTCACTCTAATACTCTCATCTCTCAATCTCTCTCGTCTCTTAACTCTCTTACTCTCTCTCACACTCTGCTACTCTCATTCTTCTCTTAAAATGACATTAATAAAAAAATTATGTTGTTTTTTCACTTTTTTTAGTGTATGCATTCATTTGAATAGTTGTTAGTTGACTCATTATAGTCAAATAGTCTAATAAAACTATTAAAACCAATTCCCTACACTCGTAATATTTTTACATTTTTTTTTTCTCTTAAATTTTTCCTTTTTTTTCTCTCTTCAAAAGGGAAAACAAAAATTGTTTGGGGGAGTTGTGCGATCACATATGTGATTATGCCATAGCATAAGCGCACAGCTCCCTTGGGTCGCACTGCATCGCTTATGCCATTTGACAACATTCCCTAGAATCCTCCCCAATGGCAAAGCTCAACCCCCCAACTAGTGAAGGAGACACCGCAGCCACAAATTTCTAAATAAGGAATGCCCTATATAGGGAAGAACCCATAATCCACCAACCCATGGAGGAGGACCCATACTTGGCAGCAATCACCCACTTCCAAAGAATCATCCACTCCGAAATGCCACACCCACTTACGCAACAAAGCCTTATTGACCATATCCTTATGCTTGATACAAACACATCCTTTAGATATAGGCTTACACGCCTGATTTCCAATTCAACAAATGAAATTTCTTATTGGCCACACCACCCTGCCATAAAAAATCCCTCCTAAGCCTATCAATTTGAGCCAGCAGAGACTTGGGACACTTAAACAGAGATAAGTAGTAGTTAGGGAGATTTTAGAAAGAGGCTTAAATGAGGGTAATCATTTCCCCAAGGGAGAGAAATTTACTTTTCCTTGGAGGTAACTTCCTCTCCATCCTCTCTACTACTCTATCCCGCTAAGAGTAGAGCAAGTTTGCCCAAACATAGAAGAAGGCCCTGGAAAGTTGAAGGAAAGGAACTAGCCTTGCACCCAAAAACATCTGCAAGTCGAGCATCCTTGCCTTGAGAAATATTAACCCCGAGGAGCTCGCTTTTAGAAAGAACAATATTAAAGCCAAAAACTACCTCAAACCACTTGAACACTATCCTCATATTGGCCACTTTAGAATTAGAAGCCTCACAAAACAAAAGGGTATCATTTGTTAACTAAAGATGGTTAATAATATGAGGAAAGCTAACCACCCTAAAACCTTCAAAAAGACCTTTAGATTGACCTCTAGAGAGCATTTTACTAAGGGCCTTTGCCACCACAACGAATAAAAAAGGTGGTAAGGAATCCCCTTGACTAAGGGCCTGAGTAGCTTTAAAAAGAGGGGGGGGGACCCATCAATTAGAACCAGAAATTAGGCAAATGGAACACAGGACCCAATCCATTTCCTCCCTTTCACGCCAAAGCCCAATCTGCCCAACATAAATCAACATGATCATATGCTTTTTTAAGATCCAACTTAAAAATAACACGCTACCTTCCCACCTTAAGGCAAGAGTCCAAAGTCTCAAGGGCCAACAAAGCGCAATCAAGAATTTGCCTTTCGAAGACAAACATACTCTAGAAGGGCGAAATAACCTTTGGGAGAACCACCCTAATTCTTTAACTTAGAATCTTCGCAATAATCTTAAAAGGACTCCCCCATTAGACTGATAGGTCTAAAAAAAATCAACTGCCAACGCCCTCCACCTTAGGATAAGGGCCAAGAAAGAACGTCCCAACTCAAAAGCTAAATGGCCTGAGTCAAAAAAAATCTTCAACAAAAGCCAACAAATCAGAATTAAAGTCCCAAACAGATTGAAAAAAAAAAATGCCAATGGAAAACTGTCAGGACTCGGGGCTTTATCCCTCCCATAGTCCTAGACCGCATCCTTGATTTCTCCAATGCTGACAAAAGCTTCCAGAGACTCTACTTCCTCCAAGGAAAGAGACTCAAATGAAAGATTATCCAGATTAGGCCACAAACGCTCCTCATCCAATGGCAAGGAATGATAAAACTTCATAACAACGTCACAAATAGGATCTTTATCTACCAACTTTTACCATTAACCATCAAAGAGGAGATGCAATTGGACCTCGCTCCGGCGCTGGCTATGACATGAAAATATTTTGTGTTCTTGTGACCTTCTTTAAGCGAGACAACACTCGAATGTTGGCATCATTTGATCTCCTCTTCTTTAACCCTAGACCAATACTCAGAAGAATACTTATCTCTAGCAACACACTCAGTGTCGAAGAGCAACCCACTCTCCTCCTTGATGTCCAAAGCCTGAATGTCACTCAACAAGGACACCAGCTCAAGCTCTTCATGGCATCAACCTCAAAAAGAACTGGACAGTATTCTAAGATGGGTTTAGAAAGCACTAACTGACACAAAAGGGGAAACTTCTACACCCACTCAGGCAAGAATAGGAACCTATCCAGCAAAGAAATAGTTGGATTAGCTTGACCATTGGACTAGGTAAACCTCACCCCACCCATAGGAATGTTCACCAAGATATGTTTCAGAACCCAATCAGCAAAACCCCACATACTAGCAATGAGCCAACCCCCAAGAAGCTTCTCGTGAGCAAAATGGACTACATTTAAGTCCCCACCAAGTGACCTTCCAATTCTGAACTATCTTCTGCTATTCAATTTATTTGGGCAAGAAATTTGTTGTAATCAGTTGGGTTTTTGTTTGAGTTTGTTTTGATTGGTTGTAACTAGGGTTAGTTGGTTATCTTTAGCCACTAAGGTGTTTAGTTAGATGATCATAGAACTCGTATGAGTAAGCAGATCACAGAATTTGTAAATCAGCTCTTATTATTTTAATAGAATTTGAGAGAGGAGAGCTGAAAGCCCTTGCCCTTTTTCCTCAAGGAGGTGTTTGCATTGGCAAATTGCAATCCAGATCCTTGATATCACAGATTTTCTCTCTCCTTGTTCCCTCTGTTTGCAAAGAGATCTCCTCTAGGTTCACCAGATATGCAAGATTTGGGTTACATTGTTAGATCATTCATCAGACTGTTGATCTAATACGGATCCTCGATCAGGCCAATCTGACTGGTCAGATGGTCCAAAATTATGAACAGCTAGCTTGTGTAACCTGGACACATCCTTTGATCAATCCTATATGGTCCTGGATGCATCAGTGGCCCATCCAAGCATCTGATGGGTCTAAAATTTTGCCATAATGCATTTTTTGTGATGGTGAGTTTGATAGACAGTTCGGATTTCTTTAACACATGGCATATATGAGCACTTATGTGAGACAGGGTTAATCACCATCTTCCAACAAGCTACCAAAGAAAAGAAATAGATGGGGAGGAACAGCTTTCCCAGTAACTTCCCAGTCAATTACAGATTTAATGAGAGTTGAAAAATGGGTTGCGTCAAAACACGCCCTAAGCATCTAATTTCAAATTACTACTGTTTTCTTGTTGTTGCTGTTGATCTTATTCTAACTCGATAACACAGATGTGAACTATCTATGAAATTAAAAACCATGTAGAACTCACAAACGCGGGCGCACACACACAAAGGATTCTCGACTCCAATAGAAACAGCAACTTACTAACGAAGAATCAAAATTCCCGCAACGCACATACCTGAATTCTGCAGAACGGATGGAATTTCATCGCGAAATATTCTAACCCGCTGTTTCGTAGACGACGTCGAGACTGCTTCGGCAGCAGAGCTCAGCACTTCCACCGATTGAGCCATTGAATAAGTGCTGATAACGGTACGGAACTAGGGTTTTGGGATACCTTTTCCAGCCCTATGAATCCATGAAAAGGGAGGGATTCCGCCTTGGATTTGGATGTAGGGTTTATGGAGATTTCCAGTTATATAGATTTCGATGCTGAGAGAAATAGTGCTGTAGGATTTTTCTTATTCTTATTAGATTTGGAGTGTTTGAGAGTTTCAGTCCGGTGGTGGATCTGAGTCTAAGCTCTTCTTCTTCTTCCTTCCACCTCCGGAGGAAACGCTAGGGTTTTAGGTGCTGAAGTGTTAAATAATGCTTTAAAAAGCAGGAGCAGAGTAAGGGGCTAGGGTGTGAGGGAAGTGAAGAGGTTTTGACGTAATTACTACTTCCATTCATTAAAATGACTGATGGGTCCTGACGAGTTTCGCGAGCGGAGTGCGGGGTAAGTAAGGGTATTATCGTCCATTAGAAAAAACCGGGGGTACATACGTAATTTGGAGCGAAAATTCTCAGCATCGCGTGCGGAAAAGTCGCGCAATGACACTGGCTGGCGTGCGCATGGCGACGTTCCGTATCGGTGTGTTGGGTATCGTATCGCCTCATCGCTGATACGGTACGGTAGACCCGTGTCGAGCCACGTATCGGGCTATTCCAGGCCAATACAGCCACACCATTCATTGTATACGCTGGTACAGATAGACCGGTCCATGGGTACCGGCTTCAGACTATAAACCTTGGGCTGAACCTAGCGACTTGGGTGTGGCCATGGACCCACCAGCCTGGCGTTAGACTAGGGTTTGACTTGTTACCTAGGCTTGTGGGTCGGGCTTGGGCCTCGTAATATGGGCTGATGAATTGTTTTAGCCCGGCCAGGTTCAACTTCATGGAGCTGCTTGATGGATGGATCAATTGGGAGCATTCACCTTGGAGAATTGGAATTTGAGTCATTTTAGAGCTCATCTGCATATTTAGGGCTGAGGCCAAGCTGATTTTTTCGAGCCCAGGAATGGGGGCTGTTGTGATAGGTTCATGCCCGGCTCACGCCTTTGGCCTAATAATGTCAAGTAAAGCCCATCTTTCCCAGTCCAAAATGGGTCATCGGCTGACTCTTCATGCAACATCCTAAACCTTACTTGAACTACCCTATCTGTCACTTTCACTGCCGAGTGTTAGCGCCAATACTAGCTAAGGATATGAGAGAACTGAACAGAACAATAGAGATTTGACCATGAAGAACTTGTATTGCACTAAATGAGAGAAGATCCTGGCATGGCAAAAGAGGACAAGTTACCCATACATAGGCATAAAATTCACTGTAAGTACGATCAATGGTTAGGATACTGTCAAGTGGCATTTATGCAATGGTTAATGTTACTCTTTAGGCACTAGCGCAATCTACACAAGCTTAACTACATGAGTCTCATTACTCTTAATTCAATCAAATTAGGTTGCATCATATGAGCGAGGGCCTATGTTAGAGATGTGTGTGAGTAAGATGTGTGGGTGTGCTATAGTCTACTTAACTGAAGTGTTGATTGAATTATTGGTATCATTTGCACTGAGATAGACGAATGAGACTAGACCATGATGCAGCATCCTCTCAACCACCGACATTGCACTCCATACAGACAATTTGTGAAAGGAAATTAGGTTAATTCCTCCGAACGAGTTCATTTTACCTTGTAACAATAAATGTGAGTTTTATGAACTTGAGAACTTGTTCTTTCGCTAGCATTGTAAGCTTAATGTACTTCTAAAATGAATAAAGATATACATACAAAATATTGTTAATTTTATTATTATTTGAAAATGATATTCATTACAATCGAAAAGTTGTGACACAACTAAATGAATAACAAAATGATAAATGATAAATACCTAATGTGCCTATTGAAATAGACGATCGATATAAATATGATCAACTAAATCGCGACTTAGATGATCATGATCCTACAACATAAGGTTGTAAAATGATTATTTATACTTATAAAGTACTGTAGCAGGAGCCGCTAGATAGTATCTATGTAAAACTAAGCTATACTATGCTAAGAAAAATAAAGAAAAAATAAAATAAATTATAAGTTAATTTGTTTCGCATAGGGCCTTGAGCTCTTATTCGATTACTCATTTTATATTTTGTCAAGGCGGTGAAACCATTGCTAAGGTTTTCTTGCTGCTTCTTGATTGTACGCACTCATGTCGTTGTTCTAGATATAGAAACCCCTTTGATTGCTCTGGAATTGGTGTCTTGGATTGGGACAAGTGACTCCTATTAGATTTGGACTCCTTGGCTTCTTAGATATTCTTCTCATAGTTGATCCGTCGCGGGGTGTCTATGGTCCATCAGAGACTAAGCCTAAATACGCCAATATTTCTCTAATTAAGATGACCAGGTAAATGGCTAGAACTTGATCAATCCTAGCCACTCAACATCTTTAGTGATGGTCCGCGAGGTCAGAGGTCACCAAGAGGTATCGAATAGTCTATAGCAAGCCTCCTTTGGTATTTTATCATTCACTACGGGATGATTCATAATGTTGGCAAAATAAATAGACAACATCCATCACATCATAACTTCCTAAATTATTGATTTTGATCGAGGTTTAACTCTGTAAGTGTCTTGGTACTTCTTTTGTCTCTTTATATCTTTGCATTGTTGGACAGGCTGAATCTTTCCAATATGTTATCATCGGACATACTTGCCTTTTCATCCAGCTCTCCCATCATTTTTTTGTCCAAACAATGAACAACTTCGAATTAGCCAATGAGGTTCTCTCCCAACTTAGGTTCAATTCCAAGCCGGGTTGGCTTGGATATAGGGGTGCACACGGTTCGGTTTGGTCCGGTTCTGAGATGAAACCGAAACCGAACCGTTCTTAACGATTATATGATATTCGGAACCGGAATGGAACCGTTGGCACCCTAGAACCAAACCGAAATTGAACCGTTAAAACCAGTTCAGTTCCAAATCGGTTCCACAGTTCTGGACTTTTTATAATCCAACCCAATTGCATGTTTAATTTTATTATCTAGCCCATGTCCATCTATGTGGTGGCCCATTTGATGAATGGTTTAAATATTGTATAAGGTGTGCAAAAATATATTTATGAAAATAATTAAATGGTTCATTATAAGCCATAAATCATTAGTTAAATATGGAAATAATTAAAGCATTCTTGGTTTGATTCCAAGTTCGATTTCAGGTTCGGTTCCACAGTTCGGTTCTACGGATTGGATCCACGGTTTGGTTTTACGGATCGGTTCACAGTTCGGTTCGGTTCTACATACCCCCAAACCGAGAACTGAACCAATGTGACCGGTTATTTAATTTTTGGAACCGGAACCGAAACCGGTGCACTCTAGAACCGGACCAAACCGGACCGTTTGGTCGGTTCCGGTCTGGTTCCACGGTTCTACCGGTTAAATGTGCACCCCTACTTGGATATAGGTTTGGTCACGTAAGGTTCAAAACATTCTCAATAACTAATATTTTTTCCAAACATTTATGGGGAGATCTCGTATTTATGAAGGATAATGATAGACGACTTCATCAAGGATATCACTGCCAAATTCATGATAGATCTATTCGGTAGGTCTATTATAGACATGCATGGTACATTATCTCATAAATAGGCACGTTAATCATGGTCATGTGGCATGCGGTGATCAACTCCTTTGAAGGCATATGTAAGGGCCTGTGTCATCGCATTGATAATGGGATCGTAAAGCCAAAGAGAAATCAACCGAAGATCCCTTCATATGTGAGTTTGCCTCTCGCATATGTTAAACACTTGGTGCCACCACATGGCATTTTTCGAGGTCATATCAGGCACCAAAAATGAGGGTAAGCAAGTATATTAAAAACCTTTAAAGCATTCTAATGTTCTCTACGCAACTCTGCACTGCTTTAGCCGGCTGTAAATATCTATACCCAAAATGCACAAGCTTCTTATGTACAATGTGATCTAGAAACGAGTAAGTTTGTAAATGAGCCTCCAAGCTTGTGACAATTATACATGGTCATTTCCCATCTATGGATTGAGTTGTTAACCTGGTCAAGCCGTTGGCTTGATTTTAAGTTATTAGGTCAGGGTTTTTTTAACCATATAAAAAATTAAACCCCATATCACTCACATACACTAAAATATCTCTACCAGCTCATCCGATGAGCCGGCTTTTAAGTCAAGCCTATTAAAAAAATCATTCAATTGCTAAGCTTAGGCCCAGCCCATTGACAGCCCCGTGCATAAAGCATATGAGCCATTTATAGAGCATATATTATAGTTTTATGCAATTATGTTCAACACCCAGCCAACTAAAAAAGTTGGACCCACCACGAAGAATGCGCAATGTAGATGTTCGACCACCCATCAACTGGGCCATAGGTTTTCCTTGGATCAGATTGGCAGTAGTACACTATTTTGCAAGGTGTGCCATACTTGTACTTTGGACCGGATTAGAGGTTGTCCATTGTTTTATATGGTGTGGGCCACCTAATGAGTGTATCCATTTGATCTAACGCTACATGATCTTTTTGGCAGAGCCTACTTTTTGTGGGCTGGATTTCTTGCACAATTGACATGATGTCATCAATGGCCAAGTTGAGTGACAACACTCATATCCACTTAGGTGCGTCCGAGAGGCATGGAAATTGTTACCTTCCTAGTTTTGAAGATTGGTTGCCCATGATCTTCTTGCATAAAGTATGCATAGGTAGAATTGGAATGATAAGCAATTGGATTATAATAAATCGGAAAACTGAAAATAAGTATTGTACATGAATAATGACTACTTATATTGCCAATTCATTTTTGCCATTGTTTTAAAATAATTTGTTAATTCATAATAAATTTTTTTATTTTATTTTTATGTAGTTTCCCAATAATATTGTGAGAGAACATTTTTAAAAAAATGAAAGTCTCCCTGAAAAATCCACATGCTAAGAAAATGTCAATAATTAGATTTGTTATCGTCAAAATCTCGTCGAATAGATGTGATCGATCGCGAAGGCAAGCCCACCGATGAACCTACAAATAAATAAAGAAAACGTAGATAACGGAGGAAGCCGATGACAACTGTGGCCTCTCCGATGGCTAAGTCAGGTAGGTAATCTCGGATAAAAAGGCTTTAGTTTCTGTTTTTTTGTCTTATCTCCATCCCATTGCAATAAGGGCTTGTTTGTTTTTTCAAAGAAATGGTAAATACACGGGAAACTGTAATTCCCTCCGTTTCATGTGTTTGAAAATTCATAAGAATTCGTGTCTTTCAAATTGGTTCAGAAGAGGTAACTTTAATTTTTGAACCACATGATAATGCATATGATAAATCCATTCCGTCCATCTGTTTTACTATAATATTTTGAAGCATGAGACAAAAAATAAAGTAAATCCAATACTCAAGTGGCCCACGCCAAAAGAAACAGTGGCCCCACAAAATTTTTAACGATCAATATTCAATTTCCTTTTTCATATGACGTGGTCCACCTGAGTTTTAGATATGTCTCATTTTTTTACTCATGCTATAAATTCAACTGGAATAATGGATGAATGGTGTGGATAAGCAAAATGCATCACAGTGGGACCCACAGATATTTTGCAATATTCTTAATTTTTGTGTAAAAAGTAAGCAGTCAAATCAGGTAAGATATAAATGCACAAGGAAATGATCATTATTTCTGTACACGGTATTTACTATTTCACCCGAAATCAAACAGGCCCTAAGAGATACTTATAGGATTTTTTACGCCCTGCGGAGATCTGCATATCCCCGCCGGATCTACTAGATTCCCTAAAATATCCTTATTTAGATGAAAATCTACTTATAAAATTTTTGCCAAGCTGCCTCAGTCAGTGTGTCATTTGGGCAGGATCGTACTAAATCTTTATTTTCTTAGTTTGATGTGGGATTCTCTTTGAGATTTCTGTCATTGCCTCAGTCCATGGTCAACTTTGTCAATTAGGGATATTCTCTCCCGAGCTCTGCCCTTAAGCAGCTTAGCTTGGGGTTAGCCCGGGGCTCATCTCTTCGTGGAGAGAATCATTTACTATACCCCATGAGCTTATACGCCCTATCAGTTTGGAAAACTCATCTTCATACTCTAGTTCCCTCAACTTTGAGACTTTTTTTTTTTGGTCAATTACACCTACCATACAATGGACCAATTCGATTTTATGCACAACAAGATTTGTCACATCTAAGTGGAGTAGGCGCGGTCTACAATCTAAATAACTCAAATATGATCGAGAAATGAACAAGCTATGCATGTGACTAAAGGTATGCATTGTAGTGTTTGGGAGGTTATCATTTAGAAGAATGAAGAAACAAAAACATACCGTCCACCACGGCTTAACTACAATAGTTTTGGATGATGATCGTGACTGCTGATATGGTGGGCCAATGCATGGATGGGGCATAGACCAAAAAGCAATTTAGCTTGGCCTAGGGGTGCACATCGAACCGACAGAACCGTGGATCCGGACTGGAACCGATCCAACAGTCCGGTTTGGTTCGGTTCTAAATTGCACCGGTTCCGATTCCAATTCCAAAAATTCAAGAACCGATGGATACAGTTTGGTTCCGGTTTAAGGGCATGTAGAACTGAACTGAACCGTTAATCCGAACTTAAGTTTTAAACCAAAAAAGTAAAAAACCCTATCTCTGTTTCTCTTGCCATCTCCCCCTCTCTCACTGTCTCTCACTCTATCTGTGACTACGTGGTGTGCGGCTCTCTATCTCATTGTCTCTCTCTTTATCTTGCCTACCCACTCTCATGCGTCTCTCGCCGTCTCTCTCTCTTTTTCTCTCACCGTCTCCCTCTCTTCTACTGTTTGCCACTCTGCGTGCAGTATTGTGGTTGCCCAAGCCCCCGCTCTCTCTCTCTCTCTCTCTCTCTCTCTCTCTCTCTCTCTCTCTCTCTCCATGGGCTGGATTTTACAAAGCCCAGTTTTCACGGTCCGGTTCTAGTTCAGTTCTAGGGTGCTAACAGTCCGGTTCCAATTCCGAAAATCCTAAAACCGTTAGGAATGGTTCGGTTCCGGTTTCACCCCAGAACCGGACCGAACCGACCCATGTGCACCCTAGCTTGGCCATTGTAAGCATCCAATCAATGTATGAAGAATGGATGGTGAACTCAAGTGAGGCATGTTCCACGGCTAACATGCAAGACTCGGACTGGATCAACGGTCCTGATTACATCATGCGTGGTAATACGTGCACATAAGAGTAAAGGCATTTCTCATTCAATGGAATATCAACTTGGACATGGATAGCTGTAACCATATCATAAATTTGGGATTATTGTTTCACATGAAAGGCCATTCACACAGGGTCGTGTGAAATATATGATCACCATCAGTGGATAAACTGGATATATGTGTTGCATGTGGAGCTTCTTTTTTTTTACGAACTCATGGCAAGCATCAATACATCCAATGATATCAGCCTTAAACGTTGAAAGACTGTAAGGATGTATGCATATTATAATTGTGGGGCTACCTTTTGGTGGCCTAAACCTTTCCCACGTGGGTTCTATCAATGGTGGGAGATACTCATAATCCATCTAGTCAAATGATACTAGTCCTAATCTAGCCCTTATTAAATGAGGACCATCTTTCCAGCTGATTAAAGCATTAAAATGTCAATTTTTAGCTTAATACCTTTGATTTCGACAATCAAACATAGAATATTTTCCAACATTAATTATCATGTTTGCATTCACTGCAAGTGAAAAAGATAAAGATAAAATGAAATAAAACAAATAAGCTCTAGGGTTATGGATTTAAAACCCTAATTTCTAAATGGGATTTTTACCCAAAATATCCTTTAAATGAATGATATTTTAAGAAAGGTCTTTGACATTGTATATTTACCAAAATGCTCTTCTGAATGTGTGAAGAGGATGTGAAAAGCCCAATTAGCCATGTGAGAGGCGACTCGATGAAAAATGAAGAAGCAAATTGCCTTTTCGTGCCAACAAAAACTGAAACCTATATGAGGCTGATGTAGAGTGGGTCGCGGAAAATTTCATGGCCAAGATGGATCAGAAAAGGCACGATCGACGACAGAAGTGATCCGGACCATCAGACCTTATATCGGGCGTATCTCGCAATCCGGGATGAGTTATCTGATGTAAAATATATGATTTTGGGGTAGAACGAGCTACTTTAGCCAACCAACCCTCTATGCCGGATTGCGTAGCCCAGATTTGCAAAAAACCCCCTGATCAATGGTCGTTTTCCTATTTTATTTTCGTTTTTACTATAAATAGTAAGTTTTAGTTTTATTATAACTCTTCATCCGTTGGGCTTTAGGAGTTGTGTCCAACATGAAAAGTGCTTAGAATAAATAGGAGAACGGTTTGGTGAAGCCAAATAGGACACTTACTGTTTTTGGCTGAAAACCTTGCGCACTAGTAGACATCACGACCGTATATAAATAGTAAGTTTACTATTTATAGTATGTCGCGGATTCTAGGAGTTTTAGTTGTAGTTTGAGTCTGATTTCTTTCCTATTGCTTGGTTCCATTATTTAAAGGGATGTAAACTCGTTTTTATGGACTCATTAATCAATTTTGAATTTATTAGAAATTCTTTTTATTTTCTGCTTTCTTTTCTCATGGATTCGAGGAGTCTCTGTGAGGAGTTCAGAGAAGTTCCATGGATTCGGAATATTTATCATCTTGAGGAAGATGGTGCTCGACCTCACGTCCTTCCCTGCGTCAGAGGCCCCATGTGATGATCTTGAGAAATGCACCCATCCATTGGTTTTGCAATCTCATATTAGGACACAATTCCAAACATTAGGTAGATCCAAAACTTAGATGGGCCACATGATAGGAAAAAAATGAGAATGCAAATGGCCATTGAAATCTTTTCCATGCCCATCATAATACTCACGTGTCATTCAAATCGGTCATAAGGCAAAACTTATGTCTCGAATAGATTTTATGATAAGTGTTTATATTCTCACTTCTTCCACCATGTGGCCCACACTTCCCTTCATTTATATCTTTGTGACGTTATCAATAGGTTGGATGCAAACAAACACTATGGCGGACTCAACGAAGTTTTTAATATGATGCCATTAAATGACCAATGTTTCTTGTGTTTTGGTCCACCTAAGATTTGTATCTGCTTCAGTTTTTTAGACCATACTTAAAGTAAGCTGGCAAAACAAATTTGAGTTCAAAATATGTACAATACACGCACACATGTAGTTGAATAGTTAAATTGAAAAAGAAAAAGAAAAAACTTTAGTAATGCTTAAGGGCATACAATACCCAAGTATTGAAGGGCCGGGGTGTTACAACTCTAAATTTCATGATCATATTAGCGAGGATGGACAATTTATGAAATGTTTAGTTGATCATCTTGTGTGTAAGAATGAATGATGAGTTTGGATAGGTCTTAGGCTGCCAATACAAGTGCTATATTCCACATAAGCATCTGAGTACTCCATGGATGCAGGGTTTTGTATTCAAACCTAGCTGAGAGTGCTTCTACTAGAAGATCACATAAAGATCTTGGTTCGAAAGACTCATCATGCTTAGACCGGATTGACTTGATTGTGTATTAATTTTAACATATTCTTAGGGACTTCATCGTCATAGTATTTTGGGTTTTGACTCACCCTATTATTGCTTTTCAATTTGGACACACAGCCACATATGCGACGGATTGCTGAATTTTATTTGAGAATGTGCAAGTATGTATATGTTGGGCATGCTACAGTTGTATTTGACTTGAATCAAACTAAACACCTTGATCCCCATGTGCCAAAATAGTTGAATTCAGAATGAATCTATAAAGATTAACTTGACTACTTAGCCACCGATTTATGAAGGGAATGGTTAGTCATTCGGGTGGATTATTTTTTGCCTTGAAAACAAAGACTTTTATCGCAACGATAATAGCTTGTCTGCGTGTGTCCATAAAAATAACTCAAGAAAGTGAAACAAAAAAAAATTGAAGGATGAATTCTAATTTTATTAATATGAATGGAGATTCGATACAACCAACATGTGAAAGTAAACAAAGCATGAAAAATTACCAAGGACAGTTTGAGCGGGTGAGATGCCATGGATCGAACAATCTTTAGGACCTAGATGGTTGTGAGATGGTCATAGAGGAAACCCTGACAATTGTGGCTTTTGGTCAGCAAGATGTGACCAAAGAATCACTAAGTAAAGACTTAAGGATTTGAAGGGGATCCAACAAATGGGTAATGAAGAGGTAAAAACTAAACCAAGCTAATTTGATCGATCCAGACTTGTTAGAGCATGGTGTTGGACAAAAATGAAGAGTCTATAACTAGACTAGTCTAGGATAAGTGTCCATGATGGATACAAATTGATAGTTAATGTTGAGTTGAAAGGAGTTACTGTATTTGATTGGATCGGCAAGGCCCGAACCACTTTATTATATGCTGCTTTTAGAGACTTTGTGATTTGATAGCTTGACATATGATTTCTGGATTTTTCATAATTGGTGTTTGACAAGGTAGCAATCTAAGCTTTATAAGTTTATTTCATGAGATGGGGTTGCCATGTAATTTACCTCTGTATATGGTTGCATTACCAATTCTAAACAATTTTATTCTCTTACTGTTTTGCCTCATGATCTCTGGCTGTACGTGGCCAATCATATATTGCTAGGTGTCTTTATGTGTTACTATGTCGTCTAATATGTCTCTGAAAATATAATGTGCATGCTCTTCTTGTGCTTGCTTACTACGTGTTATAAGGAGAATGATCGCCATGTGTTACAAGGAGAATGACTGCCTCTATGTTTTTAATCATGTATATGTCTTTGAGCATCTCAATTTTCATGGTGCAACATGCATCTCCAAGGGAGAGGTGCTTGGAACCCTCACAATCTCCCTTCCGTGCCTATGAGTACCTTCTTCACATCTTAGTATGAATACATTAACACGTGGTGGCATCCCGTTCGCCGGTTCTAGATGCAATATGTCATGTATAAACACCAGCAAGGTTGAATTAGTGGTTGGCATACCAGTATGGTGTGGTCGCATTTATCAAGATGTGATAAAAAAAGTTTACATGCTTCAACCATGTATCCACTTGGTTACTCGGAATACATGAGTGGCCTGATCTTAATTTGTGGACCATCCATCAATGGTTTTTAATTTGTCCAAAATTTTTGAATGTTGTATATGTTTAATATATAACTTTTAACTATATATATATATTTAAAATTTTTAATCGTTAAATTGCTTCGATTGTACTTAATGGGATATTAAATGGTTAAGATCTTGTGATCTATCACTTAGACCACCAATGGGATTGGGTTAACGATGGCGGATATGGAGAATGAAAGGATTTGGTCAATTCAGGTGTATTGATAAGGAAGGCTTATGTTAATGCGCACAAGCGGGCTCACTCTACAGTTTTAGTATGGGGTGAGTTGACTCTAGAATGCTTTTTGCTTGAATTAAAGTCACCGTTAACCGATAGAGCTCATAATTTGTGACTGGCTAGACATCTAGAATCATTAAGAGTTGATGAATATAAATTCTTGAGTTGAATATCTTATGGTTGGTTTGCAGTTGGAAATTTTGAGTAAAAGCCTCCATGATGGAGAAACCCTTCTTTGTTCACACAGACATTAAGTCTTTGCTTGACAAAACTTATAGATTTTTGGAGAAGTTTTAGATAATTATTGCAAATATCAATTTTTAGAGAATTATTGCAAATAGAAATTATAAGTAATGGATTAAAGTAAAACCATCGTGATCACAATCGGAAAGATGGCGCACTTAATATTGACCATGATCGAGATGTAATTAATCCAAGAAATTAAAAGACAAATGATTTTTCATTTTTTTTTATGAAGATTCGACTAATTATCAAGATATAGCATATGTCGAGAAGTGTTGTAACACATGTGCGCGCGCTCATGGGTATGACTACATATCTGTTGATATTTCGAATGAGGAGAGAAAAAAGAGAATTGAGTAATGCCCTCAATCTCTATATTATTTATACTAAAATACAACCCTTATCTAAGAAGGAAATAAACTAAGATAAGAAATTCTAATAAATGAGAGATAATGAGATAAAGATAAGCTATGTAGATAGATAAGGACGAGCTATGTGGAGAGATAAGGAGATAAGGATGAGCTACGTGGAGAGATAAGGACGAGCTACATGGAGAGATAAGGATGAGCTACATCCCTGATGGATGATGCGTCTTTGGCGATCCCTTGACCGCTTCTCCTTCAATACTCCCCCTCAAGCTAGGCCCAAAAAATGTCGGATAGGCCAAGCTTGAAAGAAATAGTCACATGCCGATCTCTTAGTAAAGCTTTAGTAAACACATTGGCAAGTTGGTCCACCACGCGAGCATGCATGTGGAGTAATAATCTCCTAAGCCTTGATTTTTTCTGAATAAAGTGGCATTTGACTTCGATATGCTTTGTGCGCTCATGGATACATGATTGCCGGAGATGTGAATAACAGCCTAGTTATCACACATCATCTGCATTAGTGTAGAATGAGAGAAACCAATCTCAGTAAAAAATTTCTTCAGCCAAAGTAATTCACAGGTGGTTTGTGTAATAGCTCTGTACTCGACTTCAGCACTGGTGCCACAACCGTTTGGTTTTTGCTCTTCCAAGTCACCAAATTACCGCTAATGAAATGTTGAGAATATGGAGCCACATTGGGCCGCCTTCGACCAGTCGTAGGCCTGTTCGACCGGTCGTAGGGGCCTATTCGACCGGTCGTGGATCGGTTCGACTCAAAGTCCAGTGAGTTGTGCTGTTTTTTTTTGGGGCCTAGGACCGGTCGTAGGAGGGCTAGGACCGGTCGTAGGAGTCTAGGACCGGTCGTAGGGGAGCTAGGATCGGTCGTAAGTTACACAGATTGTTTCCGAATCTGATGCGGACTGCAGATTTTGGTGTCGCCTTTCGCAAGGGTGCGGAAGAGAAGTTACCTAAACTATAAATAGGGGTTCCTAGGGCTTTTCTAGAGAGATGAGAAAGAAGAGAAAGTAATTCTAAGGTATGGGCTAATGAATTTCTATATTCTTCTAAGGGAGAGGTTAGTATTTTGTCTTGTAATCTTTGTTTCTTCATAGTGGAAGTTTGCATCCGTAGTTTTTTATCCTAGTTTGGAGTTTTTCCACATATATCTTGTCTTGTGGTTTGTTTGGATTACTTTGATCTGTTTCTAGTTTATATTTTCATCCGTTTATCGTTTGTGGGTGAGGCCTGAGATTGGATCTCAGCCCATTGCGTTGTTGGCGTGCTGCGCAACAACTAATATCAGAGCTATAGGTTTAGTTCTATTGGGAACGATGGTGGAAGATGGAAAAACTAGAATTGAGAAGTTTTATGGTTCAAACTGTGCCTTCTGGAAGATACAGATGGAAGATTATCTGTATCAGAAGGACCTCTACATTCCTCTAGAAGGAAAAGAGAAGAAACCAGAAAAGATGACAGATGATGAATGGTTTTTACTGGATAGGAAGGCTTTAGGAACGATTCGACTCTCTTTGTCTAAAACCGTCGCCTTTAATATATCCAAGATGAAAACGATAAAAAAATTAATGGAAGCCCTAGCCACCATGTATGAAAAGCCCTTAGCATCCAACAAGGTTCATCTTATGAAACAGCTATTCAACATGAATATGTCAGATGGTGGGAGCGTGGCTGAACATCTAAACGAGTTCAATACAGTCACGAGCCAGTTGGAATTCGTTGGCATCGTTTTTAAGGATGATATCAGGGCACTATTGATCTTATCCAGTCCGCCAGACAGTTGGGATGGTTTGGTGATTGTTGTGAGCAATTCTTCAGCGTCGACAAAGCTGGAATTTGATGATGTGGCCGGTCTAATTCTCAGCGAAGAATCTAGAAGGAAGGCATCAGGAGTTTCAGGGGATTCAGGGAATGCTCTAAACGTTGAAGGAAGAGGAAGATCGCAGAACAGAGGAGGCAATAAATACGGGCGCTCTAAGTCGAGGAAGAAATTCAAGGGACCGAAAGACAAAGACGGGTGTTGGCATTGCGGCAAGAAGGGGCACATGAAACGTGATTGCAGGGCGCTTAAGAAACAAGATGGAAGCTCTCAAGGTGGAAAGGATTGAGTGAATCTATTTGAGGAGAGCAACATAGAGGCGTTGATCTTGTCTCTTGATGCGAGGAATGAGTCATGGGTTATAGACTCGGGTGCTTCGTTTCATGCCACTTCATGTAAGGAAGTTCTGCGTGATTATGTGTCAGGGGACTTTGGAAGAGTCTACCTGGGTGATGATGAGCCGTGCAGTATTGTTGAAAATGGGGACGTTCAGGTCAATCAGAAAGACAGAACAATTTTGAAACTAAAGGATGTCAGACATGTACCAAGTTTGAGAAGGAATCTGATCTCAGTGGGGCAGTTAGCCGACACCGGTTATGTGACGACATTCACCAGTGATTCCTGGAAGATCACAAAAGGTGCCTTGGTGATATCTCGAGGTAAAAAGGAAGGTACTTTGTACATGACTTCAAGATTATATATTTCACTCGCAGTCGCATCAACTGGAGTGAATGGGCAGTTATGACATCAGAGGTTAGGACATACAGTGAGAAAGGGTTGAAAGTGCTATTATCAAAAGGGAAGCTACCAGGGCTGAAGTCTCTTGACTTGGAATTCTGTGAGGACTGCGTATATGACAAGCAGAAGAGGATAAGCTTCAAGAAGACATGACGTGCTCCAAAGACGCATCTATTGGAGCTTGTACACACTAACGTGTGGGGACCGGCACAGGTATCATCTCTTGGTAGCTCACGTTATTTTATTTTATTTATTGATGATGCTAGTAGAAAACTGTGAGTTTATTTCTTAAAGCATAAATCTGATGTATTTGATGCGTTTAAGAAGTGAAAAGTTATGGTAGAAAATGAGACAGGTAAAACAGTAAAGTGTCTCAGATCTGATAATGGGGGAGAGTATTGTGATAAGAGGTTTGAGGAGTATTGTGCAGCAAGTGGAATCAAACATCAGAAAATGACTCCAGGGACACCGCAACAGAATGGTGTGGCTGAACGCATTAACAGGATCATCCTTGAGCGCGCCAGGAGCATGAGGTTACATGCAGGGTTGCCCAAGACCTTTTGGGCAGATGTTGTAAATACTGTCGTATATCTTATCAATAGAAGTCCCTCAACACCATCGGATGGTGGGCTATCAGAAGAAACGTGAACTGGGAAAGAAGTGAACCTTACACATCTCAGAGTGTTCGGTTGCACTTCATATGTTCATATTGATGCAGAGCACAGAAACAAGCTGGATGCGAAATCCAGGAGGTGCACATTTATAGGCTACGGGCAGGATAATTTTGGCTACAGATTTTGGGATACAAAAAATAGAAAAATCATCAGAAGTAAGGACGTAGTCTTCGACGAAAAAGTGATTCATAAGGATAGTGTGTAGGAAAATAAGGCCGAGAAAAAGGAATTCGTAGAGTTGGAAGAGTTACCGGACATGGGTGTTACAGCACCACAGGATGATCGTGCACAGGAGCATTATGAGGCAGAGCCATAGACACCGGTTGTGAGGAGGTCTACTCGAGAGAGGAGACCCACGATCCGATACTCACCCTCCTTACATTATCTACTACTGACAGATAATGGTGAGCCAGAATATTTTGAAGAGGCATTACAGTCAGATACACGGGTTAAGTGGGAGCAAGCCATGGATGAGGAGATGGACTCTCTTGAGTCTAATCGTACATGGGAGCTAGTCACTCTACCCAAGGGTAAGAAAGCTCTTCATAACAAGTGGGTTTATAGACTGAAGGAGGAGCATGATGGTTCGAAACGGTACAAGGCGAGACTGGTTGTAAAAGAATTTTTTCAGAAGGCAGGTATCGATTTCACTGAAATATTTTCATCGGTAGTGAAAATGTCTACAATTCGCATGGTCTTGAGTATAGTGGCTACAGAGAACTTACATCTAGAGCAGCTAGATGTTAAGACAACATTTCTTCATGGGGACCTTAAAGAAGAAATATATATGCATCAGCCGACAGGATACGTGACACCAGGTAATGAGAACAGGGTGTGCAGATTAAAGAAAAGTCTATATGGCCTAAAGCAGGCCCCGATGCAGTGGTACAAGAAGTTCGATAGTTTCATGTCGGGAAACGATTTTAGGAGATATCATGCGGACCACTGTTGTTACTTGAAGAAGTTTGATACATCATACATCATCCTTCTTCTGTACGTTGATGATATGCTTGTGGCCGGTTCAAGCATGAAGGACATCTTAGATCTCAAAAGATAACTGTCTAGAGAATTTGCTATGAAGGATTTAGGAGCTGCAAAATAAATTCTAGGCATTAGGATAAAGCGTGACAGAGAAAATAAGAAATTAGTTTTGTCACAGACAGAGTACATAGCCAAGGTACTTGATCGATTTAATATAAGAGGTGCTAAGCCGGTTAGCACTCCATTAGCCAACCACTTCAAGCTATCTAAGGAGTAAGGTGCAAAGACGCAGGATGAACGGGACTACATGACCAAAGTCCCATATGCGTTAGTGATTGGGAGTCTCATGTATGATATGGTAAGCACGAGGCCAGACATTGCTCAAGCAGTGGGAGTTGTTAGCAGGTTCATGAACAATCCCGGAAAGAAACACTGAGAAGCTGTGAAGTGGATCTTCAGATGCCTGGTGGGTACTAAGGATATAGGGCTGTGTTATGGTGGATCGGAAATCAAGCTACAAGGCTACGTAGATTCAGATTTGGTAGGAGATATCGACAGCAGAAGAAGCACTACAGGTTATGTGTTTACTCTGGGTAGTGCTGCAGTCAGTTGGGTCTCTCAGTTACAGAAGATAATATCTATCAGTATGACAGAAGCAGAATATGTTACGGCTACAGAAGCATGCAAGGAGATGGTGGGGATGCAAGGTTTTATGGAAGAGTTGGGTAAGAAGTGAGTGGATTGCAAGCTGTACAGTGACAGTCAAAGTGCAATACACTTGGCTAAGAATTCATCATTTCATTCAAGGACCAAGCATATTGTCATCAGATATCATTTCATACGTTCGTTATTGGAAGATAGATCGATTGGTCTAGAGAAGATTCATACAAGTGAGAATCCTGCAGATATGTTGACCAAAGCGGTCATAAGTGAGAAGCTAAAGCTCTGTTCAGCTTTGATTAGTCTTCTGGCTTGAAGGGGAGGTAGTGCACTCCGGATGAAGAAGACGAAGGCTTATGGAAATGTTTCTCCAAGTGAGAGATTGTTGAGAATATGGAGCCGCATTGGGCCGCCTTCGACCAGTCGTAGGACGGCTACGACCGGTCGTAGGGGCCTGTTCGATCGGTCGTGGATCGGTTCGACTCAAAGTCCAGCGAGTTGTGCTGTGTTTTTTCGGGCCTAGGACCGGTCGTAGGAGGGCTAGGACCGGTCGTAGGGGTCTAGGATCAGTTGTAGGGGAGCTAGGACCGGTCGTAGGTTACGCAGATTATTTTCGAATCTGATGCGGACTGCGGATTTTGGTGTTGCCTTTCGCAAGGGTGCGGAAGGGAAGTTACCTAAACTATAAATAGGGGTTTCTAAGGCTTTTCTAGAGAGATGAGAAAGAGAAAAAAGTAATTCTAAGGTGTGGGCTAATGGATTTCTATATTCTTCCAAGGGAGAGGTTAGTATTTTGCCTTGTAATCTTTGTTTCTTCATAGTGGAAGTTTGCATTCGTGATTTTTTACCCTAGTTTGGAGTTTTTCCACATATATCTTATCTTGTGGTTTGTTTGGATTGCTTTGATCTGTTTCTAGTTTATATTTTCATTCGTTTATCGTTTGTGGGTGAGGCCTGAGATTGGATTTCGGCCCACTGCGTTGTTGGTGTGCTGCGTAACATGAAAGAACAATAGCTGGTTGTAGATTTCCGGTCATCTTTGGAACCAACCCTATCAACATCAGAAAAAACATAAATATTTAGGTGACCGAACTTGGAATAAAGGAAACCCTTGCCAAGAGAGCCTTTGATATAATGAAGCACACTATATGCAACATCTATATGGGTAACTTGAGGCAAAGGCAAATGCATGAACTGACTGAGGACACTCATAGCATGAGAAATATTCGGCCTAGTAATAGTGAGGTAAATAAGCCTCCCAATGAGGCGTTGATAAGGTCCGGTATCAGAGAGGGCCTCACCATCCAATGAGGTGAGCTGATGGTTGACCTCAAGAGGAGTGTCAAGTGGCTTACAACCAATCATTCCAGTTTCAGTGAATAAGTCCAACACATATTTACATTGACATGAGGAGATTCCATGCCAAGAATGAGCTATCTCGATGCCCAAGAAATAACGTAAAGAGACCAAGTCTCTGACCTTAAAAACGAGAGAAAGGTGGGATTTGATGCTAGAGATTGCAAGAGAATTGTCACCCATGACGATAATATCATCGACATAAATGGAAAACAATTGTTATACCATTTGTCAAGCATTTCCATAATATAGAATGATTTGAGCAGCATTGGTGAAAAAATGCATATCTCATTGTATGAGTAAATTTGTCAAACCATGCACGCGATGACTGCTTGAGGCCATATATAAACTTGTGAAGGCGGCACAGTTTCTTTTCATCCCCCTTTCGGCCAAAACCGGGTGGCTGGCTCATATAAACTTTCTCATGAAGATCACCATGTAAAAATGTATTTTTTTTACATCACGTTGATGTTGAGGGTCAAATATTGCATATTAGACCCCAATAATTGCCTGGATTTATAAACATAATATTGCTTAATGAAGTGTTTTTATCGTGCTTATGTTGCAAGGTGATTTTACAAGCTTGGACTGAAATATATGCCTAAAGTTTGGATTTAATGCTCTGATGATACTAAAGGTAAGGGACGGACTCCAGGGAACCAAGATCAATGGAATTACACGATAGGGATCCATGAAATCTGAGAAATTGAAGCTCAAGTGGCTGGGAAATCATCAAGAACGTAAGATTGCCTAATTCCCACCATCCGATTGGCTCTGAATTTCATAAATCACCTGAGGAACACAAATGAGCCGTACATGTAAATTTTCAGCTCCTGAATCCCTACAGAAGTGGGCCAACAGATAGATCAGCCCATAGATCAGTGAACTGAGGCCCACCTGTCATCTGGATATGCTTCCTTTTTGGTCCCAACGTCTAAAATAATACTACAAAGTGGATGGTTGGCATGAATTTCTCATAAACATCACAGTGGACCCCACCTGAGTGCTGAGTGCAACGTGCTCAAGTGCACGTGCGGCGCACGGCAAACCAAAGTCGGTTTGACCGACTTTGACCCGATCCGGGTCTTGTTTACACAGCGTCCGCAAAGTGCGGACACTGAGCTGCGTTATGGGCCCCATACATTCTATATATGGAGGATCTGAACCGTTAAATGGTCTCAGGAGGTGGGTGTTACCCTCACCTAGGCGTCGGTTTTACCCCATGCAAGCGAACGCGTGAGTATCGCGACCAAACAGATAATAAACGGTGATATAGAAATTTCTGTGGGCCACACCTTATACGAACCAAATTAATACATTTCCAAAGGGTTTTTCGAGAGGATTCTAATGGACGGGGTGGATTTTCCCATTGACATCAACCATGGGCACACCAGCCATCATAGCGATGGATGCGAAACTCTGTTTCGCAGTCGGATGTCGGACGAGCGTCAGTGGGCCACCACCTTCGATTAGGCCATCAATCTGGACCGTCCATTCACTCCAGAAGGTCAAACCGACCGTACACAGGAAGATTTTCTGAACCCATGCATACACACGCAGAAGACTACAGATCAAACGCCGTCTGGACGGTAGAGTAAAAGTCCTGGTGAGCCACACCGAATCAGAGATGAACCGCATCATTTCTTACCATTTTTTCGACATGATTCCAACAGATGGAGTGGATTTCTTCACCGACGTCCGGTTGTGGGCCCAACAGGGTTCGTTACAGGCTGACGTGCATAAGCAGCGCACGTCCAAGAATTCTGGGATTTACGGGCAGTTGTGGCCCACCATAGGTGATCAGATCAGTGATCTGAACCGTTCATCTGGAGCCCAAGCCAGGCATGACCTCAGTCATGAAGCTAGATCCAAGGTTGGGATAATCAGCCATCCCGAAAATTGTTCCAAACGCAGCCGATTTTGCAGTTTTGCTGCGAAAGAAGTTTCCTAAATTCCTTGCTGCGTAAGAGTCCACCGACTTCAGCTGCTCGGGTCGCCTAACACACATATAAAATAGGAACGTGGGAAAGCAGCAAAGGGGGTTGGACGTGGAGCAAAGAAGGAGAGAGAGAGAGAGAGAGAAAGAGAAAGAGAGAGAGAGAGAGAAATTCTTGGTTTTTCTTTTCACTTTTCTTTTCCTCTTCTTTTTCTCTTTATTTAGTTGGATTTAGCCTGACCATGTGTGGTTGAACCTCCTAGCTAGGGCTAGGAGGTGAAGCTCGTAGTGAGATGGGAGGTTTTAATTTATGTTTTTATTTATTTATTTATTTATGAATTGACGTTGAATTTAGTTGATTATTAATGGCATGTTCTGTTTAGTTTTTAATGGTCTGTTATGACAGAAATTACAATGGGTCTGCAATGGCTTGGAGCATGTCCTTTTTTCTTTATGTTTATGAAGTCAGGAAGTCCTGTTGTTCACCATAGTCTCCTAGGCATGGTTGGATGACGGTACCCTTCCTAACTTTCATACATGTGATTGGGTGGTAATTAGTTTAATTCTGTTGTTTGCCATAGTCTTTTGGGCATGGTTTGGTGATGGAATCCATTCTAATTCATACACCTTTCATCTCTTTGAAAACTAGATCAACGGTAGTTTAGTAATTTTCATAATTTTTGATGCAAGCATAAGTTCTCCCTGATCTCTACAAGTGGATCCTCTGAATCCCTAGTTTCCTATCTCTGATTTCTCCTATAAATTTTAGATTAATATTTTCATCATTGTTCCTCAAATTACATTCTGTTTAGATTTCATCTTAGCCTAGTTTTATTTCTAATTGATTTTAGATAACGTACAAATATTAGTCCCTTGGGATTCGACCTCGGTCTTACCGAGTTATTACTACATCACACCCTGCACTTGGGGAGTGAACAGTTGAAGAAGTGGTCAGCCCAAATTTTTTGCAAGAGATAAAAGGATACGAATAAAATTCATATTGGCAACAGGGCGAATGTCTCAATGTAATTGATGCCATAGGTCTGAGTAAAGCCTTTTGCGATAAAGCAAGCTTTATACCGATCAACAGTACCATCGAGCTTATGCTTGAGAGGGTACACCCATTTACAACCCACCGCCTATTTTCCTGTAGGTAAATCAACAAGCTCCCATGTCTAATTTTTCTCCAAGGCAGTCATCTCATCCATCATGGCTTACTTCCAGTTCAGGTGTGCTAAGGCAACATCCACCTGGGTAGGGAGAGATATGGAATCCACATTGGTAATAAATGACTTGTAGGAAGGAGAAATCGAGTGATATGAAATAAAGTGGTGGATAGGATGAGAAGTAGAAGGATAAGTACCTTTCCATAGAGGAGCGGGAAGGTCCGATGCAGAAATGGATCCCAGAGCCGCGGATGATGGTGATGGAAGTAATGGTGCATCGACGCTACTCCACTTCTGCTGGTGATGAGAAGCATGTGGTGGTGCTTGTAACAATGCTTGAGAACAAATGTAATCATGTAGGTGAGTTGGTCTGGTATTGGGACGGGTAGAATGACAAGGTGGTGGTGGTGGTGGTGGAGGTGGTAAGAAAGAAGAATGAGGAGATAAAGGTGTGATAGATGATGGAGGAGATGAAGGCGATGAAGGATCTACCGGTAACAAGGTAGAGAATGAAGGATCTAAAAAGGATATAGGAGCGACATGAGGGGATGAGGAAAGAATTGAGGACTTTGGAGAGAAGAAATTCAGAAACTCAAAAAAGAAAGCGTCAAGGATGACATAACGTCTACCAGTATAAGGATTAACAAATTTGTAACCCTTTTGAGTGGGATAATACCCAAAAAACATACATGGAATGGAACAATGAGACAACTTTGTGCGGGAAGAAGAAAATTCATGCACATAAGCGGTGCACCCAACCACCTTAAGAGGGATATCAGTGACATGATGCACTTTCCTAAATAAAGAAATAGAAGTTTGAAAATTGATAGTAGAGTGAGGTAGTTGATTGACTAGTTAGCTCGCAGTGAGAACGACATCTTCCCAATATCGTTTGGAAATATGCATTTCATTAAGGAGACATTGAGTAAAATTTAGCAATTGTTAATTTTTCCTCTTAGCTACCCTATTATGCTGAGGAGTGGAAGCGCAGGTAGTGTTTGACTCAATGCCATGTTGGCGAAGATAGGTAAGAAAATCAATAGAGAGATATTCTCCGCCATTGTCACAATGGAGCATCTTGATGGTGGCGCTAAATTGATTTATCAACCAAATATGGAAGGACTTAAAATTTTCAAAAATAAACTTCGCTTTTATTTTTGAGGAGTAGATACATGTCATTTTGGTGGTGGCATCCATAAAAGAGACAAAGTAACGAAACCCCATGAAAGAGGTAACTGGAGAGGGTCCCCACACATCGGATTGTATGAAAGAAAACTTACGGACAAAATGTTTATTTAAAACCAAATGAAAAGAAATTCGTCTTTGTTTTGACAAAGCACAAGTACTACATTGAAATTTCTTAATGTTATTTTGAGAAAATAAAGAGGGAAATAAACTACATAAAATTGAAAAAGAAGGATAGCCATAATGACAATGTCATCGATAAATATCCTCATGATTGACATAAATGAGATGAGTAGCAGTACAGGGTTGAACACTCCCATCAAACCGGTACAGGCCAACACTTTCGCGTCCACCACCAATCATCTTCAGCATTCTGAGATCCTGAAACATATAATGAGAAGAAAGAAATATAGTAACACAGTTAAGTTGTTTAGTAAGGGTACCCACAGAAAGTAAACTAAAAGTAAGACTTGGGACAAGAAAAGTCTTGTCAAGAGTCTTAGTAGAAGTTAGAGGAATGATACCTGATCCAGTAATAGGGGTAAGGTTCCCATCTGGTAACTTAATAGAACATAAAGTAGAACTGAGAGTAAATGAGGAGAAAATGTGAGATAGACCAGTCATATGGTCAGTGGCCCCCATGACAATGACCCAGGGCTGGGAAGAGGGAGTAATGGTGGATGTACCTTGCACAACAGAATTGAAAGTAGCTGAAGATTTTGAAACAGATAGACCAGCCTTTTGTGTGACAATACTGTCATATTCTTCTTTAGAAATTTGAGCCATACTAGGAGAGGAATCAGATGGAGCCTTCTCAAATTCAGTAGTAGAAAAATATGCACCATGGCCACCAGACGAGCAACCTCGTCCACGAGAAAAACCTCCATGCATTGGAGGTCTGCCATGAAGGATTCAACAGGTATCAACCATATGATTGGTGTATTTGCAATGGGTGCAAAAAAAAGAATTGCACGACCACGGACTCCAGAACTACATCCTCAATCGGCAAAACTATGAACATCAGCCTGTAAGGTAGACTGAGTGATCTAGATGGATGGAGTCATAACCTACTTCCTCTTCTCTTCTCTGGCTAGAATAGCATACGCCTAATTCAATGTCATGGACTCGGCATTATGAATAATTTGTTGCCTGTGTGCGTCATATTCATCATTCAGACCATCTAAAAATTTGAAGATCCGTCGTCGCTCCTGCCGTCTCTTGATAAGAACCACATCATGAGTACAAAAGTATCCTCCTCGTCATGGTAGGCGAGTTCCTCCCATAAACTACGAAGTTTGGCATAATACTTCGTAAGGCTCTTGTCTTTTTGTTGGAGAGATGCAATCACCTTCTCCAACTAGAAGATGCAGGCCATGTTGTGTGCATCGCTATAGAGTTCGTGGATAGTGTCCCAAATTTCTTTTACCCTCTTTAAGAAGAGAAGGCCACTCCGGACATTGTCGCCCATGGAATTCCATAGCCATGACATGACAATCATGTCATCTGATTCTCAATCTGCCTGTTTCGGATCTCCATCATCGGGATGAGGAAGGGTCCCAGTAATGTGGCCGAGTTTACGCTTGCCGCCAATAAAGATACAGACAACCTATTGCCATTGTAGAAAGCTGGGACTAATGAGAGAAGATGATGTGATCTTCAGACATAGATTCTCAGAGTGTCTGAGATCAACATTAAGAGAAGACAAAGTAGAATCATTGGAGTCCTTCGATGGAGCCATGCGGAGAAAAAAATGGACAATGAATTTAGGGAGAAGAAGTTAAAGAAAAAAAATGATTTTTTTTTTTTTTAAGAACCACCATGTTGGCTGTATAAGGGACGACCAGCCAAACTATAAAAAGCACAAAATAAAAAAAGAGGGGCTGTGAAGGTAGGTGGTGGTGGGGAGGCTATGATGGTGGTGATGAGAGGTTAAGAAATTAAGGTTTAGGGAGCGAGGGATCGAAAATGCTTTGATACCATGTTAATACTCTAAATGAGAAGAGAAAAAAGAAAAATGAGTAGTGCCCTTAATCTTTATATTATTTATACTAAAATATAACCCCTATCCAATAAGAAAATAAACTAAGATAAGAAATTCTAATAAATGAGAGATAAAAAGATAAAAATGAACTATATGAAGAGATAAGGACGAGCTACGTAGAGAGATAAGGAGATAAAGACGAGCTACATAGAGAGATAAGGACAAGCTACGTCCTCGATGATGATGCGTCTTTTGCCATCCCTTGACCGCTTCTCCTTCAATAATATCCCTATTATTTCTCCACTTTTAATTATAAATATCCAATTCTCCAGTAACTTAAGAAAGTTAAATAGGTTATGCATGAATAAATGCTTGAATAGGGGATGATTTTGCTCGGAATGCACGGAAAAAAAATTCAAAAAATGTATTTAAAGGCATGATTGTGTGAAGAAACTATTGGAGATGTGAAGAAAGTAAATAATCAAAAGAAAAAAAATAGACTATCGTTTTTATAATATAATTGATGCATCGGACGATCCGGAGCCTCACGACACAATCTATCTTTTATTTGACTTACCTCCGCATAATTCTTGATTATACTTAGGGATCTTCGGGAAGATGAAACAAAAGTATTATAATTGAAAAGAAAAGTAATTATGATACATGGCCATGATTAAAAATCTTAGATTTTTACAACTTATAAAATTTGTAGTAAAAAAAATGATGGATTTTCAATCCAGGTTAGAATAGAAAACCGAAGATTCTAGGGTACTATCCTTTAAGTAGAGTAGTTAAATTTCAAATAATATGATTTGGTATTCAAAGATTTCTTTATAAACAATATATTAGAACTTTTAAAATGTGGCTTAAAAAGAAAACATAATACAATATCTCCATCTAAAGGTTTATCTCCATAATTGAGTTCGAATAGCCATTTAACACATTTGATAACATGTTTCATGATAATATTAGTTTGGTATGTTTCATGTTTTTCTTTTTTCAGTTTGACTACCACTTTATGTCATTTATTATTTTTTCTCAATTCTCTTGCGAAATTATTCTCACAGTTACTAAGTAGAGATAATATTTAGTATTGGTATCCCATTTGACTAGGAAACTTGATACGAAGGTTTTGAAATCATTAATTATTTATTCTGGATAACTCAAAAGATTTAAATAATTAGAGTTTTACGCTACTCAAATATGTAAAATTTGATCCAGTCAATACACTATTTTCTATACGCTGTAAGTTATCTTCAAATCAACCCTCTAAAATAGAAGCGAATGAGGCGGGTGTCTCAAGTACCACACTTATTGGTTTATGGAGCCTTATGTTTGTGCCGGTGTGCACCAAAACATTTATATACAAGCATGTGTACTGTTCACAACCCCAAGTGTAGGGTCGCGATACAGTAATAATCTCGGTGAGACCGAGGTCGAATTCATAGGGACTAATCTCGTGTGTATTCTGAAAGCAACTAGAAGTATACTAGAAAATACATGAATCTAAATCTGGAATTAAATGGAGTAATTATGAAGTGTGTAATTAGAAACTTAAGACTTCAATTATGAAAACTAGGATTTCTAAGGATCCACTTGTAGCAATCAGGGTGATTCCTCACTTGATTCAAGTAACGCAATTGGAATTGGAGTCTTATCCTATTCAATTGGAAGATATAGTAATTAAGATCAAATCTAAACTTCTTTTGACCTAAATATCAAAAGAGGAGAATTACGATAATTGGCAGGGATTCCATAACCAAACTATGCCAATGAGACGATGACAAACAATAAAATTTACCAATCTCATAATCTCAAAACAAGAAAAGAAGATACTCAAAGCTATTATATATCTATTATAATTTAAGTCACAATAAATCATTAAAAACTGAAAGTATTCCTTAAATATTAGACTAAAACCAAAGTAAGTTTAACATAAACATGAATCAAAACAATAAAAATATCGTATCACGATATAAGTTTTATCTTTTGGCCATAACTAAGATGTTTAACTAACCATAGACATGATTAAAACTAAAATCCTATAAAAAAGCATGAAAAACTATGGAAGAAAAGAAGAAAAACGCTTAATGATGACTCTCCACCCTTGTGCTTTGGTCCTCCAAATCCTATAATATTCTTAGGAATATCCTAAGGAGTTCTATTTATAGTTGTGGAACTCTAACTTTCGCACATAGTAGGAAAACTCTACAAATCGCCTCAAATTTATGCAGTTCGCTTAAATAGACTTCACTTTTCCTAGTTTTTCAAAATAAACTTCACTCTGCGTAATTTCATAGAATGACCTACAGTTTTAGAATATGTTTTTTTAGGATGATTTTAGGATTCTTTTTCTTCAATACAAATATTTGATTTTCTTCATTCCTCACTTGGTTTTCTTTAATATTTGACATGTGAATTCTTCAATCTTGATCTCCTAAGATCCATCCATTGCCTTGGTGATTCTTGAACATCAAATCCATGCTTTTAAAACCCTTTTTAATCCAAGCTCTTAAATTCATCTTGCAACGCAAACATAAGTAAAATAAAACATTAAATATTATTATGTTTATAAAAACAAGATATAAATGGAGGATAATATGCAATATTTGACCCTCAACACATATCGTACTAGATAGAGATTATTAGATAGTAGTGAAGTAGATTAATCATTACTTAAGTGGTACTTTAAGTTAGTTGTATTTGTAAGGACAAACTTTAAATAAACGAATGTATTAAATTGGATAGAGATTGTTAGACTACATGAAGCTGATTATTCATTACTCAAAAAGTATTTCAAATTAATTTGCTTTGTGATGTAGAGTATGTAAGAGTAAGATAAAAATATATCAATAATCAGTTATATTTTTTCTTTGACTAACGATGTGATGAATTGAATATTGAGATTACAATGTATGTTAGCCTTGTTCATTATAAAATTTGAGTACATGTCAGCTACATATATATGTAAAGAATGTATTTAACTAACGATGTTGTTAAAAGAATTAAAATTCAAATTAAAAGTAATAACAATTCATTGTGACAATCAAAACATGCTACAGTAAACTAAAAATCTAATATTTCATACCCGGACCAAACATATTAACATGCAATATTATTTTATTCACAACATGGTGGCATATGAACGTATTTAGTTAATACCAATGACAAATGTAACAAATATATAAATGAACCCTATTGCTAAGGAGAAGTTTGTTTAGTGTAGGGTTTCTCTTGAATTTGTTGTTACATAGTGATTGGTGATGTTTGTGCAACTTTTCTTGAAAGTATTTTTTCACACTACTAAAGAAACTGATATTTAAATAAAGAATTATCTTAGTGATGGTTTACACATATACATTGGGAGGTTTCTTAATTGAAAACTCATCTTTCTTTTATTTTAAGAAGAGTGAAGGTTAATTATAAGTGTGTACCCGCGACACGTCCTCTCTCGTAATGTGTCGTCTATTGAAGGAGAAGTACATACAGAAACGAGATGATATTCATTTATGAGATACCTTGTATATGATGAGATGGTGGGAGAGATTAAAAATCTGATATTCTTTGTTTAATTTATTTTAGTTAAGAAAGCTCCATTGCTACCCCATGCAATGGTGGTGAACCACATAAATCTTTTGTGTATTGTTGCAACTCTTTTAATGGATTGTTTTGCTTGCATCAACCATGTGCAATAGTTTTTTTTCAAAAAAACATAATGGATGGGGTTGTCCGACAAACACCCATAAAGTAAGGATAAATGGATGCCTTACGTGCTTTTATATGAAAAGTTTGTTTAAAAATAAGAACCCAATGATAATATGCAGACATGATTATCACACTAGTGTTTTGCCCAATATTACTGCGTGTACCTAAATTGCTCTTAACAATTGTGTTGGACATTTTACAATCCACATAAATACACATCAATAAATTATTGAAAAAATAAAACTGGGCTAGTGTAATGAACAAAATGGGATTATCTTGAAAGTAGCCTAAATAACCGAAAATCAAATGAACTAATGTTTATAATTCCACTAGAGTTAGATATAACAACCTCTTTAGACTCAAGTCTTCAAATAAATAATAAAAATAAATAACAAGAATACTAAAAAAAAGTGAGTAAAAAAATCAGTTCTTATTATTATTATTTTTTGCTTACAAGGTATTCAACCGATGTCTTTTAAAATACTTGAACACACACACATATATATATTGGAAGCCTTTTGCTCTGGTGTTGAAACCTGGGCTCACATAAAAAGTCATCCATAGGTAGTCCATCAGGAAAATTGGATGCTCATAAAGGCATAACTTCTCTTGACTTAGTGAAAGTGTCAATATCATCCCAAAGCCTGTACACGTGCACAAGTATGGTCTGCGACACAATCCAAGAAAAAAGTCAATTCGTTGCACACACGTGCATGATACTCACAAATTCTAAAGTAAGCTTGGTAAGTTTTGTCGTCATAACCAGTCATTGGGATGTGATCTAATCTTTAGACCATGACTTAATACACCACAGACACTTTTCATATGTTCTTATAATGCTCCAATTATGGAGTTAAAACATACAAAAAAGCCATTCAAGATTAGGGTTTTCATTAAAGCATAATTTAAAAAAAGAATTTTTATTTTTGCTTTCTTTCCTTGCATTCTTATTTTAATTTATAGAGAGATAAATGGGCGCTATTTTTTTTAACTCTATAGTTGTGGTGTGCTCCTTTGAGCCAATTTACAATTTTTGTTGGTTTGTCATGTTTTGAAGGTGAAAGTATCGTTACTTAGAACACTCAGAAAACTCATCCTTGTGTACAGTGACCGTGATGTCCAGCCTTATATTAACAATTCTTTGTAAATAGGGTGATGCTGTTTGTGCCTCACATTGGCGGACCTCCAAATATAGCGGTTCTTTACTACTCTAGCTTAGGTTTCAACAAATTCAATACCCGTATGTTTGGGTTAAAAAAAATTCAATATATATATTTCAGGTGCAATACGGATCATTAGCACTTTGGTCCATGACCTTCATTGGCTCACTGGCCTATAAAACTCAAAAGGCATATTTGCTTTGGTGCAAATATAGGCAAACCATGGTAAAATCATAACAAGAAGAAGGGTTAGTGTTTTGAAATGTAGATGGAAGTTTCGCCTTGGATTTTGGACAAAACTCAAGGAAAAACTCTGCCCCACTATGACATGTGTTATATCTACGTCGTCCATTCATTTTCGAAGCTCGTTTTAAAACATAAGCCAAAAAATGAAGTAGATCCAAAGGTCAAGTGAAACATACCATAAAAAATAATGGGTTCAATGGTGGGCATCTATTCATACCTTTTCCTTTGGTGTGGTCCACTTAAGATTTGAATATATCCTAATTTTAAGCTCATGCCCAAAATTGACTTCCAAAAGTGAAAGGATGACAAGAATAAGACGCATACATTAGGTAAACGAGGACCCCATGCCTGTCAAATCTTTTGGGAGAAAATACTAGAAGAAATAATTATTAATTACTTACCTCAAATTATCACTAATTACCTAAAACTAAACAAGGTCCTAATAGGAAAAATGATGCAATTAGGTGTATGCACATATTCATGCATCCATGTTATTTAGAATTGTAAATGGGATTAGACCTGTGGCCCCGTTTGTTTTGGGCTATCAGGGGCTGGGATTAGACTTGGGTTTGGGCTTGGGTTTTACCTTGCGGGTTAGGCTTGAACCATTTACAATCTATGAACATTGATTTTTCAATGCATGCACTGCACATTAAAGGATAGGGAGATGGCTGGATACACGTGTATCGTCAATCCAGACTGCTCATTTAGTGGGCCCTATCATGGATTACCAATTTTATGGTGGGCATTCAGTCTCCGCTGTATAATCACTTGAGCCTTGAAACTGCCTCATTATTTATTTATTTATTTTTTATATATACACTGAAATAATCTGAAAAAATAGATGGACGGCATGGATAGAACACATACATTGCAGTGGGCCCCACAAAGCGCCTGCCAGCATCGACTCCACCTTGGCAGGGGGCAGGCCCCATACAGTAATTCCAAATATTGTATGTGCTAAATGTTAATATTCCCATGATCAGATTGTTTGAACAAGCCAAATATCTTGTTGAAATAGGATCATAGGATATTTTTCTTTTAACCATCCAATGAAAGTCAGTCAATCTGATGGCCCAATAATCAAATAAGCTTATTTTTTTTGTTAATTAGACATTTAAACTGGAAACCACAAATTTGACTGTTTAAGTTGAATTATTTGCATGCACATATACAATTTTAAAGTGCCTGCTTATCATCCATCACACTCCACCAGAGTATCAAACTTCTACTTGTCAATTTATCGCGATAAAATAAAAATACCGCGGATATTTGATTATTCACTCCTAAAAATAAAATGCTGAAGAAAAGGGTTGCCCACTCCTCCACCTACAAAGCAGCACGACCCGCTCCTACTCCCAACTGAAGCCACGTGTCACCAGATACAGCTGGCACATTTCAATTCTCATACTCTCTCGACCCTCCGTCCTATATAAATCCGACCCAACAAAGCCAAAAATCATTACTCGGACTCGAAATCGAAATCACCAGCAACCCATTTTTAGTAATTATTTTCAGCAACCATGTCTCAGCAACAGTTCAAGGCCGGAGAAGCACGTGGTCACGCTGCGGTAAGAATTTCCTTCTTTATTTCCAAATGGGCCCCACCATGTGCATTTATTATCTAGCCAAAATCAAGGCGGTCAGGTTATCTGGTGGGCCACATGTCTACTGAAGGAACTAATGAATAAGAAAAATGTGACCAATGGTTCACATTCAACGCCACCTGTGTGGCTTACCAGATTAGTGGATGGGGCCAACCTGATGAGCGGCTTGGATCTTTTGGTGGAAATTCGTATGGGTTTTAACTATGGAGTTTTGCAGGCAAAGACAGAGGAATGGATACAATCAGCTAAAGATACCACTAATCAGGCCGCTGATAAGACCGCCAATGCGGCCCAGTCTGCCAAAGAGGGTAGCCAACAAGGCGCGGAATCCACTGCAGGATTTCTCCAGCAGGTTCTCACATCTGATCTCCACCGTCCGTTTCAATGATCAAGGGTGTGTATGTGTACATACTGGGGTGTAAAATGGCTAGCTCAAGGACTGTCCATTTCTGGCCCATGATCTGGCTGCTGGGGCCCAGGCAAGTTGATCCGGTCTATGCTCTATTGTTCTCCTTTGTTGCCCGGCTTAATAGCTTATGGGCCTGAGAGCTCATACCCGGCCCAGAACCCATGGGCCCCACAGCCCAAATTCAGAAAAGTTGGATAGACATGAGCCGGTCCCAAGCTAACCTGGCCCACTTTCACCCCAATCCACAAAGTTTAGTAGACTGATGGCACTATATCCTAGTCTGTAATCATACAATCAGGCCCACCACTCCAAGCAGAATTGCTGTGGGTCCCACAATCACGCTCATCATATCAGATGCTATAGCTATCATTCATTAGATCATCGGTCTAAACATGTCCAAACTGCCCAACATCCAACCCATCGATCTTCAATGGTGGGTCCACCTCATTAAAAGCATATTTAAAATGGGGAGGCTGATCTTTGGATGGGCTTGGGTCTAAGGGCTCAATGGGCTCCATTGCCTAAGCCGGAGCCTCTCACCTATCTATCAGCCCTGATTTCGTAAATGGGCCAAACCGATAGGCTTTAAATAACGTCAAGCCCAAGCCTAAGACCAAGCCCAACAGGTTTTCATGATGGATGTGGGCCCAATAATCAATGGACAAGAATCACTCTACCATACATTGATATTCTTCTTTAATTTTATAATTATTATCTATTATTGTTTTTGTTTTTGTTATTATTATTATTATTATTTGTTATTTTTTGTTTTTTGTTTTAAAGACTGGGGAGCAAATGATGCAAATGGCACAAGGAGCTGTGGACAGTGTGAAGAGTTCCCTGGGAGTTGGTGAATCTCAAAGCAAGAAGTGAAAAATCTCTATCTCTGCCCGTCTTCCTTTCTTGAAGGTTTTTGTTTACTAGATATGGACAAGAAACTAAGAGAGCGACGTAGACGTTGGGTCTTTATCTATCTATCTCAATCTCATGTTTTTATTCATTGTTGGTGTGTTTTTTTATTTTTCTTGAGAAAGCTTTTGTTCACGACATGTAATAATGCTACTATTTCGTAATGGTATGCAATTCTTCGCAAGTCGATTACCCAACCCCATTTTCGTTATTTGTTATTATCATCACGTCAGTTTTTTGTTCATCATCAATTCTAATTTTAGTTCATTACACTCTATTCGATCCAAAAAGTTAAAGGAGACATTACTTAAATAGCTATTCAGCAAACTATCATTTTCTATCTGTGTCATTACGACTCGGAGAAAATGCTCATGTGTTTAATTGGCACAAATACAACAGTTGTTTAACATCTAACTAAAGAAAAAAGGCTAAAAGAATTTATAGTTAGGATCTTCTAATGTAGGAAAGTTTATGACATTCCCTGTCTACGGCGGGGTCACTGAATCAACAATCTAGACCATTGAAACGCGAGTCCCACTTGCACAAACACACGATCCAACAATCATGTAATTCGTTGCAGCTATAACGATATTGATAAGTTAATAAAATATTCAAGAAATATAGTTAAGAGGAGTAAATGCTTTGTATGCTAATGGGAAGAATCTGAAGTGAAAGATATAACAAGCGCCTTCCCCATTTTTCATTCCAAAAAATCATGCAACTGGATCTAAATGAAACATGCTTATAATATCCACACCTTAATAAAAATGATTTTTGGTTATGACTTCTGCGCCTCCCAACATTGGATCATGTATCTTTCTCGTATCAGGCATTTTGATAAGATGTGTGTTGTTTGTGTTTGGCATTTGGAGTAAACTTGTTTTTGTGTGGGACGTTTTGACATAACTCGTCTTTGTGTCGAGCATTTGGACCTGTTTGTTTTTGTGCCTATGTATGGATCAGACCTGTTACCTTGGTTGAGCTTGTAATTAGATCTATTTTTGTTTCATTTTGAAACATCTAGAGCCATAAGATAAGAAACGGTTGAACTTCCAGCCATCAGAAGCATGTATTCATTGAAAGAGCATGGGTGAAATCCTTATCACCAAAAATGTTATTAAATCATTTGATAATCAATAGAAGTGTTATTGGTTTATATCTCATGAGTCATAAAAAATGCATACTTGTCGCTCATGGTACTAATAGTTTTGTCATCATATTACCATGTGTTTTTTTTTTTAGTAAGTGTTTGTTATACATTTTAAACTCAAATTACTCATTTTAGAACACTTTGAGTTTAAATGGACATTTTAGAATAAATTATGATATTTTCTTATTTGTTAAGATGTGTATCCGTAGATATTTATACAAATTTCTCACATCTTATGTATATTTGAGTTATTGTCAATGAATAAATTAAGTTATAGTTTCCACACTTAATGCATTCTCTTGTGGTTTAACAATTAATACGCATGAGCTGTAATTTTGGTCACATGTTCCAATATTTTAACGTGAAAAACTGAAGTTTGAATTCATTCAATTCTTCCTTTTAATGTGTTATTTTAGTGCTGGTCTTATAAATCATTAAGATTTAGGTATGTTTTGATTGTTATTGGTTAATCATAAATAGGGCAATCCAAACATTTTCTTCCGGCCCCTTGTTATTGGGATCACTTACACTCACAATTGTGTAACTCACATATCAATCTCCATATCTCATTAGAAGGGATTGATCAATCCATTTCCTTACTCGCCCTCATCCTCTCACAACAAGCTTTTTTTCCCCCCCCTCCATATTAACAACCTTAGCTGGTATTATCTAGCTAGTCCTAGCAATACTCATATGTCATCCCACTATGTGTATAATTAGGGGTGCACATCAATTTGGCTCTCGATTTGGGGGTATATAGAACCGAACCGTGAACTGATTCGTAGAACTGAACTATGGATCTGAGTTGTGAAACCGAACATATATATATATATATATATATATTAAAATTAATACCCTAATCCCTATTCATGCTGACTGCTCAATCCTGCTGCGGCTACCCTCTCTCTCTCTCTCTCTGGTTCTCTCCCCCCCCCCCCCCCTCTCTCTCTCTCTCTCTCTCTCTCATTTGTCCTCTCGCTCCCGGTTTTAACAGTTTGGTTCTGGTTCGGTTCTAGGATGCTAACGGTCTAGTTCCGATTCCGATTATCCGATTATCCTAGAACCGTTAGTAACGGTTTGGCTCCGGTTTCACCCTAGAATTGGACCGAACTGACCCATGTGCACCCCTAGGTATAATGGCCACAAGCCCTATCATTTTATGATTTTGTAATGATCATCAATTGCAATATAAATTTAGTTTTTAAGTGGATGTGATTAATCTTTTCCTGTCGTTATTAAGAATTTGTTTGGATTGAATGTAAACGGGAGGATAGAAGGGAAAGCAACGACATAAGTGAGAGGTAAGACATCAATGCCAGGAAAAGCAAACCCTTTGTGCCTATTTATTTGCTAAAGAAAAATGCTGAAAATGCTTGTCATTTACATTTACAATTGTTTAAATTGCAATCCCACCAATGGAAACCTTTTTCCCTTCAAAATTGCCATTTAAAATGTAAAATAAGTACAAATGTCTTTTGTCAATGTAAATTAGTTGCATTCTCCAATTTTATTTCCACACAAATAAACCCTAAAGGGAAATGAAGCTTTCATTTGGAATTTGATATCTATAAAAATGAGTTTCTACAAGCTACGTAAAGTCTTCTAAAAATTATTAAATTAGGGTCTTTTCTCAAAACCAGATAATGATTGGCGTGCTAGTATTGTGTGCCTTTACAAGACAACGATGATAACTATAATAATGTATATAGATGACCACATGTATTTATACATTGGATGTCAAAATTAATATATGAGAAACCTTTTATTTAATTTTCTCTCTTAAAAGTTGTGGCACCTCATTAGTCGTCCACAAGCAAGTGCCATGTATCCTAGGTTTGCTTACTTAGCAAGCCACCTTCTCCTAAGAAACTCCAACCATTTTCGTTTTTCATAACAATGAATGTTTTTTCACCTAATCCCTCTTTCTTTTTCTTTTTCTTTTTAATCCCTTCATTCTTCTTCTTCCTTTGTTGACAAATCAGTAACAATAATCCAAACTTTAAGGGTTTTAATTGAGTGTGCACATGATACTGGCCACCCATTTTCGTAAAGAGTTGTTGTATCCCAAAGACAGAGAAACCACAACCTAGAGAATAAAGGATCATTACCTTTATTTCATTTTAAATTGTTCATCAGTATCCTCAAATAGTGATTTGTCTGTGCCATGCATCTCTCTGTCCTGAATAAACAATTGTCAAAGACTATATTTGTTTTGACGAGGCATGACTAATTTCCTATAAATACCCACAACCTAATTTTCAAGGGCCCACCATGTTGCGGGTGTTATTTCTGCTGCATCCATCAATTTCACCCTAGATCGTTTCAGGTACGAGTCTAAAAAAAGAAGCATATCAAGAAAACAAGTGCGCTATATGACATGACAGAAAAATGAATGGATGGAAAACAAACCTTTCAAAGGCCTACTATGAAATCCAACAGGTATGGAAGGTGATTCCCTGAGCCTTATCCAAATCTTTCTATAAAAACTTTCAACGATAGGCATTCAATTTCCATGGCCAAAGAAGGTTCCAACGGTGGGGATTCAATTTCCATGGCCAAAGAAGGTTCCAACGGTGGGGATTCAATTTCCATGCCTTTAATAAAGTTTCAATGGTGTCCATCCAGTCATTGTTCTTTGCTGTGGTGTGACTTACTTTAGCTTTCAATGTGTTTGATTTTTTAGATCATGTCCTGGCATGGGCTGGCATAACCTATGGACGGAGTGGATATAACACGCAACCTGGTGAACCACGCGAGTGTAGGAAAGTAACTCTTTTTCATTGACACGTGCTGCAATACCGGCCGAAGGTGTCAGTGTATGGCTTTCTCTATCAATCGGACGGAAGCAGACTGCTGCAACACCCGTCTTAAAAAAATATCCCTCCAGAATGACATGGCCCAAGCTCTGTGAAGCCCACCATGATGTATGTGTTTTATCATGGATCGAATTACCTGTGACAGGCACAGTGAAATCTCTGTGGGGCCACTGAGATGTCTGTGACAAATCACTCCGTCCAGCTATTTTGAAAGATTACTATTGGGATTTGGATGACACATAAACATCATAGTCAACTCCATGAAGGCTTTAACGGCAGATGTGGCTGTTCCCACTGTTTTTCTTTTTATTATGGCCCACCTGAGTTTTGTATCCGTCAGAATTTTGAAATCCTGTCCTACTGTGGTCTTTCACAACATATGGACATTTATGTGGACCCCACACTACTCCGGGAGCAGATAGATCTTTGTAGCCCAAGGCACATGCAATTTCCTCTCTTTTTATCACGGCATTTATTCATTTTGCGCTCGAATTAGATATTCCAAAACTCAAGTGGACCATACCACATGACCCAATGAGGATTGAATGGTCATTGTTGCAGTGTTATCCAGCAACATAGCAAGGTGTCAACCTTAGTTTGAAGGACAGACCAGCGGTGTGGTCTAGGACGGTTCAACCGAACCAGCGGCTGAAGATTAGAATTTAATTGAGCAGAATTCTAAACCACTTTTCTATTTTCTTCTTTTCTTCTTTTGTGATTTTTCTTTATATTGTAATACTGCCAGAAATAGTGAAATTGAGTTCCATTTGGTGGGCATTCGTGTTTGCTGAACGTAGACCCACACCAGGCTCGTCGTATCCTAGAAGCAATTTGCCTGTAACTTATCAGCATACTCAATTTACTTGAGTTGGGGCAAATAACGTTTTAAGGACAGTGTTTTCAGACGTGCTTCAGCCTGTCCATATTATTTTCGGTTTCCATATTATACAGAAAATACATTAATCTGTATAAATTTTCAAACAATCTTAAAGCGTTATTTCCTAAAATGGAAGCCGATAGCGTTTCATCTATTAAGTTGATGAATCAGGACTTGATACGTCTCGATCGGTTCGATGGAACCAATTTTACAAGATGACAAGACAAGCTGAAATTTCTCCTGACGGCGCTGAAGATCTACTACATACTAGATCCAAATCTGCAAGCACTGCCTGAAGCAACCGACAAAGACACACCTGAGCAGGTGGCTGCCCGTGCTAAAAGAGCCGAAGACGAACTCTTGTGTCGTAGACACATTCTGAACGCACTCTCCGACCGCCTGTACGATCTGTACCGACAGACATCATCAGCAAAGGAGATTTGGGCCGCACTGGAATTCAAGTACAAGGCTGAAGAAGAAGGGATCAATAAATTTCTCATCGCCAGGTATTTTGACTTCAGCATGGTAGATAATAAACCGCTGCTGCCTCAAATCTAAGAACTGCAGCTAATAGTAAACAAAATCAAAGCGATCAAAATCGATCTTCCTGAATCATTCCAAGTCGGGGCTATAATCACTAAATTGCCACCGATGTGGAAAGACTATAGAAAAAAGTTGCTGCATAAAACCGAGGACTACACACTGGAACAAATTCAGAAACACCTAAGGATTGAGGAAGAATCCCGTAACCGCGACAAAAAGAATGATAACGGGAATGCCTCGTCCAAGGTACATGCAGTAGAAAACACCAATAACAAGAATCCCGAGAAGGACGATTCCCTAAAACCCAATAAAGAGAAATTCAAGAAAAACGCCCAAAAGAAGAACGGAAAGTTCAAAGGCCCATGCCATATCTGTGGAAAAATCGGGCACTATGCTCGAGTATGCTGATATCACAAATCTAAAAAAGAGGCAAGTGCAGTAGAAGAAGGCGATATCGTGGCTATAATCACTGAAGTGAATACCATCCAAGGAAAAGTTTCACGCTGGTGGTATGATACTGCCGCTACAGTACATGTGTACTACGAAAAATCAGCCTTCAAAACCTATGAGGAATTGACCGATGGTCAAGAAGTCCAAATGGGTAATGAAGTCCGATCGAAGGTCGTCGGCAAAGGAACTGTCGAACTGATATTCACTTCTGGAAAGAAAGTGATTCTGACTAATGTACTGCACGTCCCAGACATGAGGCGAAACTTAGTTTCTGGGGATCTTCTGGGAAAACCAGGTATAAGGGTGGTATACGAGTTAGGAAAACTGATTCTATCCAAGAATGAGAATTTTGTTGGAAAGGGATATGCTTGTAACAGGATGGTTAAGTTTTCTCTGAATGAAAGTAGCACTTCTACGTATATGGTTGAATCTGCTGGACTGTGGCATGATAGACTAGCCCATATAGGGTATACTACTTTGAAGTTCATGACTAAGAATGGTTTAATCTCATACACAGATAATGAAACTGATAAATGTGAAGTGTGCATACGATCCAAAATGACGAAAAAACCTTTTCGAAGTGTTGAAAGATCGTTTCAAATTTTAGATCTTGTACACAGTGATATCTGTGAGTTAAACGACATTCTTACTCGTAGAGGTAAACGGTACTTCATAACCTTTATAGATGATTGCTCTAGATATGTGTGTGTTTATCTATTAAAGAGCAAAGATGAAGCATTTAACATGTTTAAGATATATAAAGTAGAAGTAGAGAATCAACTAAATAAGAATATAAAAATTCTCCGTAGCGATAGAGGAGGAGAATACTTCTCGAATGAATTCGATTACTTCTGTGAAGAACATGGACTAGTACATCAATGTACAGCTCCATACACACCTCGACAAAACGGAATAACTGAAAGGAAGAATAGAACATTAGTAGAAATGATCAACTCAATGCTAATAAAAGCAAAGTTGCCACTAAGTCTGTGAAGTGAGGCACTGCTTGCAGCATGCTATATAATAAACAGACTTCCGTCTAAAAAAATATAAAGTATCTCCATATGAAACATGGAGAGGTAGAAAACCTAACCTAGGATATCTTAAAGTGTGGGGGTGTCTTGCATACTGCAGAACCCCTAACCCAAAAAGAACCAAGTTAGGACCAAGAGTTATTAAGTGCGCATTCGTAGGGTATGTACAAAATAGTAAAGCTTATAGACTTCTAGACATGGAGTCTAATACAATTACAGAATCAAGAGACGTTGAATTCTTTGAGAACTCACTATCCTTGGAGTCAAAGGATAATGAAATTCAAACTCCTAATAGAGAACCAAATATCACAGCTCCACATATAATGGAAGCTCCCATTGAACCTCGTAAGAGTCAAAGAACTAGAATAGAGAAGAGTTTTGGAGATGACTACATAGACTCACAACGCATCATTTTCCATCTAATAGAAGCAGATAGAGAAAATGTTATAAGACAAATACTTATAGTAATGACTATAGAAGATGATCTTAAAACATATAAGGAAGTTGTATCCTCTAGAGACTCAGCTTTTTGGAAAGAAGCTATAAATGATGAAATGGAATTCATACTATCAAATCAAACATGGGAACTAGTAAACTTACCTCCAGGTTCTAGACCCATAGGTTGTAAATGAGTATTTAGGAAGAAATATCACACTGATGGGACTATCCAAACCTTTAAAGCTCTACTAGTAGCTAAGGATTTTAGACAAAAAGAAGGGATAGACTACTTTGACACATACTCACTTGTAGCTAGGATAACATCCATTAGGATATTATTTGCGCTAGCTTCCATACATCATCTTCACATCTACCAAATGGATGTAAAGACTGCTTTCCTAAACGGTGACCTCAATGAGGAGGTATACATGGAACAACCTGAAGGTTTCGTTCTACCAGAAAATGAAAACAAAGTATGTAGATTAGTCAAATCGTTGTATGGATTAAAACAAGCACCTAAACAATAGCATGAGAAGTTTGATTCCAAAATACTATCTCATGGTTTCATGCATAATATAGCTGATAAATGCATATATTCTAAAGTAGATGGTAGTTATATCGTTATTATCTGTTTATATGTTGATGATATTTTAATAATAAGTAATAAAATGGAAGGTGTGACTGAAACAAAGAAGTTTCTTTCTTCCGTATTTAAAATGAAGGATCTTGGACAAGTTGATACCATCTTAGGTGTTAAAGTTAAAAAATATTATGGGGGTTATGCTTTGTGTCAATCTCATTATATTGAGAAGATACTAAACAAGTTTAACCATCTAAATATAAAAGAAGCAAAAACCCCATTTAATCCAAGTATCAAACTAAAAGAAAATACTGAAAGAACAGTTGCACAATTAGAATATGCAAGTGCTATAGGAAGTCTTATGTATGCTATGCAATGCACTAGACCTGATATCGCATATGCTGTGAGTAAACTTAGTAGGTTTACTAGTAACCCCAGTAATGAACACTGGAATGCAATCAGTAGAGTCCTTGGTTACTTAAAAGCAACCAAAGACTTAGGACTATTTTATTCAGAGTTTCCTGCCGTATTGGAAGGATATACCGATGCAAGGTGGATATCGAGTACAGGGGATAACAAGTATACTACAGGATGGGTATTCACCCTAGGAGGTGCTGCTGTATCTTGGGGATCCAAGAAACAGACTTGCATAACGCGCTCGACTGTGAAGTCTGAATTTATAGCCCTAGCTGTAACAGGCAAAGAGGCTGAGTGGTTAAGGGATCTTCTATTAGAAATTCCTTTTTGTATAAAGCCTATATCGACTGTATCACTACATTGTGATAGTGAAGCCACATTAGCTAGAACCTATAGCGACACTTATAATGGTAAGTCTAGACATCTTAGTCTTCGACATGATTGTGTCAGACAATTGATTCAAGATGTAATCATTGCTATTTTCTATGTGAAATCAAGTAATAACCTGATAGATCCTTTCACTAAACCTCTACCGAGAGAGGTAGTAAAGGCTACATGTAAAGGGATGGGGTTGAAACTCTTCAACCAAAGTTCCACCAGTGATGGTAACCCAACCTAAAATTAAAAAATCTCTAATCTTGGGTTTAATGGGTAAGAACAAGTCACTGATAAGTGAAAAGTTTTCAGCACTAAATTATATAACCTCATCCATATTAGATAAGTGCTAAGCGTTACGAAAGAGGGTTGAGTCTTAGAACTCTTAATGAATTCAAGTCTTTAGGACAAATGTCTTATAGTAACGGAGACACTAAAAGGATTTCACCTATATGAACGTAGAGATGGTGCCGTCTCTCATGAGAGTTAAGAGTTTTCTCTCGGGATCGTTCACGAATTAGGATAAGCACATGACCATTAATTGTGCTGAGCAAGATTGTGGAAACTCTAACAACACATAACGAATATGTGTGTGGTTTCTCCAACTCTGTTATCTAGGAATAACTGGTTCAAAGCTGTGGCTACCAATCATTTCGATAGAGTTTTGAGATACTTATACTAAGGGAAGATTAAAATCGAAAGATATCTTTCTTTATGCATATAAGCTAATTATTCTGGGAGTATGTTTAACCGAGAAAATATTTTTATAAAAAATCAAGTGGGGGATTGTTGTAAAATATTGATTTTAATAAAAATATTTTAATAATAAAATATATGAAAAGTTATTTTTTGAAAAAACTTTTTGGGGCTTTGGGAATAGTCCCACATGGGAAAGAGAAGAGAAAGAAAAGTGGTTTAAATGATAATAGTGGAGTACTATAATATTTGCTTACCTAGTCCGTGGACCATGGGACTTGCGTGTTCCAGTGCGCACGCGCACGCGATCGGGCTCGGTCTCGGTCTCGGTCTCGATCATGATCACGGTCTCGGGCATGAGCTCTGTGCGAGGGCGTGTGCATGTGAGGCAGTGTGGCTGTATAGGCGCTAGTGGCGCACTTTGCACTTTGCATGTGCGCATCGTGTCGCAGAGGGTCGCTCCCTTCGTGAACCGGAGCGAGACGTGTGCGAGTTGCGGTGCGACTAGTGGCTAAGGCAGATGGTTGGTTGGATGAAAATCTAAAGGATTGAATGAGAGTCCCTCAGAATATATAGAGGGCTAGAAAAGAGCTGTTGCAGAAAATCTGTAACAGCTGTGCAATAAGTGAAGGGTCCAGCTGAAACTGCTGCATGGCTAGCCCCAACAGCTATAAAACGGCTAGCTGCTGTCTCATAACAGTTAGCATGCAGCAGCTTAATGGCCCATGCACAACAGTCAGAAAATGGCCATAAAATGGCTAGTTTTCTCAACAGCTAGAAAATGGTCATGAAATTTATTTCCCTGGACCATAACCCCCAGCCACCATAGCCTATAAAAGGAAGGCCTGGATGGGTTTTAAAACCATTTCAACTCACTCCAGCAACTCCATACGAATTCTAGAAAAACAGCCTCTCCACTCATATATTCCAAGTGTTATCTAGCAACAATGTAAGGTGTCAACCTTAGCTTGAAGGACAGACCAGCGGTGTGGTCTAGGACGGTTCAACCGAACCAGCGGCTGAAGATTAGAACTTAATTGAGCAGAATTCTAAACCACTTTTCTATTTTCTTCTTTTCTTCTTTTGAGATTTTCCTTTATATTGTAATACTGCCAGAAATAGTGAAATTGAGTTCCATTTGGTGAGCCTTCGTGTTTGCAGAACGCAGACCCACACTAGGCTCGTCATATCGTAGAAGCAATTTTCCTGTAACCTATCAGCATACTCAATTTACTTGAGTTGGGGCAAATAACGCTTTAAGGACAGCGTTTTCAGACGTGCTTCAGCCTGTCCATATTATTTTCGGTTTCCATATTATACAGAAACTACATTAAGCTGTATAAATTTCCAAACACTATTATCATACTGTGTAAACTTAGTTGGGCCCACCGTGAGTGTATGTAGTTTATCCATATTGTCCATTCGTTTTTTAAGATCACTTAAAGGGTTCAGCCCAATATTTAATCATATCCAAAGCTATGATTGTATGAGATTCTTCTTAAAGTCATGTTCAGATTGTATGAGAATCTGTCAATGAATGTCTGAGAGAGTTTTTTTCAGGTTTTGATTTGGTGGCTGTCAATTCAAAGCGTCAACCTTGAGAGACTTCTGAAAAAGCCGTATCAAGGCTTCATTATTCCCTGCTATCGCATTGAGTTCCCCACAAAATGCTTTTAGGTGTGCTGTGGGGCACCCGCTACCGTCATACCTTCTGAATTTTGGTTCCTCGAAGTTCAGAGGTACCCGGGCATCTGGGAAAGGATAAAGGTCTCTGAACTTTGTGGATGGGTGATCTACTCCTTGCTATCTCTGGAGCTGATTTTGCACCATTTGTAATTGTTTTCGTAGTTTCTCGATTTTCGACTTGCATTACCGCGGGTATCTTGTCTCTTGATGTAGGGATTGTGCTGCTTTTTCTTCATATGGATCAAAGACAGGGTGTTGTTGGAAAGAAGATGGACTTCCGGTGGGGGAAGGTAGTTGGAATTGAACACTGCTCCCTTTCGGAGGAGGGTGTGATGTTCGAAAATGGCTCCTGCCTGGGGTATCTGCCAATTCCAAAATGTTACTCCCGTGTAAGACCCGTACCTTGGTCCGTACCTTTCCGTACACTCCCGCGGTCTTACCGGTCGAATTCCGGCAACCTTCGACCCTTAGCCGATATCAACGCGCGACCCTGATTCATGTGCCGACAACCCGAGTCGACTCAGTCCGAGACCAATACCATAGCGACCGCACCGTCGCCGCGGTTCCGATACCACGACTCGCTCGCCGAGGCGATACCCTGATCAAGAGATATGGGCCAACGTTCGGTGCGAGAAAACGCCGCGCGTTGCGAAAACCAAGGGAATCTCAATGATGTGTCACATCAATCACATCAATCCCATCAATCAATCACCCATCAAGCTATCACATGTCAAGTACACATCACTCTCATCCATTTTCCCAAGCAACCACAAAAGTCTCCCAAACCCATACCTCTCTTACACAAAAAGCCAACAAAGTCTTCTTAACCCATACCTTTCTTACACAAAAGGCCAAAAAGTCAAGTTTTTCTTACAACACCATCACTCACCCATCCATCCATCACTCTCTCTCTCCCTTTACATCACTCTCTCTCTTTCTCTCTTTCTCTCTTTCTCATTTCAAAATTTCCAAGCAACAAAGGATTTCCAAAACTCCATACGTATGAAATTTTTCAAGTCTTTCTAAGCTCCAAGTGGCCCACCTTCCTACCCCAAAATCTCCCATCTCAACCCTCCATTCTTCATCTTAGCCATTGAAGTTGAAGACAAGGTGCCAAGGGACCCCTAGGAGCAAGAAGATCGGACGGTGGGTGCCTATATAGGGTAGATTTATTTGTTTTTATGGTGGACCAAGTGAGTCCCACCGATCAATGGTGTGGATCTCACTTGGGACCCTAATACGTGGCCGATGGACCACTTGGATCATCATGATCATTACATGATGGGGCCATTCTCCATGGACCCCATCATGATGTTTACTTTCTCTAGAAAGGTCATCTAGACCATCCATATTGGTGGGAAAAGGATCTCCACCGTTGATCTTTAGTTTTGATGGTCATATGTGCAAAATGACCCATTTGATGTATGATTTCATGTATGGGAGGGCCCATAATGACGGGGTCCCTCCATCACAAGCCGTGTCCCACTCTCCATCTCTCTCTCTCTCTCTCTCTTTTATTTTATTTTATTTTATTTTATTGCAATAGGATGGTGTGGCCCACTTAAATGGATCCCACCTTGATGAAATTTTTATTCAAGTGGGGCCCACCTTGGACATTGAGCCCATGGCACCCATCAGTGGTGGCCCACTCCATCAGGGCCCACACTCAAAAACAAAAAAAAAATATGTACATGGGACCGTCCAGCGTCTGAGACGCTGGACGTTTCAACAGGAGGAAAAAAAAAAAAACAAAAGAAGAAAGAAAAAGGAAGGGCTTTGGTGGCCCACTTGTATAGGCCCCACCGAGTTACACTCAGACAATTCAAGCCGTCTACCCTCTTATTTACAGAGTTTTAACCGTTGGGTAGAAGTTTGGGGTTGATTGGAACACCTGGTGGGCCATAGCATCAAATAATGCACCTCGACCATTCAAGGACCCATTTTCTCATTTTATTCATTTTCTAGCGTCAAAAAAATTCAAACTCTGGACTCATTTGGACGGTCTCGGGCCACTGATCGCAATGGCTGGGGCAGATTTCACTTTAGAGGGCCCCGCGTACAAAAAATCCCAGAAAATCACTTTTTTTCAGATTTTCTGCAAAGGGGGTTGCCACCCCTCCCTGACAACGTGCAGCCGTGCAGCGGCAGCGGACGTCTAGTAGGGGCCCACGGCCCTGCGTGTGGGCCCCCCCTATAATGTTTATTTGTCATCCAGCTTGGTCATGAGGTGGGCCACCCCATTGGCGGGTCCCCCTCCAAAAATGAAACAAATCCAAAACTCAGGTGGCCCACACCACTTGAAATAGTGGAATTGAAGTCTACCATTGAAATTGATTTTTGGGCCCACAGAAGTTTTGGATCAAGCTGAGATTTATGTTTTACCTTCATCCAGGACAGAGTGGCCTTGTGAACGGCTTGGATGCCGAATAAATATTACTGGGTGGGCCCTACTTGGGACCCACAACGATCCATGTGTTAAGTCCACCGTCCAGCGAACGGTGGCATCCACCTTATGTTCACACGGTCTCCACCGTCCAGCGGACGGTGGGACCCTTGTAATGTATGTGTTCTATTCACGCCGTCCATCCCGAGACGGTGGGCCCCATCATGTTTTATGTGTTACATCTGCGCCGTTCATTTGGAACGATGAGACTTACCATTGACCGTGGGCCCTATGAACAGTTTGGACTGTAAATAGATATTGCAATGGGCCCGTTGTTTAACATGACCTTATGAAACGATTGGGTTGCAAATAAATATTGTTGTGGGTCGTATGAACAGTTTGTATTACAAATGAACTTCATGTTGGGTCTAGTTTTGAAGGAAAATGAACATTTTGTTAGGCCCATGGTATTGGACCCATTTAAGGTATTTTAAAGCCCATAGGAGTAAGGCCAATTAATATGTTCTAAGGCCATGTGACTAGGCCATTTGATGTACCATAAGGCCTAGGGGTTCAGGCCCATTGAACTCATATAATGCCTAGGGGTTAAGGCCTATTTTGCGTTCATATGGATTCAATTGGTGTGACCCATTCGACCCATGAGTTAAGCTCATTTGACGCAATGCTAGGCCTACGGGTTTTGACCCATTGCAATGTACACAAGACCCATTAGTGTGGTCCATTTATATGGCTCATCTGATGACTAAAAGGCCCATAAGATAAGGCCCATTTGATATATATGCAAGATCCAATGGGGATAACATACGGTCCATTGCAATGTGTAAATCCATTACAGACTAAGTACTGACGTTTACAAAGATCGTGCCTAGGATGTAATGTTGGTTTGACGTCCACATTGCGAGTGTAATGCTGGTTGGATGTCCACATTACGACTCTCCTTAGGGCCCATTATTGGGCCGTACTTATTGTGTATAGGCCGTCCAGGCCCATCTGCGTTCTAAGGACGGTTCATCATTCATGTACATGTTTAGTATAATTTCATGACTCATGATCATACGCATCATATGCATGCTTGATATGAGGATTGACTGATCATAGCATATGCCTTCGGGCAGGTTGTTTATGGGCTCCCGGTTAGGCGGTGTTGCCCTACATGAGCGCACGGTATGCGCAGGATTGGTTGCATGACTGGATAGCGTGATTCATGCATTCCGCATTTGTGTGACATGGTTATTGTACGCCCTAGCGACATCAGGGCTGTAGCCTCCACAGACGCATCGTGGTTGGCAGGATTTTGGATACCGAAAAATCTTGTTCTACATGGGGTACCATAGATATCCCTGGGTGAAAGTTCCTAAACCCTTATGGTACCAAGAGGTTGCTCCAACGTCTAGACTGAGTGGGTAGATGAGCGCTGAGTGCCGAATATCAGTTGGCTGTGCTCTCCACTGTGTCGTGGTCGGTTGGAAGGGGGTGCGGCCTTACCCGCCCGAGTGTAGGAGGCAATTGCTAGGCTGAGTTTGACCAGCTCGAGGAATGGGTCCGCTATCGACGAGTCGCGCCCGATATTGGCAGACGGATAGTGTGGTCTCTTCCACTTACCTTATTGCGCGCGATGTGGCGGCAATCTGGTTTAGAGTGTACTAGACCCTGGTGATATTCTATACTTTGAGCTGTATTGATGTGTGGACATTGATGAAGATTGTATGCTTGAGTTGCATTATACATTGCATGGCCTTGGGATGGCCGATACCATTCATGTCTTGCATCGCATAAGCCTTGGTACGGCTCATGATAGTATGGTTCCGTCCGCATATTCCGCATTACTCTAACATTGCATGTTCATATTACTACCTTGCGCACACACTTTCACCACCCTCTAAGCTTTCTGTAAGATTATGCACGACCGTTGCGTGCAGGTGACGTTGGATCACAGCAGCGTTGAGGCAGGAGCACGTTGCTGATCATTTTGGAATTTTTCTGTTATTTACCATTGTATTTCCCTTTATGCCCATTGTACTTGTAAAGTTTTTGATCATAGTGGAAATGTAATGGATTTCTTGGTTGTTGTTTGTGGGTTATGCCTTTGGTTATGCTTATTACGAATCAGACTGACATTGAAAATCCTCCTCGTAGCATCCCAGGATCGGAACCTGGCGAATGGGAGCTAGGAGCCGAGAATGGGGTTCTACGGAGGCTGTCGGCGCCGGATTCGGCGATCGGGAATTCTGTGAGCCCGGTTTCCGAGTTTGGGGCGTGACATCCCGTTAGGGGGAGTGAGTTAGACTCGAAACTGGCCCCCTTCATGGATATCCGCCAGTTCTTGTCAGTAGTTTCCGTTAGGAGGAACCTATATTGTAACATGATTGTTATGATGTGTTGAGTAGAGATGTGCGGGAGGGTTGCTCCCGTTTGCTGGTTGCTGTTGATCTTGTGCCTACTCTTCTGAGAGAGAGAGCACAAAATTTGCTGAGGAATGAGGGAGAAGACATATAGAGTCTGAGGGAGTGAACTGTTTTGTACACTAAGCTGCGTTGCCTGTGTGTTTGGTGTAGCATTTGACACTAGGCGGTGCAGTAGCTCATGCACTGCTCGTAGATTTTGGGCCATTTCTTGCATGGTGGTGTTGGCTTGTGGGTCCACCAGAGCTGTTGGTGGTGGTAGCGCGGGTGCTGGTGTAGGTGCGGGTGCTGATGTTTTGGGAGCTAGCAGAGCTGCCGGCTATTCTTCATGGATAGCTTGAGAGGTCATAACCGCGTGGGATCGGGTGGTCATGGTTCAGACCTAAGCCTAAACAGGTGCAAGCCAATGACTTTTTTTTTGTGTTTTTGTATGAATGCAAATGATGATTTCTCTCGAGCCACATACTTTCGAGTCAGGTTGGAGTCGTCATTCTGTATACACTAAAAATTGGAGCCCACGCTGATTTTATATTCGTAAGGGTTGATTAAGGGGTGATAGGTTAGTTATGGATGTTGGATTCGCCACTTGCCGAAAAATCTCAAAATCTCGCAGTCGATTAGAATCAAGAAATACGTAAGGTGAGAAAAATTCGAAGATTTTTCCACATTAAATTGACTCCTGGTCTACGATCCGATATTCCGGGTAAGGGACCTCGGTTACAGAGAGGGAAGGTGTTAGGCACCCTCTCTGCCCGTACAAACATACTGTCTTTACTTTGTGTGGCAAAACAATCTCAAGGGATAGATGATGTGGTCGGGATTGGACTAGGCACACACGTGGATTTCGATAATGCTTATGCAAAGACTAAAAAAGGACTAGATCACTAGAAATTTCTTATGTGACAAGATCCGATATATGGCAAGCCACAGAGCATACGTTCACTAGAGACTAGGGAAGCGTGGAGGGTTGAGAAGGGAGTAAATGTCATGATGGATGCTTGTAGAATGAATGGGTCTTTGGCTTAATCTCTGAGTAGGCTAGGATGTGGGTTGAACCATGATCAACTGGGCTAGGTTGGGAGGTTAGGACGGTTAGGAAGGCAAGGAGTGGGCTAAGAAGGTGGCTAAAAATCTAGACTTTAAGGCTTGGGAGCACCTCCTCACCGTCACTCTCTTCCTCTCTCTCTCTACCTCTCACTCTCCTTCTCACTTAAGCTTGTAAGTGAAGAGTTGTTGATTTAAAAATGTGAAGAGGAGATGGCTATTTATAGCCTTCTCCAATGACATTGTTATAATTGCTGGGTTTGAGAGGGGTAAAAGATGAGGTGGCAAGTTGTGATTGGTTGTGAAGAGAGGAATGTTACATGACACTCTCTCATTGGCCATAGGGAGCGGTAAAATGGTAAATAGCAAAGGTGAAAGGGATAAATTCTGAAGAAAGTTGACTTTTAGATGCTGAAACAGCTGTCCACACACGGACCGCGAGGGGCGGCACTTGAAGTACTGCAGGCGGCAGTTAGACTGCCGCCTGGGCCTCGTTCGGGCCGGGCTCGCCCGTGCGGGTTTTGTATGTTGTGTGGATTCGCCTAGAAGTCTCCTTTTGGAGTTTTTGGCTCAGAAAAAATGAATTTTGACTTAGGTAAAAGGGGGTCTTGGTTAGGATGTAGGGCATAGGCGGGGTTGCATGTGTGCTGAATGGTTTGGATCGTGATTTTAAGTTGTGGATTGAGGACCCTTCGAGATAAATTTTTATCTTAAAATTTATGTTTAGGTTGCAATTAAGGTTTGGTTCAGGGTATGCTCATGGTTCAGGGTATGATCATGCTTGGGTGAAGTGTCTACAATATTGAAGAGTATTCGATTTGTATCGAAGGTATTTTCTTATTGCTACGGATTAAAATTGTAGCCATAACTGTAGTCTGTGCAATTTTTTAAAAATTTTATTTTTTACATGGAGAACTTTATTTTGCCTATAATTTTCTCTAATGCATATTTATATAAATACGTATATATAAGCATATAAATTTTTTTTCTCTCTTTTTTTTTTTAAATTTCTTTATTTATTCATTTAATAAGAATATCTTCTAAACCAAAATTAGTTACTTGACGTACCCTATATTATTTGGGGTAGGAGAAGCTACTTTAGCCAACCAACCTGGTTATTTTCCAAGATTCCATCAGGTCAATGATTCAAAATCCATTTCATTCACTTCGCGGTCAATTTTAATTAGTTCACGGTTAATTTCATTCATTTCATTTAGTTCGCGATCAATTCCATGCATTTCACGGTCAATCTCAACGATTTCCCTTCACTTCATGGTCAATTTCATGCATTTCATGGTCAATTCCATGCATTTCATAGTCAACTCCCTTCATTTCATGGTCAATTCCATGCATTTTACGGTTAATTCTGGCGACTCCCCTTCGCTTCATGGTTAATACTCTTTACTAAAATGGTCAATTCCATGCATATCGAAGGACATATCGAAAAAACAAGGGCTACGGTTATAACTACGGTTATAATCCTTAGTGATAAGAAATCCAACTTTCAGAAATCACATTTCTAAAAAAGCAGGGCCATTTTTGACCTTTGGCAAGTTATCAGTACATATAGGGATTATTTTCACGAGGTAAAAAGAAGTGGGCCTAAAAATGTAAATAAGCCATGAATGGGTTGAACAGTTATAAATTTCTCTTATTTTTGTACCATACATGATCCAACAAAATGGATAAACCGATTAGACTTCTCACAACCATCAAGGTCGGCCCGGTCGACCCAACTTCCCGTCCCACGAAGTTGTGGGAAAGGCCTGGATGGAAATCCGCGTCCAAAAAAGCATGAGCCCTGCAAAACAGCAGCAGATTAGGTGTTCCCCGGATTACACTTTAGTGAGTGTTATCCTCACCGTCCATTTTTTTTTCAGCTCAAGCTAAGAGGTTATACCAAAAACTAAGTAGCAGGTCCAAGCCTTCGGTGGACCAAACCACTAGAAAAAGTGGTAAATGATAATTAAAAGCTTGCTGTGGGCCACAAAAGTTTTTGATCAAGCATATCTTTGTATATTTCCTTCATCCATGTTTAATTGACCTTATCAATGCGTTGGATGACAAATAGCCACTAAAGATATGCTTATGGTGGGTCTTTGGAAGTTTTTAATGGTAAGTATTCGATCAATATCATTTCCGGTAGTGGGGTTCGCCTGAGATTTAGATGTGCTTAATTTTTGGGACCAAGAGCTAAAATGAGATGGAAAACGGATGAACGGTGTGGATATTAAACACATAATCAACGTCAGCCGTAAGGTAAGGGTAACATCCACCAACGAATTTTCGATAACACTTAATCCGCTCGCAAACAAAACTCACCAATCATGTCTCACCACACGTCATGGCACCACACACGGAGGAACGCGGATTTCCTGCGAAAGCTTAACTAGAGATCATGTGCTGGAACGTGAGGTGGAACTTTCCATGATGTTTATGATAAACTCACCCACCTATCTATTTTTGCAAGCTCATTTTAAGAGATGCCATGAAAATAAGGTGGATACAAAACTCAAGCAAGCCCATGGTAATAAAAAGTGGGGATATAATAACCACGTTGAAGCATTTAGGTTGTCACAAAAGTTTCATATTAGAATAAGTTCTTTGTTTTTTTCACCTCACCTAAAACTGACTTTTAAAACTGCTTGGGTGACATACAAACGTCAAGGTGGAGCCTAGGAAGGTATAAGGCTTGGCCAATGACCCTAACATGTTAGCCGGTATGAAAGCTCTGTGAGTCTCACTATGATGTGTCTATTTTATACGCACTGTCCTTATAATTGGTCAGCTCATTTTAGAACATGAGCCCAAAAATGAGGCAGATATTAGTCTCAAGTGGACCACGTTACGTTGAAATAGTGTTGACTGAATGTCTATAGCTTATTGTAATCTTTGTTTTTCATCTAACTTATTAATTTGATCACAAAAAAATAGATAAAGGGAAAACACAAATATCAACTTAATTAAATCAAAACTTCCATGGCCCTCAAAATATTTTTAATAGTAAGCATTTAATCCTCAATGCTTCCCGTGATATGGTCCATCTGGGATTTGGATTTACCTCATTTCTTATATAAACTGCTCCTTAACTGGGAAAATGTATGGACAGCATGATAAAACAGATAAATCATGGTGACGATCAAAGACCTCGAGTCATTAGCCAAACGGTGCCCTTTCTAAAGCTGGGTGGGGCCACTGACATGGTTGTGAGAAATTCATCCAGTACATCCATTTTCACACCATGTCAGGACACGATCTCAAAATAAAATAAAATCCAGGGTGGCAACGATAAAATCCCTGAATATTGTGGATCCTAACTGTGGGGTCCATTGTGATATATGTATTATACATCCCTACTGTCCATCTCTTTTCACAATTCATTTTAAGCATGATTTAAAAAATGAAGCAGATCCAAATCTTAAGTGGACCACACCACAAGGTGAATGGCCATTAAAAACTTCTCATGGGACACAAAAAGTTTTGGATCTAGCTGATATCTGTGTGGTCCCTTCATCCTGGTCTCTGTGACCTTATCAACCGGCTGGGTGGCATATAAACATTCTGATGGCCCACTGAAACTTGTTAGTGGTGGGTATTCAATCACTACGATTTCCGATGGTGTAGTCCACTTGAGATTTGGATTTGCTTAATTTTAGGAGCCTTCAAGGTATTAAAATAGATGGACCATGGGATGTACGCACATACATCATGTGGGCCCACAACCAATGTGACCGACGGAAGTCATGTCTTAAAGGGTGCAGACTTAATAACAAGAAAAGCAGACTTTTAATGCAGGGAGTAAACTTTGCATGGTCCACCTTGATGTATATATCTTAGATATGGCATATACATCAAGGTGGACCACATCATAGGAAATAATGTGAATTTAACTGCTCATTGAAACATGTATTTTGCCCTGAAAATGATAAATTTCTAAGACTTGGATGGCCCACTAGCACAAGATCAATGACCAATAATTTTTAGCCATTGATTTACATGGACAATGTTTAAACAATGATGATTATCATTTTAAAGTAATTATAGTAATGTAATTGACAAATCAATTATTTTAAGGTATCATTAGTGGTCACGTGTCCAATAGATTAACAGTTTAGTGACACATATGTCACACACGCAACTCTTGAAATGATTTCATATATAATCCAAGCTTTTAAGGGGATTTCAAACCTCCTCTTTAGAGGTAATTGGAAACTCCCATCTACTTTATACTGTCAAATAATGAGGGGATTTAAAATCACTGATTGTTTGGCAACATAAAGTAATTGAGAGTTTCAAGTCCCCTCAAAGAGGGGTTTGAAATCTACGACGAGAGCTTGGATTATACCTAAATTTAATTCAATAGATATGTAATTGTGTGTCACCGTACTATTATTATATTGGGCACATGACTCACTAATGATATTCAGAAGTAATTAAATTATCAATGACATTACTATTAATTACTTTATTATATTAATCCGTACCATTCAAACATTGTCTATGTAGATCAATGGTCAAAATCATTGGTTAGTCAGTCAGACATGATCTTTTGCCAATGGTCCATCTAAGGCGTGAAATTTCATCATTATTGGGCAAAACATATATTTTAGTGGGTTTAAAATCATTGGTTAGTCAATCAGACATAATCTTTTGCCAATGGTCCACCTAAGGCGTGAAATTTCATCATTATTGGGCAAAACATATATTTTAGTGGGTTTATTATAACCGTTGAGTCAAACACTACATATGTCACCAATTAGAGATGAAAGTTGATTCAAGCTCCAATTAAACCTACCATGTATGACTACTTTTGGATTAAAGTTGATCGCCAATAATAAGAGAATTTCGAATCAAGAGGATCCAAATCAATGCGCCCAGACACGCAGAGGCTCATGCCTTAAAAAAGAAGAATACGGATCGTCTATTTGCGACAAGCAGAAACATCGTGATTGTTGGAATCTAATCGGTCGTATTATTGTACACCGTCATTGCTGACTGCATGGACCAATGACGGTACAAAAGACAGAAAAGTCATGCTTTTGGCAAATAGATGACCCGGACTCAGTTGGACGCGTGGATAAGACACGTATGTCCACGGTGGATCGCACGTCCCAAAACACATACAGTACGATAGGCCCGCAGAAGTTGGGCCACGTGTGCTTTAAGGATAATTCCGGATTCAAGTGCTGCCGGGAATCCGCTTCGCGATACTTCTCGTTGCTGCTACAGCCAATGAACCGATAACATCTTCTGCATGACTGCCACGTGTCATATCCGTTCACGAAAAATATTTCTAACCCCCCCTCACATGGGCGGAGAGAAAGCCCAGCCACTAGAAAGTTAGCACGGGAAAGTTACCAGGAACAGCTGGTGCAATCGCGTAGTAGGCTATATTCCTATACGTATCCGTATGTCGGTGAGGAGTCAATGGACTTTGCTTTTGAAATATCACACGAGTTTCGGATGACCTTGGACGTCCATGTCTGACCTTCAAACCGACGGTAGTAACAAAATGGTAAACTTTAAAAACAGTGTTAAATCTGAACGGTTATGATTGTCGGATAACTTTGCATTTCCAATATATTGCCATACAAATCAAGCTCCCTAATTTGGATGGTCACGATTTGCTTCTCAGATTTAGGGCACGTTTGGGAGCGTGGATTTGTAACCCCTCGGATTCAAAACCTCATGATTCGCTATCCTCACGGTGTGTGTGAATCAACTTTGATCCAAAAGTAAATATCCGTGGTATATTTACAAAGATTTGAATTTAATTATTAAATTAACTTTAACTTTAATATCTTTAATTAGTAAGATAGGTAATTTTTGATATAATGATCGTGATAAGCCCACTAAAATATATACTTTATCTGAAAATGATGATATTCTAAGTCACGAGTGTGGCACGAGCACAAGATTATATTTGAGTGACTAATCAATGATTTTTAATCATTAATTGACATAGACGATGTTTTGATGGTGTTGGCCTGTGTTTGAATGGTACCGATTTACATTAATAATATTTAGATAATATTGATCATCTTGAGTGACCCATGTACCCAATATAATAATAATGTACAATGACACAGCATGTTACACTAACAACTAATGAAATATTTTTAGGAATAATTCAAGCTCCCACCGTTGATTGCAAACCAAAAAGGGAAATGGAAACCCTGTGAATTTGAGACCACTTACTTTATGCTGTCAAACGATCATGAGATTGAAAACCTCCCTCCAATCTCCTCTAATCCATGGTGCGAAACTACTCCTAAAAGATCATCATCCGTGCAGATGGCTGCACGGTATTCGATTGCTCTGGTCTCCCCTCCAAAGAGAAAGGACACCATACCTTACCCCAAAGCTCGGACGCGGATCGTGGGGATGAGGCCCACCTTTTACCATGGTGTGAAGACTTTGCGGTTCCAACCTTGATATATACGTTTTATTCCTCTGTTCATCCGTTTTTTCCAGCTCATTTTAAGGGATAAGGTAAAAATTGAAATATATCTATAGCTAAAACGCCGTGGAAAAAATGACTTCCACCGTTGAAACTTTCCTAGGCCACATGGTAAAAATTGAAATATATATATAGCTAAAACGCCATGGAAAAAAGGGTGATAATGATTTCCACCGTTGAAACTTTCCTTAGGTCACATGGTAACTTTTACTTGTCATCCCATCGAGTAATAATATTATACAGGCTTGATGAAGGAAAAAAAAAGAGAAGAAGAAATAGCAGCTCCATCGAAAACTTCCGTAGGCCCGAGAGGTTTTCAATGGCAATTTTTACTGTTTCCAGCGGTGTGGACCACTTGAATTTTTTGTATATTTAAATTTCGATATCTTATCTTAAAGTGATTTATTAAAACGGTCGGACGGAGCGAATAAAATACGTTAATCACGATGGGGTTCATAGAGTCTCCACATCACGGTAACGGGTGATGAGCGCACAATTCGCGTCCTCTCCAAAGGTCTCGACACGTGTCGTTCATTACGTGGGCAGTTCTTATTAGATGGACGGAGCTGTAAAACACCGCTGGAGCGGATTTGGTGCAGCCCCGGCCTACCGCATAACGGTGCGACCCTTACCGTAGGGCCAACCATGATGGATATATTATATATCCATAGTCAATCACCCCGGCCTACCGCTTTTTTTTTTGAGATTATTTTTATTTCATGAGCCCAAAAAAAAAGCAGATCCAACGAAACAGTGGTGATTGACTATTAATAAGCCACAAAATTTTCTCGGTAGGTTGGATGGCAAATAAGAATTACGAAAGTTAAGGTGGGCCATCAGAGGGTTTTAATGGTAGGGCGTTTAATCGCTACTGTTTCCTATAATATGGTCCATCTGAGATTTGGATGTTCTTCAATTTAGAGGATCACGCCCTGAAATGATATGAAAAAACCGATGGACGGCGTGGATTTAAAATATATACACCTTACCCGTTGGTAGGGGCTGCACCTAATCCGCTTACCCCGGGATAGGCTGTCTTCATGCTACGGCATATCTTTCGCCGTCCATCCGAGAAATAGGCAGAAATCGCAGCCGCACGTCCTCTCGATCGTCCAATTGCCGACACGTAGCAAGGGACACGTGTCAATATTTGGACGCCAGAAGCAGATATTAAAAAAAAAAAAAAAAAAAAACAGCTTTTATCCTATCCTATAAAATGAAAAGCTCCGTGCTCTCTTTTGTTCTTCACCATCCAAACGATCGTCCTTTTCTCCGCTCCAACAAAAGAAGAAGACAAAAGTTTTCTCTCCCCCTCTTGATCACGACCGTCCATTTTTAGTGTTTAATGGATATGGCTTTGGGCCTTTCTCACCAGATCGGATCTCTCTGTGGGACACCGCTACCCACTTCGGAACCAGGCAGCGTCTCCGGCGACTCAACGACCGTAGCCCTGTGGAAATCCCAGACACCGAACCTTCGCTGCCGGATCAAAGGAGGCTCAGACGTCGACGCGCTTTCTCCGCCGGTGAGCCCCTGCCGTACGCCGTCGCCGGTGCTCGGCGGGATGCGGCCGGATTTGTCAGTGGCTTGTCAGGCTTTCGCTACCGATGTGATGCCTGCGGAGGAGATGTTGGACGGGGTGCTCAGGGAGTACAGGGAGGGGGGTGCGCAGGTTAAAAGGAAGGGGGTACCGGTTTACGTGATGCTGCCGCTGGACAGCGTGACGATGGGGAATACGATAAACAGAAGGAAGGCGATGAACGCAAGCCTGCAGGCGCTAAAGAGCGCTGGGGTGGAAGGGGTGATGATGGACGTGTGGTGGGGATTGGTGGAGAGGGAAGCACCAGGGACCTATAATTGGGGTGGTTACGCGGAGCTTATGGAGATGTGTAAGAAGCACGGCCTCAAGGTGCAGGCGGTCATGTCCTTCCACCAGTGCGGCGGCAACGTCGGTGATTCTGTCACGTGCGTACGATAACCTACTTCCTCTTATCTTGCGCCTTTTTTTTTTTTTTTTTTTAAAATATATTTTATTTTAAATCTACGCTGTCTCTTTCTCACCTCTAATTTTCTATTATCTAAAATCAGCTAGATGTAAGATAAATTTGCAGAGACTAAAAAATGGGTAAAATCTTGCCTATGATGACAAAAATGCCCTTGGGCTTAATAGCTATTGACGGATATGCTTTTGAAATGAATCTCCTTCTACTTGTCGTTTTTTCAGTCTCTCTCTCTCTCTCTCTCTCTCTCTCTATATATATATATATATAGTAATTTAGTAAATTTTCAACTGAATAAGGGGTATTTGCGCATTTTGTTTTTGTTTTTGTATTTTTTTTTTTTTAAAGTTTGATAAGCGAACCTGCGGTACGTGAGTGTTCCGACAATGGCCCAATGGTTATGTAATCCAGACCGTTGGTCTGTCGCATCCGACCGTGGATGGACTATGCCCCATGAATATTCTGCTAGAAGGTATAATCTTAGCCGTTAGATTTATGGGGATTTGAAAAACAAGTTCCGTGTTGAACTGAAAGAAGTCCAGATATTAATCGAGGGAATCGAGATTTAGTACATGAACCATTCCACAATGGGGCACAACAAACCGATGGTCTGGATTGCCCAACCACGTGCCCCACTTCCAGAATTAAAAAATGGGGCTCGAGATCTGAACGGGCACGTGCAGGGACCCAAAATCTCGGATCCTGTCCGTACGTTTGAGTTCACGTGTTTAACTTGGAAATTCTATTAGAAATTCAGTATCTGTGGCGCGTTTCTAGAGAGGCAGGTTCACGTTAGCAAGTGTTTATGTTGACGCCCGATTTGCGCTGCTGTGTGTGCAGTATCCCCCTACCAAAATGGGCGGTGGAAGAGATCGACCGGGATCCGGATCTTGCGTACACGGACCAATGGGGAAGGAGAAACTACGAGTACGTGTCCCTCGGCTGCGACACTCTCCCTGTGCTCAAGGGTCGAACCCCAGTCCAGTGCTACGGTGACTTCATGCGTGCTTTCAGGGATAATTTCAAACACCTTTTGGACGATACCATTGTGGTAAGACATTTCATCCACTAGTATGATTTATATACACAGGCATACTCTTTCGCTACTCCCTCTTGTATCTATATTATCAAATTGTTAGTTGCACATGTTAAGTACTTGGACTCGTCCAAATGATGGGCCACCATGCAAAAAATGCAATTTTGCAATCCTTAAAAGAAGGACAGGAATATTAGATTCACCGTTTGATTAGTGCATTTTATCACTGTTCGTTTTACTCTTGGAATCTGAATGGATTCCATTGGTGCAGGGCTGAATTTGTATTTGGGTCATGAGAATGTATGGTAAATGAATTTCCATGGGAATCTAATTTTCAAATTTTAACTCTTTTATAATTCCTTTATGATGGGTCGCAACATTTGGTTCCATTAACGAGGAGCTGAATTTGTGTCTGCGTCACTGTCGGATAGGGTGGAAATGGAAATTCAATTCCCAAAATTCCTTTTGTGATTTTCATCTTTAAGATGAGCTATAAGAAAAGACTTTATGACCTATGGTCTGATGGAAGTTATGGCCCTCAATAGAGTGGAATGTTGGAAATGGATTCAGGTAGCCAACCCCAATTAATTGGGGTAAGGCTTAGATGATTGTGATGATCTTTGAGCTGGGTTGCAGGGTTGAAAAACATAAAAAGCCTCTTCTTTACTAGAAACTCTTTACTAAGTATAGTAACATTGATAAAAACCAAAAATGTAGAAACCGAAATTGGAATAAACACACAAACTGGATTCTTAGAATAGATTCCCATCCCAAGCACAAAAGCTGTATTCTTAGAATAACTTTTTGGTACCAAACACACAGACAGAATCTGTTTTCCCTGTAACAGATTTCCCTTTTTAAGATTCCAGGGAGGCAAGTGGCCTAGTGGAAGTGGTATGTTCTTGAAAGATTCTAATTGCTATAACCCCTGTAAGCAGGTTGGGTATGGGCTAGGAATTTTAGTTCCACAGATTGAGTCTGGACCCCAAATTTGGGCCTTACTGTTAATTTGGCTGCATTTGGACCTAGCATGCTAGAGCCCAACTACCTCACCTAGCCCAATTGCCTGCATATGTTTGATTGAATTATTAATATGATATTGCTACTGTCAACATATTATTATTGTTATGATTATTTATCTGTACATGGTTGAATTTGGTTTGGATTCAAGCTGGGAGGGCCTGAATTCGGGCTGCTTTCAGGCTCCAGCCTGGCTTAATGAGCTTAACATGTTTGCGGACTGGACTGGGGCCTCTTTTTCCCTGCAGTGGGCTGCAGATGGACCCAGCGATTCCTGCACATCTAGGCTTGTGCTGGATTTGGGCTTGGGTTCTCACCAGTTGGCCCTCTGGCAATGAACCCATTCGGGCCTTCGGCTAGGGCCACAACCGCTGACCCAGATCTGTTCAAAATGCCTAGAGAGGAGAGGCCTGTGGGTTGATAACTTGGGCGAGATAAAGAAAAGGGTCTCCTGGGATCCTATCTTTTGGTAAAATTACAGCTACGGTAGTTTATTCATTGGGGCCCAGTAAAAAAAGAAAAAAAGAAAAAAAATAAACAGAAAGAACGAAAAAAGAAAAAAGAAAAAATCAGGCTATGTCTCGACAGACCGTGGCTACAGCCCATAGCCCATGGGAATTTGCTAGCCAAGATGCTACTGGGCCAGATAATGTGGTTCACAGTAGGGCTGTCAATGGGCCGAGCTGAGGTCAAGCAATATCCATTTGAAATAAGCCCTGCCTGCAAGCCCAGTCCTAATGGTTCAAAGCCTGTAGGAAGTGGATTCAGGTCAGCCCTGCTTAATGAGGTCTGGATCAACAATGCGTCTATGTAGTATTGAAGGGTAAATGTGCTTTATACACATGATCTTTAGCCTTCTGTAACAGTAGTTTCTGCCATTGTATGGTTGGTACCTCTCCCTGTTTGATCTCACAAGCTAATGTGGTTGGGATCTTGTGCGCAGGAAATTCAAGTAGGAATGGGCCCAGCTGGTGAGCTTAGATATCCTTCATATCCAGAGCTGAATGGGACATGGAAATTCCCTGGCATTGGAGCTTTCCAATGCCATGACAAGGTATATATACATACACATGCAAGAGAAGCTCAATGGTTCTTGTAGCTCATATGTTCATACTCTGACTGTTAAGTACTGATGTTGTTGTGGGCATGTGATGCAGTTCATGCTCAGTAGCTTGAAAGCTGCTGCTGAAGCCATAGGCAAGCCGGAATGGGGAAATGGAGGTCCGACTGACGCGGGTAGCTACAACAATTGGCCTGAGGATACCCCCTTCTTCTCCCGCGACGGTGGTTGGAACAGCACCTATGGCGAGTTCTTCCTCACCTGGTACTCCCAAATGCTACTCGAACATGGGGAGCGAATCCTTTCTTCAGCGGTGTCGATCTTCCAAGGCTCCGGTGTCAAGATATCAGTGAAGGTGGCAGGCATTCACTGGCACTATGGCACCCGTTCTCATGCGCCTGAGCTCACTGCCGGATACTACAACACCCGCCTGCGTGATGGGTACCTCCCAATTGCACGCATGCTGGCCCGCCATGGCGCAGTATTCAACTTCACCTGCATTGAGATGCGGGACCACGAGCAGCCCCAGGATGCACAGTGCGCGCCGGAGAAACTGGTCCATCAGGTGGCTCTCGCTACACGTGAGGCGGGTGTCCCGCTCGCAGGGGAGAATGCATTGCCTCGGTACGACCAAACTGCCCATGACCAGATCCTACGTGCATCGTCGCTGAGCATTGGTGGTGGGGATGGGAAGGAGGACCGGGAGATGTGTGCATTCACGTACTTGAGGATGAGCCCCAACCTGTTCCAGCCCGACAACTGGAGGCAGTTCGTGGCATTTGTGAAGAGAATGGGAGAAGGGAGGGAAGCGAAGCGGTGCCGGGAGGAGTTGGAGCGGGAAGCTGATTCGTCCGTGCACGCGACGCAGCCTCTGGTGCAAGAGGCTGCTGTTGCTCTGATGAGCGGCTGAAGCGAAGGCTTCTGTACATGTTATCTTCGCCGGTAATCTTCTCCCCCTTCTTTTTTCTTCTTCTAGTGGGCCTGACCAATACAATAAATGGAGGTCACGTTTATTATTTTCTTCCATACTATTGTGGTATTGGTCAGTGAGAAGAAGGGATGATCATGGACGGTGGAGATTAATAGATTGTGAGTAGGTATATGTAGAATATGTTATAACGTAAAAGAAGCCCAGATTCTTTTCTAAAATACGCGGGCTTTCTAATGCCAAAACTGATGTTGTAGATCTTCCCTTTATTCTTCTGAATGAAATAAATACTAGTATTCCTAAGAAATTTCCTATCATGGGACATCCAAAGTAGTGCGTTTGGTTGCACTGCTGACTTGAATTGCGATTTAATCCCTAGCATTCTTATTGAGTGTTGAAGGTCTGGGATTCAAATTGCAATCGTATGGGTGCGTTCGGTAACACCCACCAAAAAAAGCTACTACTGGCAGCGAGAAGCTGCTATCAAAGGGCATCCGATTAGTTTCTAGTTGGTATTGGATGGAATGTGTTTTGCATTTCCTTCACATGTAACATCCAAACACAGATTTTCTCTTGAAGAATAAGGCAGGAATTCCTTTCTTTATGTTGTTTGAAAAGCCTGACCTTAGTTCGGTAGAGAAGTACTCATGGTACAGGATGAGATTATTCAGCTTCCAGCCGTCCAATCTGTTGAGGATCCTCTGCTCTTAATCTAAGGCCTTTCATATGTGCATCCATTGACCTTCAATTATAAGGAGCTTGTTTAGCTAATTCTTTCCATTTATTTTGTAATCAATATTTATGTGTAATTACTATATTATACAATCTTAAAATGAATATATATGAAAAGCTCTCACCACTCAAGAGAGGTGGTTTTCCAAACATTCTAACAATCCAAGAGAATTGGACCACACCATCTAGTCTCATTTGTTGGTTTGTACATTTGACTCGATCTCAACCGTCCTGCTTCTTAGTAAAAGATGTTTGGATCAGAGCATAATCATACCCGACAGGTAATCCCAACCATCGATTGGTGGATTTCAGTGCACAGCCTCCCTGTTCATTATATATCCATCAACGTGTTGAATCCAGACTATGGCTGGTTGTGGTAGGATCTGAAAGTTGTTTGGGATCCAACGGTCTTTACACGTGGTGATCTGGCGATGCATGCGAGCCCTATGTGGGGGCTACACGGACTAAACTGGATGTCATAATGCACCTGTTTCTTGCAAGTGGGGGCCGTGGTTAGTTGACGTTACATGATGTCATTATGGGCCCCTTCAAATTAAGATGGCGAAAGACTCAAAACTCTCGGAAGGTTTAGCCATCAAATCTTTTGTATTTTTCTCTTCAAACCCAATTTGTGGGCCTCCGATCAAAGGGTTCAGAACCTCTAATATTGTTAAGTATTGTGGAGAATGTCACATTTCCAGTAGGACCCAGAAGATTGATTGAACGATTCTAGTCACTGACTAACAGATACTGGTAACCGTTCATTAGATGTCCAATCAGCTGTATTAGAACTTTTATCTTGGGTATAACATTTGGTTTAGTAAGACATTGAAAATAGGCCCAGTGCTTGGGACGGTTTGATTCGAGTTATATGCCCACCAAATTGCACATTTCCGTGGTGGAGAGCGTGGGCCCGTAAGTTTGTTCAATGGGCAGGAGGGCCCAAATTCATCAATTGCTGAGATTGGGCATTAGTGCCGGCTAGCCCATTTAGCTTCTTGGGTCAATTCATCAGTTGCTGAGATCGGCTTGGCCGTGCCGGAAGAATGAAGGGAATGGGTCCAGGAACATCATTGAGAATTACCTCAAAGCCGTGCCCGCTTGGCCGTGCCGGAAGAATGAAGGGAAAGGGCTCGTGTCACACGTGCAATACCCGGAAATTGGGCCAGCGTTTCATCAGGGGAACCACCTATCTTTCTTTTTTTTTCACTGTAAATGAGGAACTTCGATCAATCTGTTTTCGACCGTCCATTTCTTCAATAACATGTCGCCCACCAAATCTAGTGTGTGATCTTTGATCTATCCTCCATCTATCCACAAACGGACACATGACTTGGGTAGGCGTACTCGTTGCGGCTAAATTTCATAGAGAGAACCTAGTGCTAAACACGCATGTGTACAAGGCATGCACGCCACCACATGGTGGCAAGGAAGGCAGGCGGAATATTCGAGTCATCTATCCGTTCCACCTGAACTCGCAGATATCGTGGCCTGAAAATACTTGCGTACCGCCTACACCCATTTTCGTCGCACCTATGCGGATAAATGAGATGACGCTGTGTTGACCCACACATTTAACTATGCACGAATTTGCATATCGATGTGTTGGGAGCCTTGCACAAAATCTTAAGATTTAACCTTTCAAAACAAACTAGAATTATGGGATAATAAAGCAATGAAATAAATCAAAACATAAATCACATCACACAAGATATATTTACGTGAAAAATTTTTAAAGATATAAAAATCACGAGACTTCGTACAGATCAACAACCCATTATAAAGTAGAATGTTATAACCTTCTTCACTCATGCAGGAGTGGATAAACAATAAGAGAATAATAAAAAAAAAACTGCAGAGATCTCATCGATTACGAAGAAGTTAAAGCATTGAAATATAGTAGATCACCTCTACGAGCATAACCTCCCTTCCATAAGCTTTCTTTATCTATCTCTCTCTCTCACAATTTTCATAACCCTAAAGCCTTTAAAAAATCCTTACAAAGCTTTAGGTAACCCTCTTGCATTACATCTTGCATATCTTAGAAAAGCCCTAGGGACCCCTATTTATAGTTTAGGCAGCTCCCTTTCACACTCCTTGCGAAACCGTCTCAAATTTTTATAGTCTGCATGTCATGCCCCAAACTTGGAAACCGGGCTCACAAAATTTTCGATCGCCGAATCCGGCGCCGACAGCCTCCGTAGAACCCCATTCTCGGCTCCTAGCTCCCATTCGCCAGGTTCCGATCCTGGGATGCTACGAGGAGGATTTTCAACATCAGTTTGATTCGTAATAAGCATAACCAAAGGCATAACCCACAAACAACAACCAAGAACTCCATTACATTTTCACTATGATCAAAAACTTTACGAGTACAATGAGCATAAAGGGAAATACAATGGCAAAGTACAAAAACTCCAAAATGCTTAGCAACGTGCTCCTGCCTCAGCGCTGCTACGATCCAACGTCACCTGCACGCAACGGTCGTGTATAAGCTTACAAAAAGCTTAGAGGGTGGTGAAAGTGTGTGTGCAAGGTAGTAATATGTACATGCAATGTCAGAGTGATGCGGAATATGCAAATGGAACCATGATATCATGAGCCGTACCAAGGCTATACAATGCCATACATGAATGTATCGGCCACCCCAAGGCCATGCGATGTACAATGCAACTCAAGCATACAGGTCCTCATCTATGTCCACACATTAATACGGCTCAAATATAGGATATCACCGGGGTCTAGTACACTCTAAACCAGATTGCCGCCACATCGCGCGCAATAAGGTAAGTGGAAAAGACCTCACTATCCGTCTGCCAAATATCGGACGCGACTCGTCGATAGCGGACCCATTCCTCGAGCTGGTCAAACTCAGCCTAGCATTACCCCCTACACTCGGACGGGTAAGGCCGCACCCCCTTCCAACCGACCACGACACAGTGGAGAGCACAGCCAACTGGTATTCGGCACATAGTGCTCATCTACCCACTCGGTCTACACGTTGGAGCAACCTCTTGGTACCATAAGGGTTTAGGGACTTTCACCCAGGGATATCTATAGTACCCCATGTAGAACAAGATTTTCGGTATCCAATCCTGCCAACCACGATCTGTCTGTGGAGGCTACGGCCCCGATGTCGCTAGGGCGTACAATAACCATGTCACACAAATGCGGAATGCATGAATCACGCTATCCAGTCATGCAACCAATCCTGCGCATATCGTGCGCTCATGTAGGGCAACACCGCCTAACCGGGAGCCCATAAACAACCTGCCCGAAGGTAAATGCTATGATCAGACAACTCTCACGTCAAGCATACATATGATGCGTATGATCATGAGTCATGGAACTGTACTAACATATTATAATAAAATGAACTATCTTACAATGCAGATGGACCTGGACGGCCTATACATGATAAGTACGGCCCAGTAATGGGCCCTAAGGAGAGTCGTAATGTGGACATCCAACCAGCATTACGCTCGCAATGTGGACGTCAAACCAACATTGCTTCCCAGGCATGATCTCCTTAAACATTGCTACATAATCGGTATTGGGATTACACATTGCAATGGACCTTAGATTTATCCCATTGGGCTTTTCATATATATATCAAATGGGCCATGTCCTATGGGCCTTTCATTCATCAGATGGCCACAAAAATGGGCCACACCATTGGGCCTTAGGTATATTGCAATGGGTCAAACCCGTGGGCCTTGGATTGCATCAATTGGACCTAGTCACAAGAGTCTAATATGTATCAAATGGGTCACACCAATTGGGCCCCCAAATGTAGATCAAGTGGGCCTCAACCCATAGAACTAACATGAGTCAAATGGGCCTAAACCCTTAGGCCTTAATCAAATAAAATGAGCCTAACTCATGGGTCTCAAATAAATCCAGTGGGCCTAATCCCATGGACCCTTTTATAATCAAATGGGTTTAGTCCCATGGGCCTTACAATATATCAAATGTCCTACTTCCATGGGCTTTAAAATTTCACCAAACGGGTCCAAGTACATGGGCCTTGAAGTACATTAAATGGACCTACATCCATGGGCTTAAAAATGCAACTAGTGGGTCCAATTTCAATGGCCTTGGAATACATCAAAAGGGCCTAGTCCTATGGACTTAGAACATAACAAGTGGGCTTAAACCCATAGGCCTTTTACAAGCAGATGGGCCTAGCCCATAGGCCTTTCATGAATCAAAGTGGGCCTAAACCCATAAGCCTTAGATATTAAGTGGGCCTAGTCCTATAGGCTTTACATATCAAGTGGGTCCAAGTCCACCGACCTTATATCCATCAAATGGGCCTAACCCATAGGCCTTTCATGAATCAAAGGGGCCCAACCCTTACATGAATGGCCCACCCAATCGGCAAGTCATGCATTAAAACGATCATCCGAGTGGATGGACGGTCTGGATGCACTACAGGCATCATGGTGGGTCCCACTGTCCAGTGGACAGTGCAGGTAAGGCACATACATTACCCAGGGCCCCACCGTCCGTGGACGGTGGAGGCAGCACGTGTGCAAGGAGGGTGAGTGCCACCGTTCGCCTGGACGGTGGACTACCACATATACAACAACGTGGGTCCCATGTGGGGCCCACCCAGTAATGTTTAAAAGCCATCCGACCCGTTCGTAAGGTCGCTCTGACCTGGATGAAGGGGCAACAAAAATTTCATCTTGATCCAATACTTCTGTGGGCCCCTAAGAGGATTCCAATGGTAGGTGTACAACTCCACTATTCTCTGTGGTGTGGGCCGCCGGAGTACCAGATTGGGTTGAAATTTGGAGGGGGTCCACCTGAAGAGGGGGCCCACCTCATGGACGGCGTAGATGGCATAAAATCATCAGGTGGGGCCCACGGCTGGAGGCCGTGGGTCGGTTGCTGGACACCCGCCCGCCTGCACGCCAGCACGCTGCTGGGTGCAGCGGCTGGCCGCTGACAAGAAAGCAGAGGCTCTGCCTCTTAACGTTTTTTGGGGAAAAATCGTTTTCCTGGGGTTTTTCGTGCGTGGGGCCCGTTGCACCAAAATTCATCCCGACCATAGCGTTCAGCGGCTCGAGGCCGTCCAAATGAGTCCAGAGTTTAGATTTTTTTTTGCTTGGAGGTGAAATAAAATAAGAAACTAGATATTGAATGGTAAGGGCGCAACATTTGACGCTATGGCCCACCAGGTGATTGGATCAGCTCCAAACTTCTACCCAACGACTAAAATGCCGTGGGTAAGAGGATGGACGGCTTGGATCGGACATAAATATCAGGGTGGGGCCTATGCAAGGGAGCCACCAAAGGTTTCTTTCATTCCTTTTCCTCTTTCATTGAAACGTCCAGCGTCTGGGACGCTGGACGGTTTTGATTTTTCTTCTCTTTTTTTTTTTTTCTCTTTTTTTTTCTATTCCTTTGAAAATGGTGGGCCCTGATGAAGTGGGCCACCACATGATGGGTGACATGGGTTTAACTTTTAAGGTGGGCCCCACTTGAATAAAAATAATTATATCAAGGTGGGATCCATTCAAGTGGGCCACCATCCTATAGCATAAAAGAATAAAATAAAATAAAATAAAATAAAAGTAATAAAAGAGAGAGAGACATGGAGAGTGGGACACGGCTTGTGATGGAGGGACCCCGTCATTATGGGCCCTCCCATACATGAAATCATACATCAAATGGGTCATTTTGCACATGTGACCATCAAAACTAAAGATCAACGGTGGGGATCCTTTCCCCACCAATATGGATGGTCTAGATGACCTTTCCAAAAGAAAATAAACATCATGATGGGGTCCATGGAGAATGGCCCCATCATGGAATGATCATGGTGATCCAAGTGGTCCATCGGCCACAAATAAAGGTCCCAAGTGAGAACCACACCATTGATCGGTGGGCCTCACTTGGTCCACCATAAAAATAAGGAAAACTATTCTATAGAGGCACCCACCGTCCGATCTTCTCGCTCCTATGGGTTCCTTGGCACCTTAGCTTTAACTTTAATGGTTAAGATGAAGAATGGAGGATTGAGATGGAAGATTTTGGGGTAGGAAGGTGGGCCACTTGGAGCTTAGGAGCTCTTGCAAATTTCCATACGTATGGAGCTCCTTAGCTTTGGGATTTTTTTGAAATGGGAAAGAGAGAAAGAGAGAGAGTGATGTAAAGGGAGAGAGAGAGTGATGTATGGATGGGTGAGTGATGGTTGTGTAAGAAAAGCTTGACTTTTGAGGCTTTTGTGTAAGAGAGGTATGGGAGATGAAGACTTTTGTGACTTTTTGTGTAAGAGAGGTATGGGATGTGAAGACTTTTGTGGTTGCTTGGGAAAATGGGTGAGAGTAATGTGTACTTGACATGTGATGGGTTGATGGGTGATTGATTGATGGGATTGATGTGATTGATGTGGCACATCGTTGAGATTCCCTTAGGTTTCACAACGCGCGACGTTTTCTCGCACCAAACGTTGGCCCATAACTCTTGATCAGGGTATCGCCTTGGCGCGCGAGTCGCGGTATCGGAACAGCAACGATGGCGCGGTCACTATGGTATTGGTTTCGGGCTGAGTTGACTCGGGTTGTTGGCATATGAATCAGGGTCGCGCGTCGATATTGGTTAAGGGTCGAAGGTCGTCGAAATTCGACTGGTAAGACCGCGGAAGTGTACGAAAAGGTACGGACCAGGATACGGGTCTTACACTGCATGAGATTCGGACTCAAAATCTGCGTAAGCTCGACTAATCGTGCAGAGTCCTCGACCAGTCGAGCAGCACCTTCGACCGGTCGAGTAGCACCTTCGACCGGTCGAGTATATCCCAGGAATGGTCGAGCACATCGAAAATTCAAAACCACAACTCGCTGAAAAACGAGTCGAGCCAGTCCACAACTGGTCGTGCACCAGCCCTCGATCGGTCAAGTGAAGCTCACGATCCATCGAGCATGGGAAAAATCCCCGTCAAATCTCCCCCCTTTTGACACACGAGAAATCCATATTCTTCAAGCCAGCCTGATTTTTAAAAACTGCAAACTTGCCCTTGAGCAAGACCTTAGTTATCATGTCTGATCTATTATTGTCCGTGTAGACCTTCTCAAGCTGTAACACCTTTTGTTCCAAAGTATCCCTGATCTAATGATACTGAATGTTTATGTGTTTCGACTTGGAGTGCTGACTTGGATTCTTGCTCAAGTGTATAGTACTTTGACTATTGCAATAAACCACGTGTTGCTCCCGCTTCAAGTTAAGTTCTTGTAGAAACCTCTTTATCTAAAGCATCTCTTTACATATCTCTATGACTATAACATACTTGACCTTTGTCGTCGACAATGCTATGACCTTTTATACCTTGCTCTGCTAAGAAACTGCTCCCCCTACAAACGTGGACATGAACCTCGATGTAAACTTCCTAGATTCTATGTCACCTGCCATATCTGCATCTGTGTAGCCCTCTAACACAGGTTTTCCGTAACCATAACATAAGCTCAACCTAGATAAGCCTCTTAGATACTGCAGTATCTATTTCATCGCTGCCCAATGCTCTTTAATATGATTGGAAAGATACCGGCTGGCACCATCAACCACATATGCTATTCTTGGGCGTGTACATACCATAACATATATCAAACTTCCTATAGCTGACGCATAAGGTATCTTCTGCATCTCTTCTACATCTACCTTTGTCTTGGGACATTGCTTGTCGCTCAATCTGAAGTGACTATCTAGTGGAGTATTGATCGGCTTCGCTGCATTCATATTGAACCACTATAAGACTTTCTCAATATACCGCAATTATGACAGCCAAAGCTTCCTACTACTTTTGTCACGGGTTATCTTCATTCATACGATTTGTTTGCTAGGCCCAAGTCTTTTATCGTAAATGACTTGCCCAACTCCTGTTTCAGCCTGTCGATCTTCTTGATATATTTTCTCATGATAAGTATGTCATCAACGTATAATAGCAGAACTAAGAAATCACCTTCTAAGAATTTACACATGAACACATAGTGGTCCGACTCCGTTCTGCCATACCCATTCTTCAGCATAAACTAGTCGAACTATTCGTCTAATTGCCGTGGAGCTTGTTTCAGCCCATATAAGCTCTTCCTCAGCCTACACACTATATGTTCATTGCATTTGACTTTGAACCCCTTTGGTTAGTGCATGTAGATCTCTTCTTCTAGGTCACCATGGAGAAAGACTGTTTTAACATCTAACTGCTAATCTCTAGATGCATACTAGCCGCCAATCCAATCAACACCCGTATGGATATCATCTTCACCACTGGCGAGAATATCTCCTCGAAGTCTATGCCTTTCCTCTTTCCAAACCCTTGAACCTCGTCTGGCCTTGAACCTTATCTGCGAATTCTTTTACTCAACCTTTTTTCTAAACATCCACTTGTTGCTCAAAGCTTTCTTGCCCTTAGCCAATTTCACCATATCATAGGTGTGTTTCTTATGCAATGATTTCATCTCCTCTTTCATAGCTTTCAACGACTCCCCCTTATGCTCGTCGGTTAAGGCCTCAGAATAATCTTCTGGCTCTCCCCCATCAGTAACATAATGTACTCATGCGGCACATACCTCTTGGATGACTGTCTGTCCCTAGATGACCTCCTCACCTGTGTCTCAACAGGTGGATCAAGTGGGGGCTGCTCTCCTGGTCCATCTTCTATAGGAACTCCCTCGTCCTCTGTACCTTGTTGTACTCCGCTGTCATCAGGCACCGTGGGAGGAATAACCGGATCCATGTCTTCTAACTCACTTGAACTATGATGGTTCTTCTCTGGCTTACCAATGTCTTTTATACACTGATCTTCAAATAATACCACATCTCTGCACCTGACGAGCTTCTTCTCAGTTGGATCTCATAATCTGTAACTGAATTTTTCATCGCCGTACCCCATGAACACGCACTGCCTGATCTTCATATCGAGCTTGGACCTCTCGTCCTTTAGTACATGAAAGGATGCCTTGCATCCAAACACTATGAGATTATTGTACGATGGATCTTGTCCAGTCCACACATTATCGGGTACTTCTCCATTTAACGGGGCTGTGGAGACCTGTTTATCAAATATACTGTCATGTGCATTGCTTCTCCCCAAAATGTCTTGGGCAAATTTTCATGGGATAATATGCATCTGATTCTCTCAACAATGGTGCGATTCATTCGCTCAGCTACACCATTATGCTGGGGGGTCTTGGGAATCGTTTGTTCATGCCGTGTACCCAGGGACTTACAATACTAGTGGAAATCACTGATGTATTTACCATCATTGTTAATGCAAATACACTTCAATGATCTACCTGTCTCTCTCTCGACCATAACGTAAAACAACTCGAACACACTAAAGACCTCGTTCATGGATTTCAAAGTATAAACTCAAACCCTCCTATATGCATCATCTATAAAAGTGACAAAATACAATGCCCCACCCAAAATTTTTATCCTCATAGGACCACAAACATTAAAATAAACCAAATCTAATGCATGCACTTTATTAACATGAGAAGTAGATTTAACAAATGAAAATCTATGCTGTTTCCCTGATAAACAATCAATACAAGTTTTGAAAGGCATACCTGTTACGTCTGGAAGGAGTCGCTTCCTCGTTAGTACCTGAAGCCATTTTTTACTCATGTGGCCTAGATGCCTGTGCCACATGTCAATAATTGAATCTTCCGCTACGTTCAACCCACCCATGCACACACTGACACTTATCTTGTAAAGGGTGCAACACTTTTTTACTTTGGCTGCGATTAATGAATCCTTGATGAGCTATCAACGCCTATCAGCAAACTGACTTTCATAGTCATCATCATCCAACCTTCCCGTTGACATCAAGTTGAGGCGAAGGTCTGGGATATGCCACATATTCCTGAGAACCAATGTGCAGCCCATATGTAAGACACGTATCCTAGCCTATACTATTCCGTTGACTCTCGCGATCCTTCTCGTCTAATTCCGACAATCTGTGACCTATGATTGACGTTTGCGCATAATCCTAAGTCGTATCCTGTATATTTGAGTGTTCTTAATTTGAGACGTGTACCATTTCGACCGCACCGTCGCCGCGGTTCTAACGCTGCGACTCGTGCACCGACCCGATAGTCATGTCAAAAGATGTGGGCCTGCGTTTATTTCAAGAAAATACCGTGTGTTTATAATTTCAAGAAAATCTCTACAACGTGTCAAATCAATCACATCAATCAATCCCATCAATCACCTCTCATGTCAAGTACAAAACTCTATCCCCAAGCAACCCCAAAGTCAAAACAACTCATCCCTCACATGTCAAGTACACATCACCCATCACTCACCTTTTCACCCATCACACCCATCCCTCTCACTCCTTACAACCCCTCTCTCTTTCATTTCTCTCTCATTCTCCTCCAAAGCACCAAACGCCTATGGCTTCCAAGAGGAGAAGCTAGTGTGACCCACCTTCACATCATCCAATCAACCTTCCAAAGACGATCTTAACCGTTGAAATTGTTCCTTCGAAGCTCTAGCATGCATTGGCGGAAGAAGAGATCTAAGGTGGGTGCTTCTATAGGCTAGTTTTCATATTTTTATGATGGGCCAAATGAGACCTATCGATCAATGGTGTGGATCTCATTTTGGACCCTAAGATGTGGCCGATGGTCCACCTTGATTATCATGATATTTACTTCTAGTTTCAAAAGAGGTCATCTAGACCTTTCATTTTGGTGGAGAAAGGATCTCCAACGTTAATCTTTGATTTGGTGGGCCCACATGTATTGGGACCCACTTGATGTACGATTGAATGCTTGAAAGAGAGGGCCCATAGTGGTGGGGTCCCTCCATCACACGTGTCCCACTCTCTTTCTCTCTCTCTCTCTCTCCCTCTCTTTTTCTTTCTTTTGAGTGATGATATGGCCGTGTGGCTTACCAGATGTACCCCACCTTGATGTGTGTCTTATCCAACTGTCCAAACCATCTGAGCCCTATCTTAGGGAGATGGGAAAACACAAATATCAAGTTGATCTAAATCAAGTGGGTCACGTCCACGTAGGACCCACCAGCTGTGGTCCCCACCCGTGGGACCCACATTAATGTGTTGTATCCAAAACCGTCCAGCGTCGAGGGACGCTGGACTTCAATGAAGTGTGAACTGATAAGTGGTATACCGTCCAGAGAAAAAAAAATAATAAAAGCGATGTCAGTTTGATTTTTAAACTTTGGGTGGACCACTCTTATAGACCCCACCTTGATATATATTTCTAATCTAAACCGTCCATCCCCTTTACTACCCCACTTTAGGCGTTAAGCCGAAAAATGAAGTCCATCTGATCTTCTGGCGGGCCATAGTACATAAAACAGTGGTTTTTACTGTTGAAAGCCTCCATGCCGCTCCTATACACAGAAAAATATTAGATATTGAGCTTGTTTGGTCCGTCTCGGGCCATGAAAACCAGTGGCCGGGGTGGATTCGGCCAATGCGGGCCCCATATATGAAAAATCGTCGGAAAACTATATTTTTCAAAAAATATATAAGGAAAGCTTGTTGCTGCTGTGCAGCAGGACACTGCTCACGTCCATGGAGACGGGCGGGCAGGACAGGGCCCTATGCATGGGTCCCACCATGATATATATTTGATATCCACACCGTTCATTTGGTGGGCCATCTCCTGAGGTGTAACACTCTCAAAATCGGGGGTCGTGTATAAACCCGACTCTCGAGTTCCAGACCGTCACTTATGCAACAAAAATGTTTATGATTTAATGATGTCTGAGTTAAAGCATTCACATGAGTAAAATTATACCAAAACTGCAATTCATACTCCAGATTCAGTGATAAAAGCAAGTGGAAGACCAAAGGATATACATATCACTGTATGGAAAACAAAATAGATCTCAACTGTCTCCAAAGTATGAATACATCTCTGAGTCTCATATACATGTAAATAAACAGAATCAAAATGTCAAAAATAGTCCCATTGAGAAGTCCCGCCAATCCAGGCCACCTAAGAAAATCCGTCGTGGTACTGCATATATGAGAACTCTTCCTAGTCCTCATCATAATCCGGCTCTGCCTCCTGAATCGCTGCCTCGCCTGCATCTAAGACAGAGTCTGGTGGGTGTTGCAAACACCATCTCGTAACGTGGGAGTGAGTAGCTAACTCAGTGGAATAATAGAGTAAAGATTAACATGTTCTCAAATCAATCATGCGATAATAGTAAAGCAGTAAATCAAACATTCCTAATACTGTTGTTAATGCAATATGGCGTGACATGATGGATGCCCTCACCGATGATCTCTCTCATACGGCACCATCTTACGCCCGCGGCATGCTTTCTTCCCACAGTGCTCCACATCTTCCAGGCACATGCAATGCGATGGTGATATGATTACCGAGTTTTTATTAGTCCATTCATACAACAGTGTTGGGAAACTAAGGTACCTTACTTATATCAATCCCAACACAGATCCTGTCTAGGGTCATCACTCCTAGTAATCTCATACGATGTATATTTTGTAGGTCGCTGCAAGCGCTGCCAGGGCTGTTGCTCGCACTCGTTGCACCGCTCTCCCGTCACCTTATCAATACAGGCCTACTGTACTCTCATTGCTACGGAAGGGTCGTCGCCTCCCGTAGACTCAGAATACGCTCGCGGTCACTACAAAGGGCTCGTCACCTGATCAGTGTAGGCCGACAGCAAGAATATAGAGTCCCATACCACTATAATCTGCTCACGAGTCATAGGTACTCACTGGTCACTATAGGGAGGTTTGTGGCCCCAGCGTAGGCCGATAGCTCGACCACGGTGTCCCATACCACCATGCCCGGCTCATGAGTATTTATGGATTAAGGTACCATGGTTAAAAGGGTTTACAATGGTAAGTTTAGTACCCTAGGTTCAAGCAGTTATGATTCATACAAGGTGAACATACAATAGCCAGTCGAGTTACTTGACGAGCTCGACTAGCAAGAGCGTATCTCAAGTCGAATGACATGAAGTGCGTAAAACACTTCGTGTGGCCTAATCACTGCCGTCAACTCAGAACACGACTCGTGTTCATCGACGCGTCGTTCGTGGCAAAGATAAGCCAACCACGAATTTACTCGGTTACCGACTGCCTGGACCAGGTATAGTCCCAAACATTTATGAATCCACATCAACAATCATATAAGAGTAATGGAAATGAAATACAACAATGTGAGCATGTTAACACATGTTATAACATACAACTTAAGTAAATCATCTAACACATGCATTTCATACATATAATGAAATCATGCATATAGCCAACATGTAGAAAATCATTTACATCAGCATATTAATTGAGAATTCAATCTCAAACTAATTCATAACACCATTTAATTCAATACATACTAATACAAACATTTATACAAACACAGTCTACACACTTAAGTCTACATATAATATGTCGACTCAAAGTGTGCATTTGGGCGAATCTCTTCGCCAAACTGATTATGCACACATTCCTAATATCCTAATGAGACAAAGAGCCATGTCAATCATATCAGCAAAATATGGATGAAAACAGTATTTCCTACAAATGACTAAAATGCCCTAAATCTCATATTTTTCGTCTGCTTACGAAGTAGGAAACGGACAGCATGTTGTACATGTCAAACGCCGTTTTCGTCGATAATCTACTATTAAACGACATTGAAAGTATTGAAAACAGTCAATCAAAGCGTCTAGAATCCGCACCTTTTCCTTAGAAGTGAATCGATTCGAACGGAGCGTATACGCTTCGTCTACGGCGAACCGGGAACCTAATAAACAAGATCTGTAAGTTACTTCGCTAAGGGATTCAACAGAACCTTAAATCAGCAAAAGGTTAGGGTTTTTCTTACCTAGAAGTGCGGCGGAATCACCAGGAAAGTGATTGAGGTACGTGGCTTAAGCACGTGTAGCAGGTAGTGCAAGCAGCAGGAAGTTCTCTCCCACTCTCTCTCACAATCTCTCACCTTTTCTCTCACACCAGCTAGGGTTTCTAGTAAATTCGGATGAGTGAGAGAAGTGAGGGTTTAAGGCCCTTTTATAATCTAAAATATTCCCAAAACAGACTTGGGAACAATGTTTACTTGATGCCTAACCAAATCGGGGCTGTTTCGGTCCAAAAAGACATTTCGGGAGGTCCCCTGGCCGAAGGCGATTGGACTTAAGCTCATGCACGTCGGATGTCGCTCACATCCCATTTTTAGTCCAGCAGTGTTCATAAATCGCACGTGGCGGTCCAGTTTCAGTTCAGCGGTCATCGCACGTAGATCAGGTCTACAAGTCTCATGATATGAAAGAGAAATTTTTTGTGATCCGAGGATGTAATTTGGCTGAATTCTGACGGTCAGAACGCTTAATAATAACACGCCAAGTCACGTGCCAGATTTAAATTTTAAAATTCCAAATCTAACCCTATTCTCACTCTCTTCACTTCAGGCTCAATGAAATAGCCTCTGAATGTCGGTTGGACTTAATTTTCGAAATGATCGTCAAGTCCAGCTAAACGGTCATAACGGTCTAAGATTGTAGGTATCGGACTTTCGACGCGCGGTCTAGATCCAATACAAAGTTTCAAAGGGGTCCTGAGAACAAACCGGTTTAGAGTTTGATCCGAGGTTTCAGAGTATTATAGTGTCATTGGTTCTACTCGCTTTGAGTCTTATAGAACGTATTTAAAGTGATCAGGGACTGTTTTACAGCTACTCTAGCGTTGCGCTAGCTAACTTACACTTATTTTTCAAAGGAATTAATCGTACGCGATTTCTGGTCGAGTTGGTACTCGAGTCCAAGTACGGATTTTTCCAGGGTGTTACATGAGGTGGCACCCCTCCAAATATCAGGCCGATCTGAGTCTCAGATGGACCACATCATGGGAAACAATGGGCTTGAACGTCTGCCCTTGAAACCCTTTTGGGTGCCACGAAAGTTTTAGATGATTATGAAATATGTTTTTCCTATTCAGTTAGGGTCACTGTGACCTTATTAATGGGTTGGATTGCATATAAACATTATAGTGGGCCCCACGTGGGACCCACAATGTTGTATGTGTTTTATTTGCACCGTCCACGGCTGTAGACGGTGGAACCCACCAAGGTGCATGTGTTTTGTCCACGCTGTCCCTGTACTGGACAGTGGGGACCCATTGATGTATGTATTCTCTCCACATCGTCCATCCTTATGTGGACCCCACCTTTGATGCATGTGGCATCCAAACCGTCTAACCATTTGGCAAGCTTGTCTTAACAGGCTTGATACTAAAAATAAGACAGATCTATAGTTCAAGTGGACCCCACCTTAGTATATGTATGAGGCCCATCTTAAATTATTTATGGCCGTCCATTGAGGCGCACCTTGGTATGTATATAAGGCCCAAGTAACTAGGCCCATCTTGATGTATGAGGCCCGTTGTTGAGGCCCACTTGGTATATATATGAGGCCCATATGATTAGGCTTATCTTGATGTAGTTATGGCCTATCCTTTGAGGCCCACTTTGATATATATGAGACCCATGTTATGAGGTCCATTGGATGTATTGGAGGCCCATGGGTCGAGGCCTAATAGGATGTACATAAGGCTCATTGTGCTGTATTTGGAGCCCATGGGTTAAGGCCCATTGTGATGTATTAGGGCCCATGGGTTGAGGCCCATTGTGATGTATTCAAGGCCCCTTTTTGAGGCCCGTTGTTGAGGCCCACCTTAACATATATGAGGACCATATGATGAGGCCCATTTGATGTGTCTAAGGCCATGGGTCAAGGACCAATAGGATGTTCTTAGGGTCCATTGCAATGTGTGATTTCTCCATGATTTGTATAATGATGTTTTATGGCTGCCATGCCTTGGGAGCAATGTTGGTTTGACGTCTACATTATAAAAATAATGTTGGTTAAATGTCCGAATTATAACTCTCCCTTGGGCCCATTGATAGGCCCGTACTTGTTGTGTATAGGCCATCAAGTCCCATCTTCATTATAAGGATAGTTCATTACTTTATAACACGCTTAGTACAATTTCATGATTCATGCCTATACGCATTATATGTATGCCTGATATGAGGAATGTTTGATCATATCATACGCCATTGGGCAGACTATTTACGGGACTCCTTATGAGACGGAGTGCCCACATTATCATGCCGTACGTGCAGGATTATTGCATGACTGGATAGTGTGACTCATGCATCTCGCATATACGTGACTTGATCATTGTACGCCCTAGCGACATCAGGGCCGTGGCCTCCACAGGCACATCGTGGATGGCTAAATGGGACACTGAAAATACTTGGTTCTAGCACTGTGGGCACTTAAGATATCCTTAGATGAAAATTCCAAAACCTCCTTGGTACCAGGAAATGCTCCAACATCTAGACCGAGTGGAATATGAGCACCGATGCTTATAACATGAGGCCGTGTCTCCCACTGTGTCGTGGTCGGTTGGAAGGAGGTGTGGCCTTATCCGCCCGAGTGAGGGGGCTATAAGCTAAGCTGAGTTTAACTAGCTCGTAAATGGGTCTGCTATCGACGATCCGGGTAGGTATTGACAGACTGCTAGCTAGTGGGATAGTGAGGTCTCTTCCACTCACTGGACTGTGCAGCTAGGGAGGAGGCAGTCGGAGTGGAGTATAATAGACCCCGGTGATTTTTCAAAGAGAAACCATACTGATATGTGGATTTATTGAGCAGGAATTGCATATCCATTCATTCATTTATTCACTATCCACCGGGCTGGTGGTGCGTAACTATTTGTTATGTGTACCTTCGCAGGGCTAAGATTTCGGTTGGCCGCACGACTAACCTAAGATCAGGAGTTTACCACATTGAGTCGAACTATCCAAATTTAGGTATGAGACTGATTTGGATAGAAGTCCTTTGTGGTGGACCCCGTAGCCTGTGATACTACGTACTATCATCCTGACTTCACATTCAGCATGGTCATTTCATTCGCACCGCATATTACATTACATTCGTAGTACTTAGCATTTTGGATTACTATATTTTTACACTTATATGGCCTAGATGAGGTTGATGGTATTCGTAGCTCGTTAAAATTTACATATTGCATTGCATCCTCAGCATATGTTATTGTCTTGTTATGTTTTGCATCGCATAGCCTTGGTACGGCTGATAGCACTTATGGATTTATCAGTATATTTTCGCTTACTCTGATATCGTATGATTCATGATCTTATCAGTATTTTCGCTTATTCCGATGATGTATGATTTATGAGCTTTATGGTATACTTGGCACTTATCTTAGGCACACACATTCACCACCCTCTAAGCTTTTATAAGCTTATGCACGATAGATGCGTGCAGGTTGTGTTAGGTTGCAACAGTGTTGAGCTTGGAGCATGCAACTGTCCTCTGAAGCTTTGATTACGATATATGTATTTTTCTTTCGGCATTGTATTCAAATGATTATATTAGTGGATATGTGATGATGATGTTGCCTTTATGATTTGGGTATACTTGTGAATATGCTTCTTATGAGATAAATATACGTTAAAAAATCCTCCTTGTAGGATCCTAGGATTGGAACCTGGCGTATGTATGGTGGGGGCCGAAAATGGGTTAATACGGAGGCCGTCGGCACCGGGTTCGGTGATCGAAATTCTTATGAATCCTATTTCCGGGTTTGGGGCATGACACCACATCGGTCTTCACACAAATATCTTCGACTCTTACGATCTTCAATACGACAGAATTTTTCATCTTCACGGTCTCATAGTCACATGACTTGTAGCTTGTAAAGAAGTCCCTACATGGAATCGCATGAAACAAGGCTCCTGAGTCTATCACCCAGTTGATGTCTTAACTCGTAGCCATGAGACATACATCGTGATCTGCTGAAAGAATAACTACAACGTCACCATCTAAAGCAACAACAATGGAGTTTAATTCATCTTTCTTCTCCTTTCCTTTTTCTTTCTTGTCGTTCTTATTCTTACGACATTCATGCTTATAGTGGCCTTTCTTGCCACAATTCTAATATTCAACATGCTTCGTGGTACTCGACTTGCCTCTTGATTTATCTCAAGCATTCACGCCCTTCCTATTCTTTCCTCTCCCCGGTTCCTGTGTCACAAGAGCCTCTTACTGAGTAGACCCTTGAGACTTCCTCCTTGTCTCCTCATTGAAGAGACAGCTCGTTACCTGTTCCATAGATACTTTTTAGTCTGGCGCGGAGTTACTTAGAGATATCACCAATTTCTTTCAAGTATCAGGCAATGAGCTAAGCAATAACAAATTTTGTAATTCATCATCCACGACCATCTTCATATCAGAGAGATGGTTCAATATATTGCTGACCTCATTCATGTGCTCGGCCACAAAACCACCATTTTTCAACTTGAGATTCACAAGTCATTTTATCAGGAAGATTTTATTACTGGCCGTCTTCCTCTCATACAACTCTTCTAGTTTCAGCCATAGGCTAGCGACTGAGGTTTTCGTAAACATATGGTGGAACACGAAATCATTAAACCATTCTCTAATAAAACTCACCGCCTTCCAGTCTAACTTATTCCAATCATCATCAAACATATCCTTGAATTTTTACTGATATGCCTAAAATTGAAGAATATACAGGTCCTTGCTTTATAAAACCCACCCGCCTTGTACTCCATCTTAGCCTTCCATATGGTCCAGTTAGAACCATTGAGGTTGATCATCTTTGATGAAACATCTTCCATAATTCAAAACCGATATCACTCCATTCAATGAACCTAGCTTTGATACTACTTTGTTGGGAGCCTTGCACAAAACCTTAGGATTTAGCCTCCCAAAACAAACCAAAATAATGAGATAATAAAGAAAATGAAATAAATCAAAGCATAAACCACACCACACAAGAAATTTTTATGTGAAAAACCCTCAAAGAGGTAAAAACCACGGGACCTACAGATTAACAATCTACTATGAAGTAGAACGTTACAACCTTCTTCACTCATGCAGGAGTAGATAAATAATAAGAGAATAAAAGAAAAACAGAGAGATCTCGCTGATTACGAGGATGTGGAAGCGCTGAGATATACTAAATCACCTCTACGAACATAACTTCCCTTCCACAAGCTTCATCTCTCTCTCTTTCTCTCTTCCTTTCTCTCACCCCTTTGATAGCCCTAAACCCTTTAGCAAACCCTTGTAAAGTTTTAGGAAACCCTCTTGCATTACATCTTGCATACCCTAGAAAAGCCCTAGGGACCCCTAGTTATAGTTTAAGCAACTCCCTTTCGCACCCTTTACGAAACTGCCTCAAATTTTCGCAGTCCGCACAAGATTCGGACTCAAATCTGCGTAAGCTCGACTGGTCGTGCAGAGTCCTCGACTGATCAAGCGGTATCTTCTACCGATCGAGCATATCCCATGACTGGTCGAGTACTTCGGAAATCCAAAACTATAACTTGTTAGAAAATGAGTCGAGTCAGTGCACGATTGGTCGTGCACCAGTCCTCGACCGGTCAAGTGAAGCTCACAATCGATCGAGCTTAGGAAAAAAACACTATCACGATAATATTTTACGCCCTATCATTGGGTGTAAGGTAAGGTTATCTCAAACAACTTTTTTAAAATGAAAGATCTTTTCAGAAACTATTAGTGCCCTTGCGACGATGACGAAGATTATAGAAATGAATCATTAATAGAACATATGAGAACTAAAGATACCATAATCCATCCGAGTTCAATGAGACTAATCCTTTAAGTCCATGAATCTATGCAAACACGGTTTCTGACCTCTAAAGATCTTTCTAGGTAGGCTAAGATGATCGAAGAATAATTGAGCGCCTCAATCATTAAGGATTGATCTTGGACTAGCAATAAAACCTAATGAAGGTTTTGCCACAAGCTATGGTCTTACCAAACACGATCGTTCCAAACAGCACAGCACTTTATCTTAGTTTTTAGTTTTTAGTTTTTCTACTTCTATTGAGCTGGAGTTGATGTTAGCTTTATATTAATTTTTAATTTCTCTGCTTTTATCAAACTGCAGTTTATGTTAGCTTTAAATCACCACTGTCCAGCTATATTGCTACAATATACTTAGAGAGTAGTATAAATATTTGTAATAGGCAGTCATAAGTATTTATCTTATGCGGTCATAAGTATTTATCTTTCATTTTTTCTCTATGTTATTTTGTTTATATACTTATTGTATCCAAACTCTATATACACAACAGTAAGATCTGACACCCTTTATTTTTTTGTTTTAAATTTCTGTTCATAATAGATACGAAGTTTACCATCATTGGTGGAAAAGAAGTCTTTCACACGAGATAAAAGTAAATCCATTTGAAATGACTAATCCTTATCCTTATAAAAGAAAAGTCTTTAACACAGACAAAATGAATCCATTTGACATGGATCCATCCTACCTCATCTTCTAAAATGCTTTTAATGGTTGGTGGTTGAGAGGTATTGAAACTTAAATTCAGTACGACTCCGCATTATCTTAATCACACGTACTAACCAAATAAAGGCACTCATCAACACATAGGATCGTATTTTATTAAACTGACCAGATGTTCCTTCATATTAGAGGCAGGTCGACAGCTTCGAAAATTCTGGCCAAGTTCTTCTCAGCCACACGTTTGTTCATAAACTTATGACCCGATGGATTGATGGACCAACCTGTTTCTTGACCTAGGGCATATAAATAGTGTCACTTGATGGATGGACTGGATCTAGATCCGTATGCGATGCTGCTACATGTGTGGCGTGTACGCGTGTACTCGACACGAGGAATCTTTACTTGGTGCCAAACAGATCCCCCATTCTCCGAAGCTTCTCCTTATCTCATTTCCACACCTGGGATATGCTGCCTATTTCCTCGGAGAGCTTTGCTAAGCTCATACGCGTGTACAAGTCAGCTAAGGCACAAGCTACCGTATGTCCCATCTTAGTAGACAGGTGCAACATCCAAGCCATCCATCAGAAGTTCAGAACTGTTAATTAAACCTAATCCAATAATCAGGTCGGTCAACTAGTCAGGTGTGCCACGATTAGCTGAAAAAATGTAACTAAACCGTCCACTTTCTAGTACGAATACAAAGACGACGACCTTCATCTCGTTTCTATTGCACCCAGACGCTGAGATCCACATGATAGTTGGTTTGGATATTTCATTTTGTGCAACTTTGGCATATATAGTGGCGTGTGCATAAGACAAATTACACGCGCGTGGGTTGAGCAAAGCTCTACTTCATATATAATTGCGTTTTCTAACGTACATAGCTCCCTATGTTGACCTTCATGCAACTTGGTCCACATAACTAGAATCTTAAATTCAGTCATCTTGAAAGCAACTCCTTTGAATAATTGAGTTATTTATGCAATAAAATAATACATATTGTGATTGTGGCTAACTTGGCTACGGAGCCGGATTGCGTGGCGTGCCACACCACACTAGTGGTGTCTTGACGTGGCAAAGTTCTATGGCTCTCCCATGATGTATGTGTTATATCCACACCGTTCATTCATTTTGTGGGATCATCTTAAGACATAACCTCCTATGAGGCAAATCCAAACCTCAAACGGACCACACCACGGAAAGCAGTGGGCACGATGACGCCGACCATTGAAACTTTCCTACAGACGTGGATGAAGGAAGTTTGAAGTCATGGGTATCCACACTGGAGCGTTGTTCAATTGATGTTCGGATTTAGCTCATGTATTAAAATGATATGGTAAAATGGATGGATGATGTGGACATAACACATACATTATGGTGGTGGTGAACGCAATCTGCTTTTGCGGTTAAAAAAATTGACACGTGGATAATCCTAGCCATCGGATTTTACTTTGGAAAGTTGGCCATAATAAATATTCTTCTACTGTCATGGATTGGATAGTTTGTTCGGTGTGAATCCAGGGACGTTCTTGAATAGGATCCATCAGATGGACGGTTTAGATCCTCGGCCGCACCTGCCAGGTATCTCTGACAGGGTCCCACAACCCTAATTCTATTCCGTCTAAGATAAAAGAATAGCAAGGCGTGAGTCAATAAAATGAAGGGAGATGAAGGGAGACAAGACTCTCAACGCTTTATTTCTTATTATAAAAGTCTCATGTTTCAGCTCTCAAGGAATAAATGTAACCACCCGCCAGCCCGCTACAGTTTGATTTGTTCCCTTCTCCGACGTGGACACTGACCCGTTTATCACCAGGTCTGGTTTAAACAGACCCGTTTAAGTGGAGTAGTTTGGATCCGTTAGCCCATTGATGTACTCAGATCTATGGTAGTGTGACTATATCAAAGAAGATGAAACTTGTATATGTTATCAACAACTAACGGAAATCCATATACAATAGATTAAGGGTGGCAATCGGCCAGGTGGGTTAGGCTTTTAATGCGAATGCTTGATCTGATCATTTTTCAGTGACCTGACCTAGCTGTATATGTATATTTGTTATATCGCACAAATATGCCATTCTAATCCCAACCATTAGTTTAGTTCCTATAATGTTTATATTACATTTTTCAAGTGTCATCCACTTGAGTAGTAGATAGATTAGGAACATTCAACTGAGAAATATGAATGTATTTTTATTTTATTTTCTCTTTCAGGTTAGGTTAGACCAAATCCAGCTTGGGCTAACTTTTTTAGGCTTTATTAGGGTTGGGCTTAGACTAAGCTGAGGCCTTGAGTTTTAAGTGTAAGGCATCTAGTTAATCTTTGAATCTATTGAAAAAAATAATCCTATATGTTGATTGATGTATTAAACATGTAAATTAACAGATTTATTGATGACAGCTCAATGCCTTGGAAGTGACATGGAAGGTGTCATCATACAATCACGCAAAGATACACAAAGTTCCGTCTTATTTCAATTGTAAATCCCATAGAGGTTATATATATGAGTGTAATTGGGAAGATGCAGTATTAGATAACTCTCTAATTTATTTCTATGGTTTTAAAGGTGTAGCTTATATGATTCGAGGCTTGTTCGAATTGGATAGTCTCCATCTTTTATAAGTTTTTACTTTTATAGTGCATTTTTCTGTAAAAAAAATTTCACGTTAAGTTTGAAGTCTTTATGATTGAGCTTGATTGTGTGCTTGATTGTGTGATTGGCTTGATTCATCTCTGTGTGGTTCCGTGGTCCCCCAACACTAGCTAAACTCTAATAGGGATATCAAATTAACAAAGCTTCTAATTACTCAAAATGAGGTAGCGGCTTCGTGACAAGCCCCTTAGATTCAATGGTCTTGCATGATAGACATTGGATAAGATCAATCTTGATTATTGTGTGAGATTAATAAAAAAAAGCATAACTTTTGTCTTTCTCTCTCTTCTTATCTCTCCAAACATACATAAGAAGGGTTTTTCTTTTCTATATTTCCGAAAGAAGGTCTCTCTTTTCGGTATAGTGGTCTAAAACGACGGACCTTCAACACAAAACTGAAGGTCTCTCCAGCAGCCTGCTTAATCTTCTACCAAATCAGAGAAGAAACTGTAGTCAAAGTAGCCTATGGGACACGAGCAACTGTTCAAATCATTAGATCTGAGCCAATGGATATGTGTTTGTGGACAACTATCTTCCCTCACTTTTTTTTAAAAAAAAATAAAAATAAAAATTAATAAGAGATTTTCTATTTTACTAAGGAGATTAAGGAGCATATGAGGGGATAGAGACAAGAGTTTATGCCTTATTCCCTTTAGTAACTCTTTCTTATTTCGAGTTCGAGAGCTAGGTCCCACCCACTATTGATTGCCGCAAAAGTGTAGAAGAGTTCTAGAGGAATAAGGAATCGTAATTAATTGAAATTGGACGTTGGTAGGAGTCTATTAAAAATGAACGGCCATGAATCTTTCTGGAGAAAGGAATAACACCTCCAGTGCCACAAAAGTCACGTGGGACCACCCTCTTTGGGTCGAACAAGTGGACCCCACAATGGCCCAACGTCCAGCTCTTCACAGTAAATGAACCTGTAGATTCCAAAAACACGGCATTTGATGCAATGTTGACTTGAGAAAACCCAGTATTATAAAGAAGGAGTGCATGATCTCTCCATTACACAGAAATGAGGGGCATGCACATGCACATGCCACACGACATGATGAGAAAAATGGACATGATGAGAAAAGTGACTAAAACTGCCTTCAATGCATACATGTGTTTAGTACCTTTGACGTTTACAACACCAGGACATGTACATCATTGAAATGATATGAATAGGCTCTGTGGGGCCCACCATGTTGTATGTGCGAAATTCAATCTCTACATACAAATGATCAGCCCGATACAAATGGGCCGTATGAACAAGAACAATGTAAAATTGCACTTAAAATACCTAAGTTAATGCCCATCTCAATTTTGGGTCAGTCTGCCTTCATGAATCACGCCAGATGAACGGCTTTGATGAAAGAAACACACCAAAGTGGGCCCACACAAAGTACCCAATGTTCCCCGTGGTGTGACCCACCTGAGTTGTTGATCTGGCTGATTGATCCACCCAACCATGGTCCCACCATGAGCTTTTTAACGGTCTATATCGCCCTTATGGGCGAATACCGGATACAATCATCCAACAGCTGGTGTCGATGCCGAGGTCCATGCTACATGTTTAACCACGCGCTGGACGAGGTTGATTAAAGAGATTCGCTAATGAAGTGACGTCACCAAATTTGTGGACCCACCATGATGTAAGTATTGTATCCGCACCGTCCATCATTTTGGAAAGATCATTTTAGGGTATGATCCAAAGAATGAAGTAGATCCAAAGCTCTCGTGGAACCCACCACAGAAAATAGTAGGGACAGCTATTCGCACCGTTGAAACCTTCCTAGGGCCATCGTAATGTTTATTTTGGATCCAACCTTTTAATAAGTTAAGACATACACGGAAAATTGAAAAAAAAAAAAAAAAAAACAAAACAAAACAAATATCAGCTTGATCGAAAACTTCTGTGGCCCCTAAGAAGTTTTTAATGGTATGCGTTCAATCCCCACTGTTTTCTATAGTGGGGTCCACTTGAGCTTTGGAACTAACTCGTTCCTTGAATCATGTCCTAAAATGATCTCTCCAAAATGATAGACGGTGTGGATACAACACATGCATCATGGTGGGGCTCACCGAACTGGGTGACGTCACTTCAGTGGCCAATCTCGCTACTCAAACCTGTCGGTGGCTAATCCGCGTCCCCACCACTCCTAAGGAGAATAAATAAGTGAGGAAAACTTTGATACAGTGGCGGAGAATAGTAGACGATACACATGCACTTGGAAATTACTTATGAATTGCACACGTGGCATAACTGCAATTCAAATTAAACTGTCTGAAATTATGGGCCCCAGTTTAGATGTATCATGAAACAAGAATTACGCGTGTTTGTTCATAAAACTATTGGATCGATAGGCATGAATTGGACGGTTAAAAATGAGAAAAATTCATGCTCTTATTTGAAGAGAGAATCAGAAATATCAAAGATAGTTCAACTAATCCGAACCGTTCATTAGGTCCGATCCCTCTTCTAAAAATCACAGCAATTGAATGGTCCTAAGCATCTGCGAATTAGCATGGCCTATCTCTCAGGAATGATCTTGCACATCCATTTTTGCATGCCACTGATCACTGGATTCGAAACATTCGATCAGTATGATTTTTACCTTTTCAAAAAAAGAAAAAGAAAAAACCTATGAAGAATGTGAAGAGTGGATTGGACCAAATGGACGGTCCAGCAATATGACGTAGATGGATAGAAAATAAAATAAGAGATATGACAAGAGAGGAGTGACTCCACTTGGGAGGCTTTTTTGTTTTTATTTTAAAGAATGCCAGTTCAAGGAGTATGATTTTTTATTTATTTACTTTTGGTTTCTTTATTCATAGAGAATCTAACAAGGGTTCAAACCATTATCTACCTACCTTACAAAGAGGTCTTAAGAGAGAGAGAGTGTGTGTCTCAAGTACAACCGGTTGGCCCACAAGTTATGGTCTACCTCAGGAATAGCTTCAAACATCTTAAGCGCAAATGCGATCCAATCATTCCAATAGGTGGGCTCCACCACGAGAGGATCATCTTAGTACAAAAATCAGCCATATTTACTCAACATGTGGGCCATAACATAGAAAATAATATTTAGTTATTGATAAATAGCACAGCATAGGTGTGGTCCACTTGGTAAGTTAATATGGCTAATTTTGGTACTATGGTGGCAGAAATTATTGATTGTGTTGGATGTCACACATTGGGTGGACTTTTTTGCCAAATCCCACTTGAGAGAGATTTGGATCCTAGGCTTGGTGTGGACCTTTAACATCTCGAACGGGGCACAGTTTTGCCAGCGATCCCAAAACCAGCTAGCTTGCCGGTGTCAAAGCTCTATGGGCTCAATCACAATATATCTTTTTTTGTCTGTTGATTCATTTTTACCAACTCATTTTAGTGAACAGGTCCAAAAATAAAGCAAATCCAAATCACAAGTAAACCACGGGGAAGGAATAATAAGATGGTGAGAAAGAGTAATGTCTTCCTCAAGAGATAAAAACAATATTTTCTTAAATCTATAAGCACAAAAAAAAAAAAAAGGAAAAAAAAAAAGAAGATTAAACTTAAACAAACTTAAATAATTTTTTAATTAAATAATGTATAATTGTCTTTAATTACTTCATTATATTACTAATAAATAAAAAAAAATCTTTATTCATAATTACCAAAAGTACTAAATTTCTAACTCTAATTAAGAGTCCTAATTCAATTAAAATAAAATTTAGTTAAATAATAAAAAATCTAGATAAATTTTACTAATGGAATCCTAATACGATTAGGTCAATTTCTGAAAATAAAAAATCATAAAACTCTAAAAGTAAGAAAACACGATAAGAAATCAAAATTACTAAAAATAATACATTTTATAAAATTTTATTTTTGAACTAGTAGGGCATGTTTTTGAACTAACGTCCAGGTTCACTTCAAATGACCCCTTACAATAAGGGTTGATAAATCGCGCATTTAATAATAATACTCAAATCAAAAATTACAATGCATTTACTATTCAACTTGGTTCGGTTCCTGTGGCCCCGGTATGCTAGAAATGTTATGTGCCACTTGGTTCGGTTCATGTGGCCCCGGTATGTTAGAAATGTTATGTGCCATATGCTAGTAAAAATAATAATAATAATAATAATAATAATTCCTACTGAATATCCACCATTAAAAACTTCCTAGGGTACACCAGCCAGTCAGCTGATGTCAAAGCTGTGTGGTCGTACCTGATGTATTTGTTTTATCCCGGTCGTCCATCCATTTCTCCGCCTCATTTTAGTTAATGAGATTCATTTCTCAAGTGCGCCGCACCTAGCTTCCCAACGCAGTAGCTTTTGGTCGTAGTACCGGCCAATCCGCGTCCGCAGTGGCGGTCCATATGATACGGTGCTTTTGCTCCACAAGTACTTGAACGCCGTGTAACTGCAGACCACACGTGCCGGGTAGAAGCGTTACACCGACAGATTACCAACCAGTTCGAAAACAAACATCTACGGTCCATATTCAAGCCACGAATGTAGCTCGACGGTTAGTTGATGCAGGTGTATTTCCACATGGACTGAGGTAGGCCTTGTGAGAGATGCAGAGTGACCGTTCATGAGGGAAGTCTCGTTCGGTTTGCCTAAGATAATCAGTATAAAGAGATATTCTCTGGTACTCTCCCAACAGTTAAGAAAATTTTGGAGTGTTGGGCCCGACAGTCAAAATTAGGGCCGAGACCTACCCAGGCCTGCCTACTGACAGCCTATACCATACTCGTTGGCGATACGGTAGAACGGGCCGGACAAATTGGGATATGCCATAGCCATCTATATGCTTTATACAAGTCATGAGTCTAGACCGTCCGTCTAGTTTCCATTGATGTGAGTGGCATGTGGATCAAAATAAAATCATTTCGGATGATCCTGCACATCTGATCAGTGTCCTTTAAAGAGACGGTAGAAAACTAGGATGGTTAACAGTCTAACATTCGTTATTGAAATTGAAGAAATATGAAAGCTATGATAGATAATAGCTGTAGTTTTTTAATAGTAGGTCACCCCTGAAAAGGTCCATTGGATGAATGGTTCTGATCGAGAACTAACCCATCCAAACATGTATGGGGGAAAGATGGCTCAGTATTCTGATTCTTCCATCTCTACCGTATCATTCGTAAATGAGTTTTGCGGATCCCCGCGGACTGGAATCCTCCACAACACATGTATACGCCGTGGGTAAAACACCCATGTCCGTGGGACCACCACGTCGTAGATGTAAAATCCACTCCATCTATCAGGTTCTATCCTCGATTTAGACTCTAGAACTAAAAATCAGAGATATTTGTAATTCAAATGGACCACACCACATGGAACAATGAAGACGAGATGCCAACCATAGGCTTTTGTGGGGCCACAATGGCGTGTATCTTTCATCAAATCCGTTAATCAGGTGTAACATACCAGGATTAAGAGAGTAAAACAATAAGATTGATATAAAATTCAGGAAGGCCACACCGTGTGAACTTAACAGTTCTGATAGAAATTTAATCTCGTTTCCGTTGTCGTGTCCAATATAATTTTTGGTCTTATCTGAAGGATTTGCAGTCCAAATAATGATTCTAATCTGATAGACGGATTAGATTTGACGTAACAACATGGCGAACACGACAGAACTTGTATGTTTTATGCGGCGCCGCGCAAATCAGGTGTTCTAGACGATTCCGGTCCACCCCCGCTGTCTCGACTCTCAAGTATCTCGACACGCATACCTACAATCAGGCGCTTATGCCGACATTGACCAGTTGTTAGACTTCAAGCTTTAATCGATGATGACCTTGGGCTCATCATTTAATGTGTTGGGAAAAAATATATTAAGTTTAGAGACTCAGATTCTAAATAAATCGGTTCTGCCGGCACTGTTCGGAGAGTCCGAAACAACGGTTAGAGCCGAAAGAATAAGGAATAGGCTAAGATACATAAGCATAAGACGACTAAAGTTACTCTATCAGAGAAATAACTTCGTCTGCATAATCCTATAAAAGACCGAGAATGTTAGAAGCCGCCCGACCGATAGAATAAAATCGACTTAATGAGTTAGTTCTGTCGACCACGGAGTAAGGAAGGACGACAGATAATCATCGAGATTATTCAACCCATGAGAAGGCAGAAAATTTATGCTCCTAAGCCGGCCGAGACTCTCCTAGAATCGGTAACGACCAAGCCAAGACAGGAGAAGGCGGTATGAATACAAATACCGCTCCGAAAATTCAAGAATACGGATGTCCGATCCCGAGATCCTCAGGATCGGACGCAATCAGTGAAGCGGATTAAATCTCCGGATAATCAGGAGAAGAATCCTCGTATGGCGAGGATTCTTAAGATCTATAAATGTGTAAACTCTTGACAGAAGAAGGTACGCAATACAAAACTCAAGAAACCCTTTGCCACTATTCAGAAGACTAACTTAAGCCTCGGAGGTTCTCCGGCTCCAGCCAGGGTCCCCTTTGTACTGTGGATTGTGCAGGTGGAAGAAGATCCGACCCAGGGGAGCCGTTCCATAAAAATACACTAACAGTTTGACGCCGTCTGTGGGAAATGAACAAAAAGCCATTTTTCTACAATCTGTTGAATGGCGAGAACTAGGAGGACGAATCAAGATGAAATAGGGGAGGCCGCTGTCAGCACAGCTCAGGGAGCTCCCCCAACGATACCTGTAGTGGCACCGCCTGCGACATCTGCTCCGACTACCAGCCACCCGAATCGAGGGAACGCACAGTTGGATCGAGAAGTCTAAGAGATGCGTTCCGAGATGGCTGTAATGAAACACATGTTGGAGCGACTGTGTAATCAGCAGATGCAGCAGCGTCACGAGTCAGGGCAGGTCCTCCCGCCGACATCTGTAGCTCAGCCTGCTGCTTCATGGTCGCCTCGAGAGCCGAGTCAGCATCAAGGACCGAGTCAACCAGAGCCGGTTCGCTCTGCAACGGCCGCTTTACCTCCCTCTGATTTGCGGCATACAATAGATCAAAGGATGCGAAGTCGGCTTCCTGTAGAAGAAACTGCGAAGAGTGTGAAACCATCAAAAGCCGATGTACAGGACTTCAAAAATGAAGTCCGGGAACAGATGGAGAGAGAGATGGCACACATAAAGCACGGTCGGAACACAAACCCGACCAAATCCGAAACAAAAGCTTCTCCATTTGTGGACGAAGTAATGCAGGCACGGTTGCCGGAGAGGTTCCGCTTACCTCAGATAACTCCCTTCTCCTGATAAACCGATCCGACAGAGCATATCGAATGCTTCAGAACCTACATGGAGCTGCATGATGCCTCGGACGCCGTTATGTGTCGAGCCTTCTCTCTCACACTAACTGACGTAGCCCGACTTTGGTTCAAACAATTGAAACCGAAGTCGATTAAGTCATTTGCTGAACTCAGCGACGCTTTCCTCAACAACTTCATCGACGGAAAGAAAAAGCTAAAGCGGCCCGCATATCTGAACAACATAGTTCAAAAGGAAGGAGAGCTGTTGAAAGATTATATCAACCGTTTTAATTTTGAATCTCTGTAGGTTTGGAAACACTCAGAGGAGACAGCGCTAAACGCACTCATGCAAGGGGTACGAGACAAGCCCTTTTTGGCATCTTTAGACAAAAATTCGCCCGAAACTCTAGGAGAGTTTATGGTTCGTTCAGACAAATATGCCGACGCTGAAGAAACCTGACTCCTGCGCAAGAAGGTTAAAAACGCAAAACCCTCGGCTAAAGAGTCGGCCAAGAAAGAAGCCGACTCAGCCGTAGGGAAAAAGCAAAAAAATGATCGGACACGAGACGATGGCAGGTCGGGCAAACGACCTGATAGAAGATTTTCTATATACACCCCTTTGAACAAGTCTCAAGAGCAGGTGTTGATGGAAATCAAAAACGAGGATTTCGTCAACTGGCTCGGGAGACTCCGAGGGAACCCGAATCGGCGGAATAAGAACAAGTACTGTCATTATCATCGTAACCACGACCATAATACAAGTGATTGTTATCACTTGAAAGATGAAATCGAGGGGCTCAAAGAACATTTGGAAGGACCTGGTGCTCCAGCAGGACCGAGTGAAGATCGGCCCACGGAAGAAATCCGGACGATTATCGGAGGGCATCAGTGTGGTGGAGATTCTAACAATATACGAAAGAATCACGCCAGAAGCATCAACCGTCCGGAATCTAAGATTCTACTGCTGTCCCGACCTTCCAAGGAGCAGAAGAGAGAACGATATTGCATCTCATTCACTGAGGATGACGCCCGAGACATCCATCATCCCCATGATGATGCACTTGTTGTTGCTCTCACCATCGCCAACAGGAAAGTGTTCGAATACTGGTGGATACTAGGTCGTCAGTGGATGTGTTGTTCACCCAAGCGTTTGATAAAATGGGAGTTGGACGGTCGGCCTTACGTCTAGACCGAACCCCGATTATAGGATTCTTGTCACGCCCAAAACTCAGGAACCGGGCTCATTAAATTCCCGATCACCGAATCCGGAGCCGACAGCCTCCGTAGAACCCCATTCTCGGCTCTTAGCTCTCATTCACCAGGTTCCGATCCTGGGATGCTACGAGGAGGATTTTCAACGTTAGTTTGATTCGTAATAAACATAACCAAAGACATAACCCACAAACAACAACCAAGAACTCCATTACATTTCTACTATGATAAAAAACTTTACAAGTACAATGAGCATAAAGAGAAATACAATGGTGAAGAACAAAAACTCCAAAATGATTTGCAACGTGCTCCTGCCTCAGCGCTGCTGCGCCCCAACGTCACCTATACGCAACGGTCGTGCATAAGCTTATAGAAAGCTTAGAGGGTGGTGAAAGTGTGTGCGCAAGGTAGTAATATGATCATGCAATCTCAGAGTAATGCGGAATATGCAGATGGATCCATAATATCATGAGCCGTACCAAGGCTATGCGATGCAAGATGCAAGTCAAGAATACAATCCCCATCTAAGTCCACATGTCAATACAGCTCAACTCTAGGATATCACCGGGGTCTAGTACACTCTAAACCAGATCGCCGCCACATCGCGCGCAATAAGGTAAGTGGAAGAGACCTCACTATCCGTCTGTCAATATCGGGCTCGACTCGTCGATAACGGACCCATTCCTCGAGCTGGTCAAACTCAGCCTAGCATTGCCCCTTACACTCGGGCGGGTAAGACCGTACCTCCTTCCAACCGACCACGACACTGTGTAGAGCGTAGCCATCTGGTAATCGGTACTAGACGCTCATCTACCCACTCGGTCTAAACGTTTGAGTAATCTCTTGGTACCATAAGGGTTTAGGGACTTTCACCCAGGGATATCTATAGCACCCCTTGTAGAACGAGATTTTTGGTATCCAATCCTTCCAACCACAATACGTCTGTGGAGGCTACAACCCTGATGTCGGTAGGGCGTACAACAACCATATCACACAATGCAAAATGCATGAATCACACTATCCAATCATGCAGCAAATCCTGTGTGTATCGTGCGCTCATGTAGGGCAACACCGCTCAACCGGGAGCCTATAAATGACCTGCCCGAAGGCATATGCTATGATCAGTCACCTCTCATATCAAGCATACATATGATGCGTATGATCATGAGTCATGGAGTTATAGTAAACATGTTATAAAATAATACATTATCCTTTCAAGGCAGATGGGCCTAGACGGCTTATACACAACAAGTACAGGCCTATTAATGGGCCCTAGGGAGAGTCGTAATGTGGACATCCAACCTACATTACACTCGTAATGTGGACCTCCAACCAACATTGCACCCAAGGAACGATCGTCGTAAACATTGTTATATAATCCGTGTTGGCATAACACATTGCAATGGACCTTAGGTACATCTCATTGGGCCTTAAATACATCGAATGGGCAATATCATATGGGCCTTTTATTCATCAAATGGGCCACACTAATGGGCCTTAGGTATATTGCAATGGGTCACAACCCGTGGGCCTTAGATTGCATCAAATGGGCCTAATCTTATGGGTCTTATATGTAACAAATGGGCTACACCAATTGGGCCCCATATGTACATCAAATGGGCCTCAACCCATAGGCCCTAGTACATCCCAATGGGCGTTAACCCATGGGTTTCATACATATCAAATGGGCTTAATCCTATAGGCCTTATCTATCAAGTGGGCCTACATCCATAGGCCTTATAAATCAAATGGGACACGTCAAATGGGTCCAATCCCACGGACCTTGGAATATATCAAATGGGTCCACTCCCATGGGCTTTAAAATACATCAAATGAGTCCAATCCCATGGACCTTGGAATATATCAAATGGGCCTCAAAAATATGCCAAGATGGGTCCACTTTGACTATGGATCTGGCCCATTCTTAACTCATTTCATAAGATGAACTTTTAGAATGGATGGACAAATTGGATGCAGCACCTGCATCAAGGGTGGGGGCCCACATGAAGGCCCACCATTGCGAATATTATATACTGTATAACATATAAACAACATATAATATAAATAGTATATACAATATTATATATATAATACAATATCATATATATATATATATATATGATACAGTATAATATATATAAACACACACACGCTGCACACACACACGCTGCACAAACACGCTGCTGACCCACATGCATGGCACACACGTCCACTGAGGGCCCCACCGTCACGCTGACGGTGGGCAATGAAGCACAAGCAACACTGTGGGTCCCATGTGGGGCCCACAAAAATATTTATTTGAAATCCAACCCATTCATAAGGTCACTCAGACCTGGATGAAGTGAAAACACAAATTTCAGATTGATCTGAAACTTTCGTGGCCCACAAAAGGGTTTCAATGGTAGGTGCACAATCCCACTGTTTCCTGCGGTGTGGGCCACCTGAGCGTTGGATTGAGCTGAAACTTGGAGGGGGCCCACCTAAGGAGGGGACCCACCTCATGAACAGATTGGATCTCATATATACATCATGGTGGGGCCCACGGCAGCAGCCGTGGGTGGCTGCACGACCGCCCTTCCGCCCGCGTGTCGCGCTACAGGCAGCGCCTGCTGCCTTTCTGACACAAGCAGCTTGCTGCTTCTCTTCTTCTTCTTTTTTTTTTTTTGAAAAATTGATGATTTTGAAGATTTTCAAGTGAGGGGCCCACATCGCATAAATCCACTCCATCCATTGCCTTCCTCGGCTCGGAACAAATCTAACAAGCCTAATGTAGAGTATTTTTTGTTTTTAGAAAATAAAATAAAATAAAATGAAGATCTTTAAATGGGAAGGGTGCAAATCTCCAATGTTATGGCCTGCCAGACCTTCCAACCAACCTCATCACTTGGCTCAACGCCTAAAACGACCCAGGGAAGGAGATGGACGGCCTGGATCATACTCATACATCAAGATGGGGCCTATACAAAAATTTCCTTTTTCTTTTCTTTCTTCCTTCTTTTTTTTTTTTTTTTCGTTTACCAGTGTCTTGGGAACGTCCAGCGTCCCTGGACCATATTACGTACATTGGGGGGCCTTGTTGAGGTGGGCCACCACCGATGGATGCTATGGGTACAACATATAAGGTGGGCCCCATTTGAAGAAAACTTGCACAAAATAAATGCTTCAAGGTGGGGTCCATTCAAGTGGGCCACACAAATACAATAGGATAAAAAAAAAGAAAAAATGAAGTAGAGAGAGAGAGAGAGATAGAGGGTGGGACACGCTTGATGGAGGGACCCCGACATTATGGGCCCTCCCTTACAATGAATCATACATCAAGTAGATCCCTCTACACATGGGATCACCGAGATCGTAAATCAACGGTGGAGATCCGTTCCCCACCGGTGTGGATGGTCTAGATGACCTTCTAATATAAAAAAAATAAACATCATGATGGGGTCCATGGAGAATGGTCCCACCATGGATGATCATGAGGATCAAAGTGGGCCATCGGCCACTACTTAGGGTCCCAAGTGAGATTCAAACCATTAATCGGTTGGCCTCACTTGGCCCACCTTAAAAACAGAAAAAATAAGCACTATTAAGCACCCACCGATCGATCTTCTTGCTCCTAGGGGTCCCTTAGCACCTTAGCTTCAACTTCAATGGATGAGATGAGGAATGAATGGCTAGGATAAGAGATCTTGAGATGGAGAGGTGGGCCACACTTGGAGTTTTGGAAAGGGAGGGAGAGGCTCATACGTATGGGGGGTTTGGTTGCTTAAAAATGAGTTTGAAATGAGAAAGAGAGGAGTTGTAAAGGGAGAGAGAGAGAGTGATGGATGGATGTGGTGATGGGTGTGTAAGTCACCTTTGTTGACTTTGGTGGCATTTGTGTAAGAAAGGCATGGCATTGGAAGACTTTTGAGGCATTTGTGGAAGAAAAGTATGGGCATGGAGGACTTTTGTGGCTTGCTTAGGAAAAAGGGTGAAAGTGATGTGTACTTGACATGTACTTGACATGTGATGGATTGATGGATTGATTGATTGATGAGATTGATGTGATTGATGTGACACATCGTAGAGATTCTCTTACGCTTCGTAACGCGAGGCATTTTTCTCGCACCGAACGTTAGTCCACATCACTTGACCAGGGTATCGCCTTGGCGCGCAAGTCGTGGCATCGGAACCACAGTGATGGCGCAGTCGATATGATAATGGTCTTGGGTTGAGTCGATACGGGTTAACGGCATACGAATCAGGGTCGCACGTAAATATTGGTTAAGGGTCGAAGGTTGTCGAAATTCGACCGGTAAGACCGCGGAAGTCTACGGAATGGTACGGACCAAGATACGGGTCTTACAATTCTTGGGTGGACAAGTATTCCTGAAGGAGTTGCTTCATTACCACTCACTGCCGGAACTATACCTCACCAGGCAACCGCGATGATCGACTTCCTGGTCGTCGACCAACTATCGGTGTATAACGCTATACTCGGTCGGCCATCTCTAAGCCTCCTTCAAGCCGTAGTATCTACCTACCACCTTTTCATGAAATTCTCGACCGAGTCAGGAGTACGAATTGTGAAAGGAGATCAACAAGACGCCCGGCGATGCTATGTGACCGTAGTTAAAGCGCCGACGGAGATATCGATGATCGAATCACTGGACCCCCGTATTGGATTTCACGAACGGGGGCAACCGATGGAAAAACTCGTCTCGAAATTCTTGATCGAGATAGATGAGTCAAGAGTAGTGCAAATCGGCTTGTCTTTGATCTCACCTCTTAAAGAAGAACTGATCGCCTTACTTAGGCGGTATACTGATGTGTTCACATGGAGCCACGAAGATATGCCCAGGATCGATCCCTCGGTCATAACACACCGACTCAACATCGATCTGACTTACAAGCCAATCCGACAGAAGAGACGTCCTCTCGGCCTAGAAAGGTACGCTGTCATTGAAGATGAAGTTAGTAAGCTCCTTAAAGCCAAATTCGTTGAAGAGATTTACTATCCAGAGTGGATAGCTAATATCGTGCTCGTGAGAAAAGCCAATGGGAAGTGGCGTCTCTGTATAAATTATACAAATTTGAACAAAGCCTGTCCCAAGGATAGCTTCCCTCTTCCCCGCATTGATTAGTTGGTGGACAGTACTGCAGGCCATGAATTGCTTAGTTTTATGGATGCCTATTCAGGCTACAATCAAATTGTAATGCATGAGACTGATAAATCAAAAACTACCTTTGTCACCGACAAAGGGCTTTACTGTTACCGAGTGATGCCGTTTGGTTTGAAGAACACCGAAGCGACGTATCAAAGGTTAGTGAACAAAATATTCGCTTGGCAGATCGGTCGAACTATGGAAGTATATATAGATGATATGCTCGACAAAAGCGTACACGCAGCAGACCATGTGGAGGAGCTCGAAGAAATGTTTCTGCCTTTACGAAGGTACAGAATGAAGTTGAATCTTAGAAAATATGCCTTTGGTGTAAGCTCGGGAAAATTCTTCGGTTTCCTCGTTAGTCAACGATGGATCGAAGCAAATTCTGAGAAAATCAAAGCTTTACTCAACATTGTAACATCTCGAAAATCGGGAGTCAGGTAAAAAACTCAACTCCCGAGTTCCAAAATGTTATTTATGCAACATAAATATGTATGATTAAATGTTGTTTGTGTTTATGTATTAAACATGAGTGGGATTACGCCAGAACAACATATCATACTCCAGAGACAGTTAAATTAGCAAGCGGAAGACTGTGATAGTATGTATAACATATATAAATTGTTGTATGTCTCCAGAGTATGAACATGTTACTAGGTTATATACATACATGTATACTCCAAAAGTAGACAAAACGAATATACATGAGTGCGCTAAAAATATAAAATGATAAGTGTCAAGGCATCTAATCAACCTCCCTGTAATCCCATCAATCAGATCACGCATAAAGGAGAGATCCTCCTCCTCATCATCATAAAGTCCAGCTCCGCCTCGTAGGCCGCGCCATCATCTGCAATCACAATAGGGACTGGTAGGTGTCTGGAAACACCGTCCCGTAACGTGAGAGTGAGTGATCAACTCAGTGGGATAAGAGAGCTGAGATTAGCATGTTATCAAATCAATCATGCGATAATAGTAAAGCAATAAATCAAACAATCCTAATACTATTGTTAATGCAATATGACATGACATGATGGATGCCTTCACCTACGTTCTCCCTCATACGATACCATCTTACGCCCGCTGTATGCTTGCGTACTGCTTAGTGCTCCACATCTTCCAGACACATGCAATGTGATGGTGATATGATTGTCGAGTTATTATTAGTCCATTCAAACAGCAGGATTGGAAAACTAAGGTACTTCCCTTATATCAATCCCAACACAGATCCTGTTTAGGGTCGTCACTCCTAGTAATCTCATACAATGTATATTTTGTAGGTCGCTGCAAGGGCTGTCAGGGCTGTTGCTCGCACTCGTTGCACCGCTCCCCCATCACCTTATCAATACAGGCCTACTGTACTCGCACTGCTACGGAAGGGTCGTCGCCTCCCGTAGACTCAGAATACGCTCACGGTCACTACAAAGGACTCATTGCCTGATTAGTGTAGGCCGACAGCAAGAATATAGTGTCCCATACAACCATAATCTGCTCACGAGTCATAGGTGCTCACTAGTCACTACGGGGAGGTTTGTGGCCCCAGCGTAGGCTGACAGCTCGACCACGGTGTCCCATACCACCATGACCGGCTCATGAGTCTTCGTGGATCAAGGTACCATGGTTGACAGGGTTTACAATGGTAAGTTCAGTACCCTAGGTTCAAGCAGTTATGACTCATACAAGGTGAACATACAATGGCCAGTCGGGTTACTTGACGGGATCGACTAGCACGAGCGCATCTCGAGTCGAACGACATGAAGTGCGTAAAACACCTCGTGTGGCCTAACCACTGCCGCCAACTACAAAACACGACCCGCGTTCATCGACGCGTCGTTCATGGCAAAGATAAGCCAACCACGAACTTGCTCGGTTGCCGACTTCCTGGACTAGGTATAGTCCCAAACAATTATGAATTCACATCAGCCATCATGTAAGAGTAATGGAAATGAAATACAACCATGTGAGCATGTTAACACATGTTATAACATACAACTTAAGTAAATCTTCCAAAGCATGCATTTCATACATATAATGAAATCATGCATATAGCTAACATGTAGGAAACCATTTACATCAGCATATAAATTGAGAAATCAATCTCAAACTAATTCATAACACCATTTAATTCAATACATACTAATACAAGCATTTATACAAACACTTAAACTACACACTTAAGTCTACATATGGTATGTCGACTCAAAGTGCGCATTTAGGCGAATCTCTTCGCTGAACTAATTATGCACGTATTCCTAGTATCCTAATGCGACAAGAAGCCATGTCAATTACATCAGCAAATTACGGATGAAAACAGTATTTCCTACAAATGACTAAAATGTCCTAAATCTCATATTCTTCGTCTGCTTACGAAACAGGAAACGGACAGCATGTTGTACATGTCAAACGGCGTTGCCGTCGATAATCTATTATTAAACGACATTGAAAGCATTGGAAACATTCAATCAAAGCGTCTAAAATCCGTACATTTTCTCCTAGAAGCGTATCAATTCGAACGGAGCGTATACGCTTCGTCTACGGCGAACCGGGAACCTAATTTACAAGATGCATCAGCTATCATGCTATGAAAACTAAGGAACCTCAAATCAGCAACTATTTAGGGTGTTTTCTTACCTAGAAATGCGGAGAAATCACCGGCAAAGTGATTGGATCGCGTGGCTTAAACACGTGTAGCAGGTAGCACAAGCAGCAGGAAATTCTCTCCCACTCTCTCTCACAAACTCTCACTTTCTCTCTCACTCTTGCTAAGGTTTCTAGCAAATTCGGATGGGTGAGAGGAATGAGGGTTTCAGGCCCTTTTATAAGCCCAAACATGCCCAAAATAGGCTTGGGAACAATGTTTACTTGGTGCCTAACCAAATCGGAGCTGTTTCGGTCCAAAAGACCATTTCTAGTGGTCCCCTGGCCGAACGCGATCGAACTTAAGCTCATGCATACTGGATCTAGTACACATCAAGTTTTCAGACCGGTAGAGTTTCCAGATCGCACGTGGCGGTCCGGTTCAGTTCAGCGGTCACCGCACGTAAATCAGGTCTACAAGTCTCATGATATGAAATAGAAATTTTTCCTGATCCGAGGGTGTAATTTGGCTGAATTCTGACGGTCAGAACGCTTAATAATAACGTGCCAAGTCGTGTACCAGATTTGAATTTCAAATTCCAATTTTAACCCTATTCTCACCCTCTTCACTCCAGGCTCAATGAAACAATCTATGAATGTCGGTTGGACTTGATTTTCGAAATGATTGTCAAGTCCAGTTAGGCGGTTCTAACGGTCTAAGATTGTAGGTATCGGACTTTCGACGCACGATCTAGATCCAATACAAAGTTTCAAAGAGGTCAAGAGAACAAACCGGTTTAGAGTTTGATCCGAGGTTTTAGTGTATCATAGCACCATGGATTCTACAAGTTTTGGGTCTTGTAGAACGTATTTAAAGTGATCAGGGACATTTTTCAGCTACTCTAGCGTTGCGCTAGCTAACTTATGCTTAGTTTCTAAAGGAATTAATCCTAAGTGATTTCTTTGGTTATGGAATTGGGTTCTGAGTGATTTCCCAGGTGTTTTACTTGACCCATTGCCTAAGGACGTGTAATCCCAGGTTGGCCAAAATTCAGGGTGTTACAAACATGGAATCTCCAAAATCAATTAAAGACATTCAAAGGCTGACAGGGAGAGTAGCCGTGCTTAATCGCTTCCTCTCCCGAGTCACAAATAAAAGTCTCTTATTCTTCAAGCAATTGAAAGGACAACAGAAGATGGAATGGACGGAAGAGTGTGAAAAAGTATTTCAGAAAATTGAAGTCTTATCTTGGTTCTCCACCGCTGTTGTCCAAACCCAAGTCAGGAGAAGCTTTGTTGCTATATCTGGCTGTATCCGAAGCAGCGATTAGCTCGGCCCTCTTACGAGAAAGCGAAGGAAAACAATTACCTATGTATTACATCAGCAAAGCCTTACTACCGGCAGAGATAAGGTATCCTCAGCTCGAGAAAGTAGCCTTATCCCTGGTGGTATCCTCGCGAAGACTCAGGCCATATTTTCAAGCTCACACCATCATCATTGTGACCGACTTATCTTTGCGCCAGATTCTTAAAAAATCAGAGGCTTCCGACCTACTTACAAAGTGGACTGTCTAATTGAGCGAGTTCGATATACAGTACAAGCCAAGGATAGCCATTAAAGGACAAGCTATGGCCGATTTTCTTATTGAAGTAACCTACAAACATAACACAATGTCTGACTCTGAAGAGGTTACTGAGGCAGCAGCTTCTTCTTCTTCTCTCGATCCATCTCCTAACACAGTTCCTTGGAAGTTATTCGTCAACGGCTCATCCAACTCTAAGGCAAGCGAGGCCGGGGTAGTATTGAAAACTCCTGATCAAACCTGTATGCAGTATACCTTACGACTTACATTTCAAGCGTCGAACAATATAGCAGAATACGAGGCCTTATTACTCGGCCTTCGACTTGCCGCAAGTTTAGGTGCAACTCATCTCAGTGTTTTCAGCGACTCGCAGCTAGTCGTTAACCAAGTTTCTGGTGTCTATCAAACTCGGAAAGAACAACTAAAAGCATACATGGAAAAGACCAAAGAGTTAATTAGTGGATTCCAGAAATGTGAAGTGATTTGGATACTCAAAACCGACAATGCCAAAGCTGACTTGTTAGCAAAGCTCGCCTCGGCCAACGAAGACGACATACCTCGGTTGGTTCCAATCGAATACGTAGTCAAACCGAGTATAAATCAGCCGACAGACTCGGCTATACTCCCTATCGACTCGGAACTTGCTTGGTTAGACCCCATCGTCCGTTATCTCAACGATAGAGAGCTACCAAAAGATCATACCGAGGCACGACGGCTAAAGGTTCGAGCATCGCGTTACACCATCTTGAATGGGGTACTGTACAAGAAAGGGTTTTACGCTCCCTTGCTAAGATGTGTGGATTCTCATGAAGCCGAATATGTCTTACGAGAGATACACGAACGAATATGTGAGAACCACTCATGAGGACGGTTGCTTGCCAATAAAGTGTTACGGCAGGGGTATTACTGGCCGACTATACAACACGATTCAAAGAGGTTCGTCTAAAGGTGCGACAAGTGTCAGCGATTTGCGGTTATCCCGAGACAACCCCCCGAGGAACTGACTCTGATGTCTGGACCGTGGCCCTTTGCGCAGTAGGGGATCGACATCATCTAGCCCTTCCCTCTGGGGAAGGGTCAGACCAAGTTTGTCGTGGTTGTAGTAGATTATTTCACGAAGTGGGCCGAAGCCGAGCCATTAGCAAAGATTACCGAGCAAAAAATCACAGGCTTTGTTTGAAAAAATATCATCTGTCGGTTTGGGATACCTCAAACTATCATCACCGATAACGGGAGGCAGTTCGACAACAAGCAATTCCGAGAGATGTGTAGCAATCTCAGGATCCGAAACGTATACGCCTCGCCTCATCATCCTCAGACGAATGGACAGGTCGAGGCGGTTAACAAAATTATAAAGCGGCATCTCCGAATGAAGCTCGATAAAGCAAAGGGAGTATGGGCCAAGGAACTTCCGAATATATTGTGGGCCTATCGAACTATAGCTTGGACTGCCATGGGAGAAACTCCCTTCTCCCTTTCTTATGGCTCGGAGGCAGTTGCCCCGGTTGAGATCGGCATTAGCTCGGCCCAAGTCAATACGTTCAGTGAACAAGAAAATGATGAACTCCGATCACTCGGGCTCGATTTGCTGGAAGAGAGAAGGGAAAGAGCTCGAATACGAATGATGGCTCGTCAGAGGCAAGTGTCTCGATTTTACAACAGCCGAGTCAAAGTCAGACGATTCTGAACCGGGGATATGGTCCTCCGAAATTCATTCCCAAACACAAAGAAAGTTGGGGCGGGCGCATTGGGACCCAATTGGGAAGGTCCCTATGTCGTCTCAAGCAACATCCGTCCAGGAACGTATCGGCTGGAAGACCTAAATGGGCAGCTGTTGCCTCACTCTTGGAATGCAGAACATCTCAAGGTCTATTATCCGTAAAGCGGAATAAAAAATGCTAAAGAATAATGGAAGAAAGATGTAATTGAAGCCAGTTCAATAAAATCAAAAGTTTCATTTTTTCCAAGTGTTTAGCGTCGAATTACACTACAAGAAAGAAAAAGGGATGACACAATTCCCAACTGAATAAATGACCCCTCTCAGTCGGAGACCACCCCCTAAACTGAGCCAGAAGGGTCAGCCTCGTCAGCGGCAGCGTCCGCGGCAGGAGCTTCTCCATCGGCGGCCTCGACACCAGTAGCCTCGGCCTCAGGACTATCGGCATCGAAAGCAAAGAGATCGAAGTCAGGGAAGATAGCCTTCATCTCCAAAATGTAGGCCCTATAACCACCTTGATAAAGGCGATCCCTTTCTTTTGCAAGCTCCGAAGACTCAAGGAAGGCGTCCACTGCTCGTTCTTGTTCCTCCTTGGCTCGGCGCGCCTCCTCCTGAACCTCCCGGTAAGGGCTGTAGCGTCGGCCCTCGACCGAGAGAGAGTACTCTGGCACGCGCCGTGAATTTGAAGAAGATGCTGATGCCTTTCCTCAGCCTCCTTTAGGAGTGAGGTTAGATGGGCATTGTCAGCTTTGACCCCTTCAAGGACCATCCGTGCATCCTCGGCCGCTTTCCTGGCGTCTTCGAATGCCTTCCTGGCAATTGATAGTCGCCAGTTCTAATGCCGATGCGACCCTCGACGACCCTCTGCCTCGGCTGCAATCCTCTTCGCTATCTCTGTCTCGATCGCGAGTTTTTGAGCAGCGGTCAGCTCTGAGCAGGCCTTAACAATGCAGGGGGCCAACTGTGAACGGGAGATGATAAGTTATGACCAAGAACTTGGCCGAAAATAACAGAAAATTAAAAAAAAAAAAAAGAAGGATTTTACTTCAAAGAGTATCCTCACCGTGTGCCCGAGAGTCTGTACAGTCGGGGTATTGTAAAAGCTGACGAAGTCCTTCTCTCCCCCATGAGCGATGGCCCAAGGGATCATCCCCAAGATGACCTTGGAAAAGGGAGACAACTCCTGTTGAGTCATCTCCCCTCTTGAGGATTCTCCGCTTGGTGCCTCTCTCTGTCTCGGGACCTCTTCTACCAAAGGTCCTAGCTCGGGAGCCGACTGAGATATCGGAAGGCTCGGCTCCACTTCTTCCACCCTCTCATCAGGGTCAGAGATCACGACCACTTGCGGGGCGGCGGAGACAGGAGCTGGAGCAGACGGGGCAGCTGGCTCCTTGGCCTTTACAGCTGTCTTCTGTTGCTTCGAAGGCCGAGACCCTGACAAAAGGGCTGACATCGGAGGAGCCCTAACCTTAGAGATTGGCTTAAGGGATGGACGAGACCCGGCTATGCTATCAGAAGCCGACCTAAGGTATGGACGAGCCTCGGAAAGATCTGAAAAGAAGAATGAAGACGGATTAGACAGGAAACAGAGAGAATGAAGCAGAGCGAGATGAATTAACTGAGACAAACGAGTCTAAACCCCCGAGATGAAGACGCTCGGGTTGTAACAGCAGTTTCCAAGATCGGTCTCCTGCACTCAGCTTCCTTAGTTCTCTAATCCGAGCTAAAGCGCCAGACCCGAGCTTTCCTCTTTTCTTTAAAAGATCTGCAAGGCATCATGAGATCAAGATTAGCACGAAATAATGAGAAAAAATAAGAATTATCGAGCCGAGTCACCGAGTCACCTGCTTTTTGAAATGAGCGAGAGACTCGAGGTTCGTACGGCCACGCATCGGCCGACTCCCATTGTCCGCACGCCCAAAACCACTTCTCCTTTCAGTATTTGTTAGAAGTGGGTGGGTCGGTTATCAGAGACCCACCTTTGCCTTTTCATGCGCTTAGGAAGTATAGGGCAGAAAAATTTGAGCTTGGTCTAACTTGATAGAGGTAGAGGAACTCGTCGACTGTTAGCGAAGGTTGCTTTAATTCGGTCCACAGCACGGTGCATCCAAACAAATTCCTCCACCCGTTTGGAACAATTTGACCGGGAGCAAGTTTGACTTGGGACAAGAAATCACGAGCAATGGGCTGAAGTGGCCAACCTAGGCCACATTGCATCGCGACCTGGAAAATAGCAACCATCCCCGCAGGGGGATGGTCGGGTAAATCGTCTGAACGAGGAATATGAAGAACGACCGAGTGAGGAATATAGAATCCATCCCGGATTCGATTTAGGTCGGACTCAGTTAAAATTGAGGTGACCAGACCGCTTGAATCGTCTTTGGCTCCTTCTCCCTTGGAAGAAGATTCAGAAGCTTCTACAGCTGGGTTTACAGGATCTGAAACATCCACCCCTTCAGATATAATTATTTCATCTTCTCCCTCTTCCCCCAACTGATCCATCCCAAGATTAGGTCTCCTTGGACGGGTTACCAGAGACATTCTACCACTGGAAGGACCGGCTTGGGCGGGACGCTCAGCCGATGAGTCATCAGGCCCCCTTACAAGTCGGAATGCGGCATTCGCGCCTACGGCGAACTCCGTCAGTAAAGAGGGTGGTTTCGCAACATTCCAGAGATGTTGGGACACACCCTCATCACCGGATATCCCCTCCTGGGGGCTCTGAGAGCCACGCGTAACCATTTACGTCTATAGGAATAGGAGGAAAGAATTCACCGGGGAAGATAGCAGCGGATGCGATAGGAGTTGACGGAGAAGGAAACGACAGCGGAGGGAAGGAAGAAGAAGAGGAAAGAAAGCTTGAAAGATGATTCAAAGGCGGGAGGAAGGAAGGCGAAAATAAAATTCATATGTTCCTCCCACCCGGTCGTTTTATAGCCATGCCACGCGGCAGAGATAATTAATGAAAAAGCGAAACGATGCTCATCTCGACTCCCCCACTCGACACGTGGCGCACGCCTACTGACAGCATTAACGCCATCGCCACGCGTCCAACTCCCATAAGCGGACGAAACGACCTGACGGCTGGCCTCACGTGCGGCCTCAGGAGACGCACCGTCACGCGTTAGGGACGACGCAAAGGGCATTAAATGCCTCATCATGACCTCGAACTCTAATACGAACGGACATAAAAACTCATTACCCCTTGATGTCGTGAACGACACAAGGAGTAAGGGGGGCTAACTGTTGGAAAAATTTATGTTAAGTCCGAAGACTCGGATTCCAAGTAGGTCAGCTCTGCCGGCACTGTCCGAAGAATCCGAGACAACGGTCAGAGCCGAGAGAATAAGGGATAGGCTAAGAGGCATAAGCATAAGACGACTAAAGTTACTCTGTCGGAGAGATAACTTCGTCTGCATAAGCCTATAAAAGGCTGAGAATGTTATAAGTCACCCGACCGATAGAATAAAACCGACCTAATGAGTTGGTTCTGTCGGCCACGGAGTAAGGAAGGACGATAGATAATCGTCGAGATTATTCCACCCATGAGAAGGCAGAAAACTTATGCTTCTAAGCTGGCCGAGACTCTCCTAGAGTCGGTAACGACCGAGCTGAGACAGGAGAAGGCGGTATGAATACAAATACCACTCTGAAAATCCAAGAATGCGGGTGTCCGATCCCGAGATCCTCGGGATCGGGCGCAATCAGTGAAGAGGATTAAATCTCCGGATAATCAGGAGAAGAATCCTCGTATGATGAGGATTCTTAAGATTTATAAATGTCTAAGCTCTTGACAGAAGAAGGTACGCAATATAAAACTCAAAAAACCCTTTGCCACTGTTCAGAAGACCGACTTAAGCATCGGAGGTTCCCCGGCTCTGGCCAGGGTCTCCTTTGTACTGTGGATTGTGCAGGTGGAAGAAGATCCAACCCAGAGGTGCCGTTCCATAAAAATACACCAACAGAATGCATCCTGACCCAAAAAAATCAGGTTCGCCCGTTCATCGGGTGGGCCAATCATTTACATTGAATATGGACGGTTGGCCATCTTTTCAAACAGCGCAGTATCTTCGTACGAATGTTGCCCGTCTGAACAAATACCACGCGATGAACCAACAGGATAGGGCACACCGCACACGTACATCAAGATGGCACGTGTGCACTGCAAAAGTGTGCGTGTAGGATTGGCAAGATCATTTATTTGTTGGTTGAGGTTACTACCAAAAACGTGCGAACCGCCTCACGTGACTTAAACTCCAGAGAAGGAATGCCAGGCTTCACTTCCCCGTCAAGCAGTTAAAACGGATCAGCATCCCACGTGCGTCCGCAGCAAACGAAGGTGACACTTGAACTCCAACCTTCCGTTTCCCTCCCTTCAAGTATCCGCAGTCCTCCAAATGACGTTAATGCCCTTCTCTTGGAGCGGGCTGTTGGCATCGCTTCAAGGGTATATTTGTCAATTCGGGATCGTGTTGAGGTGGGGTTAGTGAGGAGAAGCGGCTTCTAAGTCTTTCACCGAGACTTTGGAGTGGGGTAAAACCAACATATTTTCTTACGTTACGTAGCCGAAAATAACCCCGAATGAAAGGCGTCGCATACTTCAAATGAGAGAAATTTGAAAAAGTACAGCACGTGTGCAAGTGTGGAATACGTGTATGAGATCCAGGCTGTTCACCGGGTGGACCCATCATGTCTTTTGACTGTCCTTCTTTTCTTATACAAGATTGGCCCACCACATCAGATGACCGACTTGATTTTTGGGTTGGGTCACGTACCATGTGGTATTCGTTGTACGAACGGCGTGGATCTTGCACACGTACTCCACGTTGGCACCTGTACATGTGGGCAGGATTGCAATCCTGCCTGGGCAGCCTTAGAATACATTCCACCGTATTGATATAAATGTCTTTTTCCTTCATCCTCATCTTTCTTCCTAGCCAACGAGTTAGATGGAAAATAAATATTATGACGGGACATACTGAGTTTTTAATAGTTGCAGTTTAGTTTTCTCATGGTGTAGTCTTCTTAATATCTACGTCTATTTCATTTCTGTCCCCTCCTATAAAATGATCTAAAAAAATAGATAGTCCGTCTAAATAAAACACATGCAATGTTGCAGTCCACGTAGAGCACTATCCAGTAGCTACCTGCTGCTGGCAGCGTCAGTAGCAATTGGCTTCCTAATAGTCCACACCAATTACAACTTATTACACTCGTAAACAACTCCTCAATGATTTTCCTACGAATGTGAATAGTCTCATTTTCACGTTGCTTTTAAGACCCTTTTGTGATCTTCTAACGTTTGATAACTCCTTTTTATTGCCAGCTGATGTGGGGCCCATCATATAAGCGTTTTTGGATCATTGAAAAATGATCTGAACTTGGGAATATAAAAAGAAGCAATACAATATCGGAATATACGTTGCCTCGTATGTATTTAACTTGTTTTAAAATCATTTTCCTTTTTTCTTTTCTTTTTTTTTGTCAGTGTTTATTAAGGAAAACAAAATCGAAGACGACAAAAATCCATCATAACTGCACACTAAAAATGTTGCAAGGACACGTAGCGGACACGGGGAGTGTTTGATTACAAAACTCCAACATTAGTTTCTGAGCCCAACTTTCATTCTTTGTTTGGAAAATCCTAACCATCCAATCAATGGATCTTTTCAGTCTGAAAATGGATAATTTGCTATGCTTTTTTCTATTGCCTTCATTATAGGGTCAGGATCTTCCAATTCAAGAAAGCTTCAGGCAATGTAAAATCCAGAGCGGGGCCCACAAGAATGGTGTAATGAGCATTGCCTTGTGTTATGATGCGCTCTTTTTCATTTGCTACATATGTATTCCAACACGTGCCGATGTAGGAAAGAAAGAGAGTACGTATGTTATGTATCAAAAGTGGACGTGCAACTACATGCGGCTGACTATCTGATTATCAAGCCTATCTATTTGAGGGGACCAACTGTGGATTTTCCACGGTCTAAGCGTTGCACCGGCTAGACAATCCAACCGTCTGATTGATGGCCCATCAGAGCTAATCGATAACAAGTCCCTTGCTGTGACTGCTAGAGTGATCCTGTCTGTATAACTTACAGATAATGTGTTGTATTTATTTTAAAATAATATTAAAAATTTAAATTTTCAAATTTCGGTGTTTTCCCTCCACATTTAAATTTTAGTGTTTTTGAGGTGTTGGTTTTGTCCCACATCGAATTTGACAAGAGAAATTCTCTTATTTATATGATAGACTTTTTGCCTAGGGCTTGAGCCCCTTTCAAGGAGCATGTGAATTTGGTCCTGTGGGGGGCTATGCCAATAGATCTAATCTATGCCATTAACCACACACGCGCGCGCGCGCGCCGAGCCGAGCCGTGCCGTGCCGAGTCCGAGTCCGAGTCCGCGTGTTCGACGCGACGGGACGGGACGGGCTGGGCTGGGCGCGGGTGCGGGTGCAGTGTAAGTGTACTCGCGTGGGTGTGTATGTATGGGTACTCGCAGGACTGTATGTGCGAGAGTGTACTCGCACTTGCGCCTTTTCGTTTTTAAACCAGAGAGATGCTTCCCTTCCGGTTGGTCGCCCCTGTTGGGTTTAAACCCAACGGATCTAACCTTTTGTAAAGGGTGCTTATGCACCATTTCGAAGTCTATATAAAGACTTCCGATTCCAGTTTCAACATACGAAAAAATTCCCTACCTTATAAAACTCTCTGATACGGTTTTGTTACTGAGTTCATTGCTGAGTCAACTCAGCACTTTCAAATTAAACTGCAAGTGGTTCGAGCCCGTGTACAGTGAGTGCACCGCTGGGACCGGGTCATAGTCGTTGTATCCTGGAGGTTGATTGCTCTGGAAACCTGTTGCACTTGGGACGCTGTCCAAGGGGAGCAAATTCGATTTCAAGCCGAGTGACTCAGTCACGCCTCGACTCAATTCAATAAGTTTTTCTTTCTCTAAATTTATTTTCCTTTTTTGGTTCTCGATTTTTATAGTCTATTTAATTCAACATTCTATCCAACAATTTTGAAATCGAAATTTATGTTGAATTACATAGACTATGGCTACAGTAACAGTAAATGCTTCTACTGAGTTAGCCAAAATCGAACCGTTCGCTGGACAATCCTTTAAACGGTGGAAACAGAAATTGATGTTCGCTCTTACCACCCTGAAAGTTTCATACATTTTATCTGAATCATTTACTATAGATCCAGCAAATCAAAATGAAGTAACAGATGAAAATAATTGCAAAAATTATATTCTAAACTCTTTATCCAACGAATTATATGATGTGTATGCTTCTTACGCCTCTGCTAAAGATATATGGATTGCTTTAGAAAAGAAATACATATTAGAAGATGCAGGCGCTAAGAAACATGCAATTGCTAATTTCCTTCACTATGAAATGACAGACGATAAATCTGTCACAAATCAGATTCACGACTTTCAAAGTCTAATTCACGAACTATCGAGAGAAGGAATTAAGTTGGATGAGGTGTTTCTGTCAGGAGCGTTAATAGAAAAGTTACCGCCCTCCTAGAAAGAATATAAAAATAGAATGAAACATAAGAAGAACGGTGTTTCTTTGGAAACCACTATCGTACACATACGAATAGAGGAGGCCAATAGAATCAGGGACCAAAAAGAAAATAAAAATGAGATAGATTCAAAAGCGAATCTTGTGGAATCAAGTCGGACAAATAATAAGAAAAAGGGCAACTGTCATAACTGTGGCAAACCTGGACATTATGCAAATGAATGCAGGCTTAAAAAGAAGAATGCAAACAATCAATTCAAGAAAAAGGAAAACTGCTACAACTGTGAAAAGCCTGGGCATCATGTTAAAACCTGCAGGCTTAAGAAAAATAAAGATAAGCCGCAAGCTAATCTTACAGAAACAGGCAATGAGTCTGACATAGTAGTGGCTGTGGTGTCAGAAGTCTTTCTTGTAAACAACTTGGAGTGGGTGCTAGATACTGGTGCAACTAGACACGTGTGCAAGGATCGTAGCATGTTTACCTCCTACCAAGTATCAGGAGATGATGAACAGGTGTTCATGGAAAATGCTAGAATGTCTCCAGTTGTAGGGAAAGGGAAAGTACTTCTGAAACTCACTTCTGGAAAGACTCTAATGTTAAATGATGTCCTCCATGTGCCTGACATTAGAAGAAACTTGGTCTCTGGTTCGCTCCTCAATAAGGCTGGTGTCAAATTAGTATTTGATTCAGATAAGCTTGTAATGACTAAAAATGGAACCTTTGTTGGTAAGGGGTACTGTAGCGATGGTTTATTCATTGTAAATGTATCCAATGATAATAAGAAAACATCTAGTTCTGTTTATATCGTTGAACCTTTTTATCTATGGCATAATAGATTAGGTCATGTGAATGTGGCATCTTTAAAGAAAATGAAAAGATTAGGTTTATTACCTAATATATCTAATGAAGAGTTTGAAAAATGTGAAACATGTATAGAATCAAAATTTATTAGAAAACCCTTTTATTCAAATAGAAAGATCATCTGTTCTATTAGAGTTGATACATAGTGATTTAGGTGATTTTAGAAATCACATGTCTAGAGGAGGAAAAAGATATTATATAACTTTTGTAGATAACTGCTCTAGGTTCACTAGAGTATATCTATTAAGGAACAAAGATGAAGCTTTAGATGCTTTTTCTAAATACAAAATTGAAGTTGAAAATCAATTAAATATAAAAATTAAAAGACTTAGAACAGATAGAAGAGGTGAATATGAATCTTCTCAATTTAGAGAATTATGTGAAAAGAATGGAATAATTCACGAAACTACAGCTCCTTATACACCAGAACAAAATGGAATAGCAGAACGTAAGAATAGAACTCTAAAAGAAATGATGAATGCCATGTTAAATAGTTCAGGCTTACCCTCAAATATGTGGGGAGAAGCAATTCTGTCTGCTTGTTATATCCTAAACAGGATTCCATCTAAATCTTCTGAACAAACACCATATGAACTTTGGAAAAATCATATTCCTAGTTATAAATATATTAAAGTGTGGGGGTATCTTGCTAAAGTAGGATTGCCTGAAACTAAGAAAAGAAAATTAGGTCCTAAAACGACCGATTGTGTATTTATAGGGTATGCACAAAACAGTGCACAGCCTATAGGTTTCTAGTTTTAAAAACTAAGGATAATATTTTAGATCCCAATACAATTATAGAAGCTAGGGATGCAGAGTTCTTTGAGAACGTATTCCCTATGAAATCTAAATCTATAGGAATAGAAAAAGTTAATGAATCAGATATTGCGTCTACTAGTAAAAATGCTTACGAGAAAGTAGTAGAAGAGATACAACCAAGAAAAAGTATTAGAGTTAGAAAAGAAACTAACCTAGGAGATGGTTTTTTCACATTCTTAGTAGAAGATGATCCTACAACTTATATAGAAGCTATTAACTCTCCAGATGCAACCTTTTGGAAGGAAGCAATAAATGATGAGTTAGAATCTATTATATCAAATAATACTTGGGAACTTGTAGACCTACCACCTGGTAACAAACCAATAGGCTGCAAATGGGTGTTTAGAAAGAAACTAAAACCAGATGGAACTATCGATAAGTTTAAGGCTAGGTTGGTAGCGAAAGGCTTTAAACAAAAAGAAGGAATAGATTATTTTGATACATATTCCCCTGTAACTAGGATTACAACTATTAGAGTCTTAATAGCGATAGCCTCCATATATAAACTAGTGGTACACCAGATGGATGTTAAGACTGCTTTCCTAAATGGAGACTTAGAAGAAGAAATATATATGGAGCAACCTAAGGGTTATAAGATATTAGGTAAAGAAAATAAAGTATGTAGACTAATTAAATCACTATATGGTTTAAAACAGGCTCCTAAACAATGGCATGAAAAATTTGATGGTATTTTAAAATCAAATGGTTATCATATAAATGATGTAGATAGATATGTATATAATAAAATTTCTGGAAATGATTATGTTATCATATGTCTTTATGTTGATGACATGCTTATTTTTGGAACTAATATTAAATTAGTTAATGCAACTAAGAAATTCTTGTCATCTAAGTTTGACATGAAAGACTTAGGAGAGGCAAGTATAATATTGGGTATTGAAGTAACCAGGAAAAATGGTGTTATTATATTATCACAATCTCATTACATTGAGAAGATATTGAGAAAGTTTAACCATTTTGACTGTTTACCTGTCAGTACTCCTTATGATTATAGTGTGACTCTCATGAAGAATACAGAAAATAGTGTGTCTCAATTGGAATATTCCAGAATAATTGGTAGCCTCATGTATCTAACAAACTGCACTAGACCTGACATAGCTTTTGCAGTAGGAAGGCTAAGTAGATATACACATAACCCTGGAAAAGAACATTGGAATGCATTGTCTAGAATTTTGTGATACCTAAAAGGTAATATGACATATGGTTTACATTATAATGGTTATCCTACTGTATTAGAAGGATATAGTGATGCTAACTGGATCAGTGATTCAGATGAGACAAAATTCACTAGTGGATATGTCTTCACTTTGGGTGGAGGAGCAGTCTCTTGAAAGTCCACCAAGCAGACATGTATTGCTCGGTCGACTATGGAATCCGAGTTTATTGCCTTAGAAAAGGCTGGATCAGAAGCTGAATGGCTTAGAAATCTCTTAGCTGATATACCATTGTGGCCAAAGCCTGTATCGGCCGTATCTATTCATTGTGACTGTCAAGCAGCTATAGCGAAAGCAAAAGGTAAAATATATAATAGAAAAAGCAGGCATATTAGACTCAGACACAACATAGTGAAACATATGTTGCGTGATGGAGTCATATCTATTGACTTTGTGAGGTCAGAAAAGAATCTAGCAGATCCTCTGACTAAAAGACTATCCAAAAAGTTAGTTAATGATACATCGAAGGGAATGGGGCTGAGCCTAATATATGAGATGCCAGTGTCGGTAACCCAACCTATACAAGTGGAGATCCCATGAGATAGGTTCAATGGGTAAACAACAAGACGCGAGGTAGACGATTGCACTGAGTTATATGAGCCCCTTCTATGGTGTACAGTGCGAGCAGCAACGCAGAAGGATGAGTTTTTAGAACTCTTAATGGATCCATAGCCATATATTTGGTGGTGTATACAGTTGCTGCATACACTTGATGGAATTCACCTATATGGGTGTGGAGGTGGAGGCCGCTTCCTATGAGAACCTAGGCGAATTCTCTAGAGCACTCATGAAATCCAGGTAATGGTGTATGGCCGAAACGCACCGAACCACAGAATCACTTGCAGAGGAAGAGTTGTGTGAGTGGCATGTACTTGCGATCTACATTAAAAGGATTCAGGTTCAAGACTATGGTGTCACCTGATTCCTGTAGACCTGTCTTGCTTACTCTAATGTCGGTTCAAGTCTATAGTGACACCGGCACCATTGCACAACTATTTCGCTTTAATCCGAAAGCATTTTATTTTAAAACATGTGGGGGATTGTTGTATTTATTTTAAAATAATATTAAAAATTTAAATTTTTAAATTTCGATGTTTTCCCTCCACATTTAAATTTTGGTGTTTTTGAGGTGTTGGTTTTGTCCCACATCGGATTTGACAAGAGAAATTCTCTTGTTTATATGATAGACTTTTTGCCTAGGGCTTGAGCCCCTTTCAAGGGGCATGTGAATTTGGTCCTGTGGGGGGCTATGCCAATAGCTCTAATCTATGCCATTAACCACACACGCGCGCGCGCGCGCCGAGCCGAGCCGTGCCATGCCGAGCCGAGTCCGAGTCCGCGTCCGAGTGTTCGACGCGACGGGACGGGACGGGCTGGGCTGGGCGCGGGTGCGGGTGCGGGTGCGGTGTAAGTGTACTCGCGTGGGTGTGTGTGTATGGGTACTCGCAGGACTGTATGTGCGAGAGTGTACTCGCACTTGCGCCTTTTCGTTTTTAAACCAGAGAGATGCTTCCCTTCCGGTTGGTCGCCCCTGTTGGGTTTAAACCCAACGGATCTAACCTTTTGTAAAGGGTGCTTATGCACCATTTCGAAGTCTATATAAAGACTTCCGATTCCAGTTTCAACATACGAAAAAATTCCCTACCTTATAAAACTCTCTGATACGGTTTTGTTACTGAGTTCATTGCTGAGTCAACTCAGCACTTTCAAATTAAACTGCAAGTGGTTCGAGCCCGTGTACAGTGAGTGCACCGCTGGGACCGGGTCATAGTCGTTGTATCCTGGAGGTTGATTGCTCTGGAAACCTGTTGCACTTGGGACGCTGTCCAAGGGGAGCAAATTCGATTTCAAGCCGAGTGACTCGGTCACGCCTCGACTCAATTCAATAAGTTTTTCTTTCTCTAAATTTATTTTCCTTTTTCGGTTCTCGATTTTTATAGTCTATTTAATTCAACATTTTATCCAACATAATGGCCAACACACATAACACCGGATAAATGTTTCAGATCATCAGACACATCAGCCACGTGTGGCAATTGTCACTGCCATCTAGGTGGAGGGATATTGCAAACTGCAGAGCTTTGCTAATTCCACACGTGCGGGAGCCCTACACATTCACTTGCGGGCGTATGTGTCAAAATGTGACGCATGTGTGAGATCTTAGCTTTCCATCTGGTGAGCTATACTGTTTAAATCTTCGGCCATTAAAAAGAAGCCATTTCATAGATCACGTGGGCCACAACACATCAAAACAACTGACTGGGTAGAAAAAAAATAACTAACCGTCGGTTTATTTTGTATCCTGTGGCCCACCTGAAGTGTGAGATTGTCTGATTTTTAAAGAAGAAGATATAAACATTATTCCCAACGTAATGGAAAGCTAAGATCTTATATTTGCACGTGTCCACGAATGGGGATTTCCACCGCTCTACACGCACGACTGTGGACTAAGCAAACCTCAACGTTGGATATTGCAATCAGGTCTGAATTGATACGTGGGTCGAAGTGGTCCATATATGACTAAAAAAGACCATTGGATTAGTAGGGTCGACCGAAGATTGACAGTTGATTGCGTGTGACGCACAAAACGACCATCATTGAATTACGACAACCATACAAATAAACTCATGAAAAATGGGCGTTAAAGAGTAAAAAAACAGACTGACCGTCCAATTTGCGGTCCCTTGGTGCAACTAACCTATCGAACGGCTGATATTGGTCCTGAGACTGGATAGCAAAAAGGGCGAGGATGACAACCCAGACAGGCCAGACATACTTAATGCTGGCTAAGTAGCCTGGAACCACATATCTAGCTGATGGGCCAGTCTGGCCTGGATCAATTCATTTCATGTACCGTGGTGAGGGTATTTTGGTAATTGAGCTTTATATTCCGGAGCTTCAGGTGGTGGGACTTGGGAGCGACTGCCTGCCATTTTTCCCTAACACGTGCAAAGACGCATACGAGAATCGAGAATAGAAACTTACCCTTTAAATTATCCTCATTAATTATTTCCACTCCTTTTCTAGCTTTCGTCTTGGAGTTTGAGAATGACTTTGATGCTCTGCAAGTGTTGACGGATGATATACAGTCACTCAGATGTTTCCATGTGTCTTTTCTACCACTCGGAATAGACCGTCCAGACAGTGGACCCGCTTTAGATGATTTATAAAGCAACATTTACACTGAAATAATACCTTCAGTAGTCGATTAATTGATATCTTAATCAATGGTTGGAATTCGAGGAATAAACTTTTATAATCAAGATTAAAATCATCAAATCAGCATAGTTTTATAAGTGGGTTATTTTATTTGGACCGTCTAACCCGGAGTTAGATACGTTTGCATCCGAATCATCTATAAAGTCAGCTATAGAATCAAATAGCTCCTCGGTCAGTTTTGCTAAGCCCACACCCACATCTACACGTTGCCACACGTGCCTTCCTATCATGCGTGCAAGACATCCTAGCAGTGTATCATATGGACCACACATTATAAATGTCCTGGCCAAAAACTGCGGAAACGAATTGGCTACTAACACTGCCACTAGCCAATGGCTAGGGGTCGGTGCTTTGTGGGCCCCACCATGATGTACGTGTTTCATCCATGCCGTCCATCCAATCTTTCAGATCATTTTATGATATGAGCCTAAAAATGGGGTTGATCTAAATCTAAAGTTGACCGCACGGTGTTAATTGAACGCCTACCATTAAAAACTTCTTCGAGGCCACACAAGTTTTAGATCAAGCTGATATATATTTTTTGCCTTCATGGAAGTATTTATGACCTAATCAACAGGTTAGATGTCAAATAACCATTACAGTGGGCCCCAGGAGGTTTTTAACGGTGGACATTCAATCGATACTTTTTCCTCATGGTGTTGTCCACCTGAGATTTAGATCTAAATCAATTTTGGGATCAAGCCCTAAAATTATCTTTCAAAATGGATGGACGGCGTGGATAAAACACATACATCATGGTGGGTCGACATAGCACCGACCACTAGCCAAACCTCATACAAAAACTGCTAGGACAAGATTCACTTGTACACGTTGCCAACGAGCCATCTAGTGTGTGGGATTAGTTCGGGTGTCCAGCTGTTTAGATGTGGGCCACGCGTGTAAAACGATGAGGAAACATTTCCAACTGTTGTGATGATGTGATTGCATGATTTTAAATAAGATAATCACGTGGCGAGGCCCATCTGATACACGGCTCGGATGTCACATATAGCGTGACAGCTGGTACTTATGGCCACGTGTAGAGGTGCATGTGTAGACGTGCGTGTCGGTTGAGCAAGCTTCTCTTTACTTAAATGTATTAAAATACACAGAGAAAAGGGCGTAGAAGCTGAGATCATGGGATTGCTTGCAACCCAAACCAAAAGAAACAAGAATACAAGAATAGAAGCCTCTCTCTCCATCAATACGAGGCCCGAAAATAAATAAAAAATAAAAATCAAACACGTCTCATTCAAAACCCTAGGTAGTGTATTCCAAAAATAATATTTAAAAATGCACATTTGCTACTTCCACGCGCGTGTATATCCACCCACATTCACACGCGGACACACGTACAAATATGAAAATCGTGTTGAGATCTGATCTTTCCGTATAGTTGGAAATAATACTTATATATTCTTCCTGAAAAATCAGATAGTTTAACTCTAGAAGTAGATGGTTTTCTTCTACCCGTTCATTTGTTATCTTATGCTGTGGCCCACATGATGTATGAAATAGATTTATTTTTATACTAGGAGATCTAAACAGTATAACTAATCAGATGGAAAGGTTAGATATTAAACACGTGTCACATTATAACACATGCACTTTGTGTGGATGTGTACGGATCCAATATCCGTGTGGAATTAACAAACCTCTGACTTACCATGTCATAAATGGTGTTGACTCGTCTCCATCAATCTAGACCCTCCAAACTGGAGCACATCCCGGAAACTACTAGGATCGAATGTTCCTGTCCATCCAACTTGCGGCTATCAAATGGATGGTTAAGATGGTCTTTTAGTGCAGTACTCACTCCATCCAGAGGGCACACAGACCAGACGGTCCATATTGCGTCGAGTCAAATCCACGTGTACGGTGGATGAATCACACCACCATTTAGGAAATGTTTGGTAAACAATCGGAAAGGAGAAAGGAGATTGAAAAATAGAAAAGCATCTGTATGAAAGTCTGCTGTTTTAATTGTATTTATAGCGAAATGTGGGGTGGCAGATACAAATTCAAGGTATCATTAAGGAGTGTAGAGATGGGTAGGTCGAGTTTTTATAATGCGTTGAAGCCACTGCAAGAAATGGTGGTGGACATGGCAATGGGGGGGTGCGCAGGTTAACAACATGCACCAACTAATATCTGTGTTCTGAAAGAGATTTCTCCGATGCCCGTCGCTATCTTACACTTGGGTGTTAATTATTAAGAGGGTCCTGATTTCTCTTTTCTTTTTCTTCTTCTTTTGTGTGTGGGTGTTCTCTGTTGCTAGTTATGGAGATCTAAGAGTCTCAGCTCCTGAGCATTAAAAGAGATGGAAATGGGAAGGAAGAGAATGAGAGAAAAGAGTGGTGGTTTTTGTTCTTCCATGTCTCCTCCTTCTCTAATGACTCTTCTATTCATCTTCTTTTCTCTTGTCTTCTTGGACCGATCAGTGGGCGTTACAGCATTGAATTACACTAGTCATAGGAAAGTGGGGACTTTGAGATTGGCTAGGATTCAAAGGCACTTGAACAAGATCAACAAGCCGGCTGTGAAGACGATACAGGTACGTAGGAATGGGATGGAATAGAAGAAGATAGAATGTTTTTTTTTTTTTTTGGTTTTTGTTTTTGCATTAGGTTTCTTCGTTGATTTTTGCAGAGCCCAGATGGAGATATCATAGATTGCGTTCACCGCCATCGGCAACCGGCGTTGGATCATCCGCTCTTGAAGAATCATAAGATCCAAGTATGAGAAAAAAAATAAAAAAGGAAGAAGCTTGTATTAGTTTCTGTTTTTTTCTTAGTTATGTAATGTTTTATGATAATTTTGTGGCTTTTTAATTAAATAGAGAGTTCCAGCAAAGAGGCCTAGATTGAGTAAAGAAGAAGAGGCGAGGAATTACACTGGAGATGGTGGTTTAAGGCGGGCATGGCAGGCGTGGCACGAGAGCGGTCGGTGTCCGAAGGGGACGGTTCCGATTAGGAGAAGCTCTGTGGATGATGTGTTGAGAGCCAAGTCATTGTATCATTATGGGAAGAAGCAGCGAAGGCTTCCTAGTCTTGCTAGGTCTCCTGAAGCACCTGATGTGGTTAGTGGCAATGGACATGAGGTATCTTCTCTCTCTCTCTCTCTCTCTCTCTCTCTCTCTCTGCACATTGGTGCTGGATCCAGTCCATTCATCAGAGGGGTATCGTTATGTAGATGTTCTCACCACAGAGTCAGGTTGGTCCACTCATCAGGTGGACCATAGTTTATGAAACAAATGGACGGATGAAAAAACGTGGCTGAAGCTATCTTTGGCCCACTTTATGAATGGAACAGATTTATCTTTTGGTTAGTGACCTAATGGACGGATGGCTTGGATTTCCGCACTTTCGGCTGCCATAGCAGCTGTGATGGCGTTTACACGAGCTGCCTTGTACACGAGAGGGAGCAAGAGTCTTTCTATTATTAGAAGTGTGAGGCAAAAGCATGATCCTTTACCTTTTTCTGTAGTTCTCCATTTTTTTCATTCTTTTTTATTTAACTAGCAAGTAGAAACCAGAAAGGGTCCGTGGGTCTCAAGCAAAACGGCAGATTTGAAAATATTGACTGAATGAAGTCAATTTCTTTTCATCTGAACTGCAAGAGGACAACCCTGTCAGAAAATCTGAGCCGTCGCATCGATTGGCCACCTCATGTGAGAAGCATACTCCAAAATTCACAAAAACACAGTGTTCCAATCAATCGTATTAATCACTGTTCAAATTCATTTCCCCATCCAAAATAAAGCTACTGATTAGACAATCAGGCCCGTCTGATTCGTGTTACACAACGTGGTCTTTCAATCAGACGGTCCAGATCGCTGAAATTGATACGATTCCCGGTACAACTATATACTGACCTTTGGTGTATGTTTTATCCATCGCGTCACAGCTCCCTAGCTTACTCAAAAGCATGGACTGGAAAAAGGGTTGAGAAAGAAACCCATGTTCTCATTTCTAGTTTTTCTTATTATCTATCTATCTATTTATCCATTTATTTATTTATTATAATTTTTATGGGCATAGCATGCAATCGCATACACGGGATCGTCACAAGAATTATATGGAGCCAAGGCTACAATTAACGTTTGGGATCCTTCCATCCAAGTGTCCAATGAATTTAGTCTCTCCCAGATCTGGGTTCTTTCAGGATCTTTCGACGGTTCAGATCTGAACAGCATAGAAGCTGGTTGGCAGGTATTTCTTTCATTTTCTTTGTAAAAGAACACACTTGAATTCTGTAAAAGAAAAAAAGAAAAAAAGAAAAAAAGTCTTTTTTAAAAAAAATTCTGAAGCTTTGATTTTTCTAGTCAGGTCAGCCCTGAGCTCTATGGAGACAGCAGGCCGCGGTTATTCACGTATTGGACGGTCAGATCTTCCTCAACTCCCGACCAAAAGTCATCTGCATTTTATTTAGTATAATTTAAGATAATTAATCACCTAAATCTTAATGAATAGACAGTTTTACTTTCATGTAATGACCTGGTCTAAAAGTTAGTCTTGTCAACTCCAAGGTGGGCCACACATTTCAGAAAAAGGAAAAAAAAAAGGATGGTCTGGAAAAAAGTGCCAATTTTCCACATTTATCTTATACATGGGTCTTGCCCGATGAACTGACGGGCTTGATTTATGGGCCAGGTCATCTTCACATTGCAACCCACTTAATACACGAACTCTAACGTGCCACACAAGCGCCACGTGTGGAACATGCAGGGATGAGTGTCTTGATTAAAATTACTCTCTTAATGATGAACGAATAATAACGTGATAAACTACGTACGGTTAATATTACAACACGTGTGTACCATAGGATGGGTGTGAACTAAAAATCTAATAATCATTTCTTCCTGGCCAGTGGATCACGTTAAGAATAACAATCCTTAAAAAGCCCCATCAATCTAACGGTCAGAAATTTTTTATAAGTGAGGCTCTTGAGCCATATCCCATTGTAGAAATGGTTCATCAATTGGACGGTCTGGATTGATGGGCATGTGCATACATTTAGTATACAACTGTGTTAGTGTACACTTCGTGCATGCTACGTAAGCGTTAATACCAACACCACCCATCCTAATAACAGCAACAGCAAGAACCACAACCGCAGCTACGACTACAACAATAAAACTGATATCTATCGTTGTTGATTTTGTTACAGAGCGATGCATATGAAGCAACAGGATGCTACAACCTTCTGTGTTCAGGGTTCATACAGACCAACAATAGAATAGCCATTGGAGCTGCTATATCTCCCGTCTCTTCCTTCTCTGGTAGCCAATATGACATTACAATCCTCATCTGGAAGGTTGGTTTTCTCTTACAACCAGTGTACCAAACATCCATTTCATTCACTTCCCCGTACTTTGAGTTTTTTTTAAAATGAGTGCGGATTGTCTGTGCTGAATGCTCATGAAATTCCACTACCGTTGCTTCTTATTTGTCCATATCATTTCAAATGTCTCCACCATACACTCTCCCAAATAGTTTGGGTGCTATACAATACAACTTTTAATGTAGGGAATTACTTTTCTAAGTCTCAATGTGATTTTTGTGTTAAATCCACACTGCCCATTAATTTTTCTAGATAATTCAACATCATGAGCCCAATAATATATACATTTAAAGCTCAAATGGACCACACCATTGAAAATTGTGGGGGATGAACTAACTCCCATTGAAACCTTCGGAGGACCAACCTTGAGGCTTAGTTTCCATCTAACCTATTCATATATTAACGCACACCTCGATGAAAATAAAACACATATATCAATTTGATCCGTGCCTTCTGTAGCCTCAAGAAGTTTTCAATTTTAGCATAATTCCTACATTTTTCATTGGTGTGGCCCATTTTAGCTTTGATTTTGCTTTGTTTTTTAACTCGATCACTTCATAGAATGATTTGTAAAAATGGATGAACGGTGTGGATTTAAGGAATGCATCATCCTAAGGCTCACTTAAATTTCACACATGAAGAAATTAGGTTGCTACCTATGCGCACCGTCCATCCGTTTTTCCATACCATTTTAGGGACTGAGACAAAAACATAAGCAGATTCAAGGCTCAAGTGGGCCACACTACAGGAGGAAGCAGTAGGAATTGGACACCTACCGTTTAAAACTTCTTAAGCCTCAAAAGGCTCTAATCAAGTTGATACTTTGGTTTTTCCTTCATCCAAGTTTATTGGATCCTATCCCATGAAGAAGTTGGATGACAAAAAAACCTCATAGTAAACTTCAGGAAAGTTTCAACTACAGTGGTTCAATCCTTATTCCTTTATTTGATATGGTCCACTTTAGCCTTGGATGTGCTCCATTTTCGTCTTCTTTCTCTGTAACAAAAAGGGTAAAAATTGGATTGTGTAGCATACAATCAATTCCCATAGAGAGAATGGGCATGTTTTGTGACACGGTGTCATCTGCAGTGACGTGGACCAATGAGAAGCTACGGCGCTGAAATCTCGTGTGCTTTGAACATGGATTATCCGCACTCTTCTAAATGACGTGGACCAATGAGAAGTGACGGCACTGAATTTTTCAGAGTGAATTCAACACCGACGATCCGCACTCTAAAGTTATGATGACGTGCTATGCAATCGCTTAACCTTTTTTTATTATTATTTTATTTTAATCTCAATATCATGACCTATGAATTATTTTAACCTTTGGAATCCAATGTGAAATACCCACAGAAAAACCAACGCTCGTAGTCCATCACAATTGAATGATACTGATGATGGTAAGTGGGCCATGCATACTAACCACCTCTTTAATTAATAAATGGTGGGATAAAGTGGGGTCCATTTCTTTCCACCATACCATCTTTAGATAAGATACCGTAGAGATTTACTCATAGCTAACTTACCCTTTGGGTGTTTCACACTCAAATCATTTTCTGTACGTATGCATGTTATGTCTTCATCATGGACGTACCAATATTATGGTGTGGGGCCGATTGTGATGTGTGTTTTGATTATTTTTCTTTTTAAAGGATCCGAAGCTAGGCAATTGGTGGATGGGATTTGGCGACAACACGCTCGTTGGTTACTGGCCGTCCGAGCTCTTCACGCACCTGGGCGACCATGCCAGTATGGTGGAGTGGGGTGGAGAAATCGTGAACACTCGATCCAACGGCCAGCACACGTTGACCCAGATGGGATCAGGTCACTTCGCTGAGGCTGGCTTTGGCCGATCGAGCTATTTCCGCAACCTTGAGGTGGTGGACTCTGACAATAGTCTCAGTTCTGTGGAGTCCATCTCTACCCTTGCAGAGAACACGAATTGCTATAACATCAAGAGCTCATACAACAACGACTGGGGGACCTACTTCTACTATGGTGGGCCAGGGAACAATCCCCAGTGCCCTTGACCGTCCAAAGCATACCATGGTCACATGGATGATCACCGTTGGATAAGATCGGATCTCTCTGATTCCATTCTTTCTTTCCACAAAATCTCATATGTTTCTTTCTCTCCAATCTCCATGCCAATATTTATTGTATTTGTGTAATATCAATGGGAAGAGATATTTTACACCCACCCTTTTTGATAGTTTCAACCTTCTTTTCTAGTTTTGGTAATGAAATGGTGCAAATTTACTGTTTCATTACCCAAATTAGAAAAATGGGAGTATCGGTCGTAAAGGGTTAGTGTAAATATTCGCTCGTAATATCAAATAGTAAATCTCTTTGCATTGTTTAAGTTGTTCTTGCAGCTGAGCATCTAAGGGAGTAGCTCCTCAGCTAAAATATAATCCAGACCGTGCAATCTGTGGTCCCACTTGATGGGCCATACCCCAAAAGGCCCTGGAAAATTCCATGTCTCCAAATGATGGCCAAACGGTCAAAAATTCCAATTCTGCCAATTTGAAATAGAGAAAAGACTTCGACACCCTCAAGAAGGGTCTTATGATGATTCATACTTACCCACTCAAAAAATTGAAACGTGGGTGTCAAACCTAACATTCCCAATAGTACAGATAGTGGGCCCCACTTTAAATAGCCACAAACCAACTATTACCATAAATTGATTTTCTAAATAGATGTCTACTTGACCGTTTAAATGAAAGTTAGACAAAGTTAGACCGGTTTCCTTACTCTTGCTTGGGTGGTAGGCTCTCAAGAGTTTCAACTCCCGGTTAAGGGTTCGAGTACCCATAGGGTGGTGAATTTCCCCTAGCATGAGTGTGTAGGGTGCTTGTGCGTGTGTAAAATAATAAAAAATAAATAAATAAATAAAATGAAAGTTAGACTGGTTTGAATTCATGGTTTAAATAAAAGTTAATCAACTGTTTGATTTTAGGACTATAACCTATCCAGTTTAGTTTGAGCTACTTACATGTCATCTGTATATTTTTTTTCCCAGTGGCTCATCAATATATCCAAGTTAAGTTTGGGAGCTTGTAAATCCATGAACTTGATTTATCATAGTTTACAAATAACTAAATTGTTAACTCATTGTTATCATATAAATCCACATTCATCTAATTTTTCATTACTTCCATTATCAACCATTGAAAAATAACAAAAATGCTTGTTTAGAATATACTACAAATTCTCCTCCATTGAAGAAGCTTAAATCCTTTAATTCTCTTCTACATAGAACTTATCATAAAATAATTTAATGTGAATTTTTATTTTTAATTGATAAGTGAACATTTTAATAAATAGAAAAGGTTATTGATAAATAACCAGTAGTAAGTATTTGCAGTAACCACATATTAATGCACTTGGGGCTATTAGGTTTTTCAATTTCTTATGAAATACAAAGTAAATGAGCTATTATGGTCAGTCCGAGAGTAAAATATGTTAGTAATATACATTGTAATGATTATAATTTTATATTATAAAATTATTAAAATTTTAATAATAGCTATATAAAACAGAAAATGATCATTGTAGTAAAATATAAATAATATAACCACATAATTATAAAAATAAACGATCATGATTCATTTACCATCATTTACCATTGTCTTTGAAAAGCCAAACAAGTCCTTATATTTACAAACATTTCACTTGTAGGTATTTATAAATAAACCGTCATTTTTAGATATTTATTAGTTATTAAACATTTGAAAATAAGATCATGAAGTCGAGAGCCTTGGTTCTTGGGTTGACATTTTGATCTAATTTGGGTGTACCCGGCAGACTTAGTAAGTTCATCTGATATAAATCCAGTCCAATAGCTTTGCTCCACCATGGGGATTACCTTATGGAAAAAAAACAATCAGCTCTCTCTGCTAATTACAAGTGTGACATCATTTTAAACTATTTCTAACCATTGATAAACACAAAAACAAAAGATGGTTTGCTCAATGAATGGATAGGGTTGATTTTAGGACAATGTGATCCTATTATCGGCCAACCGATTTAACAGCTTAGATGTTACATACACTTAATAGATTTGAAGTTATCTATTGGATGTACCATAATCTACCATCCAACCTGTTGGACTTTAAACGTTCTCATACGTAACATTTATTTTGTTGGGTACATTAATGTCTATGCATATGGTTGTAGTGCATTCAAAGCTTCGTGTGAAATTCCGGGCCAGCTTTGCTGTCCATGCTCTAGGGCTAATTAATATAAGCATGGGTTTTGATAGAATGCAAGGCCCCCGGCCGCATCACAGCTGCCCTTCCTACCATTCGACCACACGCAAGCATGTTAGAGATCTGGTCCATTCATCAGTCGGGTATGCTGTGAACATGTCCTGGACCAGAAAACAATATTTGTCTGCTGATCAGGCAAATCAATCTTGTATGAGAAAAGATGAGCGGTCAGGAAAGAAATCCAACCGTCGAATTGCAATGCACATGTATGTTTCATTTGATGAGTGTACAATCTTGATTTTTATTGTGGCATGTTTAAAATGTGCACTTCCTGATGGATGGACCATGTCGATCACACGTGCGCCATCCGAAGGTGGGAACAAAGGCCACGCATGGTAGCTGTGGTGCGGAGTCCGGTGCCCGCCATGCTACCAAACCCCACAATAGCATATAATCATATGGCCTAGATAAAAGGCTGTCGAAATTTATGAAGGGAGAAAAGGAACTGGGGCCACAGGTAATCAATGGTAGTAAATACAAGTGGGTGGGCGGAGAGGCCCATTGGGATCCGAGATGAATTAGAAGGGACGGAAGCGGATTGAGGGGTGACTGGTGACCCCAACACCACCCAGCTAAGTTGTATTGGGGCGCTGTGGGGCCACCTCGAAGTATGTGTTTTATATCCACGCTGTTCATGCACTTTTACAGATAATTTTAGGATATGACCTAGCAAAAAAAATCACATCGGAAGCTAAAGTGGGCCACACCACAGGAAACAGTGGAGATAATGACACTTACCATTGAAACCTTCTTAGGGAACACGTGTCAGGTTTATTTGGGAATCAGGACCGCCCATCTCATTAGGCCTAATTGTGGATGGTCAGTTTTAACAAATTTACAGTACTCAATCTTATCCCTCCTCTTCGTTCATTTTTAGCGTTTAATCGCAGCCAGTTTTGTTTTGATTGATCGGATTATCCTATACAATATTATCTTTAAATATTTACCATCCACAACAGGGGCCTCTAGATGGAAGGTCCTGATTGATAGATTGACTTGCCACGTGTCCTGTTGGGAAGTGGCTCTAGCAAACTCCGGTTCTCCCGGCCCTACCGAGTCATCTCCCCGTAGAGGTTGAAGGAGCGCTTCGCAGCACAATAGCCATCATGGCACACTTGCGAAATCCGGACCATCAATCACGTGGGGCCCATAAGGAAACCGTGGTGGCCCAAAAATCAGACCAGTCAAGTTATCAGGTGGGCTATTCTACCTTGTGGAAAAATATACTGTCAAAAACTCAATGGCCATCGAGAGTGTAGTGGTACCCAGCGACACATGTTAGTTCACCTTGATTTTTACACGTGTACAAGATTAGCACGTGAACCAGCCTCTTCAATATCTCTCGTGCAACCCTCTTTTAACATTTTTTTTCACAAACGGTCCTGCTCATCAGTACATGTATTATTTCCTTCCATACATGTGGGGCCCACGTTTTGGCCATCGAAATTATTGAGCTATGATACTCCGTACCTTGTTATGGAGCTATTTAAATGTAGGGACAATGTGTATCTGCAGATGATCAGGTGGACCATTGGATGGGAATGTCGGACTGACTAGAAACGGCCCAAATATCACCATGACGGATGATTACAGCCATTCAAATAACGGCATGTAAAATGGACCGTAAATCTCTTTCTAGTTGCACACGTACACGACTTTAATCGTGTGACATTGATTGCCTAATTATAATTATTCTTGGGTAATGAGAAATCTACGGTGGAATCCTCCTATCGAACGGTCTTTGATCGTAGGTGGGCCCACTATGGATTGACATAAGGATTCACACTGAAAGACTTCTGTGTAACGATCTAAATAATCAGCGACTGGATTTTGTCACCGTTGCATGTGTGTACGAGATCCAAACTGATCACTCAATGGGTCCGACCATAGCTGGGACTAGAGCACAATATTCAGATGGACTGGACCATCGTAACCATACGTTTGGAGGATTTTTGATAAAGTTTAGATGGTTAAGCATAAAATTGAATGACCGATAATTTATTTTCTAAAATATCTTTCAACTGAAGGGTTAGGATTGTCCATTCAGAGTGAGTTTTTGTGGGTGGCCCATTCATGATAGGTCACGTAGAATCAATGGTTCAGATCCTAAAACACCCGTTGCAACATGTAACGGGGAAGATTCTCGTATAACTTAAGCCGAGGGCTGACAGTGGGCCGGGCATGAAATTTAGATCCGGTGTCAGGGTCCAGGCAGGCCTAGCATAATGATGAATCGCTCGGGCTGGGCCATTCAACGGATCTGATCATTAATTCGCTTACTATACAGATATTGGACGGTCCAAAGATACTTACGAGCAGTTCTATTCACACGGACGTGTAATTTGTAGACCCTCTTTACGTCTAGGTCATGTTGCAATGATCCAAACCGTTCATAGATGGACTCGATAAGAAGAATATCTATAAATATTTTTAGATGGGACTATTTCAAATCTTTGATTATTTATATCTTTTCCTGAGACAGCAATGGCCCACCAAGACCTTCTCGGGCCAGGAACGATTCCTCTTAGCCTGATAATAGCCAAGGCCGACAGGGCCGGGCCGGGATGTCCTTTCAAAGCCCATTAATTACCACTTAAGGCCACGATTTCATTCCCCACGAGAGGCTGGATCGGCTGCCATCGCATACCGCCTGCATTCACAAGATTGGGCTGCATACTAGATCAATCTGAACCGATCAATTGGTGGGCCATCTGATGGATTGGTTGACGCTCAAAACTCGTAGCGGTCTGATGTTTCTATTGAGTTTTATCTCTCCAGATTCTTTCTAAACCTTCGCTTTGAAATCTTTTCTGAAAGCAAGTGATGGATCAGATATTTGTAAGGTTGGACTGATCAAAGAGGTGGCCCAGTAATTGGACACCGGATAGATTGCCACGTGCAACTCATTCATTGCTTTGATAAATGCTGCATATGCCATTGAGTAAACTCAAACGCACTAGCACAAACCCATAAATTAGTAGGGATAAGGTGACAGATCCAGGCCCTCCTCAATGGCCCAAAAATCCAACAATCGGGTGGTAAGGATCATCTGATCGGATAGGTTTCTTTTGGGTAGGGCTGCCAATGGGTACCCGCACCCCCTAGACCCGACCCTATTTTAACGTGTCTGTGTCCAAAAAATTTTGTTCCGTTTTAAAAATCGGGTCAGGGTCGAGTCCGCATTTAACCATGTTAATAATCGGATATAGTCGGGTTCAGGTGGGCCCAGTATCTTCGCCCAGTTAAAACGGAGTGGGGACGGTCCAGATAGTTTCAGTGTGTGTGTTCATCTAGCAACCAAATGAGTTGTGTCAGAGAGCCTCTTTGCACACTCAAAGTGGCAGACGTGTTACGATCTAATCCACCCATGAGATGGGCCTGACCATGTAAATACCGTTATTGGGCCTGTACCCAATCCAAACCTGACTTGAAGCCAAGGTGAAAAAATCCCAATGATATGTGGCTCTGATTCCTAATAAGGACCCGATCCAGACCCGCCAGGAACCTAATCTGACTGAGAGCTCTCAGCAAGCCGGGTTGTCTTGCCAAACCATCGTATATAGCCACGCCTCAAAACCAATAACTGAGCCTCCATGCTCAGGTCACTACCAGTTCGAAGCGAACTAGACCAGGGTCAGCCCCTGGTGAGCCCATCAAACCAATAACAAAAAAATAAAAATTCGATACTCTGGTAGAGTGAAAGTTGATACGCCGGCGCTAAGAAATCGTAAAGGTACCGTGAACCGTTCAAATAGTGGGACCTGATTTACACAGGTTTTTATGATCGGGATCAAATAAAATAGTAGATTATTTTTGCCAACTGTCAGTCAACGACACAGTAGGAATCAAAAAGGGTGCTGATCGGGTGTTTCCAAAGACACGGCAGTCATCATACCTCCACTTCAATTTCTGTCCACGTGGCGAACCTGGAAGAAATCCGGACAGTTTCTCCCGCAAAAGGGTGTGGATGATGGACAGGCTATCACCCTGATGGGACGATTCTAAAATCTTCATGAGTGAGTTAAAAAAGTACATGCGACTTCAGATCATCAGGATTTGTCTACCATGGAAGTTTTTAATGGCCCATCAATGGTGGAATCTATGGCTTAGCGGTCTAGATGTCTTCCATGTTTGCCACACTACTACTTTATACGTTTGAGAGGCATGGGATAATATAGTAGAGCCGTCTGATAGGATGATTGGCCATTTGACCCCATCCACCTAGTTGCACCTACTCTGGATGTGAAATGACTCAAAATACAGGTTGAGTTATTTACTGCCGTACACCTCACCTTTTATTCAAAGGCTTTTTTAAAGTACTCCCTAACTTTATTTTTTAAAACTAAACTATACTGTATGAACACATTCTTTGTAGATGAAAATACCCTTGCATTCACGGTGACACCTTGATATCCATAGTGTCACCTTATAACTCGATCTTGTCCACATTGACACTGTCTAATACTAGGAAAAATACTAAAGGCCATAGTTAAAAAAATATCACTATGGATTATAAAGGTAGCAGTTGGTAGTGCAGCCATTGTTTCATTAAATTCGTAGCCAACAGTACTATGGCTATGGCTCTAAACCATAGTCTTTTCCTCAATAGCGAAATGTACATACAACTATGGATAACTAAGCGAACCTAATATGAAATTAAATAAGCCTAACATAAAATTCAACAAGCCTAACATAAAATTCAACGAGCCTAACATGCCTAACATGAAATTCAACAAGCCTAACATAAAATTCAACGAGCCTAAAAGGAAATTGAGCGAGGCAAACATTAAACTCAACAAGCCTCAGGGAAAGTTGAGTGAGGCAAACATGAAATTGAGCAAGACAAACTGAAAATTGAGTAAGGTAAATTGAAAATTAAGCAAGTCAAACATTAAATTTAGTGAGGCAAAATAAAAATTGAGCGAGACTAACATGAAATTGAAGTAAGCAAAGAGAAAATTAAGCAAGGCAAACTAAAAATTTAGCGAGGTAAATATGAAATTAAGCGAGGCAAACTGGACATTAAGTGAGGCAAATATGAAATTCAGCGAGGCAAACTGAAAATTGAACAAGACAAACTGAAAATTCAGTGAGGCAAACATGAAATTCAGCGAGGCAAACTGAAATTTAGCGAGGCAAACACAAAATTGAGCGAGGCAAACTGGAAATCGAGCGAGGCAAACATGAAATTGAGTAAGGAAAACTGAAAATTGAGCGAGGCGAACATGAATTCAGCAAGGCAAACTGAAAATTGAGCGAGACAAACTGAAAATTAAGCGAGGCAAACATAAAATTAAGCGAGGCAAACTGAAAATTTAACTAGGCAAGCATGAAATTCAACGAGACAAATTGAAAATTTAGCGAGGCTAACATAAAATCGAGCGAGGCAAACAAGAAATTAATCGAGAAAAATTGAAAATTTAACATAAAATTGAGCGAGGCAAACATGAAATTGAGCTAGGAAAATTAGAAATTGAGCGAAGCAAATAAGAAATTAAGTAAAGGAAACATGAAATTAAGGGATGCAAACTTGAAACTGATCGAGGCTAAATGAAATTCAATGAAGCAAACATGAAATTCAATGAGAATCAAAGGAAACTGAGTTAGGCTAACATGAAATTTAACAAGGCTCAAAGGAAATTAAAAGAGGCAAACATGAAATTCAATGAAGAAAATAAGAAATTGAGCGAGACAAACATGAAATTCAATGAGGCTCAAAGGAAATTGAGCAAGGAAAACAAGAAATTCAGCGAGGCAAACAGAAAATTGAGCAAGGCAAATATGAAATCGAGCAACACAAAAATGAAATTCAACGAAGCTAACATAAAATTCAACGAGGCTCAAAGGAAATTAAGTGAGGAAAAATAAATGAGGGCATTTAGTTTTTTGAGCCTCATTGAATTTCATGTTTGCCTCATTGAATTTTTTTTGTTTGCCTCGCTTAATTTTCAGTTTGTCTAGCTGAATTTCATGTTTGTCTCACTGAATTTCTTATTTGTCTCGTTGAATTTTCAGTTTACGTCGCTCAATTTCATGTTTTCCTCGCTCAATTTTCTCTGAGCCCCGCTCAATTTTCAGTTTGCCTTGCTCAATTTCATGTTAGCCTAGCTTAATTTCCAGTTTGCCTCCCTAAATTTCATCTCTGCCTCATTCAATTTCTAGTTTGCCTCGTTCAATTTCATGTTAGTCTCGCTCAATTTTCAATTTGCCTCACTCAATTTCATATTTGTCTCACAGAATTTTCAATTTGTCTAGCTCAATTTCATGTTTGCCTTACTTAATTTTCCTTGAAGCTCGTTGAATTTCATGTTTGCCTTGCTCAATTTTCTTTGAGGCTTATTGAATTTCATGTTAGGTTCGTTCAATTTCACATTAAGCTCACTCAATTATCAATAGCTGTATGAACTTTTTACTATAGAAGCAATGGCTACCGTAGCCATAGAACTAATGGCTACGAGTCTAATAAGCACCAGTTACGCTATACCAATGGCTATGGTTATAATTCGTAGCGATATATCTTTAGCTATGGCCTTTAGCCCTAATTGTGGTATTGGGTTGTGCCACCAAGGACAAGACAGAGTTCCACGGTGGCACCTTAAATGCAAGGGTATTTTTGAGTATATTCGTCTTCAAATAGTGTGTCGGTGCATAATCAATTTAGTCTTTGAAATAAGCTTTGGGAGTGTTTATAAAAGCCGCTGGGTAAAAGGTGGGGTTCACACTGGTAAAAAACTCATATGTGTTTTGTCCACGTCGCGGATTTGAGCGAAAACTCGGCGGGCCCCACCATGATGTTTGTGTTTTATCTAATCCATTCATTCATTTGTTCATATCATTTTAGTAGATGAGATTAAAAATGAGGCAGATACATTACTCAAGTAGACCACACCACAGGAATTAATGGGGATTGAATGCCTAACATCAGACATCTAATGTTTGTTCTTTTTTGCCATGTTTCCTTTGTAACCGTCCATTTGAAGGCCATCAATAGAAAGGTTAGGATTGTCCAATCAGAATAACAGCTCCTTGATTAGAACAAGCTGCCATCATTCACTAAAAATCTCCTTAACTGGAAAATTGTTTCCTAGGGCCTGTTTTCACTTGAATGTGGCTTTAAGGTACTGAATTGATGGGCCTGTGACGCAGGGAAGGACGTGAGGTCGAGCACCGTCTTCCTCAAGATGATAAATATTCCGAATCCACGGAACTTCTCTGGACTCCTCACAGAGACTTTTCGAATCCACGAGGAAAGAAAGTAGAAAATAAGAATAATTTCTAATAAATTCGAAATTGATTAATGAATTTGATAAATCTCTAATGTGTCTCCTAACACCATTAATATAGAAAAAAAAAATAAACTAAAATTCGTAATTACTAAAAATAGTAAAATTCTAACTCTAACACAAATCCTAATTCTAATAAAACTCTTCTAAGGCCTAATTTTTAAAAATAAAAATTACAAATAAACTTTCTCTAGAAGAGTCCTAGTATAACTAAAAGTTATTTCCAAAAGGAAAGAAAATCTAAGACTCTAAAAATATTAAAAAATCGAAATTACTAAAAATAGTAAATTTTCCTAAAAATAGTAAAATTTTCCTAAAAATTCATTTTTGAGCTGAAAGCGCACGTTTTCTAATGAAACGGACAGATGTGACCCACTTTGTGAGTCAGTTCACCTTAGATGGCCCGTTTCAATAAAGATTGATAGGTTGTACGCCCCGTAACGATACCCGGATCAAAAGTTATGGTCAATTCACGGTCCATCCCCTTGTGGCTCATCCATGCTGGGAATATCTTTGTGACACGTTCTACATCAGACCCCTCCACTTGAAAAAAAATCGTCCTCGAGTTACGCAAGAAACTTGGCACATGAGTCTGAGATAACTTCTGACGCCGATGCTCATTATCCATTTTTTCGTACTTGACATTAAGCTCTTGAGCTAACATAATATATGTACTCATGCTTTCCTTGACTTGACTAATATTGATCAGTTCCTTCACATTTGACACAATTCATGTACTCATACTTTCCTTGACTTGACTAATATTGGTCAATTCCTTCACATCCGTCTTTAAGATTTCATATTTTTTCAGATAATGTGGGCAATTAGGCGGACTTGCCCCTGAGACGGGATCAACGTGATTTTATATATCTCGTATGAGAGGCAATTTATTAGAGGGTTCATCGAACACAATCTCCTTAAACTCCTGCAACATCGGCTTCAAATCTTTTGAGATATTCACAGGCTCCATATATTCTTTCTTTTCAACTAATGGATATATATCTCTTATTTTCTCATATTGTTTAACAAAAGCCTGTTCAGTTGTGAGAGACTGTTCCTCAACTTTAGAAGTCTTGGTTTGGTTCTACCTTCCCATAGGGGCGAGGATAATCTTTTTGTCATCTTTAATAAAGAAAATAAATAAGTTATTCCGATCCCTATGTGTAGCATTAATATTATTTTTTCAGGGTTGACCAAGTAACAGGTGACAAGCTTCCATGTCGACCACGTCACACATTACTTCATCCTTATAATATTTACCAATGGAAAAAGATATACAACATCGTTCAGTTACCTCTGTTTTGTTGATCTCTTTAATCCATCCAATCGTGTATGGAGATGAGTGTCTTTCTGTCTTCAGTTGTAGCTTCTCCATCATTATTTTTGATACGAAATTCTTATCGCTCCTTACATCGATGATCACATTGCAGACTATTTTGTATGTAGTGCACCTTGTTTGAACGATGTTGTCTCTCTCTAATTCTATTTCTACCTTTGGCATGTATAACGGCTTCATCATAATCGAAGTGGTGCCCTGTGATGAACCATCATCTGATGGTGCCTTACAAAAATTGAAATTGTGTCGTACAGCGGCCATGAGTAGTTGATCATCACTTTGAGCTCGGGGTGGAATTAGCGCATCCGCAACAAGGTTGAGGGTTACCTGCAGCCCTTTCATGGTCAACTGACTCTCCCGGTGGAAAGCTTCCATTCTTTCTAAAAGATAACGAATCCCTGAATCACCGTCCACAGGAGTTTGATTCATACCTTCGTTATTTGCCATCGACCCAAGGAAAAACCTCGCTCTGATACCAAACTGACGCAGGGAAGGATGTGAGGTCGAGCACCGTCTTCCTCAAGATGATAAATATTCCGAATCCACGGAACTTCTCTGGACTCCTCACAGAGACTTTTCGAATCCACGAGGAAAGAAAGTAGAAAATAAGAACAATTTCTAATAAATTCGAAATTGATTAATGAATTTGATAAATCTCTAATGTGTCTCCTAACACCATTAATATAGAAAAAAAAATAAACTAAAATTCGTAATTACTAAAAATAGTAAAATTCTAACTCTAACACAAATTCTAATTCTAATAAAACTCTTCTAAGGCCTAATTTCTAAAAATAAAAATTATAAATAAACTTTCTCTAGAAGAGTCCTAGTATAACTAAAAGTTATTTCTAAAAGGAAAGAAAATCTAAGACTCTAAAAATATTAAAAAATCGGAATTACTAAAAATAGTAAAAATTTTTAAAAAATTTATTTTTGAGCTGAAAGCGCACGTTTTCTAATGAAACGGACAGATGTGACCCACTTTGTGGGTCGGTTCACCTCAGATGGCCCGTTTCAATAAAGATTGATAGGTTGTACGCCCCGTAACGATACCCGGCTCAAAAGTTATGGTCAATTCACGGTCCATCCCCTTGTGGCTCATCCATGCTGGGAATATCTCTGTGACACGTTCTACATCAGACCCCTCCACTTGAAAAAAACTCGTCCTCGAGTTACGCAAGAAACTTGGCACATGAGTCTAAGATAACTTCTGACGCCGATGCTCATTATCCCTTTTTTCATACTTGACATTAAGTTCTTGAGCTAACACAATATATGTACTCATGCTTTCCTTGACTTGACTAATATTGATCAGTTCCTTCACATTTGACATAATACATGTACTCATACTTTCCTTGACTTGACTAATATTGGTCAGTTCCTTCACATCCGTCTTTAAGATTTCATATTTTTTCTGATAATGTGGGCAATTAGACGGACTTGCCCCTGAGACGGGATCAACGTGATTTTGTATATCTCGTATGAGAGGCAATTCATTAAAGGGTTCATCGAACACAATCTCCTTAAAACTCCTGCAACATCGGCTTCAAATCTTTTGAGATATTCACAGGCTCCATATATTCTTTCTTTTCAACTAATGGATATATATCTCTTATTTCCTCAAATTGTTTAACAAAAGCCTATTCAGTTGTGAGAGACTGTTCCTCAACTTTAGAAGTCTTGGTTTGGTTCTCCCTTCCCATAGGGGCGAGGATAATCTTTTTTTCATCTTTAATAAAAAAAATAAATAAGTTATTCTGATCCCTATGTGTAGCATTAATATTATTTTTCTAGGGTTGACCAAGTAACAGGTGACAAGCTTCCATGTCGACCACGTCACACATTACTTCATCCTTATAATATTTACCAATGGAAAAAGATATACAACATCGTTCAGTTACCTCTGTTTTGTTAATCTCTTTGATCCATCCAATCGTGTATGGAGATGAGTGTCTTTCTGTCTTCAGTTGTAGCTTCTCCACCATTATTTTTGATATGAAATTCTTATGGCTCCTTACATCGATGATCACATTGCAGACTATTTTGTATGCAGTGCACCTTGTTCGAAAGATGTTGTCTCTCTCTAATTCTATTTCTACCTTTGGCATGTATAACGGCTTCCTCATAATCGAAGTGGTAGCCTGTGATGAACCATCATCTGATAGTGCCTTACAAAAATTGAAATTGTGTCGTACAGCGGCCATAGGTGGTTGAGCATCACTTTGAGCTCGGGGTGGAATTAGCGCATCCACAACAAGGTTGAGGGTTGTCTGCAGCCCTTGCATGGTCAACTGACTCTCCCAGTGGAAAGCTTCCATTCTTTCTAAAAGATAACGAATCCCTGAATCACCGTCCACAGGAGTTTGATTCATACCTTCGTTATTTGTCATCGACCTAAGGAAAAACCTCGCTCTGATACCAAACTGATGCAGGGAAGGATGTGAGGTCGAGCACCGTCTTCCTCAAGATGATAAATATTCCGAATCCACGGAACTTCTCTGGACTCCTCACAGAGACTTTTCGAATCCACGAGGAAAGAAAGTAGAAAATAAGAATAATTTCTAATAAATTTGAAATTGATTAATGAATTTGATAAATCTCTAATGTGCCTCCTAACACCATTAATATAGAAAAAAAAATAAACTAAAATTCGTAATTACTAAAAATAGCAAAATTCTAACTCTAACACAAATCCTAGTTCTAATAAAACTCTTCTAAGGCCTAATTTCTAAAAATAAAAATTACAAATAAACTTTTTCTAGAAGAGTCTTAGTATAACTAAAAGTTATTTCTAAAAGGAAAGAAAATCTAAGACTCTAAAAATATTAAAAAATCGAAATTACTAAAAATAGTAAAATTTTCCTAAAAATTCATTTTTGAGCTGAAAGCGCACGTTTTCTAATGAAACGGACAGATGTGACCCACTTTGTGGGTCAGTTCACCTCAGATGGCCCGTTTCAATAAAGATTGATAGGTTGTACGCCCCGTAACGATATCCGGATCAAAAGTTATGGTCAATTCACGGTCCATCCCCTTGTGGCTCATCCATGCTGGGAATATCTCTGTGACACGTTCTACATCAGACCCCTCCACTTGAAAAAAACTCATCCTCGAGTTACGCAAGAAACTTGGCACATGAGTCTGAGATAACTTCTGACGCCGTTGCTCATTATCCCTTTTTTCGTACTTGACATTAAGCTCTTGAGCTAATACAATATATGTACTCATGCTTTCCTTGACTTGACTAATATTGATAAGTTCCTTCACATTTGACACAATACATGTACTCATACTTTCCTTGACTTGACTAATATTGGTCAGTTCCTTCACATCCGTCTTTAAGATTTCATATTTTTTCTGATAATGTGGGCAATTAGGAGGACTTGCCCCTGAGACGGGATCAACGTGATTTTGTATACCTCGTATGAGAGGCAATTTATTAGAGGGTTCATCGAACACAATCTCCTTAAACTCCTACAACATCGGCTTCAAATCTTTTGAGATATTCACAGGCTCCATATATTCTTTCTTTTCAACTGATGGATATATATCTCTTATTTCCTCAGATTGTTTAACAAAAGCCTGTTCAGTTGTGAGAGACTGTTCCTCAACTTTAGAAGTCTTGGTTTGGTTCTCCCTTCCCATAGGGGCGAGGATAATCTTTTTTCCATCTTTAATAAAAAAAATAAATAAGTTATTCCGATCCCTATGTGTAGCATTAATATTATTTTGCTAGGGTTGACCAAGTAACAGGTGACAAGCTTCCATGTCGACCACGTCACACATTACTTCATCCTTATAATATTTATCAATGGAAAAAGATATACAACATCGTTCAGTTACCTCTGTTTTGTTGATCTCTTTGATCCATCCAATCGTGTATGGAGATGAGTGTCTTTCTGTCTTCAGTTGTAGCTTCTCCACCATTATTTTTTATACAAAATTATTATCGCTCCTTACATCGATGATCACATTGCAGACTATTTTGTATGTAGTGCACCTTGTTCGAAAGATGTTGTCTCTCTCTAATTATATTTCTACCTTTGGCATGTATAACGGCTTCCTCATAATCGAAGTGGTGGCCTGTGATGAACCATCATCTGATGGTGCCTTACAAAAATTGAAATTGTGTCGTACAGCGGCCATGGGTGGTTGAGCATCACTTTGAGCTCGGGGTGGAATTAGCGCATCCGCAACAAGGTTGAGGGTTGCCTGCAGCCCTTGTATGGTCAACTGACTCTCCCGGTGGAAAGCTTTCATTCTTTCTAAAAGATAACGAATCCCTGAATCACCGTCCACAGGAGTTTGATTCATACCTTCGTTATTTGCCATCGACCCAAGGAAAAACCTCGCTCTGATACCAAACTGACGCAGGGAAGGACGTGAGGTCAAGCACCGTCTTCCTCAAGATGATAAATATTCCGAATCCACGGAACTTCTCTGGACTCCTCACAGAGACTTTTCGAATCCACGAGGAAAGAAAGTAAAAAATAAAAATAATTTATAATAAATTCGAAATTGATTAATGAATTTGATAAATCTCTAATGTGTCTCCTTACACCATTAATCTAGAAAAAAAATAAACTAAAATTCGTAATTATTAAAAATAGCAAAATTCTAACTCTAACACAAATCGTAATTCTAATAAAACTCTTCTAAGGCCTAATTTTTAAAAATAAAAATTACAAATAAACTTTCTTTAAAAGAGTCCTAGTATAACTAAAAGTTATTTCTAAAAGGAAAGAAAATCTAAGACTCTAAAAATATTAAAAAATCGAAATTACTAAAAATAGTAAAATTTTTCTAAAAATTCATTTTTGAGCTAAAAGCGCACGTTTTCTAATGAAACGGACAGATGTGACCCACTTTGTGGGTCAGTTCACCTCAGATGGCCCGTTTCAATAAAGATTGATAGGTTGTACGCACCGTAACGATACCCGGATCAAAAGTTATGGTCAATTCACGGTTCACCTCTTTGTGGCTCATCCATGCTGGGAATATCTCTGTGACACGTTCTACATCAGCCTGGTGGTTCCATCGAGAAGATACTTTGGTCATGGCCCACCCACGATTTGAGCCGACAAACCTATGGCTTGGATCACTGAACCAGAGTAGATCAGCTGGCTCACTGTTGGGTCTGTTTGGGCCTCTACTGTTAGTTGTTGGGCCTGAAATAGTTTAATACTTTGGATTTTAAAATTGGCTTGGTCGTCTCAAGCAATGGTACTGTGTTGGTGTGCACTATCGAGGGTTTCTTAGCAGTACACATGCCAATGTGATGCACGTGTGCAAGATCCAGGGCATTCAGTAGCTGGGCCAGATGAGTTAACCGAGCCCAACAGCCCAAAGCCCAAAACAAACTAATAAAGGAATGCATACACAGTCATGATGTACATATGTAATGTATGGCCCATTTTGCAAAGTGCTTATACTTGGACCACTTGCAAATTTGCAGCAATTTCTAGTTGCAGCCTCTACAATGTTTGTACAAAATTTTTATTCTACGGCTTTGATTGTGGAGACACTGCAGTTTGTGTACAGAATTGAACGGTCCAAAAGGGTCATCCTATTAAGAAAGTGGGACACCCCAAAAATAAAGACAATCCAACCGAGCCACCACGTCGATTTAGAAATTTCTTAGTAACATGGTGTGGCCTACTTAATAATTGTATAAATTTGATTCTCAAACCATTCTATCAATGAAAATCACTAGATGCACCGGTTGGACACAATACACATGATATTGTGGAGCCATACAGGAGCCATCTAAATTGATGATCACAAGCATTGTGGATAGAAAATATTTCTAAAATTACATTCATCAAGCAATCCTAACCCTATCAAATGGATGGTTAAAAATAACATAATGAGTGGTTCAAATTGGATGGATAGAATCAAATGGTTGCTTCTATCTTATAGGGTAATTTGTGGGTTACTCTCTATTCACAGTTGAATGAATGATTTAAGCAGTCCGGACTACCATATGACTATGCATTGTGCACATTAAAAGAGTCACCACCATTTTTCCATGATGCTAAACTGATATAGGAGTGTAGCCTGCTAAATTAACGGACGCAAGCTAGATTACCTGATGAACTTGATTTGCGAATAATTGCGTGCATTCACAAGGATTAATCTCACCTTGAAATGAGGTGAGGACACCCTGTCGTCATCGTACACACACACATAGGAGTTCAGCCATCCACAACAGTATAGCCTGGACAGCAGACGGAGGCCATTGTGGAGGAGGTGTAGCACATGAGTCCGGCTCATTAGATAGTTTTGTATTTACTTTCGATAGGATTTCATGAGCTGTTTTCTTTCTAATAAGTTCCCAACTGAGTGGATAAAATTAATATTAATATAGTGATAGAACTCAAATTACAAGTTTAGTTTATTTTACTTTGTGGTGAATGACATGTGAATGTGAAAAATATACTGAAAAAAAAAGAAGAAGCCATGTTGTAAAAAAGTATATATCGTTTATTAGTAGCTAATAATCTCGAATTTAGTATTTGAATATGATACTTGGATGTCGAAATTTTGGGCATTACATCAATAATTTGGACAGTCTGAATTAGGCTTGGAGCAATGATGTAGACAGTTAGGTTATATTCGAGGCAAGTCAATTGGTGGTTGAAAACTATTTCCAAACCTCTTCTTTGGCTTGGATCCATCTATTTCCATTAAGACTTCATGCATTTATAATGAATAATTCAAACAAAAGCATGATAGAAATGCGTCCGCATAAACAATCATAAACACAACGATGTATAATTGTTCGTTTAAATATATACTCCACTCTCAGCGGATGCACTCTTTTTTATTATAATAAATTTCACTATTTTGGATGTTCCTAATAGGTTCACTTTTAATCTTTATACACGTACACTTTGATTGGATGCCTACATAAGGTCTTACACACGTATATTTTCATTAAAAGCCTATATAAGGACATATACATCTACACTTGTTTACGTGAGGACTTACATACGTATACTTTCATCAAATGCCTACACAAGGATTTAATCGAGTTTGGTTCTTAAACTCTATATCAATTCTATGTAAGGAAAAAGTATACATGGACTCTAACAAAAGACCCTTACTTAGTGGTCGAATTAAGCTCCATTGTAGAGCCTTCTTGAGATGCTTGATAAATACTTTTTTGCACTTTAATCATTTTCTCATTTAATTTTCTGATCTTTGATAAGGATGTTTCAATTCCTATGAATGGGCACCTTGCATATGATGTGTCTATGAGGCTACTAAGATAAGAGAAGGATGGTGAAATCTCCTACAACTAATGGATAGTTGATTTCAATTACAGGATTCATCTAGATGGATAATATAGAGAATTGAGAAAATAATTTACTCATAACATTGTGTTTAATCTTTAAAAAATGGAGGAATTTATGTACACTTGCATGATGGATCTTGAAATGCTCATTAGAATAATTAATCACATAAAAGATCACATAAAACTCTTTGGTATAGGATCTAGAATAATTAATCGCATAGGCTCTATTTACGCAAAAAAATCCATCATTTTGCCTACGGTCCAAATGCTTTTTTATATTTTTTTTTTTTAAAAAAAAAGCTTACAACAGCCATAAAATGAGTAAATAATGGCTAATTTGATTCAATTAAACTCCCTTTAATGGTATCAAACTGGCATTTGATACAATTGAGCATTTCCATAAAAAGGCAGTTTGCTTGCTTGACATTTTCCGACCATTCTTTAATAGAATTGAGTGGGACCTTCGATCAAATCAAGTCCCATCAATGGACTGTCGATTCGATCGAGATTACCTTGAAATTGCTAACTTGTGCTGTTTATTTATCAACTTCTTTGAACCTCTAAAACATAACCAGATTATGATAAAATAAAAGTCTTAAGGTTATGAGATGATCGAATAAAAATTTACCTATTAAGAATGAATCATCTAGAGGATAAACTTGTTTTGGAACTAAATGGGTCTAAGGTTAGGATTACTAAACCACTTTAATGTATTTGTTTATTCACTCTTTAATGCTCCAAGTCTTCGTGTGTTTTCAATCTTCAGCTTTTAAAGACTCAACCAACTAATTAACACACATGATTAACGAAACAAGTGCACTTATACTCTCTTCATACATTTTTCCAACTCATTTTAAGGTATGTGCCCAAAATCGGGATAGATAAAAATCTTAGGTAGACAACATCATAGGAAACTATGGTCATTGAACGCCCACCATTAAATTTTTCTTGGGGGTACAAAAGTTTTGGATTTGTATTTTTCTCATCATCCATGTCTTTGTTACCTATTCAACGGATTTAATGGCAAATAAACATTACAGTGGGCCCTAGGAAGTTTTTAGTGGTGGGTGTTCAATTCACCATTGATTTCCTGTGGTGTGGTATGGAAGAGTCTTTAATCTCCCTCATTTTTTGGTTTATACCCTGGAATGATACTCAAAAATGAATGGACAGCGTGGATAACAATATACAATATGAAAGGGCGCACAGAGCACCATCGAGTAGCGACGTGGCTACTGGGAGCGGAGTATGTATGGGACGAAGATTTCCTGGAAAACCTTTGGCAGGGGGTTCCAACGGTAGGAAGCTAGGTGGGCCCCACCTTGGTGTTTATTAGAAATCCAACAGGTCCATCCATTTTTCAAGATCATTTTAAGGCATGTAACTAAAATGAGGCGGATCCAAATCTCAAGGGAGCCACACGAGAGAAAACAGTGGGAATTGAGTGACCACCAATGATCGTATGGCCACAAAAGTTTTGTATCAGGTTAAGGTTTTTTGTGTTTTCAGTTCATCCCAATGGTAACGGTTGGGATGGCATATAAACATCAAGGTGGAGAAAGAAATGTTTCAACGGTAGTCATTTCTTTCTCCATTATTTCCTCTAGTGTGGCCCACTTGAGATTTGGATTCTCACACTTTTGGACCCATGGCTTTAAACGATCTCGCAACTCAAAAACATTAAGGTGGGCCCCACCTAGCTTCCCAGGGCAGGACTTACTGCGAATGGCAGTCAAGGGCGCCGTTTCGATTCCTTACATCCACAACCCCGTCCATTTTGATAACTCAGGACATTTTCCCAAAATAGAAAGCAGATCCCAAGATTATGTGGACCACACCACAAGAAGCAGTTGTTATTTAATCCTCACCATTAAAAACTTCATGGGGCCACCGTAATGTTTATTCTCCTCCCAACCTATTGATGAAGTCGCACTGATTTAGATGACGAGACCACACAAATATTAACTTGATAATTATAAAAACCTTTTGTGACCCATGAGAAAGTTTTTAATAATTGATTACCACTGTTTTTTATACTATCCTCCACGATTTGGATCTGCATTTTTAGGATAAACCCCTAAAATAATTTTTCAAAACGGCTAAACAGCATGGATATTATAATGTACATGTATCAAGGTGGGCTCTATAGGTAGGGATCTAACCCACCTCTTTGGATCCCAGAACTACCAAAGCTATCCTGCCATCCACCTTTTTGGATTTGCCTCATTTTTTTTGCCCATGCCCTAAATTTAGCTGGCATAACATTTGAGTGATGTGGATAAGTAACATATATTACAATGGCTCACATTTATATTATAAATTTTTTGATTTAAATGTTAAAAAAGTAAATTATTACATCTGCATGGTAATTACTTAGGTAAATAATTATTACCCATTTACATGCGAATCACTCTTGAGCTGGAAAATCAAACTGGCCTTAATTTACATCCCCTGCTTTTACACCTACAGACTGTAGTAAACTTACTAGGGTCGACCTGATGTTTATCAGTGCCATCCAACCTGTTGATAAGGTCATACAAACATGAGCAAAGGGAAGACCCAAAATCAGCATGATCCGAACTCCCATGGTCCCAACATATTTTTAATGGTATGTGTTCCATCACAAGCGTTTCTGTGGTGGGGTCCACCTTCTCCTTAGATCTGATCAATTTTTGGGCTCGTGACATGAAATGCCATCACAAAAAAATGGATGGACGACATGGATCACACATACATAACAATGGGCCCCATAGAATCCTACGCAGGCCGGTCCTTGCAACGATGTATAACGTAAAAAATAAAGGGTAGGGTCAAATTCATCATTTAATACAACGGAGAAGTAGTTTTTTCTTGTATTTGTAAAATTTAGGCATTATGTTTTAAATATTTTGACAGCGTGCGCTTTTCTGAAAATAGTCTAAATGTCGACGGTTATACAGTAAAATCCCTAAAAATACTATGCCACTGGCCGCCAGCAGTCGGTAAAGTGTGCTGCTGGAAAAGCTCTGTGGCCCCCACAATGATGTAATTGTTTCATCCACGTCGTATATCCATTTTTCAAGATCATTTTAGGGATGAGCCTAAAATTCAAGTAGACCCAAATCTCAAGTGGACCACACAACATGAAACAGTGGTGATTGAATACTCACCATTAAAAAACTTTTCAAGATCATTTGGATCAAGCTTATACTTGTATTTTACATTCATAAAGGTCTGTGTGACTTAATCAACAGGTTGGATGACAGCCCTAGGAAGTTTTTTTTAATGGTGGTCATTCAATCACCACTCTTTCCTGTGGTGTGGTCCACCTGAGATTTGGATTTGACTTATGTTTAAGATAATCCTCTAAAATGATCTAGAAACACGGATGGATGGCATGGATAAAACCCATACATCATGATGGGGCTTACCAGGATTTTCCAGCAGCACACAGTACCAACGTGGGTACTGTGCCACGCTACGAAATCCGAGTCGCATACAGATATCCATGTCAGTCTACGGTTGAGAAGTCACCACCATTTGGTGATGGTGGGAATCTTGCCTCTACAACAAAATACCTTTTTGTTTACTTAAAGGTGTAGTGATGGTCTACTATCAAGTTCAACTGCAATTAATTATAAGAATGAAATTTGGTAAACCATTATTTTCTTAGCATGTATGTTGTTGCGTGCATAACAATGTGAAAATGACCAACTGTCATTTCTCTCTACCATTTTAGACGCCCAAAAATAAATTTAACTTATTTTAATTACTCATAATTATGTATTAAAAATTATATTTTTTAAATATAATGATTAAAAATATTAATAACCAATCACTATAATCTTTAATATATAATTAGATTTAACTAAAATGAAATAAACTTATTTTTAAGCATCTACCAAACATGCACTTCATCTAAAGGGAATTTTAGTCTACTTTTTATATTTTTCAGTTGATTTCATCAAATTTGTACTTTAGCTGTCACGCCCCAAAATTCGGGTACCCGAATAGGGTGTCCAGGACCCAAATTCCATACCCGTGATATATATATAAAATAAAATTAAATTAAAAGATAAGGTATAACAATTTCATACACATTTCATTTTTTTTTTTCCCACCATAGTCTAAAATTTTAAAATCCAAACACATACTTAGATCACTAATTACATAATCCATCATTACATCAATGAATACTTATTTAACTTGACTTGGAGTAAGAAAACTAAATCTGACATTACTACATTTAGAGTTCTAAAATAAAATTTATCTTATGTAGAATGACATGTCACGTGCATCTAACCACATTCCATGCTCCACTACTAATAGTAATGTCCTGCATCTTCAAAATATTCGTAACCTGAAATGGTTAAAACATAATGAGTTGACAACTCAGTAGGATCACATCAATCCCGAGTTGAAAATCTCACAAATATTACCAAATTTAATCTCGACATATTAATCAAATAAAGCGAACATTAAATGTAAAATCATAGTTAATAAATTAACATTCATGAACATGAAATAAATGCATTATTTAACATAGCTTTTCTAAAAATATTAAGATTTGGAGTGGGCAAAACACTCATGTGTGCTGATCCTTTTAGGGGATGACCCACGGCAGAGCACCGGTATAACCTTTTAGGGACAAAAGCCCAGGGCAGTGCACCCGTGTGTACTGATCCTTTTAGAGAATCACCCAGGGCAGAGCAACCGTGCTGATTATTTCGGGAATGACCCTGGGCAGAGCACCCGTGTTGTGCTGATCATTTCGGGAATGACCCTGGGCAGAGCACCCGTGTTGTGCTGATCATTTCGAGAATGACCTTGGGCAGAGCACCCGTAAGAATCATTACATAAACAAAAATAATTGATCACATAAGATGTATCTAACATACAAGGAAATATGACAGATATAGTATACATGATCAACTAATGAATATTCATTATTACCATCAGATAATATTAAATAAATAAATAAAATAATGATATTTGCATTGGTTCAATTAAATAAAGAATATCTCACTGTTTAGATTAAATATGGCCATTACTTATGAATTTTTCAAATAAGGAATGATCACCTACTTGTTGTGAAAATAAAATAGTTTGGGCTCTTGCTAGATTCCAATTCAAGAGTCGTTTGATATAGTTAGCCACTAGGTTGATATCCAGCGCACGATGTTTGATTCCCTTCAATGGCAGACTGTTGTCTTGCAAGGATTTGAGGGCTTCAATCCTTCCAACTGATAGAGATTATTACTGGGGAGCTTGGTGTAACGAAAGATCGAAGTTCTCAATGTGTTTTGTTAGTGAGTTTCAGAAAATTTGGATTTTGGCATTCGACGATTGGTAAAGAAAAATGAAGGAGAAAGCGGAGAAATTGGAGCCTTTTTTATTAGCTCACTGAGGTGGGAAGGTGTTCCCCGTAATAGTTATAGAATTCCAGACTGGTGAGATGAGGTGGGTTCCACAAATGCATCAAATGTAAAATCTACAACGTCCATTGGTTTTATAGCAATAAGATAAAACATAAAGTTTAAAATCAGTCTGATCGAGTTTTAAGGTGGACCACACCAGAGGTTTCTGGGCGAGAGATGTCAACGGTTAAGGTTATGCAGAGGTGTCATTCTAATGAACGGTTTAGATTAAGGAGTGGGTCCCACCATGATGATGGCATGGATAGCCAAATCGGTTCAAGTGCGCAACTGAACCGCAGAGAATAAGGAAGGAGAGAGAGAATCGTGGAGGAGAGGGGCATTCGCACGTCACTTGCTTTTCTTTCTTTCTTTTTTCTTTTTTTTTGTGAAGAATGGGCCCCACATGCGTGATGTGACAAATCCACACCGTTCATTAGTTTTGCCCATCAAAGTTAGGGCATGAGCCCAAAAGTGAGAGTCATCCACAGCTCAGGTGGGCCACATCATATGAAACAATGGGATAACAGTGGAACCCACTGTTTACAATAACAGAGTATTACATTAGCGGCACACAAGATGAGGTGGGGATTTGCAAAGTGCTTACAAATATATAAAATTATCTGAATTGAAATAAAGTTCAGGCCTCAAACCGTCTTTTAAAAGGTGTGTCCAAACGGGCCTTAAGGGCTTGGAAATTGGTTTTTTTAAAGATGGGTTTATTAGAAATGAACTGCTGTATGAGTGTTGTTTCCTCACCATGAGTATTAAAGAATATTATTAATTGTTATGGTTTTCTCTTAATCAAATTAAGAGTATTTATAATGATTTTCTCTTAATTAAACTAAGGGTTTTTTTTTTCATGGTAAATGTTGGCAAATTAATAATAATTACTTTGCACCGTCTTTTTAAAGAGACAATAACAGGAACACAAATTAGCTACTGACAGACTGAGGAGTGAGACTCCTACTGAAGTGACGTCATTAAGTCTTGAGGGGCCCACCACATGTATGTTTTGTATCCATACTGTCAATTCATTTGGAGAGATTATTTTAGGCATGAGGCAAATAACGAGTTATATCTAAGGCACGAGTGGACCCCACCGCAAAAAACAAGGAATAGAGTGACACCCACCGTTAAAATTTTACAAGGCGTACAAAAGTTTTCAGTTAAGCTGATATTTGTGTTTTCTCTTGGTTCATGTCTGTTTTAACTTATGAACTGGTTGAATCTCAAATAACATGACAATGGACCTTAGGAAGGTTGCAACCGTGGTGTCACTCTCCCCACTGTTTTATGTGGTGTGATATAGTCTAGGCTGTCTAGCTTCGGATCTGACTCATTATTGTTCGTGTCCTAAAATGGTTTGTCCAAATGGATGAATGGTGTAGATACAAACATACATCATGGCAGGGGGGTTGTGTCAGTAAAATCCATGGTCCTCTCATGCCTATGTGTCTGAACCACACTGCCCATCTGTTATATCAGCTCATTTCAGGACATGAGCTAAAAAATAAGCTTAAGTGGACAACATCACAGGAAATATGAGAGATAATGACATCCATCCACCGTTGAAAGCAAAAACCTTTCTAAAGTTCACAGTGTGTATATATATATATATATATATATACCTGTCATCCAACCTATTTATGAGATCACATAGATATGGATAAGCTATTAAAATAAATAGACAGCATGGAACGACAAGTACATCACGGGGGCTCCACAGATTTTACTGATGTGGTGTTTTCCATCCTTGATATTAGCATAAGCACCTTTCGAACGCTGTAAGCCTGTAACTGTCAACGTCGAAAGAAGGCACCTGGCATGAATTCTTCAAGTAAATAATAATTATTTAATTACCATTATTTAGAGGTGTTTATCAGTAATCAAACACGCCCTAAATGTTTGCAATCCAATCCACTAGTGCATCCAAACACAATGGCCGGAAGCATTATTATTATTATTTATTTATTTTACACACGCACACACACACCCCACACACACTCACGCTGGTGGAATTTCACAACATATGGATACTGGAACCCTTGGCCTGGCGTTGAAACTCCTGAGAGTCCACCACCCGAGCAAGGGTAAGGGCACAATGGCCGGAAGCATGAATTAGCAAATGATTTTCAAGCACGGATTTCCTGTCCCGTTCCGTAAAAGCCAAAAATCAGATGTTCATCTCTGAGACGGATTCCATAATAATCGAGCGGACTCATTATTCCCAACAATCAAGAAACCAATCCCTAGGATGTGTGTGTGTCCCCCAAATAGAAACTAATCGCTAGATGCACCTCATCAGCACTGTGCAGTTGGATCACCAACCAGCCATCAACCGACACTGACCACATCTAGGTGTGGCCCACCTACTGATGGACAACCCTTTGTTGTGTGGCTACCTGCATAACCACCTAAGGCATGTGCTATAGCAGGACTGCACCTGTCAAAATCCAGCCATGAGCGCAGCCCCCCGGTCTAATCCCATATGGGCCCACTAGCTTCACTGAACTTGTTAAATACCCGAACCCAGCTCGATCCTTTATGATGGACTTGTATGCATTGATTGCACCAACGCCAGCCCTTTTAAACTTTATATTGAAGCTTCCGACCCATGGCCATCAAATGGGCCTAGTCCATGAAAGCCCGACCCATTTACAACCCTATCTGTTCACCAACTTTCCAGTGGGAGTGGGTGAGCGATCGTAAATGTTCGTTTTGGATTGGGAAGAATAATGCCCATGCTCTGAGAAACTACATTGGATCAAGTCACAACATCCACCGTACACGTGGCATACAATATGTCCATCCTAGCCGCGTAGATTGTGGGTTATGTCCCAGGAAAAATGATCAGGTACTAGGGTTGTACCGTAAGTAAGAATACAGCCAATTTTTTCCACCCAAAATTTCATGTGTAGAAATATCCTATCCGTACAAAAGTTGGAACACAACATGATTAGCATTTGATATGAAAATCAGCTAAATCCACATATACAATGGGCCACATGGACAGTATCAATGGACAGTTGCTGGTATGCCCATTGTGTTGGTGCGGCCCACTCAAGGAGCAGATTGGCCTGATTTTTCGTATCTGTTGATCATAGTGGTGCGGGACACATTTTGTACTGATAGGATGTTCTTCCCATGTGACACGTGGGTGGAAACAGTTGGCTGTATCTGATAATCCCTACCGCCTAAAATCTCTTCCACCATTTCGTGTTGCCGGCTGTTGTCGGCCATCTTCTTTGAAAATCCCGCTTTACGACCGGTCCTCCACCGACGAGATCATGCACCGTATCATCCTATGTCCAAACTTAGTTCACCACCAATTTAGGAGTGGTGATGACTCACTTCCACTCCTTGTGGCATTCAAGTAAGGTTATCCAGACCATCCAAAATTTGCCGTACATTGTGGATGCATCATATCTCCGTAGTCACACTGATCAAGGAATACTAACTGTCTAATTAATGGCTATCAAAATGGACGGCTATAAGTGAAACAATGAGCGGTGCAAATTCAAATACGAAACCTATCCTGGTGAAGAGTCACTACCATTTTTAAAACGGTGCTAAACTATCATACGGGTCAATCCCGTCCTTCTATCTAAGGACGCGATTGCCTGGAGACCGAACTCTTTTGGGCCCACCGTGATGTCTGTATTTTATCCACTCCGTCCATCCGTTTTTATAGCTAATTTTAGTGCATGGAATAAAAAATAATGGAAATGCAAAGCTCAAGTGAATCACACCAAATAATACAGTGGGGATAATGACGCTTACCGTTGAAAACTTCCTGGGGCCCAGCATGATGTTTATTGAAATCCAACCTGTTCATAAGGTCACAAAGACCTGGATGAACGGAAAGCACAAATATCATCTTATCCAAAACTTGTGTGGCCCCCAAGAAATTTCAATGCTAGTCGTTCAATCCCCACTCTTTCCTGTTGTGTGGTCCACTTGAGCTTTGGATCTGCCTTGTTTATTGGTTCGTGCCCTAAAATTATCTGAAAAAACGGATGGACGGTGTGGATATAACACATATATCACTGTGGCCCCCGCATAGCTTGGTCTTCAGGGATATTCTCCAGTCAATGGTGGGCCCCACAGTAGGTGCTATGGATAAACGAAAGTGTACGAAATGTGTAAGTGTATGCGTGTGGCTACGATTCACCCTACTCTTCATAGCCCTTCCCTTCCGGAACACAACAACCAAAGCAGTGTTTTTTTCTCGAGTATTGTTTGTTTTTACACGCAACGTTGCACGTGAACCTTTACATGCTGCTCTTTTTTATCCAACTAACGTGTCACCTGAGCGCGACATCCAAGCCGTCCATAATTTCTTCTGCACCGTTAAATCATCTGAGTATTAAACAGGATAGTCGATTCATATGAGATCTACTGCGTCGAAATCAATGAACATCTTATCACCTAACTCTGTGTGGCTTCCCTACCGATGGCCCACCTTTTGTTGGGTAATTGCGAGATTTTTAAATAGGGAGTTATTTCATACTCCGCCTGAGTATGATGCTTGATCCACAGGCATTCAGACATTGTACACGTGGCATCCTTCAATTAATCTAAGTTGGATAACCCACTGTCGTAAAAGTCTTAGGCCAATACTGGTTGAACAATCTTAAACCTCTGCTTGTTCGGTGAACCATTATATGTTTTCAATCCCACCGTCAGATGATCAAACAATGCGTGTTTGGTCGGTGGGATAAAATGGTACTGAATTCTATCGTTTAATAACACTATGGTGTTTAGTCATCCAAATGCTTGTGGATTAAAATCCTTGATGAGATAACGCTGGATTAAGCAAAATCTCATTTGGTGGACCATGAATCTATAATCAATAGACCAAATTTACAATGAATTTTATTTACTTGTATACATATATGAGTAGAATATCGCATGCGGACAGTATATATGGATGGACGGCATGAATAAATGCATGCATCAATTTAAGGCTTATATATTAGATTTCAAAATCTATAAAAATTTCATGAGACCAAATGTAATTCATTCTCACCTAAATTAATCTTTTTCATCTTTAAATTCTAGATTGAATTTGTATGGTACCAAATGCAATTTTATCCTACTAAATCCAATCTAATATCCTGCGCCAGATGCCACTAATGTTTGGATTAAGATGTATATAAACTAATACCAATGCTTTGGACCGTTTAGTTTTAATTACCTACATGCCACGTATGGAGCTAAGAAATTTCCAAGTGCCTGCGTATCATCCTTTACACTCTACCGGAGTATTCCAGTTTCCTACTTTTTAAATTGCGAAGGAAGATGAGTGGGCGTTTTGTAGGGTAATGCGATATTTTGATAACGGTGGTGTCTCCTCTAGCAGAGAGGCGATGCCGCTCGTGGTGTTTACCGAGTATTCGATACGATAAATTGCGACTATATGCATCGCGCGAAATTGACTCGAATAGACTAACCGGTACCCTTCTGCCATTAGTTGGACTGTCGTGGTTATACGTGGATAGTGGGATAGTGACATGACACGTCATCCGTGGGCCGGCTCCCATCCAGCCTCTTTCCCCTGCCTTTCTCTGCAAGGAAGTGCTGCAGGGAGAGATATGATGGTAAGTATGCTGGGGCATCGTGGACGCGGATTGCACCCATCTTATCTACGCCGTTCGTGTAATTTAATACATCATTCTAAGATATGAGCTAAAATGAGTCACATCCAAGGCTCAAATAGACCGAACAGTAGGAATTAAATGCTCACCGTTAAAAATTTATTGATAGCCATGAGTTCCTATCAAGCTGATATTTAGGTTTTCTTGACCTTACGAACATTTTGGATGGCAAATAAACATCACACCCCCTGTAAAAGTTATACAAGTTTTAATGGTGGCTTAATTATCACCGCTACTTCTAGTGTAGTCCACTTGAGCTTAGTTTTGGCTTCATTTTTTTAGTCATTTCTGAGATGATATATCAAAATGGATAGGCAGTGTGGATAAAACATATACACCACGACGGGCTCCACAGGGACCTGGCAGGGGCAGGAGGCAATCCACGTCCGGCCATTATATTTATACCACAAGTATTGGGGACACTTCCTACTGTACATGTGTCATTTAATCACGTGTCACCTGCCCTCATGAGACCCACCTCAATGGATTTTGTTACATTGGGAATTTGGGAGGAAAAAGCTGTTAGAAATTGACGTTTAGATACACAAAAAAATATGAAAATAAATGTAATAAAAAATTATTTCATTAGGCTGAATCACGTATAGAATATACTATCCTTAAGGCGTGATTCGCCCCCTTATGAATTGTTGATGGGTTACAGGCGAATTGCTTCCAGGATAAGACAAGTCTGTACTGAATCAATGTGCAGTAACCGCGATGGATTCACTATGGAATGTTGTAACACAATTAATTTGTTCTGGCAGGATAGGATAGAAATGTTCACAGTATTCACTAAGGAGATTTGGATGTTTCTGATGGGAGAGATGGTTTGTTGAGATGATGAAATCAGACTGAAATGGTCTAGTTTATATAGGCATCAGGTATAGCACTGTTGCTGTGTGGTATTCAATGGTCCAGAACGTTTGAAAAACGTTTTTGGCCGTTGACAATTAATCTTAGATGTTTCTGGTCTTCAAATCAAAAGATCTGACCGTTGGATCATCCTGACCCGTCCATTTTCAAACCGTTGTAGCTTTCAAGGTGGCTATCGTTTTTAGAAACGGCTGGACGTTTCGAATTTTAGATCCGACCGTTGTCAGTCACCTATAAAACCCAGGCTCATTTCAAATTTTCAGATCCACCACCCTAAGGCTTTGACCAGACCTATCACACTGTCTCGCTCCGGTTCGCGAGGAAGCGACCACTCTGCGACACGATGCGCACGTGCGAAGTGTGTCATCTAGCGCCACTACAGCCATACTACCTCACTGCCCACGCCCGTGCCCATGCCCGAGCCTTAGTGCACACGTGCGTATGTTCCAGTGCAACATAACCCGAGTATCACCTCCTCCAAAAACTCCAAGTAAGAATACTCTTCACAAGTTCTCATATAATCCTGCAATGCCCTAGAAATCGGGGGTAGCGCAAACGCTCGACTCCCGAGTTTCTGAGTGTCACTTATAACCGATTTCGTTAATATGCGTTTAATCTAGTTTAGTTGCGCAAATCTGAAAATTCCTCGAACATGAAGTATTATCACACAAGTCTGCTGAAATGAAAAATATCAAATATAAATACATATATATATGTTCAAAAGAATAAAGGGTTGCACATGGCGTCACCCAATAAAATTGTAAAAGAATAGTATGTCCAAAATTAATAGAACTGAGCCCACTGCTCAGCGATCCAACGGCCCATCTACTAATCCAATGAGGTCCCGCCCATAAGCTGGAAGTAAGAGAACTCGTCCTCCTCGATGCTCGCATCGCCAGGCTCCACGTAATCTACATCACCTGCATCTACAGGCGAGTCTGCTTAATGTTTTAAAACACTGTCCCAGAGTGGGATTGAGTGATCAACTCAATGGGTGCGATTAATCTTAAGTCATAACAGGCATCAATTATAATATGAACTTAATGAAACGCAGCCAATCATCAACAGCTAGCAACTCTTATTAAAATGCATGCATGCAGGATGATATGATGCATATCCTCGCCACAACGTTCCCTCAAGCGACTCCATATAATGATCGCATATGTTTGTACTCCCTCAGAGCGACCTCGACTTCTGAGTCACCACTCTAACTAGTGCGATGCAATGCGATCGTGTTAGTCGAGTTATTAGTTAAGTTCATTCATCCAGTAGGTTAGAAAATCTGATACACCCCACATATTAATGCCCTAAACTAGTTGCGAGGCCAAGGCCCCCCAACGCGTGAGGCTGAGGCCCCTCGATCCGTGATTCCGTCAGGTTCCTCATCCTCTACTTCAAGCACATGAGGAGTGCTGAGAGAAAGGGATCGCTCGCGGTCACTACGAGGGGGTACGACACCCCAGCGTAGGTCGACAGCTCAGACACTGTCTCATTCTACCATGCCTGGCTCACGAGGCTGCGGACCAGTTGCAATCGGTTATTGGTAGATCACTTTGGTTGCAAGGTGTTCCAAGTTTCATACATGTCTGAGCAAATAGGGTTAACGATCAAGGTTGGTCAGACAGTAGGCTAGACTGCAAGAGTCAGGCGAGCGTGAGACGAGTGATATCGAGCACAAGAGACCCATGTAATCGAACTACAGCCTTTCAAACACACCCGCCCAAAGCCACTGGTCTAGCCATAGCATAGTCCTACCGATGGGACTACCATCTCTCCTCATGTTCATGACCAACCCAAGAGGGTGAGGATGATTCATAACATGCTAACTATTCATATTATCAACTAACATAACAATATCATGTTCTCATGCATCTCAACCATACAAAACAGATACTCCTACCAAGCAAGCAAGCATTATTAAGATACAAGGTGCATGTGAGTGTGTTGGTGTGTGAGGAAGCTAAGCACTTCCTCCATCTTAAGAAGTCATAAGCACAAAGGTAATAAATCATATACCCAAAGAAGCACCACATATGAGTGAAAAGGAACAAGCAATCATGAGCAAACTATCATCCATACATAATATCATGTAAGAGGCAAGATCAACACCAATTTGAGAGCTAAGCATGCAATCCATACAATCCCAACAAGCATACCCCTCCTAAGTTTTCTCTAGATTTTTCAAATATAGCATTCAAACAGGCAAAATCATTAAACTCATAATAAAATTAGTGTTATGCCACCTAAGAGTAATAGTCTGCACCTATGGATCGTTGGAGATTCAAAAAATGTCCTAGGAAAGAGGGTTTTGAGGTCAATCGGCCGGAATCTCTAAAAAAAGCTCTTGCATGTGAGAAATTCATGGCAATCCTTTCTCAATACATGGGTTTCAAGAAAAATGGACGAAGGGTCTTACCGAGACGACCCACGGACAATTTGTTGAGGTTGTGGAGGAGAGTTTCCTTTGGAGAAAGGATAGGGAGTTAAAAGGGTTGATCTCCTTGGGCCTCAACTCGATCTAGGGTCCACCTTGGATCTCTTTCACACACTTTTTCTTCTCTCCTTGCTCTCTAGCTCTCTCTTTATTCCCTTGGTAATGGTGGTTGTGGTGAGAGTTATGAGATAAGGGTTATGGTTTATTTACTAGACTTGGGTCATTTGCCTTAAGTTTCCTCGAATTTTCAAAATAGCCTACTTGAACTCACTATTAGTTTTGGGGTGGCCCTAACACTCCTTTGGTCGCCAAATTGGGTATGTAGGTGTCTCATGGCTCAATAAGGGTTCATGCAAAGTTTGGCATTAAACGGATAAACGAATATGCAGTTTGACCATATGGTCCCGATCTTTAAATGACCCTATGGGTCCATTCCGGTTGTTGGGACAGTTCCGGTGGCCCCCTGGCTATGAAACTTATAGGATAAGTGGTTCATGGCCCAATGAAGGGCCATGTAAAATTTGAGAACGATCGGATATGGAATTTGGTCGTACGGGTCCGATTTATGATTGACAGTTATTGTACCACGATCGGGTCCCAAATTTTGTGGACAAGCGAAGGACACTACATTAGACCTTCACCATAAATTTAGAAGAAATTCAACGGCTAAAAAGTCTGGAGTCTTAGTTTCATTTACCAGTGCCAGATTTCAACTCTAGCCTTAGGTGAGTTGACATGGGCTATTAGAACGGCTTGGATAATTAACTTTTTGAGTGTCCAAGGAGTCCGTGGTCCGCTATGAACCACAAGCCCTGTGAGATTTATGGTTTCCTAAAGTTTTATAATTTTCTGACCTTTCTGCGTCGCGGTATGGCCCGTACGGGGTTATGCTAAGTGTAACCGAGCCATCTAGCTTGATGGCCCCACTTGGCTTTATTATGACCTGTTTGGTCTACTTTAATGGACTAATCATAAGTTGATTAACTTGTGGTACCCCACCATGAGCGGTTTAAACGAATGGTCCTGTGACAAATCTTACGTGGACGCTCCTGGACACTGTGCTGGTTAGACGGGACGTTACAAAACCATAAAACTTTTCTTTATATTTTCGATGTAGGACAAAGTACACACACCGCACTTTTGCATTCAAAATTTCAAAAAGCGTGCGAAAAATTTTTAAAATTTTGAAAATTCGAATTTCATTTAAAAAACACTGATTTTTGACAACCCCCACTGATTTTTTAAAACAATGAAAACTCTGCCAAAATAATAACAATTATTATGCATAAAGAAAGATATCTTGTGATTTGAATCTTCCTTAGTGCAAGTATTTTAAAGTTATTTCGAAATTTTTGGTTGTCACAACATTAAATCAGTTATTCCTATATGATATGACCAAAAATATCACACACATAACAGATCTTGTGTTACGTATTCCTTTATAATCTCGCTTAGCACTTTTAATGGTCATACGCTTACTCCGTTTCATGAACGATCCCGAAATAACTCTAACTCTCATGAGAAGCGGCACCACTTTTACGTTCACATAAGTGAAATCCTTCCAGTGTTTTCGTTAAAACACTTGTCCTATTTGACTGGACTTCATTAAGAGTTTAATACATATCATTCTTTTATAACGGCTAGCACTATCATCCTGAATGAGGTTATTTATTTTATTTAGTGCTGAAACTTTTCACTTATCAGTGAATTGTTGTTACCCATTAAACTCAATATTTGTAGATTTTTTAATTTTGGTTTGGGTTTCTTTCACTGGTGAAATTTTCAGTAGAGAGTTTTAACTTCATCCCTCTAGATGTAGTCCTTACTACATCTTTCGTCAGAGGTTTAGTAAAAGGATCAACTAAGTTATTACTCGACTTTACCTATGAGATCGTAATGATTCCATCTTGAATTAATTGCCTTATACAGTCATGTCTCAAACTTATGTGTTTAGACTTTCCATTATAGGTACTGTTATAGGCTTTTGCTAGAGTGGCTTCACTATCACAATGAAGTGAATCAGTCGATATAGGCTTCGCATAAAATGAAATCTCTAATAAAAGATCCCCTAACCACTCGGCCTCTTTGCCTGCAGCTAAAGTTATGAACTCAGATTTCATAGTTGAATGCGTTATATAAGTTTGTTTCTTGAATTTTCAAAATACAGCTGCACCTCCTAGGGTGAATATCCACCCTGTAGTGGACTTATTGTCCCCTGTACTTTATATCCAACTTGCATCGGCATATACTTCCAATACTACTAGAAATTATGAGTAAAATAGCCCTAGTTCTTTGGTTTCTTTAAGATAACCTATAACTATACTTACTACTTTCCAGTGTTCAACACCTGGATTACTCGTAAACCTACTTAGTTTACTCACAGCGTATGCTATATCCGGTCTTTTGCATTGCATTACATGCATAAGACTGCTTATAGCACTAGCATACTCTAGTTGTGCAACTGCTCTTCCACTGTTTTCTTTTAACTCATTATTTGGATCAAACGGGGCTTTGCCTCTTTAATTTTTAAGTGATTAAACTTGTTTATTATTTGCTCAATATAATGAGACTGGCATAATGCAAAAATCTCATTATATTTTTTTTAACTTTGATACCTAATATGGTATCCACTTATCCAAGATCCTTCATTTTGAAAACTGAAGAGAGAAACTTTTTTGTTCCAATTACACATTCCATTTTATTATTGATTATTAACATATCATCTACATATAAGCATATGATTACAACATAATCATTACGTACTTTTGAATATATGTATTTATCAGCAATATTATATTCAAAATCATAAGACGGAACTTTAGAATCAAATTTATCATACCATCGTTTTGGTGCTTGCTTTAATCCATACAAAGACTTAATAAGTTTACACGCTTTTCTTTCATTTCTTACTAAAATAAATTCTTTTGATTGTTTCATGTATACCTCCTCATCGAGATCACCATTTATGAAAGTTATCTTCACATCCATTTGATGGATATAAAAATGATGTATAGATGCTAAAGCGAATAAAATCCAAATCGATGTTATTCTAGCTACTGATGAATAAGTGTCAAATTAATCGATTCCTTCTTTCTGTCGAAAACCCTTAGCAACTAACCTTACTTTAAAGGTTTGAATTGTACCATTTGTATGATATTTTTTCTTAAATACTCACTTACAACCTATTGGTTTAAAATCTTCAGGTAGATCTACCAATTTACATGTTTGGTTAGATATTATGGAATCTATTTCATCATTAATGGTCTCTTTCCAAAAAGTGAAATCTCTTGAAGTCATAGATTTACTAAAGGTTTTATGTTTATTTTTTATAGTTAAAACCACAGGTATTTTCTTAATGACATTCTCTCTATCACCCTCAAATAAATGAAAAGAGAGTCGTTGAGAGTTTATATGATCAGGATCAAAACTCTTCTCTACTCTTGTTCTTTGACTCTTACAAGGTTCACTTGGAGTTATTTCTTCTATTCGTGTTTCTTTTATAATTTCATTAGGAGATTGAATCTCAACATTTTTTTTATCCGTAAATAAAGAATTCTCAAAGATCTCTACATCTCTAAACTTTATGATTACATTGGAGTCTAAGTCTATAAGTCTACAGGCTTTACTATGTTGTGCATATCATAAAAGGACTCACTTGATGGCTCTTGGTCCAACATAGTTCTTTTAGGTTTTAGAGTTCTGCAGTATGCAAGACACCCCCACACTCTAAGATACCATATGTTTGGTTTTCTTCCTTTTCATATTTCGTATGGAGAAGTATTGATTTTCTTAGATGAAATTCGATTTAAAATATGACATGTAGCTAACAATGATTCTCCCTATAAGTTTAATGGCAACTACACTTGTATTAGCATTTAGTTGACCAATTTTACTAATGTGCTATTTTTTCTCTCTGCTACACTATTTTGTTGTGATGTATAAGGTGTTGTGCATTGATGTATTATGTCATGTTCTTCACAATAGTTAGAAAATTCATTAGAGAAATATTTTCCTCCTCGGTCACCATGAATGAATTTAATATTTTTAACTAATTGATTTTCTACTTTATATTTATAGATATTGAATGCATTAAATGCTTCATCTTTCGATTTTAACAGATATATATATATATATATATATATATATATATATATATATATATATATATATATATATATATATATATAAATATATATATATATATACATATCTTAAACAATCATCTATAAACGTTATAAAGAACATTTTACCTCCATGGGTAAGAATGTCATTTAGTTCACATATGTCAGTATGCACTAGGTCTAATATTTGAGATGATTTCTCAACGCTAGGGAATGGTTTCCTAATTGTTTTAAATCGTATGCATACTTCACATTCATCTTTGTCACTATCATTATATGATATTAAGCCGTTCTTAGCCATGAATTTTATGGTACTGTAGCCAATATGGGCTAGTCTACCATGTCATTGCGTTATAAACTCAAACATATAAGCATAAGAATTCTTTTCATTCAGAGATAATTTGATCATTACATTACAAGCGTATCCCTTATCCACAAAGTTTTTATTCTTAGACAATATCAGCTTGCTCGATTTAAACACAACCCTAATCTTAGGTTTGCTTAAGAGATCTCCTGAGACAAGATTTCTCCTTATGTCTAGGACATGCGATACGTTGGTGAGGATTACTTTCTTTATAGAGGTAAAGAGTAATTCCACAGTTCCTTTTCCTACAACATTTGATCGTCTTTCATTTCTCATTCGAACATTTTGACCATTAGTCTTGTCTTCATAGGTTTTGAAGGCAGATTTATCATTGCATACATGTACTGTGGCATCTGTATCATACCACCAACTAGAAATTTTCTCTTGAACTATGTTCACTTCTGTGACCATGGCTACGACATCATCGTCTACTGCATTAACCACTTTCTTAGGCTTTTTTCGGTCCCTATGGACTCGGGCAAAATATCCGGTCTTGCAGCAGACATAGCAAGCTCCCTTCGGTTTGTCATTTTTCTTCTTTTAGGTTTTCTTGAATTTTCCTTGATCTTTGTTTGGTTTAAGGGAATCAGCTTTCTCATAGGAATTATTTTGGGATGATCGTTTTACTGCATTCACCCTGGATGAGGATGCACCATTAGCGTCATCCTTTTTGTCTCGATTACGAGATTTTTCTTCAATACGAAGATGCTTCTGGATTTGTTCTAGGGTGAATTCTTCAGATTTATGCAGTAGTTTCTTCCTGTAGTCTTTCCAGCTCAGAGACAATTTTGCGATAATAACTCCGACTTGAAAGGATTCAGGAAGATAATTTTTTTTTTACTTTTATTTTGTTTACAATAAGTTACAATTCTTGGATCTAAGCAAGCAGCGACAGATTGTCTACCATTGTGAAATCGAAATACCTGACAATTAAAAATTTGTATGTACCTTCCTCTTCAGTTTTGTACTTATATTCTAGTGCGCTCCATATTTCTTTTGCTTTAGTGGTCCCCGTGTACAAATCGTACAACCGATCAAAGAGAGCATTAAGGATGTGACCACAACATAACAATTCATCTTCTTGTTGCTTAATCCTAGTAGCAACCTGTTTTGGAGTGTCGGTGTCCTTTGCTTTAGGCAGAGGCTGAAGAGTTGGGTCCGAGATGTAGAAGATCTTTAGAGCTGTCAATAGGAATTTCAGCTTGTCCTGTCATCTAGTGAAATTTGAACCATCGAATCGGTCCAATCGGATTAGATCCTCCTTCATCAGTTTGACCGATGCAACACTCTCAGTGTTCATGAAATCACGCTTTAAGATTATTAGAAATTGATGTTTGGATACACCGAAAAATATAAAAATAAATGTAATAAAAAAATGTTTCACTAGGCTAAATCACGTATAAAATACATTGTCCTTAAAACGTGATTCGCCCCCTTATGAATTGTTGATGGGTTACAAGCGAATTGCTTCCAGGATAAGACAAGCCTGTACTGAATTAGCGTGCAGCAACCATGATGGATTCACTATGGAACGTTGTAACGCAATTGATTTGTTCTAGCAGGATCAAATATAGAAAAATGTTCACAGTATTCACTAAGGAGATTTGGATGTTTCTGATGGGAGAGATGGGTTGTTGAGATGATGAAATCAGACTGGAATGGTCCAATTTATATAGGCATCAGGTATAACACCATTGCTGTGTGGTATTTAATGGTCCAGAACGTTTGAAAAATATTTTTAGACATTGACAATTAATCTTAGACGTTTCTGGTTGTCAAATCAGAAGATTTGACCGTTAGATCATCCAGGCCTGTTCGTTTTCGGACCGTTGTGGCTTTCGAGGTGGATATTCATTTTTAGAAACTGCTGGATGTTTCGGATTTAAGATTCGACCATTCTCAGTCACCTATAAAACCTAAACTCATTTCAAAATTTCAATTCCACCACCCCACCAGACCGTCTTGAACCGTCTCACGCTAGTTCCCGAGGGAGAGACCACTCTGTGACACAATTCACACGTGCGAAGTGTGTCATCTTGCGTGTAAGACCCGTATCCTAGTCCGTACTGTTCCATCAACTCCCTCGATCCTCCCGGTCGAATTCTGACAACCTGCGACCGATGATCGACGTTCGCGCTCGACCCTAAATCGTATCCTGTATATCTGAGTCGGTTCAATCCGAGACTTGTACCATTGCGACCGCACCGTCGCCGTGACTCGCTCACCGATCCGATACCATGGCAGGGAGATACAGACCTGCGTTCAGTTGGAGAAAAATACCACGCGTTGCAAATCTCAAGAGAATCTCTACAACATGTCAAATCTATCACATCAATCAATCCCATCAATCACCTCATGTTAAGTACAAAGCAACCCATGCTTTCTCTCTCCAAAGTCAACTCTTTCTCACCCTCTCTCTTACACCACCATACATGTCAAGTACCACATCCATCACTCACTTCACCCTTTCACCCATCACACCCATCTCTCATCTCTCTTACAACTCTCTTTCTCTCTCACATTTTTCCAAGCAACATACCAAGGGAGAGAGCGGTGGATGTCCAAAATTTCTAAGGGAGAGAAGTGGGTTGTGTGGCCCACTTTTCCATCCCAAAAGCTCTTATCCTAGCCATCCATTTCTCATCTCCACTATCAAAGTGAAGCACAAGGAGACCGACATCCCAACGGACCGAGAAGATCATAAGGTGAGTGCTTCCATAGCCTAATTTTTCATATTTTTAAGATGGGCCAAGTGAGGCCTACCGATCAATGGTATGGATCTCACTTTGGACCCTAAGATATAGCCGATGACCCACCTTGATTATCAATATCATTCCATGATGGGGCTATTCTCCATGGACCCCATCATGATGTTTACCTTCCTAGCTTGAATAGAGGTCATCTAGACCGTCCATTTTAGTGGAGAAGGGATCTCCACCGTTGAATTGTGATTTTATGGACCCACAAGCAATGAGACCCGCTTGATGTATGATTAGATGAATGGAAGGGAGGGCTCATAGTATCGGAGCCCTCCATGCACGTGTGTCCCTCGATATCTCTTTCTCTCCCTCTCTTTTTCATGTTTTGTATGATGAAATGACCATATAGCCCACCCGAATGGACCACACCATGAAGTAAGTATTTTACCCAAACCATCTATAAGTGGGGCCATCTTATATGTATTGTACTCACACAATCCATCATGTGGTGGCTCACCTAAATAGGGCCCACCTTGAATATGTTGTTAAGCCACGTTGCTGGAAAGAAAACATAAATATGAGCTTTTTCCAAGCATTGGAGAAGGGCCACTCACATAGGCCCCACCTTGATGTATGTATTCAATCCACGCCGTCCATCCTATTTACCAACTCATTTTAGGCATTGAGCCAAAAAGTGAAGTTGATCCAACTTTCTGGTGGGTCATACCTTAACAAACAATGATCTTCACCATTTAAATTCACTTGGTTTCTTCTTACACGTTGAAATACATTAGATATGGGGCTCGTTTGATCCGTCTTGAGCCGAGGGATGCAATGGATGGCTTGAATTTTTCAGATGCGGGCCCTACCTAGGAAAAACCGCCAGAAAACTTAGTTTCAAAAAAAAAAAACACAAACAACAGCAGCATTGCTACTGCTGCCGACAGGAGAGGACGCGCAGGCGTCCTGCGCCCGGACGACGGGCGTGTGGCAGCGACCCACGGCTCCAGCCGTGGGCCCCACCTTGATGTTTATTTACCATCTGACCCGTCCATGAGGTGGCCCACCCCCTGAGGTGGGCCCTCTCCAAAAATGAGATGCATCCAACGCTCAGGTGGCCTGCATCATTAGAAACAGTGGGATTGAATGTCTACTCTTGAAACCTTTTTGGGGCCCACAGAAGTTTCAGATCAAGGTGAAATTTGTTTTTCCTATTCATTCAGGTCCGAGTGACCTTGCCAACGTGTTGGATGGAAAATAAACGTTATGGTGGGCCCCACATGGGACCCATAGTGATGTATGGGTTTTATTTCCACAGTCCAAGCGGACACAATAATGTATGTGTTATACACCACACCGTCCACTGGACGGTGGGATCGTCCTCCCCCACGTGTGGGACGGTGTATGTGTGTGTGTGTGTGTGTGTGTATATATATATATATAATATTATGTTATATATAATACATAATGTATAGATTATATATTATATTAGATCTAATATACTTGATGGTGGGCCTTTGTGTGGACCCCACCATGATGCTTGTGTTGTATCCAATCAGTCCAGCCATTTTAAAAGCCCATTTTTATGGCATGAGTTCAAGTGGACCTCACCATTTAGGGTAGCGGTCAAGGATGCCCACCGTTCAAAAATCTCTAAGGGCCATTGTAGCTTCCCAACAAGTGGATATGTGTTTCCCACTTCATCTACCACTATGGTAGTTTATGAATAGGTTGGATAGGAAACATTTGTAATAGTGGGCCTTAGGAATTTTAATGGCAGAAATTATTATCACCACTTTTATTTGGTGTGGCCCATTTGATATATTTAAAGCCCATGTGAGCAGGCCCATTTGATATACTTAAGGCCTCTGTGAGTAGGCCCATTTAATATATGACTAGGCTCACCTTGATGTATTTGTGGCCTATTGTTGAGGCCCACCTTCTTATTTATGAGGCCCATTGTGATGTATTAAGGCCCATGGTGTGAGACCCATTGTGATATATTAGGGCCCATGGGGTGAGACCCATTGTGATGTATTAGGGCCCGTGGGTTGAGGCCCATTATGATGTACTTAGAGCTCATTGGTAAGGGCCCATTGTGATATACTTCCGGCCATTTAACAAGGCCATTATGATGTACTCTATGACCCATAAATTATGGCCCATTACAATGAATATAAGGCCCATTGGTGCGGCCCATTGACATGGCTCACCTTGGTATATGTATAAGGCCCATCTTGATTTATTTGTGGCCGTCTATTGAGGCCCACTTAGTATATATAAGGCCCATGTGATTAGGCTCAGCTCGTTATATTTATGGCCATTGTTGAGGCTCACCTTGATGTGTATGAGGCCGTGTTGAGGCCCATTTTTGATATGAATGTAAGACCCATGTTACGAGGCCCATTGTGATGTATTCAAAGCCCCATGGGTTATGGCCCATTGTATTGAACATAAGGCCCATCGGTGCGACCCATTGATGTGGCTCACCTTGGTATATGTACGAGGCCCATCTTGATTTATTTGTAGCCGTCCATTAAGGCTCACCAAGGTATATATATGAGGCCTACCTCGATTCATTTGTGGCTGTCCGTTGAGACCCATTTGATATATATATATATATATATATATATATATATATAAGGCCCATGTGATTAGGCCTATTTTGATGGATTATAAGGCCCATGGGTTAAGGCCCATTGTGATGTATTAGAGCCTATGGGTTAAGGCCCATTGTGACGTATCAGGGCCCATGGGTTAAGGCCTATTATGATGTGTTTCTGGCTCATGCGTTGTGACCCATTTGATATATTTTCAACCCATGTGATGAGGCCCATCTTGAGGTATTTGTGGCCTGCATGGCTAGGCCCGATGTGGTATACATGCGGCTTAAGGCGAGGAATGTGCACCCGATGTAATGTGTGATTTCACTATAATGTAGGCAATGATGTTTATGGCAGGTCATGCCTTGGGAGCAATGTTGATTTGACTTCCACACTATAAGAATAATGTTGGTTAAATGTCCACATTATAACTCTCCCTAGGGCCCATTGATAGGCCCATACTTGTTGTGTGTAGGCCATCAAGGCTCGTCTTCGTTGTGAGGATAGTTTATCACCATATAAAATGCTTATTATAACTCCATGATTCATGCCCATACGCATTATATGTATGCCTGATATGACAAATGTTTGATCATAGCATACGCCATTGGGCAAACCATTTATGAGACTCTTTATGAGACGGAGTGTCCCACATTTCGCGCAATACGCGCAAGATTGTTGCATGACTAGTTAGTGTGACTCATGTATCTTGCATATGTGTGACTTGATTATTGTACGCCCTAGCGACATCAGGGTCATGGCCTCCACAAGCACATCATGGATGACCAGACGAGATACCAAAAATGCTTGGTTTTAGCATTATGGGCACGTAGGATGTCTTTGGGTGAAAATCTCAAAACCTCCTTGGTACCAGGAGATGCTCCAACATTTAGACCGAGTGAAATATGAGCGTCGGTGCCTATACCATGAGGCCGTGTCTTCCACTGTGTCATGGTCGGTTAGAAGGAGGTGGCCTATTCGCCCGAGTGTGGGGGCTATAAGCTAGGCTGAGTATGACCAGCTCGTAAATGGGTCCGCTATCGACGTGCCGGATAGGTATTGACAGACTGTTGGTCAGGCAGATAGTGAGGTCTCTAACGCTCGCTGGGCTGTGCAGCTAGGGAGGAGGCAGTTGGAGTGGAGTGTAATAACCCCGGTGATTTCTCAGAGAGGAACCGTACTGATATGTGGACTTGATATAAGGACTGACATAATATTATGACACCTCGTCACTTTTGTACATGTGGGCGGGCGCACGTAGTCGGACGCTGATGTGGGCGGGGCTGAGGCCTGGGCGAGCTACCAGCGGTTGACAGGCTACTGTGCTAACAGGCTACTGAGTAGGAGTTGCATACTCATTCATTCATCCATTCACTATCCACTCGGGCTGGCGGTACGTAACTATTTGTTACGTGTACCTTCACAATTGCCAGGATTTTGGTTGGGGCGCGCGACTAACCTGAGATCAGGAGTTTACCACATTGTGTTTGACTATCCAAATTTAGGTATGAGACTGGTTTGGATAGAATTCCCTTGTGATGGACCCCGTAACCTGTTATACTACGTACTATCATCCCGACTTCACATTCCAGCATAGTCATTTCATTCACACCGCATATTACATTACATTCGCAGTACTTAACATTTTGGATTACTACGTTTATACATTTATATGGCTTAGAAGGACTTGAAAGGATCTGCATATTGCATCGCATCTGCAGTATATAATATTTGGCTCATTATGATCTGCATTGTGTACTCTGATATTATGTGACTCATGAACTTACCAGTATATTTCTGCTTACTCTGATATCGTATGATTCATGACCTTGTCATTTTTTCTACTTATCTCGATGATGTATGATTTACAGACTATTGTATACTTGGCACTTACCTTACACACACTTACACCACCATCTAAGCTTTTGTAAGCTTATGCACGATAGATGTGTGTGGGTGACGTTAGGTTGCAACGACATTGAGCTTGGAGCGTGCAATGGTTTTTAGGAGCTCTGATTTTGATATATGTATTTTCCTTTCAGCATTGTATTCAAGTGATTATATTAGTGTATATGTGATGATGATCTTGCCTTTATGATTTGGGTAAACTTGTGGTTATACTTATTACAAGACAAATGTGCATTGAAAAATTCTCTTTGTAGGATCTCAGGATCGGAATTTGGCGTATGCTGCGCTGGGAGCCGAGAATGAGGTACTACGGAGGCTGTCGGCACCGAATTCGACAATCGAAATTCCTGTGAATCCGATTCTGGGTTTTGGGGCGTGATATAGCGCCACTACAGTCACATTGTCCTCACCCATGCTCGTGTCCGTGCCGGTGCCCATGCCCGAGAGCCAGCACGCGCATGCGTGCGTGTGTTCCGGTGTGCAACCCGAGTATCACCCCCTCCAAGAACTCCAAGTAAGAATGCTCTTTACAAGTTATCATATAAACCACAAAACTTTTCTTTATATTTTCAATGTGGGACAAAGCACATACACCGCACTTTTGCATTCAAAATTTCAAAAAGTGTTTTGTCTGAAAATTTCCAAAATTTTGAAAATTCGAATGTCATTTAAAAAAAAAACCACTAATTTTCAACAAAAGCTAACTTGCTTTTTTGACGGTACCACGAAATCGCATGTCGTTTGGCTATAGCCAACTGGCTAGCGGTCAGTGCTCTATGGGCCCCAACATGATGTATGTGTTTTATCCATGCTTGTCTATCTATTTTTTCCCCATCATTTTAGGACTTAATCCCAAAAATGAGAGAGATCTAAATCTCAAGTGGACTACATCACAGGAAAATAGTAGTGATTGAATTTTCACCGTTAAAAACACCCTATGCTCATTGTACCCGTTGATTAGGTCATACGTACATGAATGAAGGGAAAAAATAAATATCAAATTCATCTAAAACTTTTGTAGCTTCGATAAGTTTTTAATGGTGGGCGTTCTTTCAACATTTTTGATTTAGATCTACCTCACTTTTTATCTCATATCATAAAATGATTTGAAAAAATAAATGGACGGCATAGATGAAACACATATAGACTTGACAATTAATTATAATTTAAAATTTTCAAAGAATAAAAAAACCAGCCAAAGTTTTTCTCCCCACTTTCTAATCTCCTTTTTGTAGGCACTTCACATGTGGCACCCAGCGAGTGGGTGTATGCCATTTAACCCATCCACAAAGTTAGGCCCACATATTGATAGGATAGAATAAAAAAAGGATAATCCAATTATCAAAATGGGTCATACCATGCCATAGAAAATAATAAACAGCCACCCAAAAACCGAAAAGTAGCTCACATGATTGTTGGATCACCTTGGACTTTGTCGTTGGTAGGGTGACCTTGTTAGATAGGTTAGACAAGGGCCCACATGAAAGTGCTGTAAAATAAACTTATTTTATAATCTACTTCTTCTTTTTGTGAATAAAAAATGTTAACTATTATCACTAACTAGTATTTAAAAGTTATATAAACTAATTGGAATACTGGCCATATATGCTACATAAAAATATAATATAAATAATTAAATTGGGATATTGGTAAGGATATACTTTTGTAGCTCAATCATTAATCGGGTTTGGATTAGTACCCCAACTCACTCCCACACCCTTTTAGTTACTGCTATACCTAACCATGTTGGATGAACTTCAAATGCCCATTGGGCCTACTAAGCCTGTCATGACCCCAAAATTAAATTGGTTAAATAAGAACATTTATTGAAATATGGCCATTAGATATTTTTGCACTTTTAACCATCTAAAGAGCATCAACTAATCCAATAATTAGATAATCCAATAACCATAATTATTGGTTAATGATACATCTAAATTGAGACCTATAATTTGAACAATTTAATTTAAATTACTTATTTTTTAGGTATGTAATCTCTAACAAGTGATCATGAATATTAAAATTTTAGTCCGAGATAGATTTGTTTAGGCCAATTCCTTTTCTATACAATAGTTATCACATATTAAGTCATAAAAAAATTAATCTTTTTATACATGTTCGGGTTTAGCTTTTTTTTTTTTTTTTTTTTTCTATTACAATACATGTAGATATTTGCTTAAGTGAGCATGTGTTATACATGTCAATTCGCCACAAATTCTATAGTTGATAAAAGCGGGTCAACCATGACTCTTTGCCAACCTTAATTTATACATATAGAAGTAAACTCATCTTAATAACAACAATTAGTAAAATTTGAAGTCTTTTTCTTTGATTACATTCTAGTAAGTCTTGCATAAATCTAACAAAATTAATGTGATGACTGAGAAAAATAAATCCATCCTTTCAATTTCAAGCTTTCATGGAGAGGGCTTATTAAAAGAGGAATCAGAGGGTTTAAGTATCACTAGGTTTTCAATTTATACAAGTGGGTCATGTATTCTAGTGACTCAAATCATTAATTAGATGGGTCTCACAATGGATGTCCCGCACCCCTTTGATAAAATTAAGAATCCTGACCTTTTGACTAATGACCTTCAAAAGAAATGATTAAGAGAAGAAAAATACAATAATAGTCCACATTCAATGAAAAAGAAGAACATGCTTGGATGTTCACATATAAAGATGTTTTTAGCAAGGCCGGTCCAAAATCACACCAAAAAACCAATGGTCCATATCATTAAAACATGGCCCCACTTGTAAAAATAAATTGATATAATTGACTTTTCTAGAAAAGGCTTCAAAACAAGACTTCCTGCCTCGTTCTTCTTTGCTACAGGTTTCTCTAATCGAAATGAAATAATTTCCACTTTTATTACTAAGCAATCAACCATGCGTTTGGACGTATATGTAAAATGGTAAATGCATAAGGCAAGCTCCTTCTCATCTGCCTAAATGTACTCTCTTCGAAGAGCTATTGTCTTGTTTTTTGTATGAGAAGGCAAAGTTGAAAATAAATATAAAATAAATGCCTCATGCGATTGAAAGAGTTCATCTCATCCGTATAAATAAAAAGTTAAAGGCTCCCGATTACACCATAGGATATTAAAGGCGGCATAAGGTACTTTTGCATTATAACTTATTGAGTGCATTGTCCCCTCCCATTTATGCAAGCAATGTGACCATCCGAAATGAGTGGACCACTTGGTGGGATGACGGGCCCACTCTTTCCAGTAAGGGGAGTAGTTTTATGCTCTGGCATGAAGCTTGCTACATAGGCGCTCAGAAATTTTAAACATTATAAACACTAACTCAAATTAAATCAACTAAATTTTGGGACACTAAGTAAACAATCCAAACCTTTAATAAATGGCACTTGTTTGTTGAAACAGAAGAGACCAATTTTTTTCTTTTTCATTTTTAACCGTCCATTAAATGTCCAGCCATCAGACAGTCAAATACTCAACCGTATCTTTAATTTTTGCTTTACGGTGCATCTAAACTGGGACTTGTGCTTTGGACACTTTTAGCTTGGAGTGCTTGTATTCCACGTATGCAATTTCTAAGAATCTTGTATCGTCCATGACACGGAAGAGTATTAAGGTCTGTCTCTACCAGAGTATTATCCAACTTTGTGTAGTTCTTTGTATGATGTTCCTTTATATTTTAATTTGACATACTTTAAATTGTTTTCTTCCATAAGTTAGCTAGGCTCATGGGCGTGTATGAGAAGCTATCTCGCCACCTAATGAGGCAGCGTGGCACACGTGTTTTAGACTCATGATGTCCACTGGCAAATATACCAGTAGATTTAGAAAGGCTCGGCTAAATTTTCATTAAACTCGTTGAGGGAATCTACGTGGTTGGGCCCATCTGATGAACTCTTGGATCTCTCACACTTGGGGTACTTGCACACGTGCAGTAGTTTAGATGGCTCGCTTGTACGCGCGTGTTGCTCTGTAAAACTCTTTTCGTCCGGACATAGTTAAAAAGAAATAAAAATAAAATAAAGACGGAGAAATAAAAAATGAGAATAATCAGATCAGCGGCTGTATCATTAGTTATGATACAGCCATTTTGTTTCTAGAAAATATGTCACATTTACAGAAATCCAATCCGTGAAAAATGTGGATTGCACAGTGATTATCTTCCGATGTTAAAATCAGGCCGAACCACTCAGTGAGTGGGCCATACTACTAAAATGAGCCATACCATAGGTTGTCCGTTGATTTTGATGCATTGTCCAGATCACTAAGCAGATCGGCCTGGTTTTCATGTCAGGCGATCATCATAGCGTGGCCTGTTGGAAATTCTACACATGTGACACGTTGGTGGAAAAAAAATGGCTGTATCATACCTTATAATACAGCCGCTGTATCTAATCACTTCTCGTAAAAATTCCTACTCCGTATTTCTTACAGCCGTGTTAGATCAGACATGAGTTTGGTACACCTAATTGATCATTGGCAATTAAAGGTTCACACATCGAGAATTAGCAACTCATCCGCAGTATACATATGACTTACTTTTACGTCAATCCAAACCATCCAATCTGTCAAATCTGATTGGAACAAGGACCAAGATTGGATCTGACCAAATCTGTTATGGTCCGATTTGTGGCCATCAAATGTACGGTGAGAAAGGAGATGGTCAATGGCCCAAATTCAACGGGTAAGGTCAGGTGGTTAAGATCACCCATTGTTTTTGAAATTTGAGGCAGACCCCATCCATGATGTGTCCCACGACGATTTGGATGATCTGTAATGACTTACACGTGTGACAAGTGTAGTGATGGTGAATCACTAATAGGCATTGCGCGGTAGGAAACTCACGCCCTAGACAAGACGCTTGGTGACGACACGGCAAATCTTTTATTTGGTTTGCTATAGCGGCTGCGGCTGCGGCTGACCTGGAATATCTCTTGTTCGTACTCGTGGATCCCTTTTAGTGAAATCAGAACCGTGGATCTGGTGGGCCACAAATAGATCTCGCAAATCACAGGAGTTGAATTTATAGAATTGTAAATGGACGGTAAACGTTTATAAAATTTTGGGTAATAGTTCACATTCAAAGTTAATCTCTATCAGAAGGCAAGGATGACCAATGACCATAGATTTTGTCTATGAATTATCTGCATGGTGGTCCACATGATCAACGGTTGAGATTATCTTATTCTGCCAAGTGTACGGAAAGATAGTGGATAGGAACGCCATCTTAGCAAAAAATGAAAAAACGCTCGTAAGCCTCGAATCACATCAGGAGGAACCATAAACGTTCTGATACGTCAGCACGAGAACATTGTCCTGATGCGCCGGTTTGTAGATGTAGGGCACATGGTTAGAATATCCAGAAAACTGATCTGTAGGGTTCCAAAGTGGACAGTCGATGATGATGAATCAACAAGATTAGACAATTCCAACGGTTGGATCAGTTACCTACAGATAAACGGATATGGGTAAAATATATAAACGGTTTAGAATAATAATTAAATATCAGAGGGAATGGATCATGTATTTCCTAGAGAAGCTTATGGAACCCTTCATCTATGGTGTATTCCATCAGATCAACGGTTCGGATTTGAATATATTCGGTCCAACTTGTATAAAATGGATGATGCGTCAGGACATTATTCAACGTCACGAACTCATCATTCCTCATCATGTAATCCCAGTTGGGTTTTAGCAGTGGGATTTTCTGACAAATTTAAAAATTAGGAGTCGCTTATATTTCAGCTTCATTTTTCAGGCACAAGACTCTTCTAATAGTTTAATACCGTATAAATAATGGTGACTCATTCCTCTAACATTTGGCACTAGTGCATCGTTATCCAGACCATCCAATTTGTGGGGCCCACTATAGATGGAACAATGCTGAACATCATTCTTATTACATAACCTAACCTTGCAGAATGGTGACTATTAAATTAATGGTTAAAATTGAAACGGTAACTAGTAAAAAATTTCAATATCGAAATCAGATTCGATTCATGTTCCATTTAATATTTTTTCAGTGGTTTGTATGGTCTAGATTTTCCTAAAAGCTTTCCATATGATTGGACTCCAGTCACCACCATTTCTAAAATGGTAGGTCAACTATCATGGGAGTCTTATCTCCTTTTCCATAAAAGCTTGTAAAAAAGATGAATAAAGAACATACGGTGTATCCGTATTTTTACACAATATACCTGATTTTTTCTCTGACAAGTGAGTGCTATGATTTAATAATCCAGACCATTGGTTTGTCGAATCCTCGCGTTGATGAACCATGTGCCAAAAATCTCTCACATTGAATTTTTCAATCGACCAGAATTTTTCAGACCATGACAGAATTTCTCTTTTCAACCCTCTATCAGTAGGCCACAAATAAAAGTCGTAGATAGTTCTGCAGATGGTAATTGAAGGTTTCGTCCATCCCAAGGTGGGGCACAACAGAAAAACGGTCCGGATTTCCAAATCAGGGGCCCTACACGTCAGTAAAGCTAAATAAGACAAAAAGGAAGTGGGAAATCCCTCATTTCTCACATCTGTCTCTTTTCTCTCGTTAGCTTTAGCTCTTACTAATCCCTCTCTCTCTCTCTCTCTCTCTCTCTCTCTTCACAAGATCTACTCTCTCTCTAACCTAAAACCCCCCTCTCTCCCTTACCCATTTCATGGATCTGAGAATCTCTATCTTCCTCTCTCAATCCCACCGGCATTGCACCCTCCGGATTAGGTTTTCATGATCTCATGCTCTCCAAACGCTCCTCTGTCGTCGCCATGCCTGCATTCGCGCCAGGGACGGAAGGTAATGAGCAATTCCGCCAAGAGCAGGAGGGCATTTCCGGAAATCCCACCGACTTTCGCTGTAAACCCGTCGCCGTCTCCCTCGGTCTCCGCCTTTGCTTCTGAAGATGGTGTATGACAAGCACTGCTGTCGGTGAGAGAAAATGCGGATGCCGTTTCAGCTGCTGCTGCTGCTGCTGCTGCTTCCTTATCTCCTTGATTCCATTTCATCTTCTCACGGTACGTCCGAAGCTCTTTGTTTTCAGTTCTTGTTGCTGTTTTTTTCACCCAATTACAGTAATTTTAGAATCTTGAGCGTAGCTTTCCGTGCGGGTCGAGATTCAGGCATGTATTAAAAGAGAAAAAGTAAATCGACTGAACAAGATGATGTATTGAATTCTTCTTGCTCAGGCGGTCGCTGTCGCTGTCACAATCTCACGACTGCCACTCTTACATCATACCCAATTGTAAAAGCTTTTACCCATGAATTTGATCGGAGCTCTCAGGAACTCTTTCTACATCTATTGAATCAGTAACACCTTCTTTTTGCTTGGATATGGTGGCATTGAGCCAAAGATCTTGAGAATGTGGCATTTATGCCCCACCCAATTGATAAAACCCCCATTCGTGCAGGCTTTCTAACAGATACAGAATGGATTTGGGGGGGAATAGAAGTCCATGTAATACAGTTCCGAAGGTGTAGGCGTTTGGGCAGGCCCCAAAAGTTATTTTGGGGGTAGAATTGGTTCTGGCTCAATTCACAATTTGGGGAAAATATGCCTGTTCCATCCCAAATCCCAAGGATATCCAAGCACACCTTGAACTAGATCAATGTAGTTCAGTAAATCAGTAGTTCACGTTCTGTTTGTCCGGATATTGCAAATATGGGATGATTATATTCAATCAGCAATTTCGATGCTAAGGAAATACATTAGGATATTGTCTATGTATCTGTCTTCTTTGTCATTACTTGCTTCACTTCTTCTAATTTTCTTCATGGATTCATAAATGAAGAAAGTGCTTAAACGGTCTTCGGTCTTTTTATTTTTTATTTTTATGAGAGAGGTGTTTGGTTGAGTGATTGGGCTTCTTGGGGGCATTGTCAAAGGGGTGTTCTTCTAATGTCACCAAAGTATTCAATAATGGTAATGGTGGCTGTAACGCCACCGTTGTTACTCTTACAATATGGGCAGCCGTAACAGCTGCTACAGCCTTTTAAAAAAAACTTATATTGGCCCTGTTACGGATCTGTAACATCCATACGGCCATTACGTAACCCTTTTTCGCATACCTTGAATGTCACTGCACACTCTAGCACATACATCAGATGGGTCCCAGATGTGGACCAAACTAGAAGTTAGGGTATGACTGGGCATAGTTGAATTGGTTAGCATACTTTTTATTTTTATTTTTGAGAGATGAGTTGGTTAGCTTTCTCTGTTTGAATTATCTTAGGATTATTTAAGTTGGTTTAGCAGTGGATCACTCAAAGTGTGAGTTAAGTTAGAAGTAAGTGGATTGAGCAGTTTGACTACCCTTAATAAAAAAGTTGATTGGGGAGTTTGATTGAGTAGAGTTGGTCAGTGTGTTGGTTTACAATCATTGGTCTAGCTGGTTTTAAGTGTTTCCCTTTTCTTTTTGTACATATTATGGTTAGTCATGAGTCTATGGTTATTTTCAGGCATTGTGTAGTTAAGTAGGAAATATTAGTAGTCAAATCAGTCTTAGTTGGTGCTCTTAAATTTTGGCTATATATGTCTAAAGGGTGATAGTTGGATATGTTATATATTTATCTACTCTTCTGTCTTCATACATGCATGTGAAGATGTTCACATAATGTTAAGACTCTTAGAGTAGTTCTTGAAAGTTCAAAAAGCTATCTTTGGAAAGCAACTTTTCTCTAGACATTATATACTGAACTGTGGTTAGTGAATATGCCAATGCAAGACTTGAGTGAAGAAATGCATCGTCAATAAGCTGTATCAACATTTGTTCTGTTATTTTGTTTCAGCGTTCCAAACCCTGCGAGTGTTATTCTTGATGATTGGGTATCCTGCAACTCACTTGTAGCCTGACCTTCAAGGCTTGCTTGGGGAAAGTTTGTCAAGGCAATTCTCTTGTTATGTGTTTTAGCAAGTGATTGTAAAATTTTAAACATACATGTTTGTCTTACAAAAGTAACAAGATCCAGGACCTAGTGGCGCATGTTTGAATTGTGGTAGATCCATTAACATGTTCTCATTGCAAGAAAAGATGGTGAACTAAGAAATGTGAAAAAAGAAGAAGAAGCATATGAATCGTCTCTGGACCGGCTTGATTATGACACCCTTGTGATCTTTTGTCCTCTGTGTCACTATCATGCGATCTTTGTTTACTTAATTGAACTCCATTGAGGTTGAACATTCTTGTGGTGGGTCAAAGTGGCGACTGATCATTAGGTTGGATGTTTAAGTTGCGGTAGCAATGGCAGTTGTGTCCTGCTTGGCCAATTCTTTTTTTGTGTATTCTTTCATTAGCTACACAGGCTAGATCCATCGTGTCTGGTGACAGATGCGTGCAAGTTCTTTGGTGAGGAGATTGAAGGCTTCGAAGCACTTATAGGATTGTTGGAGTATGTTTATATTGATTCCAACAAGGAAGACCATAAAACATGGTAGGATGGTGATTTCTCTACTAAGGTGTTCTTCCAATCTCTTGCTCATTGCCATAAGGAGGGATGGTTAACATCACCCCCTCAAAACAACAAGACAAATGTGTGATACATTTTTTGGGAGAAGAGGAATCGATCGGTCATTTGTTTATTGTTGAGGATGAGGAGATCATCACCAATTTTCCTCTGGATGGATGACTGCTACTTGGGCTCGAGTGGACTATTTTGAAGACCCCACATGAGAGGAGGAATCGATGGTCATTGGTTTATTGTTGAGGACATCAGAGCACCATTCATAGTTTACCAAAGGATGAGGAGATCATCACCAATTTTCCTCTGGATGGATGACCGCTACTTGGGCTCGAGTAGACCATTTTGAAGACCCCACATGCGTTTGATGCATCTTCGAATACTCTACACTAGGAAGATGCATGTAGGCTGCATTCTTAAGTCTAGACCATTGGATTGAGTCCTGCATCGATTGGACCGTTGGATCGCGCGGGCCTTTGAACCACTCTTGATCGTGACCCATCTTAATCGTCGATCATCCCATTGGCCATGAATAGTTTAGAATAATTTATATTTATTTGTTTTGAGTAGTTTTTCTCATTTAATTTATTATTTTTGAACTATTTTATGTTTTACTTGAGGTAAAGTTTCTTTTTTTTTTTTGTAAAAATCTCTTGCTAAGACTGTAAAAGAGAAGAGAAGTCTCTTTCGGGGGGGGGGGGGGGGGGGTTGTGTCCTGCATGGCCAATTCTTTTTTGTGTATTCTTTCATTAGCTACGCAGACTGGATCCATCATGACTGGTGACAGATGCGTGCAAGTTCTTTGGTGAGGAGATTGAAGGCTTCAAAGCACTTATAGGATTGTTGGAGTATGTTTATATTGATTCCAAAAAGACCATAAAACATGGTAGGATGGTGATTTCTCTATTAAGGTGTTCTTCCAGTCTCTTGCTCATTGCCATAAGGAGGGATTTGTTTATTGTTGAGGACATCAGAGCACCATGCATGGTTTACCAAAGGATGGGGAGATCATCACCAATTTTCTCTTCTTCATGTGATTTGGAGCTTGGGTGTGGTGTGATTCCATTCCTTATTCAACACAGGTGAGGCTTTCCATTGTTCATCTTTCTTCTCTCTTCCTTTTTATTCAAAAGATGTATTTTCTCAAACATCATCTTTCTTCTTTCCCATCCAAATCATCTTTTTCTTCAACGTATCATCATCCAACTTCAACTTCAACCTCAACCGAACCTAATGATTGAGGACCCCAAAACGCTAGCCAACAACCCACACATGTGGTCATACGACCACATGTGCGAGGTTCATGTGGGCATGTATTTTACAAAAAAGAAAAGAAAAAAAAAAAGAATGAAGCTCAGGGTACTTGGTTGTGCTTTTTTGAGGCCTGAATTCAAAGGAGTGTTTAGGATTGAGTTCTTTAGGGCCCGTTTGGCCGGGCAGATTGGAAGGGATTGGATGGTATTGGAAGGGATTGGAAGTTAAATCCCGAGATTGGCTGGGCATGCCCAACAGACTGGGTGATCTGATCTCTGGATATAGCAATCCCATAGATCTTAAGACAATTCACTGACAACACTATCATTACCTTTAAATCCCATCCAATCCACCCTAATCCGTTCAAATTTGCCTGGGACGTGTTTGGTTCAAGGGATTGGAAGGGATGAGAAGGTTTAATCCCTGGATTGGTCGGGCGTACCAAACAGACTCGATATAGCAATCCCATGGATCTTAAGGCAATCCACTGACAACACCATCATTGCCTTGAAATCCATGCCATCCACCCTAATACCATTCAATCCCTTCCAATCCACCCGTCCAAATGGGCTCTTGGGGACTTGATTGTGCTTTTATGCTAAGTTGTTTTTTTTTTTTTTTCTCCCAGTCTTTTGCTCATTCCCCCAAGGAAGTTGCACCATGCACAAAATGCATGGGATCATCTTATTCATTATACGGTGGAGGCTTTCAACTAGTTAAACCCCACCAACAAGATTTTGATCTCAAATAACTTATGCAAAAGAGGATTTTCCTTCCCAAATATGTGCTACATTTGTTGGTTGATGAGGAATCGATTGGTCATTTGTTCATCCATTGTAGGGCAGCCAAGGAGTTGTGGTTTAATCTCTCCGAGCTTTTCAATTTAAGTTCAGGTATTAAGCGACTACATTGAGGGTGGTCGGTCAACCCATCACTAGTTGCCTAAGCATTTTCTGGTCCATGGAACCTTGTGCTATTATGTGAGGCTTGTAGAAAGAATGGAATTGAAGATTATTCAATAGCGAGGTTCATGTGGGCAAGTATTTTACAAAAAAAAATAAAAATGAAGAAGAGGAAGAAGAATGAAGTCCACGGTACTTGGTTGTGCTTTTCTGAGGCCTGAATTCAAAGGAGCATATAGGACTCGGTTCTTTAGGGGACTTGGTCGTGCTTTTTTGCTAAGGTGTTTTTCCAGTCTCTTGTTCATTGCCCCAAGGAAGCTGCACCATGTGCAAAATGCATGGGCCCATCTTGTTCATCATAGGGTGGAGGCTTTCACGTGGTTAAATCCCACCAACAAGATTTTTATCTCAAATAAATTATGCAAAGGATAATTTTCCTTCCCAAATGCGTGTTGCATTATTTGGGAGATGAGGAATCAATTGGTCACTTGCTCAACCATTGTAGGGCAGCCAAGGAGCAGTGGAATAATGTCTTCGAGCTTTTCAGTATAATTGGGTACTAAGCGACTCCATGGGGGAAATAATTGAGGGTGGTCAGTCAACCCATTACTAGTCGTCTAAGCATTAACTGGTCCATGAAACCTTGTGCTATTATGTGAGGCTTGTGGAAAGAAGGGAATTGAAGATTATTCGATAGTGAGATTCATGTGGGCAAGTCTTTTATGAAAAAGAATCAAGTCCATAGTACTTGGCCATGCTTTTCCGAGGCCTGAATTCAAAGGAGCATCTAGGCTTGAGTTCTTAAGGGACTGGAGTGCCACGTCAGTCATGGTCCTCAAAGAATAGAACGAGCCTCAGTGGATTTGTCCTTTGGCCTAGCAGAACTAGAAGCTATCAACACTGGCTTACGCATGACTGAAAATGCTACTGGCGTTTTAGTCTCATTGCTGAAGGAGACTCCAAGTTTGCTATGTCCTTGGCTAATGTGCCTTCTCGAGTTTGTTGGAAGTGCTTCTCTGTTTCCTTTAATCAGAGGGCTCATTGCTCCTTTCTCTGTTTCCTTCAATCTAGTTCCCACTGACACTAATTTGTGGCAGATAACCTGGCCAACGGGGTGACCAGGCATGTGTTTGAAGATGATTCTTATTCATTTCCTTTAATGTAGAGAATCCTCTTTCCTTCTTACTAGAATCTTTGTTGCTTGGAAGCTTAATTTTGATTGGTGCTCTTAGGGTAATCCCAGTTCTTCCGGATATAGCAGTTTTTAAAGAAATGATAGGGGAGAAATTATTCTGACCTATTCCAGGTTGTTTGCTCTGGTCCATTTAAACGTGGTGTAGGCTCTAGCTCTTCACGAGGGCCCGAGCATCTTTTGCTCATTGAAGGAGACTCTTCATGTATGACTGAATGGGTCTCTTCATTGGATTTGGGGCCATGGAGCACTACTTATGTTGTTTCGGAAATTAGATTTCTCACTCCCCAGTTAAATGCAATTGGTGTATTGAGGGAAGCGAAGGGATTGGAAATACCCTTGCAAAAGAGGGAGTGATGAGTGGATCACTTTTTATGACAAAATTCATAACCCAAAAAGAAATGATACAAGTACAGAAAAAGGGTGACCCGTTCATCACCCTGCCTAAAAGACAACAAACAAGCTGCAAAAAACAAGCAAAAAAGTGAAAACAACACAAGCGAGCTGATCATCTTAATACAATATAGATCCAGTGTCTCCTGAGTGTAGACAGGACAATCCCATTGAAATCTGGCAACACTAAGACCCACCCAAAAGCCAAGGAGGCAACAGCTCGGGCAACAGAGCCCATAGCTAGCGCTTTGCCTTCAAATAGTCCCGAATGTTCTCTCTCCAAATGTCACCAAGCGAACACGAAAGGGACCGGCTTCCACAAAAGATTTCCACACTTGGAAGTGGCCTGGCTGGCCACCTTGTACTAACATGAGGAACAAAGGATCACTCACTGTCTTGTCCTCCTTTCCCCTTGCTAAGCTGTTTTGTTTTCTTGTTTACACACACACACACATTTTTTGAAGATTAACAAAATTAGTAAAAGAAAAACACCAAAGGCAAAAAGAGAAATGGGCGACAACAGCTACAACCTGAAGAAAACAAAAACAAAGACAACAAAACTTTCTAAAAAGAAAAAAAAAAAAAAAAAAAAAACCAAGGCAAAGAAACAGGCCAGGCCCACTACTATCCATAGAAGAAAGAATACAACGGAAGTTCTATAATGAAATTGGTTATCGTTGAAAAAAGGCAGTTGTGTACCTGATTCACATAGGATATTTGGTAAAGAAAGTTGGTGAGACATTTGTGATATACTCAATTGTTCTATTTCTTTCCACCAGGAGATACATTAGTGACATAAAGAATGCACCTGTACACTGCTCTCAAGGAGGCAGCTTTGTGCTGAAAAACCCAAGGTTGTGACTCATGTGGATCCTAATCATCATGATTACATGCGCAAGCTCTTGGAAGCTATAAGCAGATGTGTTGTCTTGGCCTAGTTTCAATGCTTCGATTCATCCCTTGTCAAAACTAGTCTTTGATGCGTTTAAGCATTTCTTTTTAGACTATTTAGTTCGAATAGGAAATTCACATACTTTTCATTAAAAAAAAAGAAGAAGAAGAAGAAATTCACATGTTAGTAAATTTACCTGTATCAGATTAACAGTTTTGGTACATCTAGAAACAGACAAGTTCCTTAGAACTTACATTTAACATGCTAGATCATCAAGGGTTCTTGCCGGTTTATGAAGCTTGTACTCACCAAGGTATTCCGTATAGGTATCAGTTGGCGTAACAGTACCCACCGTTACCTATACAGAAACAGGGGTGTAAGGGCGATACAGGGACATAACGGCTCGTAATGGTGCATTTTTATTTTATTTTATTTTATATTTTTTGCAAAAAAAAAAAAAAAAGGATTAAATCTGGAATATTCTAAGCATTCCAAATATGCATTCATTTATAAATTGGAACATGTTTGTGATGGTGTAATAGTCCACTCTTTGGTGAGAAGTTGTATCAGACTGTCTTATGAATTTATGAACTAGACAACCTGGATTTGACTGCATAACTCATGTATTTAATTTTCTAACTATCTATTATTAATGATAGATATATTAGAATGCATGTAATATGAAAATATCTTACATGTGTAGGTGTTTGCAATTATTTTTCATAATTTATTCTATATTAAGTTATTAACAATTTAACATACTTGTGGCTGTGACTGTGATACTATCCTGTGACCTATCATCCTCATGTCAAGAATATTACAAAAAAATAAAATAGTAGTGTCTGATATACTCCCCTGCAACTTGATTAAGGATTACTTGATTTGTTGTCAGGGGAGCTATTTTAAGTACAAGTTCGGCAGTGTCAAGTGTGTGCTTGGCTGCTTGTAATAATACTGTTGTCTGCTGCAAATACTTACCTTAATACAAATATATACTTATAATCGCAATTCACCACCAAAATGAATATCTACTTTTTTGTGGTTGCTCGACCTCCACATCGTCATCGTCGTCGTCATCGTCATCATCAGGCTGAAGTTGTCCAATAGATGGAGGTGCTGCATATCCATAATATCCAGTGCCAGAAAGAAATACTAGATCAACAAAACCAGATAATGACTGATCCTGACTAGGCAACGACTCCAACCCCGAGTAAGGATATCCACCAATGCCCGTCGAATAGCCATACTGGTGCCCGTACTCAAGTTGTTGAGAATCTTGAGATTGAGAGTGTGTCTATGATGAGTAACTTGGATTTGGATCTGGATATCTATAATCATATGGATACGGATCGGGAGGACTACTCCAAGATGAATGTGATGGAACAAGCTCAGTATAACTATAATCATAATCCAATTGGCCATAAGAATATTCACCATAATAACCAGGACCATGAGCCTATTGATGTTTTGGACCTCCCGGACCTGGTGCACCACTAGATCTACCCTCATCCTGCTGGCTGTATCGTGACTCAGTACACTCATAAGTCCGACCTCGTGTACTACCTTGTTGATGTTCATCGGCATCGCAATCTATAGACGGCTGTATGGTGTGCTGAGCAAGTCTATCTAATGTCCTAGTCTGCAATCTATTCTTATTCTTTGAATGAATAAGTGCAAAACAACTCCAATTTCTTTCGCAACTAGAAGATGTTGTCTGGCTCAAAACTTATACTGCAATTTTTTGGAAGCCTTCGTACTCTCTTAGAAATTCATCCACTACTAGACCTATCACTGTTTGTACTCTTTTGTTGATCTTGTGTCGTACTTGGCATAAAAGTTGCCCCTTTTACCGGGTTCAACACATCTGCACAACTCTCTTGTTGCGCTGTGCGTATTAGTGGGTCATTAATTTTCAATTCTTCACTATACTCTTCAATTTGCTTTTTCCTTGTTTCCAACTAAGGTAGAAGCGGGTCATCCTCATCATAAATATTGTCCAAGTTTATTGGACAGTAGTCTGTGTCATCGGTGGCTGTAATGCTTGTATGATGTCGTCGCATTCTTAGCTTCATATTGTAGTGCATGAAAACAAGTTTATCCAATGTCCTAATCTGCAATCTATTTTTATTATTTGAATGAATAAGCGCAAAACAACTCCAATTCCTTTCGCAACTAGAAGAAGATGTTGTCTTACTCAAAACTTTTACTGCAAATTTTTGGAGAGCCTTTGTACTCACTCTGAAATTCATCCATCATTCAGCCGATTGCAACCTAGATACTACATGCTGTGCAAGAGCATCTCCAAAGCTACCCAGGCGATTTCCAAATGTATCTAATTTATTCAACGCCTTTATTTGCATTTCTAAGTCAGGATCCAATCTCTTTATCACATTCTTTAGCCCGACACGAACTTCATTATCCGCAACAAATGATTGGGCATATTTATACCTAGGATTTAGGTAGTAACCTGCTGTATGAACATCATAATGGAGCTGTCTTGTCTATCTCTTGTTGATCATTCTCCAATAAGACTTTTAGCTTCTACAATCACGTTGAATTGCCAACTTTGCCTTATCCATGACATCGTATAGAAAGCCCATGGTAGGTGCTTTGTCGGTTTTAAGAAGACGGAGTACCCTCATTAGTGGCTCCATCACTTTTAGGATCGACTTGACCCTCTTTTAATATTTATTGTCCCGTATGGTGTTTGCAACTTCAACTAATGTCTCTGATGTCTTCTGCCCATGTTTTGTGTTGAGTCAATCTCGGGAAGCGAACATCTCACTCAACTCTCCCTTATGTTGGTATAAACTCTCTAATGCTAAAAAGTTTGTTACGAATTTAGTTGCTGTAGGCCTCAACAACTCTCGTCCTTTCGTGAACTTCCTCATTATTGCGACTACTTAATTATGGTTATAAATAAAAGTCGTCACTTCTCTTACCATTTCGACCATTTCCTTAACATTCTTCTTCCCAATATCTTTTAATATAAGATCAATAAAATGGGTAGCACATGGTGACCAAAAAAGACGTAGTCTTTTTTTAATTAACTTATGTCCTACAAGCATATATGATGTTTCATTATTTGTCACAATCTGCACTACGTTTTCCTCTCCAATTTCATCCACAACTTTATCTATTAGTCTAGTAATATAATAAGAATATTTTATTATGTCTGAAGCATTAATTGACTTGTGGTATATAGTTTCTAAGTGAGAGTACACCATAAAGTTGATCATGTTGCGTCTGGTTGGGCCAGTCCAACCATCATACATGATCATGCATCCTCTAGCCTGTCATACAGGTTTAAAGGTAGCCACGTATGCTTTCACATCCACATACTCTACATCTGTCCATTTCCTCCTAATATCCCTAGCTGCGGGAGCTTTAATTATTTCACCTGCTTTCGCTGTTGCATCAACTACCACCTGTCAATATGGAGAATTGACCGCGTTAGGAGGTATGTTGGCATGTATAAATAACTTTGCTACTGCCCTACCTAACTTTTCAGTGGAAGTTCTACTCCACATTTATTTTATCTTCTTCTGTTTAGTTGATTTTTTTTTAAATAGGATTGGATCAATAGAGGGTCTCATGGGCTCATTTACTTCTTCATCCAAATGTATAGGGGCATCACATGAAGATGTCTCTCGTCGTCTCCTAAACATACGTCATAACCCACCAAACCTACCCCCCCCCTCCCCCGCGTATTGACTCATTTGTGCCGAACATGCGATGACGTTCTTCCTCTTCACGAGCTAGACGCAAGCTCTCTCCTAGTTATAATTAATATCCGATCTGAATCTTTGTTAGAATCAGTAATTTCTTCATCACGAACGCTTATATATATAGGACCAAATACCTCCTGTCGAGCCGCATCCAAAATATTATCTTTCTTCTTTTGTCCAGTTGTACGTTTACCCTTCAACTAGACTGGCTTGCATTAAAATCAATCTTTTTCGGTACTGTGGTACATCCCGCAACTTGACCCTTTTGATGTGCCAAATGTTGTTTGAGATGCGTAATTCCACTAGTTACTAGTCTATCACAATAATTGTACTTTATTTGGTGTCTAGTACCACCAACCCTCTGACAATGTTATCATCCAATTTCCTCACTTGTTGGCCAGACTCGGACATTTCAGGTAGATACTAGATATAGATTAGATATGACCTATGTCTATGTGAAATTGTGAGTCTGCTCGCTATTCTAAATTTATATACAATTTTCAGAATCTAATCAATAAAGATGATTTTATGTTCTAAACCCTAAGAAGCTCCAAAACCTGTTCAATATAAGAAAATATAAACATAAAGTCACTAATTCGAAAATATAAAAAAATATAAAATCACAATCAAAATCTGTAAAATGGACATTAATATGTTCTACTATGATTAACACATCATATTCTACCATTAAAACAGTAACACATTGAATAAAAATTGAATTTTCGGGGGGCGGGGGGGGGGGGTCGAAAATAGTATGTAAATAGAAAAAAATTATAAAAAAATATAAAATCACAATAATAATCTGTAAATTGGACATTAATATGTTTTACTATGATTAACACATCATATTCTTCCATTAAAACAACAACACATTGAATAAAAATTGATTTTTCAAAATTTTTTTTTTTAAAAGGGCCGAAAATAGTGCGTAAACAGAAAAAAATTTTAAAAAAAATATAAAATCACAATAAGAATCTGTAAAATGGACATTAATATGTTCTACAATGATTAACACATCATATTGTACCATTAAAACAACAACGCATTGAATAAAAATTGATTTTCCAAATTTTTTTTTTAAAAAGGCAGAAAATAGTGCGAAATAGAAAAAAATTATAAAAAAATATAAAATCACGATAAAAATCTGTAAAATGGACATTAATATGTTCTACTATGATTAACACATCATATTCTACCATTAAAACAGCAACACATTGAATAAAAATTGATTTTTCGAATTTTAAAAAAACCAAAAATAGTGCGTAAATAGAAAAATTATTAAAAAAGATAAAATCACTATAAGAATCTGTAAAATGGACATTAATATGTTATACTATGATTAACACATCATATTCTACTATTAAAACAACAACACATTAAATAAAAAATGATTTTTAAAATTAAAAAAAAAAAGGTCAAAAATAGTGCGTAAATAGAAAAAAATTATAAAAAAATATAAAATCACAATAAGAATCTGTAAAATAGATATAAATATGTTCTACTATGATTAAAACATCATATTCCACCATTAAAACAACAACACATTAAATTAAAAATGATTTTTTGAAAAAAAAAAAAACCTAAAATAGTGCATAAATAGAAAAAATTTATAAAAAAAATATAAAATCATAATAAGAATCTGTAAAATGGACATTAATATGTTCTACTATGATTAACACATCATATTCTACCATTAAAACAACAACACATTAAATAAAAATTGATTTTTCGAATTTTTTAAAAAAGTGTCAAAAATAGGACGTAAATAGAAAAAATTATAAAAAAATATAAAATCATAATAATAATTTGTAAAATAGACATTAATATGTTTTATTATGATTAACACATCGTATTCTATCATTAAAACAGTAACACATTGAATAAAAATTGATTTTTCAAATTTTAAAAAAAAAGACCGAAAATAGTGCGTAAATAGAAAATAATTATAAAAAAATATAAAATTATAACAATAATCTGTAAAGTGGACATTAATATGTTCTACTATGATTAACGCATCATATTCTACCATTAAAACAACACATTAAATAAAAAATGATTTTTCGAATTAAAAAAAAAGGGCCTATAATAGTGCGTAAATAGAAAAGAATTATAAAAAATATAAAATCACAATAGGAATCTGTCAAAATGGACATTAATATGTTTTACTATGATCAACACATCATATTCTACCATTAAAATAGCAACACATTGAATAAAAATTGATTTTTCGAATTTAAAAAAAATGGCCGAAAATAGTGCGTAAATAGAAAAAAATATAAAAAATATAAAATCATAATAAGAATCTGTAAAATGGACATTAATATGTTATACTATGATTAACACATCATATTCTACCATTAAAACAACAACGCATTGAATAAAAATTGATTTTTTGAATTTTTTAAAAAATGGCCGAAAATAGTGCGTAAATCGAAAATAATTTAAAAAAATATATAAAATCACAACAACAATATGTAGAATGGATATTAATATGTTTTATTATGATTAACACATCATATTCTATCATTAAAACAGCAACACATTGAATAAAAAGTATAAATACTTATTTTTGAGGAATTTTTGAAAAATGGCCCACGGAGCTTCGAAAATTAAGAAAATCCTTAATAGAAGTTGTTTTTATCTATAATTTCAAGTTAAGAGTGGTCGAAAATTGTAATAGAATAATTTAAGAAGAGTTTGGAAGAAAGAAATAAAAAAAAAAAGGTGAAAAATCAGACCTTAAAAAGAAGAAAAAAACTAATCATTTTTTGACCGTTACGCATACAGAATCTTTGGGGGGGTGGCGTATCGCGTAACGGCCCAAACCATTACATATCGGCGGATACGTAACCCATTACAAATTCCTTGGTACTCACCCACTCTCCTTCAGGATATCCACAGCTGCATATAAACTTGTCTCCTTCTGTGCTGCCAGCCAAACCATTCTCCGTGAGAAAATTGTCACTGGATCATGGTAAAGATGCAAATTTATGGTGTAACGGCAATTGGAAAGGTGTTGAAACCCTTCGTCAATTGTTTAAAACAGTATCAGATGTCTCTTAGCTGTTGTTAGGGATTTGATCATTAGCATGTTGAGGCAAACTTTGTTGCAGATATGCCAGCTGGCTGTAGTCAGATCTGTGACTGTTGGCTGTTGTCTGTGGCATGGTTTGAGAAATCATCCAATATGACTTGGTATCATCCCAGGTGTATCAGTTTCAATCAGAAGTGAGACAAATCACCACACGGATATAGGATCGAGACGGACCAAGCCGACTAAGTTGGGGCAAGTCATACTGCTTTCGGTCCCCAGGCGAGTCGTACTCAGAACGGCTACATAAGCCCTTGATTTTTGGTTTAATCATGTGCATATTGAGGCAAACTTATTTGTGGATAAACTATCCAGCTGCGTTTGGAATTTCTTTCTTTCTTTCTTTCCTTTTTTCAGAAGAGCGACACCTAGGGTTGGTGTTTGCGGTGGAGCGTAGTGGTTTGTTTTGTCTCTTTCAAAGGAACTAATCCATTAATGAAGAAAAGAGCAATATTACCCTACCTACCAACAACTCTAAAACATTCTGCTTGCAGGAGCTGCTTCTCATTCACTCCAGTCATATTCACTCTTGAAAGCAACACTTATGCAAACCTCAAGCAGACACCCTTTTTTACTATCCAGAAATCAAGGACTTCATTCTTCTGATGGCCACCATGAATTCTATCGTATAAACGTAGATTTTGTTCTGTACATACAAAACTGCATGTATTCTTTGTATAGTATGGCCTGTTCTAGTATGATTGTTCTTGTTTCATGTGGCATATTCCTTCTGATAATTTTCTGTAAGAGATTATTATTTTGGTAATTGAGCCTCATCTTTACTTCTACAAGCATACCCTTCAGCACAACCGCTGACACTAATTTCACCTAATCAAGGTGTTCAGGCTTCCTGTATTTACAAATACAGTATCCTTGGATAATTTCTAACATTGCCAGTGTACTTTTATGCAGCAAGGTCAATTCCAATGAGTCCAATGCTTACTCCTACAGAACCACCTGAAATGTGGAAACTTGTGCCTTCTTCGGAACTGTCGCCTGCACCCGCTATTTCTTCTAAACATCGAGGTTCTTATGATCTTAACCTAATATCCAGGCCCTTGTAACTGTCATTTACATTCATTTATTATTTAGCTCGTCTCTTACAGGTCATGCTCAGAGTCCGAGAAGTACCATATCAAAACATCACAGGAGGAGACACCATGCAGTCCCACCAACCTCATTTACCCCTTCACCTGGCCAAGGTTTGAACTTTAAATTGTTTGAAGTATTGAAGCTCTACGGGTTAATTTCCAACATGAGCATTGTAACGCGTGTATAAATTATTTGGTTGTGCTGTGGATTCTAAAAGCATGTCTCACTGTTATGCTGTTTACCTCTTTATGGTAGTAATTTAAAGGAAAAAGAGGTTATCTCATTGGTTATGAACTTAGGATATTGAAATCTGTGACAGATTGCGATCAAATCAGTTGTTCTGATCCACTTACATCGACTCCGATTGGTTCACCTTGTGGTTGTGTATTCCCCATGCAAGTTGAACTTCACCTTGGGGTAGCTCCCTATGCTGTCTTTCCTCGTGTCCCGGAGCTAGAAATTGAGATTGCAGCAGGCACATATCTGAAACAAAGTCAAGTGAGGATAATGGGTGCTGGCGCTGATAGCCAAGATCAGGGGAAAACAATAGTGAACATTGACTTGGTGCCATTGGGCGAGAAGTTTGATAATACAACAGCATTGCTGACTTATGAGAGATTTTGGCAGAAGAAGGTGCCAATCAATATGACCGTGTTTGGTGATTATGAAGTGATATATGTTCATTATCCTGGTAATAACCTCTACTGATGTTTCTATCTGTACAGTTTCTTTGTTTGTGTTTCATGTCACTGTAGCATTTGCATGTGCCATTTTCAGGTCTTCCTTCCTCACCGCCGGGGTCTTCTGGGATTGGTCCCAGTGGAATTAGTTCCACAAGAGGTCAGGAACGCCCTTTCATGGCAAATGTGCTAAGCAAGGCTCAGAAAATGAAGGCTAGAACAGTAGCTATTATTGTCTTATCTTCTTTCGTTCTCTTCTTGATGTGCATTGGATCATTCTGTATCCTTTTAAGATGCAAGAAACTTGGGAGACCATCTACTGCTGTTGGTCCTGCACATACTTCATCAATTACTAAAAGATCTGGTAAGTGCATGTATATTTGAGTTTTTGGTTGCTGGCGTTGCTAAAATAAACTGTGATGCCAAACATATTTGCATTATTTGGTGAAGAAATTCATTGCCACTGGTTGAAAATAACATTAATGTCAAAGTGATTACAGTTTAGCCTGAAATATTTAAGAACAATAAACCTCTGAAAGAGGTCTGAACTGTTGAAAAGAGGATCCTTTCAAAGGTCTCTGGAAGTTTGTTCCATTCTCCTTTTGCTCGGAGATCTGGTTTGAAGGAACTCCCACATTTTTTAAGACATCTGGCCTCTGGTGGAGTCAACTGTCAACAGATTAAGCACTTTTTATTTTATTTTATTGAGGAATGGGTTAAGCACAACTTGCTGGCCTGGGCTTCTGGTCACCAAGCTTTTTCTGGAGTCGACATCTCAGCCGCTAATTGGAGATTTTGCTGCTGAATCACAGTCATCCAATGATCCAGGTCAATCGCGATCAACAGTGGGCACAGATTCCTTGTGGAACTTGCTGTCCTTAGTAGGGATGACTCTTTTTGACTTGGGGGGGCCTTCTTGTGGGCGGGCATGGCTCATTGGCCATTAGCTTTTCTGGACCTACAAGCGCTGCTTCTTGGCTTAAAGCCATTTCCTTATCTCTTTGAGAGGTAGCCCGTATCACCCACAGCCAATTCAAATCCCTTCCCATGGTGGTGAGGTCCTCACAGGGAGATTTGTGTTTGGGTCAAGGGGCACAGATCTCTCCCATGGGATCTCAATTGTTTTCTTAAAGAAAACAGATTCCTGGCTGGGGAGTTAAATATTTCATTTTATCCCTCAACCAGCAGATCTGATCCTTTGGCCGTGGAGCTCATTATTTTAGAGGCCTCGTGCCCCTATCTTTGTATTGGGAATTCCTTTCCCCTCCTTTAGCTTTTAATGTATCTCGTTAACCTTTCAGAAAAAAAAGAAAAAAGAAAAAAAAAAGGCCTGAACAGTTGGCAACTAAACCTTGATTGTCTTGAATCTGGCAATGTACATACCAACCAAAATCCCTTTCAAGACTTCTTAGTGTTTTGCAAGTTTTCATTATTTCATGACACGTTCTGAATTTTTGATACGTCATTTTACACAATTGAGCTGAGTATTTCCAGATCTGAAATTGTTTTACATGCTGCCGCTTCACATACTTGTAACTGATTCACCAATTCTCATCAAGAGGACTCTTCCCACCTGTGCTGTGAGGGTTTTGGTAGTTTTTAACTATGTCAATTCGGCTTTGGCATTGTTGGAGCGCTCCATAGAACAGTCAAACTAACAGCAGCTTAAAAATTACAATGTCATCCAAACATGCTGAGTTAACCTGGATTGGTTTCATCATCGAGTGGTTTGCATGCATAACCCAACCAAATCAAATGAAGAAGTGGAAAATTTGGAATTATGGTGTGAGGATAAGATTAGTTTCCTTCTCTCTTTTTTCCCCCTTGAAACTCTCCCTTTCTCTTTCTCCCTTTCTACCAAACAAGAGATGTCCTAGATTTTATGCATTTTCTCGTTTTAATTCTTCTTCATAACACATTGATTCATTCTTCTTTTTAATGCAGGCATCAAGTCCACTTTATCGAGTAGTGTTGGTAGTTCGACATTATCCCTCAGTTCCACCATGGCTACTTGCATACTCTCAGTGAAGACGTTTTCACTGGCAGAGCTAGAGAAGGCCACAGATAAGTTCAGTTCCAAGAAGATTTTAGGTGAAGGCGGCTTTGGACGTGTCTATCATGGGGAAATGGAAGATGGAAGTGAAGTAGCTGTTAAGTTGCTCATGAGGGAGGATCAGAATGGAGATCGTGAGTTTATTGCAGAAGTTGAGATGCTTAGCCGTTTGCATCATCGTAACCTTGTCAAACTCATCGGTATATGCATTGAAGAACGCACGCGCTGCTTGGTTTATGAGGTTGTCCGAAATGGAAGTGTCGAGTCCCACTTGCATGGTATGATCTCTACCACGCATGATGGATGCTCTTTGTCATGGATTCTTGTGGTTACGTTAGTTTGTTGTTTCAGGTCCTGACAAGAGAAGGGGGTCACTTGACTGGGATGCTCGGATGAAGATTGCCCTTGGTGCAGCAAGAGGACTTGCATATCTTCATGAGGATTCCAACCCTCGTGTCATACACCGTGATTTTAAGGCCAGTAACATCCTATTGGAAGATGATTTTACCCCTAAGGTTTCAGATTTCGGTTTGGCAAGGGAAGCATCAGAAGGAAGCCAGCATATTTCCACTCGGGTCATGGGAACATTTGGGTATGTTCTTTCTGAACCCTGCTAGATTTTCGATCATTTGCGTGAGTCTGAGGTCCAGGTTGCTCATCAAGTGGACCATGAGCCCTGCTGTGTCTATATTGTGGCCTGAAAATCAGGCATCTGATAATCTGGTGGACCGTGTGCATGTTAAAATGTGAACCATTGGCCAATTCATTTTAATCTCCCTCTCTATATATATATATTTTTTTTCATCAGCGTATTTTCAATCTCCATTTCTTACATACACCAGTGGCCCACCTGATGTCTGGACCAGCCTGATTTTCCAGATCACACGACATACACAGTGGACCACCTGATTAATGGACTGTATCTCATAGCATGTGTGGTGAGAGTAGGATTAGGATTCATGCTCTATTGAGTAGGCCTCACCTTTCTCAATCTTTCTATATTTCCTTTGGTGGGTAAAATTCCAACCGCATGCAATCCTTTGACCATCACAGTTTGGACCTTTGGATTGCCAAATGTAGCTTTTTGTTGCTGTGTGGAGAGGGGCCATAAGTGTCCTTGTAACAGATTCAAGTATAAATTGCGGATTTGCAGGTATGTTGCTCCTGAATATGCAATGACAGGTCATCTACTTGTCAAGAGTGATGTTTACAGTTACGGGGTTGTATTGCTAGAGCTTTTATCAGGGAGGAAGCCTGTCGACATGTCTCAACCTCAGGGACAAGAGAACCTCGTGACGTGGGCACGGCCGCTTCTGACTAGCAGAGAAGGGCTTGAGCAGCTGGTGGACCCATCCTTGTGTGCAGACTACAACTTCGACAACATGGCAAAAGTGGCTGCCATTGCATCGATGTGTGTCCATCCAGAGGTGACTCAGAGACCCTTCATGGGCGAAGTCGTGCAGGCGCTCAAGCTTGTATACAACGATGCCGATGGGACTTGCAAGGACTGCCAGAGTCAGAAAGAGGAATTGTCCAGTCCCGACTGTGACCTTAAGGGCGATCTTGGCCCTGGCAGCAGTTGGTGGAATGGGGGGACCCCACGTTTGACTTATGGGTACGCCTCATCCTTTGTAACAATGGATTACAGCTCAGGCCCACTGGACGAAATAATAGACAGGCCAGCTTCAGCATCGACTATAGTTGGGGGTGGGGGATCATTAACAAGGTACAACAGATCTGGTCCCCTACGGAACATGCGCAGCAAGCTGGCCTTTTACCGATTGAGAGGGAGCATGAGCGAGCATGGGTTCCTTTCGAGGCGGCGCGCAGGCTTTGATGGCTACTGGGTTTGAGGTTCCGTTCCAATTTATTTCAATTGTACAGCTTCAAGGGATCTCTGATGTGCTTGCTTCATCATGTATTGTAGTAGTTGCATTGTTGTGGGTGTTGTCTCCCTGTAGTGATGTAGAAGGGAAGGGAAAAAAGGAGTGGGCCATGGCTTCTAATTTTGGAAAAGCTTGATTCATTCTTATACGCTGGTGATGTAATCTGGACACTTGTATTATAGGTGCCTAGTTCTTTCTTGGAGTTTGGTGCTAAATACAGGTGATACTTCTATTCCAGTGCCTGGTTGTGTATTTACTGTCCACTTTGATTGCTAGTGTGCAGTGCACTCATTTTTCTTTTCCAATTTTCCTATTGTATTGCTACAATTTTGTACTAGTATTCATCCATAGAATGAGTTGGATTTGAGAATGAGTTGGATTTGAATCATCCGAGTTGACTTAGACGCTGTATGAATCAATTGTCTTCAACACGAAGAGCCAGCCCGAATGAGTCTCTCACCAGTCTGAAAACCATGCTAGTTTTATAGAGGTTTTCTAGCATTAATTACTCTCTCAGCTTATTATTATGGAGGTTTTCTAGCATGACTCTCGCCAGGTGGCTCCCTGTGATGATCCAGACCAGTCTGTAAGATGGTGTTAACATGGGGAAAAAAAATCTCAATCATCAGAGGTCTCATCGTCCACAGTGGGTTAAAAACAATGGTCAGTTCAACGGTCCACTCTTTTGTTACACCATATATTTTTATTTAATATCAAGTAAGTAAAGACTCGTTCCAGTCTTACAGTTGCCCGACTCGAGAGGAGTCCCATTTTTGGGTTTTTGGACTGTCGTATTTATTATATACACCCTATACAAGATTGGGTCAACTCAATTGTGGCAATAGATTTTAGGCCCTTACACCAAAATTCATCCTGATCCACAACTGAGGTGGGCCACACAACAGAAACATTGGAGAGAGAACGCCAACAACAGGTGGCATGTGGAGCGCACCATGGACAATATATTTCATCCAATCCATTCATTGTAGGTTTTAGGGATTATATATTTCATCCAATCCATTCATTACAGGTTTTAGGAGTGATTCTACATTATTCCCATGCTGTGGCCCAACGGACAGCTAACATGGATAAACAAATGCTCATTAATATCAAGTCAACATTCAAGTGAATGCATGGAATTTACAGGGATATGGCAGGCTACTTGAATCATGGGTTTTTTTAAAAAAACATTTTGGGACCTGGACGAGCTGATCAGGCGCATCAACACGTATGTTGATTGTTGAGAGACATTTTAATCATCCATATCATTTTGTGGGTTTGGGTTTGGTTAGGCAATATCATGTCTCACATATAAGCATATAATGAATCCAGTCCATTAGTCAAGCAGACAAACGAGAACAGCAAATAATTTCATTCAGAAAGTCCCGGGCTATATCCGGACCATCGATCACGAAGACCACCTTGATGAGTGAATGGATTTGAGATTGGAAATGGCAGGGGCCGCGCGAACGCGTACCCCCTCTACCACAAATTATGACGTGCACTCTCCTACTTGAGGAGATGCTAAGTCAGTGCCCCTCCAAAGTGCAATGGAGGTCACTAACCTAGGCCATAGGCCTTCCTGTTCACCCATTGACCCCGCCCAGGTAAGTATGAATCAACGTTCTACATCCATTCTCTTTTATAACACATTCTCTTTTATACTTGTCTCTTCTCAATCCGATGTGGGACTGCCCATTTCAACCATCTTAATTAATACTATTATAATAACAATGGTGCATGCATGTATAAGTAAGAAATTGCATACATTATTATTATATATACAGGCAACTTAATTTAAACCGACCACATTTAGGCTAAGGCATAGATGGATCAAAAAACAGAATGCCACTAAAATCATATTGTAGATGATCGATGATGGATGATCGGTTCAGATGAAAAACATCCAAGTCTTCTGGTTAATTGGTGATTATGATCTTTTCATCAATCTGACTTTGGAGACATGACCATGATAACGGGGCCTACGCGATTTGTACGTTTGTATGAACCATCGTACTCTCCAGGGCATGTGTAACAAAACCATGTGCATGTGTGAGCCGACAAGCCGCACATCGCACGTGCAATTTGGAAAAGTGTGCAGGCATCTGGTCCATGCATACAGTACATCTGGTAGTAAAGACGAACTTAATGCAAATATCGGGTTGGTGCGCACATGAGCTGGGCGATTTTCTAAGAAACGAATGCACAGTTTAATGGATTTTTCTGACGGTCCACATTAAACATACACATCTGGGCCATCTGATGAACGGATCAGTATGATTGCTAAATAGGGATCATTTTTCATCTGGAAGCAACCTTGCGCACTGATCAGACGCCCCCATAAAATCGTCAGGTCGTGCCGCGTGTAGAACAGAGCGTGGACCCGGCGTATGGAACTGGGAAAACATCAGAAGCGGATTGCGTACGTACTGAGTGACTCAGTACGCAGTAAGCCATGTGGGGCCCACTGTGATTTATTTATTTTATCCACTCCGTCCATTCATCTTACCAGATAATTTGAGGAGTAGAGCCTAAAAATGAAGAATATCCAAATCTCAAGTGGACCACACCACAAGAAAAAGTGTGAATTGAACGTCTACCGTTGAAAATTTCTTTGGGAGACGCCGACTTGAAAGTTTTTGACGCGAGGCCCCGGGTCGTAATGAAAAATCTTAATGAGATGGAATGACTTAAAAGAGACTTTTCATTCCTTTGGAATTGTGCACATAATCACGAACGAAAGCATTTGCCAACAAGGATTTTTACCCATGAAGGAAAAGATAACTCACAGACACCTCCCAACTCACAGAGGCCCATTTTCCTCCTTTGGAGGTCCCTGGTTCTAATGATCTATACCAACGGGTATAGATACCAAGACCTCCAGTGTTGAAACAAGGTATCTCCACTCGATCTACCATTTGAGATATGGATCACGAAATTCATGTCATTCTTACAGAGAGGTCTTATTATTATTATTATTAATTCATAACCAACTCAAGATGGTTGATGATCCTAAACACTTATTCCATTCAATTCAAACACTACTTTTGCATCTTACATCTCAAATTCCCTACTAACCAGCTCAGTGGTAAACTCTGAGGAGTTTCAACATGAGATCTTGGGCTAGTTCGATACCCATGGGTGGTGAAATCCCATTAGAGCGTGCGTGGGTGTGTAAAAAAAGGCTTGTTTTCCCTTGAGGGGCGAATTTAAAGGAGGCTCCATCTAAGACAGGCAGCTTAACCTCTTCTTTTGAGTGTAAGCTCCAAGAACATATTCAAAAGCCACAAAAGTGCTCCCGTAGCTCACTCCACCTGATTAGAGAGTCCAAGCGGGTAGGCATCTACAACTTGGATGCCACTGACTCAACCATTCAAGAGTTCATGCATATATATATATATATATATGATAGATCTCCTTCTCATTTTCCACATTGCAATGGGGTTGGCAATGCATATCCATTTACTAATTACAGGAAATCAGATGCAGATATGAGACTTTTATTTACTTTGAAAAATTTTACCTAATTATTTGATGACCCAATTTCTTAGCACGTCGGCACGTCCATACCTGCTTACCCAATCATTTGAGGGCATTTCATAATTCACGTATTTATATTTTAACTAGAATGTTGATGTAGGATAGATAGAGGAAAACTCAATGGATGGCTAAGATATCGCAAATTCAAACCGAAGGGCCCAATTGTGCAAAATTGGCCCCAACATGCATTTTAGCTTATGATAGCTATTATAATTGGTTCTTCCTTGTCAAAATAGGGTTTTAGGTTAACATTTACAGTGTTTAGTAAGTTTTTTTTATCAGATTTTGAGAGTTTGATTGTGACTCTTCTAGTCATTTCGAAGTTGTTTATGAGTTTTTGTATGATCATAACTTCTTATTATTAATTTTAATTATTTTTACTATTTCAAGTAAGTGTTTATTAGGGTCTATGGTTTAGTTTGCTTATATAAGGGTATTAGATGCATTGTAAGCAACACTTCAAACAATATTATGAATTTTATTTCTTGTTCTTAAGAGATTTCTCTACTTATAAATTCAAGAGCGATCGTTTATGATAAAATGATAATCTCTTCTCTGTCCACACGCTTGCTATGCAAAATATCAAATTCTAACGTATAATAATATTAAAATTTTCAATGTTGGCTGACATTACCATGGATGATGACGTTAATATGGTGTCTATTGCTTTTAATTGATATTGTATTTTATCAAAATTAGTAAATATTTTGTTTGTGTTTGAGGATTTGTAGCTTGATATTAGCTATGCTGTGGACAGTTTTTACTACTAGTTTAGTAAGAATTTATTTATGGTGAGAGGATTTTTTTGGTTAGGATTGCCCTATAGGTTTGGTTTTTGAAACATGAGCTCTTGATGATAGGTTCACCAGGTACACTACTCTCAAACACTTCCATGGGTTTATTATTGAAACTTAATCCATCTATCCTCGTGCTAGCATATAAATAGACCCGGTCAATGCATCTCTCAAACGGTCTTGTGAAGAGATGGACCTGCAATGTCACCGGAAATATCCTTGGTGTCTCCGTATGGCAGGATTTGATTAAGCCATGTGTTATTGTAAGAGATAAAGCCCATGTTGAGAAAAATACAGAAATAATATTTTTTGTAAAATTATGGAAACCAAAGAATCAAAATGATCTGGAAATAAGGACATGTTAAAGCATGTCTGGGATGTTGCCCTTAAAGCATTATTTGCCCCTACTCAAGTAAATTGAGTATGTTGAAAATGTTACAGGTAAATTGCTTCTAGGATACGGCGAGCTTGGTATGAGTCTGCGTTGAGCAAACACGAAGGGCCACTAATGGAACTCTGTTACACAGTATCTAGCAGAAAATAAAAGAAAAAAATTCAGAAAAAGAGAGAGAAGAAGGTGTGATATAGACCGCTGCACTGGTCTGTTTTTCAGCTATTAGTTCAAATGAACCATTTTTGGACTATATTGATGGTTTGATTTCAAGTAATGGTTCAGATGAACCTTACTTTATTGCTGAAACTTTAATCTTTAGGAGTGGAGTGGCTATGGTTCGTATGAGTTCTGCTAGAGTAAGTTGTGATGGTTTGAAAATTCATCCAGGCTCTGTTTATATAGTCATTGGTGGCCGAGGGTTATGGTCCAGGGAAATAAATCCCAATTAACCATTTTTTAGCTGTTGGAGAAGCTAACCGTTATTGAAAGTTTCTAGTTGTTGTGCATGTAGTGTAATGGCTACTGTATGCAGCTGTTTCTAACTGTTGTGAGACACTGTCTACTCGTTTCTAGTCGTTGGACGAGCCACTTGCAGCAGTTTTTGCATGGTCAGTAATCAAGGGCATCAGTAGTTACACCTCTTTGCAATACCTCTTTTTCTAGCCTCTATATATTTTGAAGAACATCTTTCAGTCATCTAGTCCTCTAGCCATCTGTTTTAGCCTCTTAGTCACACCGCAACTCGCACACGTCTCGTTCCGATTTGTGAATGAGCGATACGATTCGGATGTGCGAAATGGAAAGTGTGTCACTAGCGTCTCTACAGCCACACTGCTTCACATGCCCATGCCGTCGTACCAAGACCAAGCCCGAGTGTGGGTGTTCCACACAAGCTACACTCCTTAGACTAGATGAGCAAATATTATAATACTTCACTCACCACATTAAAAGTAAAAAATCTTCTCTTCATTTTCCAATGTGAGACTATTCTCGAAACTAAGAAAAATGTATTTTTTTCAAACATTTTTATATGTATTATATATATTTTTTAATTACAAAATATATTAAAATCAATATATATTAACAGCCGAGCATGTATGAAAATTGTATGGTTGAGTTGATATTTTACTTGACATCATCTCTCGTACGGGCATATAATCTAATAAAATACCAATATGAGGGACATCCTCTGTAATTAGGTCACCTTGCACTCCATATTCTTATGTTATTGAAGTAAGTTGCTTGATGATAGAATCACTAAAGACAGTTTTGAAGACTTTATCGGTGGAATGCCTCTCTTAAAATTGAGGCAGAGCATGTTTGGAAATTCTTCGATCACCTAACCAATCCTGTCTCTTACAACACCAGCTAACCCAATCAAATCTCACTACCACGGTGATTCCATAACCAGCCGAGCCACTTTTCCACGGTTTGCTGATTCAAAACTCAGGTGGGCAACATGAGAATGAAAATTACATCCATTGTTGTAACGTTTTCGGAGCATATCATGATGTTAATGTGCTATCCAAACGTTCATAAGACGAATTGTTGGCACGAGTATCATCCTCATCCAAAACTTCTGTGGCCCCACAAGATTTTCAATGGTGGACGATTCAATCTATGCTATTTCATGGGTTGTAGTCCATTTGAGTTTTGGATCGACCTGATTTGTGGAATCTTTTTATTGTAAGGTTAAGAAAGTGATGGACGGAGAGGATTTTCCACGGGCATCTCTGTGAACCCACGTAGCTTCCAACCACAGCAACTTCGCAGGCAATTCAGTCCGCACTCATCTCTCCCGTACATGGATTAGCTACGGACAGACTGATGTCACCAAGTTCTGTCAGCCATCATGGGATGGACGCGGATTGCGTCCTACCCCCGCCCGGACCGACGCAGGGCTCTGTGAGGCCCACTGTGATTTAAGTGTTTTATCCACGCCGTTTATCATTTTTCTCGATCATTTTAAGGCATGAACCAAAATATTAGGTAGGTATAGGGCTTAACTGGGCTACAAAGTAGGGATTGAACGTTCACCATTAAAAACTTTTCGAGAGCTGAAGAAGTTTTGGATCAAGCTGATATTTATGTTTTCACTTCAGCCAAGTATACATGACCTTATGAATAGGTTGTATGGTAAAAAAAACATGACGGTGGCCCTCAGAAAGGTTTCAATGTTGGGTGTCATTATCAATGCAGCTTCCGTTGGTGTGGTCCACTGGAACTGTAGGCCTGCTTCAATTTTAGGATAATTAATTGAAATTATATGAGAAAAGTGATGAACGCAATGGATAAAACACTTATGTCACGGCGGGGCCCACAAAGCCCTGCCCAGACAGTGGGTAGGACGCAATCCGCATCCATCATGGTATATGTGTTGTATCCAGATCGCTCAATCCGTTTGGAAATCGGTTACGTACTCAGTTGGGCCCATCTTGAATGTACATGGCGTATCCACCCACGCCGTCCATTCGTTTTTTCATCTAATCTAAGAGGTGGAGCCCAAATTTGAAAAATATCCAAAGATCAAGTAGATCTACCATAGGAAACAGTGGGGTTAATGATTTCAAATGAAACTTTCCAAGGCCTCACGGACATGTTTATTTGCCTTCCAACTTGTTCATAAGATCATACATATATGGAAGAAGATAAAAAATCAAGTATAAGTTTGATCCAAAACTTCTGTTGCCTCAAAGAATTTTTCATCAGTAGGTGGTTAATTCAAATATTTCCTAGGTGTGATTCATCATATATGCTTAGCTTTTAGGCTCAAGCTCTAAAATTATCTGATAAAATGAATTGACAGACTAAAATACATAAATTATAGTGGACCTCATAGAGTTCACTCAGTTCACTAAGCGTAGTGTGGTACTCACTACGCAATCCACTTCCATTGTCCATCTGTATACATCATTTTATGGTTCAGAAGAATAAATAATGAGGCAGCTACAGAGAAGAGAAGTAGACCCATCATAGAAAATAGTGGGGGGAGTGATTGAAACCTCAGGTCCATTGTAATGTTTATTTGAGGTACAGCTATTTCATAAGTTAACATGAACATGAAAGAAGGGAAAACACAAATTAATATTGACTTGATCAAAAACTTTTGTGGCCCTTAGATGTGTTGAATGATGAGTGTCACTCCCCACTATTTTATATGGTGAGGTCCACTGGAGATTTGGATCTGAATGATTCTTTTAATAATGCCCTAAATTGATCTTTCACAATGGATGGATGGTATAGATACAAAACATACATCATGGTGGGCCACCGGAACTTAGTGACGTCACTTCAATGGTGAGTCTCGCTGCTCAACCTGTAAGATGCTAATCCGCCTCCCATCTCTTCCGGAAACGGATTGGATGCGCCCATGCCACTAACCTGGTGCCTGGTGGTCGGTGAGCCATGTGGCTCACCATGATGTATGTATTTCATCCATCCAGTTCATTCATTTTTAAAGATAATTTTAAGGGTTTATATTAAAAATGAGAGGTATATAAATCTCAAGTAGACCTCACCACAGGAAAATTAAAGCAATTTGATATCCACCATTAAAATCCTCATGAGGCCCACTATACTGTTTATTTGACATCCAATCTGTTGATTAGGTCATAAAGAACTAGATTAAGGGAAAAACCAAAGATCAGATTTATCCAAAACTTTTATGGCCCCAATTTGTTTTAATGGTCTGCGTTCACTCAACACTGCTTGAGATTGGGACATACATAACTCATACCCTAAAATGATCTAGAAAAATAGACGTAAAGAATGGATGAAACATTAATGTCATGGTGGGTCCCACATAGCACCAACCACCAGCCATTGGCTGGGGGAGTAGCCATTGGTGTTGCACACTTAAGCTCTGGGCATTCTTTAATTCCCGTCTCAACCATTAAAATAAGCTTAAAATGGATGGGCTACGTGGATAACCCACACGCAATCACTGTAGGCTTTACTGAGTTTACTCGGTACGATGAAGGTGTTATGAGTAACTCGGTATGCAATCCGATTACGCCTCGACACAGATGACCCATTGAGTAACTCTGCACTAAGCGTACTGAGTAAACTTCGTACGTCCAACATAATTTACATATGTTATCCCATTTGTCCATTCATTTTAAGAGGTATTTTTAGGGCTCCAGTATATTCAAATCTCAAGTGGACCTCACCACGTGAAAGAGTGTCAATTGAAATTCTACTGTTGAAAATTTCATAAGAGCCATAGAAGTTTTGGATCAATCTATTATTTGTGTTTTCACTTCATTCATGTTTGTGTGGTCTTATGAACAGGTTGGATGACAAATAAACATCACGGTAGGCTGTACCAATGTTTCAACAGTGGAAGTCATTATTCCTATTGTTTCTTGTGGTGTGGCACACTTGAGCTTTGAATAGTTTTCAATTTTCAACTCAATCACTAAAATGAGTTGAAAAAACAGATGGATGGCATGGATAACCCACAAGCAATTACGGTAGGCTTCATTGAGTTTGCCTAGTATGATATAAGCATACTGAGTAACTCAGTACCGATTTCGCCCTACGACACTGATTGCATACCAAGTAACTCAGCACGCTAAGCATACTGAGTAAACTCTATGGGGTCCAACATGATTTACATATGTTATCCACTTTATCCATCCATTTTAAGAGATAATTTTAAGGCTCTATCCAAAAAATGAAATATATCCAAATCTAAAGTGGACCTCACCATGGGAAAGTGTGTTAATTGAAATTCTACTGTTGAAAATTTCATGGGGGCCACAGAAGTTTTGGATCAATCTGTTATTTGTGTTTTCACTTCATCCACGTCCATGTGATCTTATGAATAGGTTGGATGACAAATAAACATCATTTTGGGTCCTACCAAAGTTTCAACGGTGAAAGTCATTATTCCCACTATTTCCTGTGTGTAGCACACTTGAGCTTTTGACATTTTTTAATTTTCGGCCCAACCACTAAAATGAGTTGGAAAAATAGATGGACGGGGTGGATAACCCACACACAATCATGGTAGGCCTTATTGAGTTTACTTAGTATGATAAAAGCATACTAAGTAACTCGGTATGCAATTCGATTTCGTTTGGGATGTGGATTGCATACTGAGTAACTCAGCACGCTCAGCATACCGAGTAAACTCCGCTATGTCCAATATAATTTACATATGTTATCCACTTCGTTCATCCTTTTTAAGAGATAAATTTAGGGCTCTAGCCCAAAAATGAAGTATATCCAAATCTCAAGTGAACCTTAGCATGGAAAGAGTGTCAATTGAAATTCTACCATTGAAAATTTCGTGGGGGCCACAAAAGTTTTGGATCAATTTGTTATCAGTGTTTTCACTTCTTCCATGTCTGTATGATCTTATGGACAAGTTGGATGACAAATAAACATCACTGTGGGCCCTACCAAAATTTTAACGGTGGAAGTCATTATTCCCACTATTTCTTGTGGTGTGGCACACTTGAGCTTTGGGCATTCTTCAATTTTTGGCTTAACCACTAAAATGAGCTGGAAAAACGGATGGACGACGTGGATAACCCACATGCACTCACAATAGGTCTTATTGAGTTTACTTGGTACGTGAGAACTCGGTACACAATCCGATTTCTCCCATGTGTAGGGGTACATGAACTAAGGTAGCTCAATTAGCTTGGTCGACTCGACTCGATTCAAAGCTGAGTTAGAGTTGATTTTTTGAGCTCAAAAATGAGTTTAAGCCCAGTTCAAGTAGGCCCCAGCTCGATTCAACTCAGTTCAAAGCTGAGTTTGAGCTGATTCGAGTTGATTTTTTCTGCTCAAAAATGAGTTTGAGCCAAGTTTGGGCAATCCCCAACTCGATTCAACTCGGATCGAATCCTGCACGAAATGAACTCGAATTGAACCAGTTCAGTGACTCGGTTACTTTGTCATTGATGTTGCTCACCAAGTGTTTAATAAAATGACTCAATGAAGTGTGACTAGTGGCTAGGAAAGTATGTACATAAAACAAATACCATTTTTTTATTGGTTTTTATATTGCTTAGAAAGTATGTAATAAAATACTTGTAAAACTATTAGTTTTGTTTTACATGCAAATGAATTTTAAAGGTGCAGTTCAGGTATCCGTGAAAATGCATCAATAACGAACTCAGCTCAGTCTTGGCTTGAACTCGGCCTGAGCTAGCCAGTTACGCTCACCAGCCGAGCTGAGTTCAAGATGAGGTCAGCCAGTTGCCGAGCCGGCAGCTCGACCCGGTTCGACTCGTTGTCCAACCCTACCCGCGTGACACCTCAATGCGGAACCGTGTCCGCGGCGGACGTGTACGCCACATCAGCTGAGCTAGGGTTGCATTGCACACGCACCAGGCGTCCGTTAGCTTCTCCCGTTACCCGTACTCCTTTCCCCCGTCTTCTCGAACTTGCTTTCTTCTACTGTTAATATACATTTTTCAAGAACCGACAGTAGCAACAACACCTTTCATGGCTGCCTTGAAAAACTACCAAAGTCCTCTCTGTCTTATCCATTTCCATCACCCTTCTTCTTCTTCTTCTTCGCCATCACGTAAATCCCTCCGCCTTCAAAGCCTTCATCTCACTCCAGAAAGCAAGCTTCTCGTCATCAGACTCTCAAAGAAAGCTAGGGTTCCACAATCCATCGGCCATGCGGAAGTAAACCGCTCGATCCGCTGCTTTTGCCAGCAGATTCAAGCAAATGGACAGGAATCCATAGTAGCAGAGGGCGAACGTCCTCCGTTCGATCTCAATCTCGCCGTCGTTCTCGCCGGGTTCGCCTTTGAAGCGTATTCAAGCCCGTCGGTGAGTTTCAGTTTGCTCAACCTTAGCTGTTGGAAATCAATTATGTTCTGTTTGATTTTATTATTATTATTATTATTTATTTTGGTGCAGAAAGATGTAAGTAAGCGCGAAATAGATGCAGCAGATTGCCAGACAGTTTTTCTTTCAGAGTACGGACTGTAATCATTTTTTTTTCTTTTTTCCTTTTTAAATGAATTGTTTCGGTTTTCCTCCATCTCTTGGTTATTTGAAATCTAGAACTGAGTGCATCATGGCAATTTCTTGTCTGAACCAGAGCTCCATGATCTGGACTGTTTATTGGGTCGGGCATTGTGAGTGGACCACTTGTTACAAAGTGCTAGGATCGATACGCTACACATGTTGATTGATTGATCTTTCCATTCAATGCTGGATGGACCAATATTCTTTTCCCCGTCCATTTGTAGGCCACCTTTCAGGCATTTGAGATCATGGTATCAAAGAGATTTGCTTACCATGCATATCCATGGTTTAAGACCCGACAAATGGTTATGATCATTGACTTGCATAGTCACATGGCACATGTCAATCTTTGGGGGAGCTCACAGCAAGAAGCACCAATGCAGTGCATAAACAACGTACGTCTCTGTAAATGAATCACACGCCATCTTCCTGAATTTGTCGCATATATGCACCAATCCAGACTTTCCAATCATGAACACCACAAAGGATGGGGCATTGCCAAAAAGTACAGAGGCTCGGTGATCTTCGCCTCTGATTGTTGGCCATCAAATAGAAGGAAAAGAAAATGATCAACAGTCCATGTTCAATAGGCATTGCTAGGAATGGCGGGCATGCCCTATCCACAACAAGGCAATGATTTAGATGGTGCAGATTGGTATATGATACCATATCAATAGTGGATGGTTCATGTGCATGATCCATTAGAGTCTGCCAGAGTATGGTATGATTCCTTTTCTCATTAATCATTTATACTAGGCATGTGCATAACATGTGGTCTTTCCTCTTAGAAATCAAAGAATGACATCATATGACAAATTGTTTTTGGCATTGCACAGGTGTTGAATTGTTCACTTTTCAGGCTGTTGTCTTTGATTTGGTTAATTATATTGCTGTGCTTCACTTTCATCAATCCACGTGAAGGGATTTTGGCTGATAAGTGTACGAGTCATTTAGATTTTTATTTCATAAAGGTAATGGCTGCCTCCATTACCTTTATGATATTAGCAGTAATGGCCATTTTAGCCCCTTTTTTTTTTGGTTGACAAAACTTGTATCGGCTCCATAACGGGCTATCATGGGCCCTTTTTTCCCCCCATAATGGCCATTATGGCCCTATAAAGCGTAATGGTTCCCATCGTTATGTAACTATTTTTGAACACCTTGTCGGTAGGTCATTTAGGGATATCCAAGTAATATATGGTTTAATATTACATTTTTCCATGAACTGATGAGAGTAAGCTTTGGACATGTGTCAATTGTCAAAGGAACTGGGGAGAAAACATCATGAGAGTGTAAGTGCAGGGCTAACTTGTGTTGAGATTTTGGATGAGTCAGTGATGAAACTTTATTGGAATCATGACATGGTTAATCAAAATGACATGAGTTGTTGAGAATTTTGAGCAAAGACACATTTGTAAGATGTTTCTCAAGAAGTTAGAAGGGATAGATAACTCTTCATGTAATGGAAAATTTTGAATATAATTTAGGGCCTGTTTGTTTTTTCAAAGAGATGGTAAATACACTGTAAACGGTAATTCCCACTATTTCATGTGTTTGAAAATTCATAGGAACTCATGTCTTTGAAATTGGTTCAAAAGAGGTAACTTTAATTTTTGAACCGCATGATAATGCATATGATATATCCATTCTGTCCATATGTTTTACTACTATATTTTGAAATATGAGACAAAAAATAAAGTAGATCCAATACTCAAGTGGCCCACACCAAAAGAAACAGTAGCCCCACAAAGTTTTTAACGGTCAGTATTCAATTTTCTTTTTTTCGTATGATGTGGTCCACTTGAGTTTTGGATATGCCTCATTTTTTTACTCATGCTATAAATTCAACTGAAATAATGGATGAATGGTGTGGATAAGCAAAATGCATCACAGTGGGACCCACGGATATTTTGCAATATTCTTGGTTTTTGTGTCAAAAAGTAAGCAGTCAAATATGGTATGATATAAATGCAAAGGGAAATAATTATTATTTTTTTACACGGTATTTACCATTTCACCCGGAAATCAAACATGCCCTTAAGCACCAGAAATGGGACATTTTGTCAATCATAAGAGGCGATCCTCATCCACCTAGATTGTTTAAAATTGTCTGTTGACAAAATCATAAAAAGCAGTGGCTGAGTTTGCCTAAGGCTGTGAGTAACAGTATTGCAATTACTTTGATGCTGGAGAAATTTCTCGATCGAAAAGCATGTGCATGTTAAGCTCCATAATGCCATATTGTATCTCTTGCCAATAGTTGTAGTCCAAAGTTCGAATCAGTCAACTAGGTCCCATGTCTTTGTTAGTTTGATGTTTTTTCCTACAGCTCCAATTGAATGTATGACCGACCCACTCAACTCTGAGCAGGCAAGCACCGTTCCATATGTATTATATATTTTGTTCACTAAAATACATAAGCGGATCAAACACATCCTATTGTACATGTAGAACATACTTCTGATGAGTATGATTCAAAACCTGAAATCTCACATCTGAATATTGTTTGTGCAGGTTGTTTGTGCGTGAAGTGTATGATGGACAGTTGTTTATAAAGTTGAAAAAAGGCTTTGATTTCCCTGCCATGGATCCATGGGTATGGTTTCTTCTCATTGAGAAGTCTGATTTGGCCATTCCAGAAAATTTTTCTGCTGTTTCTCTGAAATGTAAATTGGATGTCCAATGCTCTGGTTTTTATTGGACCAGACTCTATTAGTTTACAAATTGATGAATTAATGTGTGCATCAATAAGCAACGGAACCAAAACTCTAAAAAGGATTTTATGGGTTCTAGAAATACCCCATCGTTCACCACATTCAAAGAAATAGAGAGCTTCTCAATCCTCCACTTAAGCGCTAGTACCCCTTCGGCATCCCACAGAAATAACTGCCCTATGGTTTCCTTGGTTGCATGGTGGGATCCTTCAACTTATTTGGGCTGCCCTCTATGCATAGGTAGACCAAAAAAAGTCATCTGGTATCCAATTGTGGAAACAATGGAGAAAAGATTATTTGTGTTGAAATCTCTTCCCTAGAGGCTGAACTACTCTAAGTAAAGCAGTTATATTTGGCCTATTGATTTACTTTATGTTGTTTTTTAGGTGCCCGGCCCTAGTCATCAAGAAATTGGAAAGGTCGTAGAGAAGATTTATTTTCTTTTATTATTATTATTATTTTAGTGGAAAGGGAGGGTGGAAAAAAGGAATTGCCACCTAATTAAACGGGGAGTGTTTGTAAATCCGAAAGGGAGGGGGGTTTGGGAATTAGAAATCTTCTTGAGAGGAACAAAGCTCATTTGGGGAAATGGCTTTGGAGGTTTTCCTGTAACGCCCTGGAAATCGGGGGTAGTGCAAATGCCCGACGCCCGAGTTCTAATACATCACTTATGCAATATATTTAATAATGATTGTATGTTGTCCGTATTAGTGCATAAAACATGAATAAAATTAAGCCAAAACAGAAATTCATACTCCGAAAACAGTCAAGTTACGCAGGCGGAAGACTGAGGAATTTAGGTAAGCATAGATAAAACGTATAGACCGTTACCGATCTCCAGAGTATGAATACATTGCCAGGTCCTATAAATACAAGCGTTGTTTCAAAATACAAAATATCAAAAGAATGTGATAGCCCACTACAAATATAACCCTGAAGCCCCGTCGGTTAGGACGCGACTCACATGAACCCACTTGAATACTGCATATAGGAGAACGCCTCCTCATCATCCTCAAAATCCGACTCTGCCTTGCAGGCATCATCATCACCTGCAGCTAAGACAGTCTGGTTGGTGTTTAATACACCGTCCCAGAACGTGGGAGTGAGTAATCAACTCAGTGGAGCTATACAACAAAGGTTAATATTTTATCAATTCAGTCAAGCAGTAATGATAAAGCAATACAATCAAACATCCCTAAGTACTCTGATTAATGCAAGAATGTATGTAGAAATGATGCATGCCCTCGCCTGCACTCCTTCTGCGATCTTCATCTCACGGTTGCGCATGTCAGTCACTTCCTCAGTGCACTACCCAACGTCAAACAGCACATGCAGTGCGGTGCATGAACATGATTACCAAGTCCTTATTAATTCTTTTCATATAGCAGAATTGAGAAACTAAGGTACCTCCCTTATATCAATTCCCAAACAATGATCCATTCTAGGGTCATCAGTTCTAGTAAATCTCATACGATGTTGCGATTCTACGTCACTAGAAAGGGCTCGTCACCTGATTAGTGTATGCCTAGTTTATACTTTGGTTGCTACGGAAAGGCTCGTCGCCTCAGCGTAGTCTCAGAATATGCTCGAGGTCATTACAAAGGGCTCGTCACCTGATCAGTGTAAGCCGACAGCTCGAATATAGTATCCCATACCACCGTATTCGGCTCACGAGTTTGGGTTGCTCACTGGTCACTACGGGGAGGCTTGTCGCCCCAGCGTAGGCCGACAGCTCGACCACGGTGTCCCATACCACCATGTTCGGCTCATGAGTCTTGGCAGATCGAGGTACCAAGGTTAACAGGGTTTCCACTGGTGAGTTTGGTACCTTAGGTTTAAGCAGTAGCGTATATACATGGTGAACATATATCGGGCCAATCGGGTTACTTGACGAGCTCGACTAGCACGAGCGCACATCGAGTTGAACGACATAAAGTGCGTAAGCTCTCCGTGTGGCATAACCACTGTCGTTGACCGTAGTACGACTTGGATTCATCGAACACGTCCTTTGTGGCAAACAACCTCAGTCACCTAATCAAGGCTTGTTACCGATTGCCTGGACTATATCGTAGTCCCAATCACATTCAATTACAACAAGGAATCATATAAGATAGTCAAAGCAGTAATGAATAAATAATTTAAATCCTATAATCATTTGAGCATTTTATGGAATATAAGTTAAACATGAATTCACACATATGCATTCCATAAATAAAACAGACACTATAACATAAGGTACATGGAGGGAATCATACAGATAGTTAAGGTAGTTGAGAATCATATCTTAGCACGCACACAAAGTACAATTTACTTAATACTAGCTCATTCAGACATTTGTACAAACACTTAGTCTACACCTTCCAACATACATAACGTATGTTGGTTATAATACGCATTAGGGCATGAGTTGTCATATATACCACAGGCATATATCCATGACCGATAATCATGGCAAGCACAAATCCAAATTCCATACCGATATAGACATTTCAACACACACTTGATATACACTATAATCAACATAGTTTATGTATTTGCATAAAGCGAAACAAACTTTGCATTTGGCATGTGAAATGACACCCTTGACAGTTATAAATCATTAACTGACATTGAAAGTCTTGAAAACCATAACCTAAACATATATAGTCCGCACCTTTCGCCTGTAAACGCATAACGGATTCGTTTTAGACACTTAGTCTTTGTCAAGCGTTGATTGGCAACCTATAGCATGATTTAGGTTAGCTATTTCGTAATTTACACTTTATGAAACCCTAAAATAGATTAGGGTTAGGTTTTATTACCTAAGAACGGCATCGGTATCGCCTGTATAACGATACAGGAGGGGTGGTAAAGCACGTGGAGTAGCGAGGATCGAATCCCAGGAGTAACTCCACTTCTAACTCATACTTTCTCTCTCTTTCCTTCTCTTTCTTCTCTTCTCTCTCTTAGGGTTTAGGGAATTCGTATGGAGTGTGAAAGTGAGGATTTTTAGACCTTATATAGGCCCAAAACTGATGGGAATGACCCCAAGGCCATGATATACTTAGGTTATAGTCAAAACCCATTTGTTTCGACTCAACAACGCACTTTTGGAGGCCCCTTTTCTCTGTGCGGTTGGACTTAAGCTCCCTGACCATGGATTTAGGTCAGACTAAGTTTTCGGTCCGATTGGATTTACAGATCAGATGCGGCGAACTAGTTTCAGTTCGACGGTTATCGGTATCCAATCAGGGCCACAAGTACACTGGCAAGTGTGGGACATTTTCCCTGATCCGAGGGTGTATTTGGGTAAGATTCTGACAGTCTGAATCCTTATATTTAGCCTGCAAGCGACACGACTTAGATTTCTTAAATTCGGATTTAATTCTAAAAACATTCACGTTTCTCACACACTTCGCTTCGGGCTCAAGTAAATAGTCATGGAATACCATCTGGACTTGATTTCTGAGGTGGTCGTCAAGTCCAACAAGACGGTCATATCCGTCTAATTTCGTCGCTATCGGACTTTCGATGTGTGGTCCAGGTCTAATAAGGAGTTTCCAGATGCTCCCGAGAACAACTAGGTTTAGAGATGAATCTTAGATTTCAGGGTAATGTAGCGTTAATAATGCTACAAGTTTTGGGTCTTGCATATCGTATTTAAAGTGATTGATGCTAATTTCACAGGTAAACTAGTTTAGCTCTAGTTAATTCTTGCCTATTTTCTAAAGGATTTGGTCCTATGTGATTTCTGCCTAAGGTGGTACTCGGGTCTTTATACGGATTTTTCTGAGGCGTTACATTTCCCAACAGGATTACTCCCTAAGAAAAAGGGTGATTAGTGCAAGATACAACATGAGTGATAATGTCTGGGAGCCTTGCTTGAGATTTGGTCCTTTTGTTTCTGGAATATGTAGAGGTTCAGTCTGCTATGACAGACTTCAAGGGTAGAATTAGATTCACTAGCGAGAAATGGATACTATGTGAGATTTTGGGAAGACCCTTGTTGCTCCAATAACCCCTATGCCATCCGTTTCCAAAAATCCTTATCTCCGGCTATTGATAAGAACTCCAAGATTGATCGTCACTCTAGTTGAGACAGGTGGCATTTGGTTTGGTAGGTCTTTTTTTTTATATATAATTTTATAATTTTTTATTTTTAAAATGGTTTGGTAGGTTTGTTTTAGAAGGAATCTCATAAACGAGGAAACTAATTAGTATATTGTGCTTTTGTCTATTCTTTCACGGCGTCTTCATTTGGAAGTAGGAAGCGCTAGGCATCTTTTTGGCTCCTATTAATCTTATCAGAGAATTGGATGCCATCCAAGAGATGATGGATGCTGTTAGTTTGCAGGAATGGATAAAACTCTTACTTTAGGTCATCTAAAAAACAGGTAAAGAATTATTGCAATTGGAGTTATTCATGCCTTTTAGAGGGGGAATTGTTTAACCACCTTCTCATCCATTGTAAATTCCCCCGGGAAGTTTGGTGGTCTATTTTAGTCTCTTTGTGGTGTTGCACATGATGCTTGGTATGCTAGAAATCTCTTTAAAGCTTGAGCCTTGGATCAGGTTTTGACAGGCAGGTTTTTGTGGTTGTTATCCCTTTTGATGGTTTGGCGGTCGTAGGTTTGTTAAAGGCAAGATCTCAAACTAGAGCTGTACATGAACCGAGTTAGCTCGGTTAACTTGCTCGACTTGAAAAAGCTCGATTCAACTCTATTTGAAACTGAGTTTGAGCTGAGTTGAGCTGATTTTTGGAGCTCGAAAAAATCGACTCGGATTGGACCTCAACTTGAATTAGTTCGGTGACTCGGTTATTTTGATATTGATGTTGGTCACCAAGTGTTTGATGAAATGACTCAACGAAGTGTTGTTTCGGGTGCATACATTCTCCGCAGGATCGGCTGGTGGCGAGGAAGGTATGGATACGAAACAAATCACTACAAAATAAAAAGTTTACATGATAAAACTACCCTTTAATTTTGATTTTGATGCTGCCGATCAAGTGTTTGATGAAATACCTGTAAACTGCTGCTCTTGTTTTGCATACTGTGAGAAATTGAAGGTGCACTCCATGTGTTTGAGGAAATGCTACACAGGTTCAAACTTGGCTCAAACTGGCCCGACCTGCTGATCGAACTGAGTTGAGCTGGCCAGTCAGGCTCGAGGACCGAGCTAAGCCGAATTCGACCTGGGGTCAGCTATTGGTCGAGCCGAGTTGAGCTGTGCCAAGCTCGACTCGTGTACAACTCTATCTCAAACTAAGGCTAGCTTGCTGAAAAGGTTAAAGTGAGGATTATTGGGTGGGCACTAATTGATAAATCTTTTAGAGGGGCTGGCTGGATGTCGTCCAAGATAGAAATGGTTGTTTTGTGCAGAATGCCTAGTGATCTCCTGGTCCTTGATGCCAATAGGGGAGCTCAATTTTGATGGGTGATCTAGAGGTAATCTAGGTATTGTTGGTATTGGAGGAATTATAAGAGATGGGTTCTCAACAGGTAATCTAGGTCCTTTTGGTATTGGAGGCATCATAAAAGATGAGCTGGGAGATGCTGGCATCACTCTCACTGGTCCTTTAGGATCTACCAATTTTAACCAGGTTGAGTTGAGAGCTTTGTGGCAAGCTATGAGGGAGCTTTGCTGTCTTCTTGCGCTCTCATTTGTTATCGAAGGAGACTGGCAAGTGTGATCAGATGGGCATTGTTGTCCATCCCCTATGCTTGTTGTTTTTTGCCATGCATAGAGGAGATTAGAGAGATTAAGGGCATGATCTCGGTATCCTTATCTCATATTTGTAGGGACAAAATTGCTGTAGTTGATGAGTTTGCCAAACAAGGATCTCTGCTTTATTCTTTCGTAATGGGAAAATCACTACCAATGTACCTTTCAAAAAACAAAAAAATAAAAAATCGCTACCAATGTTGTCAAATCGCATGTGATCTTGTGCCATCTAGGGGGCTGATTGCATGATTGCATAAACCATCACCCATGTTTTTTTTTTTTTTTTTTTAAATAATTAAAAAGCAAAAAAGGGAAAAATAGAAAAAATTGAAAAAAATTGTTGTAAATTAAGAAAAAATGTGTACTTACTACAAGTGATCCATTTTTTTAAAAACTCATTTCATTATAAATTGTGTAATTACTTAATGACTACATGATTACATTACATTTTAATGACTATTAGTCCCTTTGAGTTATATAAATATAACAATCAACAAGTTACACACTTACACTCAAGTCATCTTTTAAGTCACTAACAAATACAACTTATTAAAAATATAAATTTTTTATTGATAACTTGATGTGTTACTTCATTTGATGTATAAATGGTACAAACTACAAACTAATAGTTAAAAAAACTCTACTAGCTACATACCTACAGTTACAATTTACAGTTTACAACTACAAGTTATATCTTTCAACTTATAGAGTTACAACTTATACTATTATATTTATATCCATCCCTCTTCCATTATGGTATATCACCACCATCATTGTCATCGTCGACGTCGGAGTCATCTCCTTCTTCAATGTATACTTAATCTTCTTCTGTTTCTTCATCATCGGTTCGCACAAGTTTCTCATTCACATCCAATTGTTGATCATCTTCTTCTTATATCTCTTCAATCTTATTCTCATCTACTTTTAGGCCTTATTTCTTATTTTCTTTTTGTACCTATTCAATCTCATTCTCTTCTTGGCCAATCCATCCACAAACTTCAAAAACATGTTCCTAGTTGGATAGTTTACAAGAAAGTAAATAAGTGTCCGACCATATCTATCGGTCCATCCATCGGCCATTAGAGTACAACCATATAGTTTCCACACCTCTTTGTATTCGGTGATTAAGTTTCTAGTAAAATTAACCTCCTTTTCGAGGCAAGTTTCCCCCACTTCATGATAGGAAGGGGGTTTTAGTTCAGGTTTGAATTGACCTATTGCTTCTACCATAGCTTTGAAGCTTTTCAATTTGATGGTGTTGAAAGTAACACTGGCTTGATATAACCACCTAGTTATATATTGAATTATGGTTTTCTTATCTTTATTCTTATAGCGGTTTTCAAAAGTTGTTCCTACGGGTCCTTTACCTATACTCCTCTAGTCAACCACACCCTCAGGATGTGGTATACACAACTTATCCATTGTCCCATGCCCATGAGCTCTTTTGGGTGCTAGTGGTCTAGATCACCCCGTGGACATAGATGATGTAACATCCACATCAATAACATCAATGTCAATATCCTTATAGGTTTCTTGTTCCATAAATTCCTCTTGGGAAACCGAAGTGTCATGCCTTTTTCGAACATGCTTGTTCATGTACTCTATGATTTCCTTTAGGATCTCTGGAGTAATATTGGGACATGCTCTTGCATTTGATCTCAGAGTGTGTGCAAGGTGTTGCTTGTGCCAACTAATGTCACTGACACTTACAAATCCACATAGATCAGACATTATATAAGACTTTTTGGAAGCACTATGATATTGCTCGTACTTCTAACCCGGGTAATTGGACTTGGGTTTCGAAGAAGAAGATTTGGAAGAAAACATGATGAATGACTAGATGTCGACTAAATATTAAATACTAAATAATAATTGAAAATTAGAAATATCTACTTTTAGCTCCAGGTTCTACATTTCCACTCTACTTCTACTCTATTTTCTACCTAAGTGCTACACTACTACTAAATGTACTATAGAAAATTAGAAACGAGAGAGAGAGAGAGAGAGAGAGAGAGAGAGAGAGAGAGAGAGAGAGAGAGAGAGAGAGGTCTTGACTCTTGAAAGTTGAATCTTAAATCTTGAATGCTCTTGATCTTGGGCCTTTAGCACTTAATTGAAGCCTTGATTCTTGAATCTTGATTTGTGAGTTTGTTAGTCCTTGTCTCTTGACTAGAGGTGGGCACTAGATGACTTGATCCGGCTAACTCGACTCGTTCGAATCGTTCCGATCTGACTCAACTTGAACTAAATGGGTGAGTCGATTCGAACCGAGTAGGCTTCGCCCAATCTGAACTCAAACCGAGTTGAGTTTGAGTTACCTAGTAACTTGACCTGAAATTTGATTCGGTTAGACCCTACTCGATCCGAAACCCTACTCTCTAACCCTACCCCGACTCGATCCCAAAATATCTCCCTCCCTTCCTCATCCGCCTCATCTTCCAAGCCCGACAACCACCCACCACCATCACCCTCCTCCTCCTCCTCTTCCTCTCCACTCTCTTGGTCTCTCCCTCCCTCATCTCTCAATCTGACTCAGTGCCAACTCGACCCAACTCAGTACTTCTGACCGGATCGGACTCAGTCCGGATCAGTCCAGGCTAGACCGGACTTGGATCGAGTCAAGCATTCTGGACTCGGTATCGAGTCGGATTGAGTTCGGGTTAGGCCTATTTCAAAACCGGATCGAGTCAAGTCAGCCCTAACTCGGTCCGACTCGACTCGATGCCCATCTCTACTCTTGACTTTAGTCTTAGGTAGCCAAAGCAATACAAGTAGCAAAAGAAAATTAGAATGATACACAAATAACTAAAGCAATACAGTTAAAGGGGATTGGCCAAATACCCGGGGGGGGGGGGGGGATATGTTTTTTGGAAAAAAAAAATTGTCCTTTTGATCGTTGGACAATATGCGATTTCCATGCATTGTTCGGAGTATCTCCGATATTATTTGTATCTCTAGCTTGACGATGAGGATAACACTAATAACGATATTGATAACTTGGTATTTTTAGAAATTCTAGGTATCGACGATGTATCACCAATGTAATGCTAATATTTTTTGCTATGTAAATTTCAAGTGTCACTCATATTGCCAATATTTTTGAGTGAAATTCCAGGTGTTGCTTGCATCGCCAGTGCATCGGTGTTATTTCCAAAAATTTGTTTATTAAAAAAAATTCATTTCAAAATGTTATTATTTTTTATGGGTGTATGGTTGTTTGTAGTGTTCAAATTGTCGACGATAATATCGATCACATTGCAATATTATCGTTATCGCAACACGACGACATTGAGACCACAATCTTTTGTTTCCCTTTCAACTATCAATGATTTCTTGACAAAATATCGTGTGTTGTCGATATTCTAAAATATCGATGGATGTTTGGATGGATGGTTGCATGCATAGATGGGATGGATGAAATGGTTGGACTTGTTTCTTACGACAACACATGCTTTTAGGCCCCCATTAAATTAAAACTTATTATGTATGCATTCTTTTTGCAAATTTTATTCTTAAATATACAAATATCTATATTTTAGTATCTCCTGACGTTTCACTGAAAAATTTCACCGTTTTCCCCATGTTTCCTCGCATTTCCAGTTATCGGCAATATCAATGTTGTTCGTATCTTTGGCCAACGAAACTTGTAGTGATACCGATACTTACAAACACTGTTTCCATGTATGTATGCAATTGTGCTATCTCACATGACAACATTAATCCCTCCCCCTTTTGTAATTTCTCTCTTTTTTAATAAATTCCCCTCTCTCTCTCTCTCTCTCTCTCAAAGGCGCAGCAAAAAAAGAAGAAGAAGATCCCCTCCCCCCCCCCACAAACACACACACACTCACTCTGGTAAATGACTTGATCACTCAAGAAGACAAAAAGTGCCCCGTAGTACTAAATGACCAATCGCATGCAAATAAAAGGTCCATCTTTATTTCACAACTAAAGCGCTTGATAATTTAAAAAACAAGGATACGAGCATTATTTGATGTTAGCCAAAAAATATTTCACAGGCAAGGTGTCTCCCTCCTTCCCTCTCTCTCTACACACATGCACACACACAGCACACACACACGTGTGTGTGGCTGGCAGTTCCTTATGATTACTTACTAATTGGGCCCATCAGACCCATTTGTATGATTCTACTGAAGTTCTACTATGTCTACTTCTAACTTGGTTTATTGGGAACTTTGTGTCAAACTTTAGGGAACAAGTGATCCATACGTTATCATACAATTTGATGGGCAGGTTGCAAAAAGCAAGATCAAATGGGCGTAAGTTACTGGTTCTTCTATATACATATGAAAACAAGTTCATTTGAAAGAGAATGAATATTGAACTTGACTATGAGTCATTGAAGTTCATTATGAGAGGATAAATGGGTATATGTTACTTCAGGATCTTATTCATTATTGGGCCTGAGCTTGAAAGCATTATGCATGGTTTTTCTTGAAAGCATGACTGTTCATCAATCAAATGTTAGAGACTTGTTGACTAAATGGTGATTGGCAACCTGTCACGTGTTATTATGAGTCTTGAGCAAATGAGATTGAATTTTGAGAAGCCGGAACTGACAATTAATTAAGGCATTTCATCACTTACCAACTAAATGATGTAAAAGAACAATAACATTCCAGCAACAGGTTGCATGTATGAATATTGTTACCAATTTTCTTCAAGCAGTTCGTTAGAGAGGTTTTAAGTCATTTACTTCCAATGAAAACAGGAGGAGGTGTAGTGTACAAAATAAGCAGTTCAATAATGGAATGCAAGATCATATTACTGTCAACCCCATTAGCATGACATAATAATATGGGCCAGCCTATGGATCACATTATTTGCTATTACACCATTAGTATTGACATCTTATGAACTTCCCAGAATTACAGCTATGAAGTCACTATTAGTATTGACATCTTATGAACTTCCCAGAATTACAGATATAAGAAGATCATATAAATTAGCAATAATACTACCAATAAACTCTTCAAAAAAAAAAAAAAAAGGAAAAAAAAAAAAAGAAAAAAAAAAGAAAGAAAAGAAGAAAAAACTAATAATACCAATTAGCCTCTAGTGGCTATCCCTCAATATGATCTTTCATTGCTTGGTAGCATGTACAATTTGGAGCTTCTTTGTTGTTCTTTGAGGCTTTTGTGGACATTGAGTGCAAACCAGCTACTTTGATGGAGCTTGCTTTAGTTGTCTTGTCCTCAGAGAGGTCAAAAATCTATGGAGACAATGCCTGTTGAGATGTCATGGTACTTGTGAAAGGAACATAATAAGTAGATGCACCGAACTAGAGGAATTCAAAAGGGTGCACCAGCAATGCTAGCCGTCACAAGTATGACAACACTTGTCACAGGAGTAAAATTCCCAAAATAAATAAATAAATAAAAATGTGGCTGTTGAATTGTTAAGTTGCCTCAACTCTCAAGTGGACCATTAATTTTTTTATACAATGAGGAGTTGTATCGAGAAGTGCAACTTGTCCAATTTTCTTATCTAGTCCAGGCCAATGCAATTAACTAGTCAAGATAATTAATTAAATTGCTTTCTTGTTAAATTGTTTTCTGTCATAACCTCTGAGCAATGTTTTCTGATTGTCTGCATGCATCATAGATTAATAGTTCTTATATGGTCATAAAATTAACTATCATGTTATAACTTTAAGGTTCCATTTTGTGTGTCTATTCATGGTTCTAAAAAATGTATAAAGTTAACTAAATAGGTAACTAACGTTCTTTTCTCTACCTTCATTTCAAACGAAATATTTCTTCCTATCTTGATTGTGCATCTCAGGTTTTACAGCAGCTTACTTCTGATGTGAATAAATGGTTGTTGGCAGGACAAAAGAGCCAATATGGAATGAGGATTTCACTATAAACATCAAGAAACCCCCTATGAAAAATTTACAGGTCCAAACCATCCTCTTTTGAGAATGCTGTCTTCTTCAAATCTTGCATAGTAGAACACCTTTTTCATTTTCCAATATTTTTGGAGAACAAGAGGATTCACATTTGGTTATATATATATATATATATATATATATATATATATATATATATATATTCACCTCAAAAGTTCTTTTGGAGTCCTAGAAGAATGGGTATCCTCTTGTTTCTCTGTGAGAACCCCAAGTGGTTACTTGTTTTTACAAAGTAGACTTGTTGTGCCTCTATGTTGAATGTACTGACATGGTAAGCAGGGAAAAAAATGGCTTTTACTTAGTATTTTCTATCCTGTATGTACTCTGTCTATTATGTAGAAAATAATGCAGTTGATTGTGTGTGGGCCCACTGCGAAGCATGCCAGCCATCCGACCAGGGCATCAGAGCACCCAAGAAAATGGGATGCCCCAAAAATCAACTGGATCCGAGACTTAGGTGTGCTACACCAACTGAGTAAAAACATGCCTAAAGCCTCTAAAAGCGCGTGGTAGCCCACCTGAGTTTTGGAGCCTGCTGATTTTGGTCATTCCATTTTTGTAGGGGTAACGCCTTTTGATGCACGGTTTGGATGGCTCACAAGCTTCTTGGTCTGTGGTTGACTGTACGGCACAATTTACTGTCTGTGAACATTTTCCTCTCTCTAAATAAATACATGCATACATAAAGTCCAACTATTTGAACCATAAGTTACCATCCAGCCTATGGTTCCTCTCTCATTCTCCATGCATGCATGCACATGTGTATATAAAAAAGAGAGAAGTCTCATATCCAATTAGTTGGACTGTAAGTTACTGTCCATGTAGTGGATATTGTCCCATCTGTCATGTGCATGCAACATCCAACTTGTCCAAAAGGTTGTCCCCACCACAAGGATCACCTTGTGCAAAAGTCAACCCCATCCACTCATTAGGTGGGCCATACTTGTATTTTGTTCTTATCATTGACAATAGATTGGTTTCTATAGCGTGGCCCACCGGATGAGTGGATGGGGCTGATTTTGACACAATGCAATCCTGATGTTCGAGACCTCCCTCGTGGGCCTTGCCCACCCCGAGTGTGCCCTTGCATCCTACAGGCGACCCCACTCGAGCCCGGTGTGAAAATGCCCCTGCATTAATCACCCCTGGTGAGGAGTATCGAACATGAGACCTCTTGCTCTGATACCAATTTGATGCAGAACAATTAACCACTTGCTCTAAAAGCTCGAACTATTAGAGCATGGCGAATTAATCCCTTTATCTCATAGCCAAGGCCCCACATCTCATGGGTTAGGACCTCAGCCGAACCCCCCTCGTGGGCCCCAAATCACATGGGTACCATCCCACCTCGAGTGTGTCCCTGCATCCCACAGGCTACCCCACTCGAACGTGGTGTGAAATGCACATTAATTACTCTCGGTGAGGAGTCTCGAACACGAGACCTCCCCTGTGGGCTCCGCCCACCCCAAGTGTGCCCCTGCATCCCACAAGTGACCCCACTAGAGTCCAGTGTCAAAATACCCTTGCATTAATCACCCCCGGTGAGTAGCCTCGAACAGGAGACCTCCTGCTTTGGTGCAGGACAATTAATCACTTGTTCTAAAAGCTCGAGCTGTTAGAGCATGACGAATTAATCCTATTATCTCATAGCCCAGGCCCCATATCTCATGGGTTAGGACCTCGGCCGAAACCCCCTCATGGGCCCCAAATCATATGGTTACCGCCTCACACGGGTTGCCCATCCCGAGTGTGTCCCCGCATTCCACAGGCTACTTCACTTGAGCCCAGTGTGAAATGCACATTAATCAACCCCAGTGAGGAGTCTCGTGTCTCCCCCGTGGGCCTCGCCCACCCCGAGTGTGCCCTTGCATCCTACAAGCGACCCCATTCAAGCCTAGTGTGAATATGTCCCTGCATTACTTGGGCCCCACCTGAGTTTTAAAATGGCCTGATTTTTGAGGTATTTCTTCATCTGGGGCAAATGGATAGGGTTGCACATAAATAACATGATGGGTCCTCTAAATCAATGATGGGAGTCCCCTCTCAAGTGTTCCCTGTAGTGTGGCCCACCTAGGTCATGGATCGGCTTGATTTTTGGGCTCATGGGAAAATGTGGGGGGACACATCTGATGGTTGGAATGGATGTAATGGATAGATCGTGTGGGGCCCATTTCCATTGAATCATTTCCCTACGTACACAATTACAGACAAAGTGAGAGGTTTGAGGGTGCGAATGCTAAATTAGAGATTTGGAGGAAGGCTTTAGAGTTAAGATTTTCTATTCTTGTAGGAGGGAAGGAGGGAGACCCAAAAATAGGTGGGGCAAGGCTTTGACGATGATGATGCATGGACTTGTTAATATATTGTCTTTCATTGGGTGGCTATATTAGACATCACATACACATGCTTTGCCCCGTCACATTGTTCTCTGTTTAATTTCCATAGACCATACAAACTTCATTTGATGCAAATAAACTTTTTGATGAAGTTCCTTTTCAAGAAAATTTTTTAAAGGTAGTAAAAGAATGTGAGTGATGCTATGGTGGTCTGCAATTGATCTTTTTTGTTTTCAGGCTATGTATATTGATGTCTATTTTCTGATTTTTGGTCTTCAAACCTCAGGTTGCTGCATGGGATGCAAACCTTGTAACCCCACACAAACGCATGGGTAATGCAGTAGTTAATCTGGAATCCTTTTGTGATGGTAAGAAGGCAACATTCATTTAGACAACATAATGATTCTACTCTCTTTTGTTACTTCCGCCTAGAAATAGGTTGGCTAGTTCAAGCGCATAGCTCATTGGTAAGCAGAAGTAGCTTCTACATTGTGGTCTCTGGGTTGACTCTGGCCTTCCTACTGAAAAGGGGGGAAAAAAGACATGCACACACATAGATAGGTTGGTATGGTAGAAATAACAGTAAAAAGAAGAGGATAGATATGTGGAATCACTCTGCAAACTCTATGAAGTTGCACTACAGGGTCTAGAAGAACCACTCTAGGTTTTGAATCCCATTGTAGGGAAAAAGAAAAAAAGCCTAAATTTAATCATGTTTAGGAAGTCTCATATGCATAACTGTCTGTATATAGAGACTTTACAATATGTCCTACGAAAATTCATAGAAGTCAATCCTAAAAGCCCATAAGAAAGCATCCTCATAATATCTCAAACTAGTCCCTAGGTTTGCCATAAAATCAAGGAAAGAATTAAGGAAACTAACTTAAAACACTCCAAATCAGTGTTGCGCAAATCGCCAATCCACCTATGTTTTCTATTCTGAATACCGCAACCTGGATTATGGTCATTTGCAATCCGGATTGGTATTTTTACCAATGAATTTATGATTACTCATAGCATAGGTTAAGTTGCAATGAAAATCTATGTTTAGAACCTAAAGATTTATTCTTTAGATCTATGCAACGGCATGCATATATGCTGTTGAATCTATGGGCAAAAACATCATCATCATCATCATCATCTAAGCCTCATCCCAACTAATTGGGTTTGGTTACAAGAATCCTGTTTTAATTGTCCACTCTATTGAGGACCATATCTTCAGTTAAACCAGGTCATCAATTCTTTTCTTACTAACTCCCACATTCTTTTGGGCCTTCCCCTTGCCCCCTTAGAGCCTTCAAGTTGAACCAACTTACTACTAACCGACGTAGTTCTTGGTCTTTGTTGCACATGACCAAACCATCTAAGTGTACTTTCCCTCATCTTATTACCTATTTGTCCTACTCCTAAGTTCTTATGAATGCATTCATTCCTAATTCTATCCTTTTGTGGCTTGACACTCATCAATCTCAACATCCACATTTCAGCTACTTATTCTTTGAACATGTTGTTCCTTAACTTCCCAACAACCTATCTAATATGGGGAAAAGCATTATCGAAGAAAAAGGATGGGGAGAAACAACTGCTGAGATGAGGAAGAAAGAGATGCTGGACAAAATCTCCATCCCTTTCCATACTTAAATCATTTTTATCAGAGAATTAGGCCCTAGTTAAACAAAGACAAGAGTACCCTTCTTACAATCAGCGTTCATAGTATCGGCATCAATACATGTATCTCTAGCTGGGGATATGGAAACATGTATCGATATTGCTGATGTTATTGCAAATAGCCGAAAATGTATCCCTGATTCAGGGAAACATTGGAGGAACATGGGGACAATGCTGGAATTTCTCTATGACACTTCAGGAGATGCTAAAATACACATTTGCATATTTAGGAATCAAATAATTGCAACAGAGATGCATGCATGATAAGTTTCCATCCAGTCATCCATCCATGCATATACATGTCTCGCCATCCAACCATCCATCCATGCATGCCTACATACATACATACATGTGTAACCATCCATCCATCTATCCGTGCATACATACATACATATATCTAACCATCCGTTCAACCATCCATCCATGCATATATACATGTCTAACCATCCACCCAACCATCCGACCATGCATATACACATGTCGAACCATCCAACCATTCATCCATGCATGCAAACACACACGCACATGTCTAGCTAGCCATCCATCTATCCATGCATATATACATACATGTCTAACCATCCTTCCATCCATACACATGCATTTCATCATACAACCATCCATAGAAAAAAATGAAGTGGAGTTTTTTTTTTCCTTCTAAATAAACATTATTTTAATAGTTTTTTTTTTTCAAAAAAGAGAATATGATTTTCCACCAATAAATGCAACCCATTGATCATAAACATGGACCATAAATAAGAAAATATCAAAAGAAAATGGTAATTTAAAAAAAGATTGAAATTAATTTTTTCTAATTAAATATATTTTATCTTTTAATTTTTTGAAAATATAAATAGTTTTAAAAAAGGCTTTCAAAATCACGAGCTCAGCATCAATTGATAGCTCAGCCCTCGTCATCATACTAAAAATTGGGGCCCCAAATATATATTTTTTGCAAGAAAATGGGGAAAAATTGGATTTCCCCCAATTTCTCTAGATTTCCCTATTTTGATCATAAAATCCCCTTATTTTCACCCAAATTTGCAAACAAATCCATGCAAAATAAAACCCAAAAAACTAATTTTTCTTACAACATTCATACCTTGAAAAGTTCGGTCCTGGTCTCTTTCGATCTTTTATTTTTCCGCAAATCAACTGTTTTGATTAAGAAAACTCTAAAAGGAATGGTTGAATTTTAGAAGGAAACAAAACCCTCTCAAAAAACTTTTTTGTTTTTAAATTTCCCCCCTTTTAGATTATTTATGCACCTCTCCCATGGAAACCCCCTATATTGATTATATCGGTAATATTATCGTTGATACAGGGAACCCTTATAAAGGAAAGTTGGTGATAAATTGTCGATATCAACACATGTATCGATATCGGTGACATATCACAGATACCCGGAATAATGACCTTAATGGGTGTTTCAGTATCTGCCGACTTGGCGATACCGATATATCAGTGACATTGTCGATAATATCACCGATAATCTGAACACTGTTTACAATACAATACAAAAAAAGAACAGAAAAAAAGAAGGATTAACAAACATATAGTCGTAAAAAGGTTATGGGACCCAGATGAGATGTCCCAACTTTAACAACACTCCCCACAAGTTGGTGGGTAGATATCCACTATCCCAGCTTGCGAAGTATACCATATAGTCATGCATTTCCTACTGCTTTAGTCGATGCGTCTGATAGCTGCTCCATAGACTTTGCAAATGGAACTCAAATTTCCTTGGAGATCACTTTTTCTTTGCTGAAATTGCGATCAATTTCAATGTGCTTGGTTCTTGGTGTTGAACCGGGTTGTTATCGATAATAATAGTTGCTTTGCTATCACAGCATAAATTCATCCTTGTACAGGGAAACTAAATTCATGTAACAAGATTTGCAACCATGATAGCTCACATGCACCATGTGGTAGGGATCAGCAATTTGCTTCCACATTAGATTTCATGACAATAGCTTGTTTCTTACTCTTCCAAGTAAGCAGATTGCCTCCAACAAACATGCAGTAACCTGAGGTTGACCTGTAGTCAGTCATGGATGCCTGCCAATCTGCATCATGCATGTATTAACTCTCTTACGAGCATTATTAGTAAACAGAATTCCTCTACTTGGTGAAGACTTGTAAGTATCTGAGAAACCTGAAAGCAGTGTCTAGATGAGTGGTATATTGGAGTGTGCAGAAACCGACTGATCACACTTATAGCATATGTTATATCTGGTATAATGAGAGAAAGATATATTAACTTGCCCATTAGCCTTTGGAAGTCGCTAACAATTTTAATAGATTCTCAACTCAGCTCATCCAGCTTATGATTTTGTTCCAAGTGTATCAGTAGGTTTAGCACCACTTTTTCCTGTTTCACTTAGCAAGTCTAACACATTTCTGCTGAGAAATAAATATGCCTTTTTCAATCTAGCCACTTCAATCCCAAGTACTATAGAAAACCTAGATCTTTTTTTTTTTCAATCTCTTTGCTAGGAAGCTTGTGTGTATCAAAAGCATCTCACACACTGTTACCAGTTAGCAAAATGCCATCGAACAGAAAATCAACACACACAAAAGGAACAGTTGTGTATGCCCTAACATGCTTAACAAACAGAGTATTGTCGCCCTAACTTCAAACACAGTCCATCTTCTAAATGGTACTATTAAACCCCTTGAACCATTCTAGGGGGGATTGCTTGAGGCCATAAATTACTTTCTTTAACTTACATTCCTTTCCTTCATAGATAGGTACATGGAAACTAGGTGGAACAGTCATATAAACTTGTTCATGGAGTTACTCGTGGAGAAAATAATTTTTGATGTCTAATCAATGCACTGGTCAACATTTATTTGCAGCAAGCGTGAGGAAAATCTGGATGGAGTTCATTTTTGCAACAGGTGAAATGTTTGTTGGCGATCAATTCTATAAGTCTGAGTAAACAGCTCAGCCAAGTATCGTTCAATGTCTGATCAGCATGTTTGATCATGTAAACCCACTTACACCCAACTCTTCTCTCTCTCTCTCTCCAGCCCCCCCCCCCCCCCCCCCCTTTCCTCCAGGGAGATTTAACTAAGTCTGAGTAAAATGTTTGTTGGTGATCAATTCTGTAAGTCTGAGTAAACAGCTCAGCCACGTATCGTTCAATGTCTGATCAGCATGTTTGATCATGTAAACCCACTTACACCCAACTCCCCCCCCCCCCTCCGGGGAGATTTAACTAATTCCTACATGTCATTTTTTACAAAAGCAGTCATCTCCTCTTGCATTGCTTCCTTCCACTCAGGATTAGCCAAAGCTTCTAAAACATCAGGTGGAATGGACATGGAAGAAATAAAAGCACGATATGAAGGAGACGAAGACTTATAAGAGAGAAAATCCATAACACGATACTTAGTACAACTACAACAATCTCCCTCAGTTACAGGCTTATAATGTTTGGAGGCCTACGAACATGGGCACTTTGCCTTAAAGCAACTGGAAGATCAGATCAGCATGAACAACTAGAGGACAAGGAGAAGAGGATGATAGGACACAGTGTTACTAGGATCCAAAGAGGTTGACTGGTGTAGAGGGAATGCTGTGGTCACATCCTTGGGCCACTGTTGAGAGTGTGCTTTCAACTCTTGTCTTTTCATGCTACTGAGGATTGACAGTATCCAGAATGGTGATAGGAACACAAGGAGAAGGCTGCCTCTCTTTTCCTCTAACGCTGAGGTAGGAGTTGAGAGAGAAAAGAAGAAAGTGACATAATAGGAACAAACTTCTTTCCTGAAGACAGATCAAAGAGTTTATACCCCGTTTGAGATGATGGTTATCCAACAAGAGTTAAAGACTTAGGATCCAATTTTGTCCTATGTGGCCCAAGAATATTAACAAAATAGACAGAACTAAAAAGGAACATTAAAAATGGACAATTGGGATATAGAATTGATACATACTTTTGAAGTTAAGGACTCGGAAGTATACAATTAATAAGATATGATGTAATGAGACCAGAACCTCTTTGGAACTGAGCAATGGAATCCGCGATATTTCCTGAAGATGCTTGTTTTTTCTTCTGCAGTGCCATTTGAATGTAGGATCTTAGCTCATCATCGAGATATTCCTTCAGAGTGTTGGATTTAAAAGTCTGAATTATTTTCTCAAATTGAGTGAGGAGCATTTTAAGAAAATTCTTAATAATTTCATCTTTGGTTTTCATAAGATAAACCCACATACAACGAGAGAAATCATGCAGAAATGAAATAGAATAACAGTAGGAAAAAAGTGGATATAATAGGGGAGGATCCCCACACATTAATATGAACAAGTTCAAACAATGAGCTGATGCTATTATTACTGGGAAAGAAGGATGTTCTAGAATGCTTGGAAAGTTAACAGACTCCATAATGAAGCTGAGATACAGAAACATTGACAAATAAGTCTGTAAACAGACATTTTAGTGACTGAAATGATAAATGACCTAAAGGTATGTGCCAAAGCTAAACATGTTCTTCATTAGCATCTGTAGTGGACTGGAGAGCTCAAAGATGAAGTAGCGAAATCTCGAAGGCACACACCGTTAGCTTCATGACTGCGTCATATCATCTTCTTTGTGGCCAACTCCTGGAACAGACAATATGAGGGATAACAAGTTACACTGCAATCCAAAGATTTGGTAAGACTACTGGCTAAGAGAAGGGTAGTAGCAAAACTGGGGATTTGTAGAACTGAAGACAAGGATAAATTAGGAGTGACATGGGTAGTTCCCCTTTTCGGCGCAAGAAAAAGAACCATCAGCTGTTTGAACTTTATCATGGCCAGAGCATAGGTTATAAGAAGAAAAAGTAGAGGACATACCTATCATGTGGTCAGATGCCTCCTGAATCAATAATCCAAGAGAAGGGTAGTAGCAAAACTGGGGACTTCTAGAACTGAAGAAAGGATAAATTAGGAGTGACATGGGTAGTTCCCCTTTTAGACACAAGAAAAAGAACAATCAGCTGTTTGAACTTTATCACGGCTAGAGCATAGGTTATAAGAAGAAAAAGGAGAGGACATACCTATCATGTGGTCAGATGCCTCCTGAATCAGTAATCCAAGGAGAGTTAACCATGATGAGTTGTGTATACTTAAAATGAGTAAAGGAAATGGAAGAGCAAGTTAGACCATCCAACTGGCAGACATATGTCGACGATTCTTAAGTTCTTCCTTGGGAACAGCAGTTGCCTGGGGTGGTGCGACATGGGAAACGTTGGTAGGATGCTGAGTAATCGTAGGGGCAGTCTCCAGCAACAAAGCATTGTGAGCGTGTGAGTTTCCTGGCTGACCGAAGTTGGCAGGCTACCCCACTAATTTCCAATGGGTATCTTTTGCGTGACATGATGGGCACATTTCAAATTGTCCTTGTCTTCTTGTGTCAAATTCTTCTTCCAATCTTATGAGTGGAAAAGAAATTGGTGCAAGAGCAGGACCAATCAGTTACTTGTGTGTGTTGCATGACGGTGCAATGACTTTCTTCGCTCTGAATAAAGGAGTACACTTGGCTGCGCAGCAGAAGGTCTTCTTAACTAAGCACTGGAAACCAAGCTAATTCAAACTCAGGATTTAAACCAACTAGGAATTCGAATATTCGGTTTTGTTCAACTAACTTCTTGCACTGCTTTCCATTGGCTGAACAAGCTAGCCGGAACATCTGATACTGATCAAGTTCTTACCACATTCCATGGAGAGCAGAATAACAGTAAGTGATCACTCCCCCTGTCTAAGATGTGCAATCTCTTGCCTTAGCTGCAGTTTTGTCCTCTGAGTAAGTCTGGGCAATGAAGTCCCATATTTCCTAGGTACTTCTTAGAAACAAGATATTTCAATTAATTTGAGGCTGCATAGAGTGCAGCAACCAGTGCCTTGCCATCAAGTTCTCTACCTCCCATTTCTCAAAGGATGTGTCTGTAGAAGCTGGTTCCTTAATCCTACCATTATGGTACATCCCAGTTTGCCACTACCACCAACATACATCTTAGTAGATTGAGACCGCTCAAGGTAGCTAGCACCATTCAACTGTATGGTAGTGATTTGTAAACTTGGGTTGTTATTATGGAAAACCCTTAGGGGATATAGCCAATGTTTTAAATATCGACGATATCGGCCGATACATCCCACGATATATCTTGTATCCCACGAGTGCGATATGAAACACACAACTAGTGTGATATATCTCACATGTTCGATCTAGTGAGCAATTTTGAATTTCGTATAGAGAATGCTAGTGTATTGTATTGTGTATTGTGTGTGGCTAGTGGGGCCCTTTTAGTGTAAGTGCATGTGCACACTTCCCCATTCTCCTGCGGTGTACTATATGCTTTATCATAATAAAATATTATGTGTTAGGGCAAGCAAGCTCAACACATCATCTCTCCCAAACTCTCTTCCTCCTCTCTCAATATTCTCATCTCTTCTTCACATTATCCTCATCAAGTCATTCACTACTTGGTATCAAAGTAAAGATCCAGGCATTCCGCATCCAACAGGTTGAGAGGCAACAGGTCACCTTGCTGACGTCAGCAGCCGTACGACTGACGTCAGCGTTGTACGGACGCATGGACTCCGTTTGAGCTAAAAGTTTAGGAGTTTGATAGATCTTGATTTTAGAAGATTTGTCATGATTTTTTCAGAATTTATTGGACCTCATTTCATGGTATTTTGCATGAAATAAATAAATTTGAAAATCGGTTCTAGATTCCGTTTTTCTTCAATCTACCTCAAATCGGTAAGCTTTTCTTTGGTTTCTTTGCTCAAGATGGACCGAAATCTTCCTCCCAAGCTATCCATGGTGGATTTTTTTACTTAAGATCAATGTTTGAGAGGTTTTTAACCTCAAACGGGCGTGCGGCTGGGCTGTTTTTCACTCGGTCAGGCCCTTTTTGACTGCGTTTCATGGTATTTTGGATGATTGATATTTGTTTGAGGTTTATCTCTTGTTATCTTGAAGGATTGAGTGAGATAGAGTTGTTTGAATCACTCTTTCTTGGCATAGAGGGTCTCTTGGCATAGGTTTATTTCTCTTGGACTCTACTATGGCTGACATTGGGCCCTCATCTCTTAGCATAGGGTCTCTTGAATCCAAACCCTTGCAGATTACCTCCATTAAGTTGAATGGTGACAACTATCTTCAATGGGCACAATTTGTAAAAGTATTTTTAGGAGCCCGTGACAAGTTGTCGTATATTTTGGATGATCCCCCAAGCTTTATACCTACAAGTCTTGGACAAAGGAGAATTATCAAGTTATTACATGGTTGTTGAATAGCATGGATTCCTCGATTAGCCACTCAGTGATGTTTTTATCCCTGGCTAAAGGCATTTGGAATATGCTTCATGATATGTTCTCAGAATCTCAGTATTTTTCTTGGGTATTCCAGCTTATTCAAGAAATTGGTCAGTTTCAACAAAACTCCAGATCTTTAAAAGACTACTATTCGACGCTTCAGGGTATGTGGGATGAGTTGTATATGTATTAGCCTCTTCCTTCCAAATGTAAAAAGGATCACGAACATGCTCATAAGCAATGGGATGATACTCGTATCATGCAGTTCCTCGCTGGGTTGAGTTCTGATTGTCTTCACCTTCGCGATCAGGTTGTTATGCAGGATTCTCTTCCCCCATGGACGACAGTCTATGCCATGTGTCAGCGTGATATGGTCTTTACTCTTCCCTCTCATTCATTTGTGCCACTCGAGCGTTCGGCACATTTTGCTGGCGATCAGTCCTCCCTTGGTCTTTGGGTACCATCCTTGAGCTCAGGACGTATTTCTGGTTTTGGTGGTCATGGTAGAGGCCGCGAGGGAGATCACAGTCATAGCAGCCGTAGTCTTCGTAGTCGTGGTGGACGTGGACGTGATGGTTCTCGCATTTGTTCACATTGCGGTGGAACTAATTACACTGTTGATTATTGCTGGCAGCTATATGGTCGTCCTATGTATGCCGCTGCTTCTGTTGCTTCTGAGACAGTCTTCCACCCCGACAGCTGAGCAGTCTACTTTAGGGGAGTGATCATTTCTCGAGCGGCATATGATGCCCTTATGCGGCTTCACATTCGGGATATTCCTGAGCCTTCTCACGTAGCTTCGGTCCATTCAGGTACTGTCCTTCTTGCGTCATCCTCTCCTACCTCCTAGGTCATCGACTCTGGAGCTTCCTCTCATATGACTGGTAAGTTGCAATTCTTTCCTTCTTATTCTCTTTCTTCTCCCACTCAGTATGTCACGGTCGCAGATGGAACCCAATCTCTCATCTCTGGGATTGGTTCCATCCCTCTCTTTTCTTCATTTTCTTTGTCCTCCGTATTGCATGTGCCTCATTTTCTATTAAACTTATTGTCTGTTAGCTCTCTTACTAAATCACTCAATTGTTCCATCACCTTCTTTTCTTCTTATTGTTTGTTTCAGGACCTACAGACAAAGAGAGCGATTGGTGGGGGGCGTGAGCGAGGAGGCGTTTATATTCTCGATGATACACCTGTTGCCGCTTCTAGTACCCTTTCTCTAGATCGAGAGTCCATGACTCGGTGGCACCCATCCATTACTAGATTGAGACTTTTGTTTTCCTCTTTATCTGTCACTAAACCATTATGCTGTGATATTTGTGAATTGTCTAAACATCATCGTGCTACGTTTCCTCCTAGTTCTTCTAGGAGAAAATCTCAACCTTTTCTTCTGGTTCACTCGGATGTCTGGGGACTAGCTTCGGTTACCTCAACTTTTGGATTTAGATATTTTGTTACCTTTATTGATGATTATTGTCGCATGACTTAGATTTATCTTTTGAAATCTAAAAGTGAAGTGTTTGATGCGTTTAAAGTGTTTTATCATGAAGTGTGCACTCAATTTCATTATTCCATCAAATCCCTCCATTCTGATAACGGGGGAGAAAACATGTCTACTGCCCTTCTGTCCTTCTTGTAGGAACGTGGTATTTTGTCTAGGATGTCATGTACTCGCACTCCTCAACAAAATGGTATTGCAGAACGAAAGAATCGTCATCTTCTTGATGTTGCTCGCACCCTTCTGCTCGATATGCATCTACCTAAACATTTTTGGGGTGATGCTCTTTTAACTGCTACTTTTTTTATTAATCGTATACCCTCACGTATTCTGTCCTACAAATCTTCATTTACTATATTGTATCCTCATGATAATCCATTTCCTTTATCACTTAAAGTTTTTGGTTGTACATGCTTTGTTCAAATTTTGGATGAGAGTAATGATAAACTTAGCCCCAGGGCAATTAAATGTGTCTTTATAGGGTATACTCGGAGTTAGAAAGGGTATAAATGCTTTGACCCATTGACTCGTAAAAAATATGTCTCTGCCGATGTCACCTTCTTTGAAGATCTTTCTTTTTTCTCCTCTCTAGGCCGATCCCTTTGTGATCCTTTGACGAGTCAGGGGGAGTATAACTCTTATCCTCTTTCCACTAGTGATCATGGAAAAACTCCTCTCCCCTCTATTTAGCATCTTGTTGGTGATATGGGTGAGCCTAAGCCTCTACGGGTGTATCATCGTCGAGATACATCTTCACAAGCTCAGCCATTCACCCTTCCACTCACTTTGGATGTTGGTTTAGGTGACTCTCCCAACTAGAGTTTAATCTTCCTATTGCCTTGCGCAAAGGGTCACTATCTTGTACTCGACACCTTATTAGTAATTTCGTTTCATATGATCATCTTTCACCGTCTTTTTAGTCGTTTGCAGCTTCCCTTTCATTACAGACTATCCCTAGATCTCTCTCACATGCTCTTCAGAGTCCTGATTGGACAAAGGCGATGATGGAAGAAATGTCTGCTCTTAAGAAGAATCATACTTGGGATCTTGTGCCACTTCCTGTAGGCTATAAACCTGTTGGCTGTCGATGGGTTTATACAATTAAGTTTCTTCCAGATAGCTCAATTGATCGCTATAAAGCCCGTCTTGTTGCTAAAGGTTACACACAAACTCATGATGTGGATTACTTCGAGACATTCTCTCCGGTGGCTAAGCTTAATTCAATTCGCATTGTGCTCTCATTGGTCGTTAATTTATCATGGCCCTTGTTTCAGCTTGATGTCAAGAATGCATTTCTCCATAGGGATCTTGCAGAGGAAGTTTACATGCATCAACCTCCTGGCTTTGTTGCTTCTCACAACCCTGCACTTGTATGTCGGTTGAAGAAGGCTCTTTATGGACTCAAACAATCTCTACGTGCATGGTTTGAAAATTTTAGTCAGGCTCTCTTGGAGTTTGGCTTTGTTCGTAGTCATGCCGATCATTCTCTCTTTATATGTCATTGATCGACGGGCATCATGGTTCTCATTGTCTATGTGGATGATATTGTTTTGTCCGGTAGTGATTTTGCTGGAATGAGGGAGGTCAAAAATTTTTTGAAAACAAAGTTTGATATCAAGGATCTTGGTCCTTTTCACTACTTCCTCGGAATTGAAGTTACTCGCTCATCATCCAAATTAGTCTTGTCACAACGAAAATATGTGCTCGATCTTCTCATGGAGACCGGCATGTTAGGGTGCAAGCCTACTACCACTCCCATGGATACTTCACAAAAGCTTTGATTAGATGATGGTGCTCTCCTTACTGACCCGAGATGTATCGACGACTTGTAGGCCGAATTACTTACCTGACTATTACTCGCCCAGATCTCTCATTTGTGGTGGGAGTTGTTAGCCAATTCATGCAAGCTCTCTATACTTCTCATCTCACGGCTGCCTACCGCATACTTTGGTATTTAAAATCAGCCCAAGGTCTTGGCTTCCACTTTCAGTTGCATGGTCATCTTCATCTTTCTGACTATTCTGATGCTGATTGTGCAATTAGTACTTTTGATCACCGCTCTACATCTAGCTTTTGTACCTTCCTAGGTGGCAATCTTATAACCTGAAAGAGCAAAAAACAACCAGTTGTTGCCCGGTCCTCGGCTGAAGCAGAATATCGTGCTATGGCTCACGCGACGTGTGAACTCGTGTGACTTCGTAATCTTCTTGAAGAACTTGGCTATCCTTCTTCGGATCTTATTCCTTTTCACTGTGACAATCAAGCGGCCATCCATATTGCTCGTAACCCAGTTTTCCACGAGCGAACCAAGCATATTGAGGTCGACTGTCACTTTATTCGGAAGAAAGTTGCTCCTAAGGAAATTGTCACTCCTTTTGTTCGATCTGGGGATCAACTTGTTGATGTTCTTACAAAGTCCTTGAGTCGAGATGCTCTTCATCGTGTTCGTGACAAGTTGGGCATAATCAACATCTATGGTCCAACTTGAGGGGGAGTATAGAGAATACTAATATATTGTATTGTGTATTGTGTGTGGTTAGTGGGCCCTTTTAGTGTAAGTGCATGTGCACACTTTCCTATTCTCCTGCGGTGTACTATATGCTTTATCATAATAAAATATTATGTGTTAGGGCAAGCAAGCCCAACACATCATCTCTCCTAAACTCTCCTCCTCCTTTTTCTCTCTCAATATTCTCATCTCTTCTTCACATTATCCTCATCAAATCATTCTCTACTTTTCGATGCTCTTATTTTCTGTAATTCATGTTAAATTAGTATCAAATTGTTACAAATTCATGATGAAAAATCATGGATTGGGAGCTTCAATTTCGAGATTTGGAGGAGATGGGCCAAGTTGTGAAAATTTGAAAAAAAAAATCAAAATTTCCCAATTTCTCACAAATCGTTTGCAATCTTTGTGTTCAAACATTACATCAAACATGTCTGTAACCTAATCTAGTGATTCTTCTTTTGCTTTTGAATGTATTGTTTGTGTTTCCACACATTTTCTTACATTTATAAATTATATGAATATACTTGCATCAATTCAGTTATATAACGAATAGATTAGGACCCCATACAAAGAAAACCTATCATGTGTACTTGTTTTTTGTAATGTTTTGATTTATAAGTGTGTATTGATGTCTTTTTTAACAATCACTGAAGTTTCATTGAAATATTCAACCAATTTCCCAATGTTTCCCCATGTTTCCAACAACAACGATACATTACACGACACAACCGATATATCCCATGTGATAACCGATACGTATCTGTATCCCAAGAATGCAATACGTAACACGATACCGATATTTCGAACACTGGATGTAGCACCATGGGTACTGAAAATAGTCGACGAATCTACCTCACTTCTACTATCAGACATCCCAATTATTACACAGCCTGTTCAAGACCAAATATGACATAGATGTTGATTTCCCAGGGCCCACTTGCAAGGATTTCATGAATATCCATTCATTAATAGACTGCCACAGGACTCAACATGATCTTGGCTTGATCATGCTTTGGACTACAACTCGGATGCCCATAGAAGGAAACTGGGTACGTTGTCCTGCACTTAAGAGGAACAGCAGATCTGGCAATAACAGCATGGAGATCATCCACAAGCATCAATCTAAAAAATTATTCCAATCTGAGCAATCTGAAGAGGAAATCTTTAACATAAAATGATATCAATATGTAGCCAGTGCGGCAGCAACTAGAAGCGGCCATTGTCAATTTGGCAGAGAATGGACATGTTTGAAAGTGGCAACATGCACAAACTCAATGGCAGTACAAAACGCTCAGTTCTGAAATCAGCACACAAGCCGAGACGATACTGATACAACACAGTTCTGAAACCACCAGCACAAATGCAAAGATCTGGAAGCAACATACACAAACTGAATCTAGAAGCAACAATGTTCACAAATGAGCAGATCTTGATCGTCTTTTCATCGTGATGCAAAAAAAATGGTGCTGCAATAGGGATGCGGATGCAAAGGACTGCCTACAACAGGTTATGTCAGCAAAATCTCTGACCAAATGAAAGATCCATTCTTCTAGCAGGTCTGAAAAAATAGATTCATGGCTTAGCAGCAACAAGATTTTCATCAAGCACATAGATTCTCAGTGTTTTGACCATATTCAGTCAATGCGGAAAAAAAACTGCAATTTGTCTGTGATGTGTTTGATGAGGTGCCTTAGAGCCTGAAGCTCTGATGTCATGTTGCTGAGTATATGGGAAAAATATGAACACAGAAAAAGAAGAGGCATGAGATGTGAGATGAGGAAGAAAGAGGCGTTGGAGGAAAGAAAAAAAAAAAGGCCTTCCGTTTCCACACTTAATCAATTCTATTAGAGACTTAGACCTAGTAACCCAAAGACAAAAATACGCTTAGAATTCAAAAGGATAAAAACATATAAGGGTGAAAAGGTAAATGGGCGAGATGTCCCAATTCTAACAACACTACGTAGTACAGATGCATCCATGCATGTGTGCGCTTACATATATTTGCACATATGTACATATGTACATATGTACATACATTCATAGTTTCATATACAAGCTACACTATCAATTTGTGTATAATGCTATATAGCATTTACCTAGTGTATGTACTGGAGCAACCTACATTATCCTACCTGTAGCATACAACACATTGAAGTAGCAGACAGTGTACCTGTTCCCGTACCACACACCAGACCAATCCACAATTCAGGTAACCTTGCTCCAAATGCCATTTAGATACTCCTATACACAACCATCTAGCCCTATTCGTACAAGCCCCTCATTTAGTTATAGGTTTGTGTATAAGTACTAAAAACTCGTTCCATAAATAAAACCTTGTTCTATTGGTTTATGGTTCTCAAAAGAGTATCTTACCAGCATATATGGCCATTTGACTGATCTTTTTTTGCCCCATAGGTAAATCAAATGCCGGATGGTCATCTGATTGGGTCTGTAGGTCCTTCAACTACTGGGCTGGTCTAGATCAAGCATTTGGTCCTTGATCTGCTCCAGATCCTCAATCAGGTCTATCTGGACCTTGATGTTGTCCAAGCCTGCAATAAGGATTGTTGGGTGGTCTATATATTTAATTTGGATTATTGGATTGCTGATTGTAGTTGGATGAGCCTGATCTGTGCCCGATCTACTATCTGATGGTCTGACCTTCAATCAACCATAAGGAACCACTTCTAGTCTCCCACTGGATAATCAGATGTTCCTGCATCAAAGGCTACGAGAACATTTGGTGGGAGATTATTCCTGTAATTACTATTGTATATCACTAATGTGGAGCAAACTAGCTTTTGGGCATGAATACGACAAACATGTGGCATTGAAATGATAAGGTGTCCTCTCAGGAAACTCTTACGAGGTGCTAGTGGAATTGGAGGGCATGGGAGGTGGTGGAAAGGTCCATTTAGAGGTAAATGTCCTTCACATCGTTATCTACAAACTTTGAAAAGATCAAAACACCTAGATGAAAATGTAAAACTGCTTTAATTGTCTCCAAATAAGTGATTCTCTCTCAATTTTAGTTCTGTGGACACCCTTATGTCTAACTTGGTCAGTTACGATTATAAGGTTGATGTACCACTCCATGAGCTTTAACCTGTTTAGAAAGAAATTATTATTTCTTCATATATTACCCTTTCCATTATTTGTAAACCATGATTAGTATAATGTGATGTGAAACAGACCTCCGGAAAATTGTAAGAAATAAGTACCTCGATAGTTTAGATAAATCGACATCTCATATTTCATGTGCACAGATGACTTGAATCTTTTACAAGTAACAAAAACGATATAGCAAATCTAGCTTGAAAGTTTGTTGAAAATAGTATCCTGTTGAGAGAAATTCCTTGTTGGAAATTTCACCAAGAAAAAGAAAACTTTCAATGTCTTTCTCGATTAGAGAAGTCAACAAAAAGATGAAAAACTCACATATATTTTTTTTCTGTTGAATTTCATGGTAAAGAGAAAACAAGTAATTAGAAACTTCTAGGTGGTAAGACTCACAAACAAGGAAGAATAACTCAATGTTTATTTTTTGTTGGTTGGTCCTTGTGAGACCATCTTCGTCATCGTTGTCATCATCATCATCATCATCTTAGCGCCTTATCCCTATTAATTTGGGTTGGCTACATAAATCTTGTTCCCTCATTCCACTCTATTAAGGACCATATCCTTAGTTAAACCATAGGTCGTTAAGTCATCTCATACTACCTCCATTTTTTTTTGCCCTCATTTCTTAAATTCAACCATGAATTAAACTAGATATAGGCCTATTTTTGGGATCAAAACGCAATATGAAATTCAATGAATTGAAGTGGAATGAACCATTTTGGAATAAATTAGAAAGCTAACACTTCTTTTCACGTTCTTTTTCCTTTTTGTTTACTTCAATATAATGGCACTAACCTATCAACTCATGTTTGATTTGTGTTCAATTAGGGTTTATCTGGTCTTATAAAAGAATGATCTGTTACACCATTGAATACGTGTTAAAAACATTAGAAAAAGATAGAATCTAGTGCTTGAGATTTTTTCGTATTTTCCTGATTAAAAAAAAAAAAGCCAAAAAAAGATCTGCAGGGCCTATGTCGTCTGATGCAGTTCGGTACGTGCCATATCAGATTGTTTTGCACCTGGCCGATGTCTCCCGATATCGATATTCGAAAATCAAAACCTTGCCACAGGTCTGTGTTAGGTGGATAGAAAGTTAATTGGAGAGTTTTTATAATAATATGTTAAGTCAGCCTTCATAATTCACAATGCAGACAACTCCTGTGATTGACATTTTTCTTTGGTACCTTGAACTTTCACCTTATGTGTGTTGTCATGTATTTTGCTTGGGGGTACAGCCTTACAAGTTTTGAACCTTGATTGGTTGAAGTGGTTGTGTAGTGATTGCATCAGCAATGTGTTGGTACTTTCTCAGTAATAATGATTTATGATTTCTCCAATCAGATTCACTATATATTGATAAGAAAGTTAGATGCTCCACGTCTTCTAATTATTTCTCCACATAAATATGCATCAATGGCATTGCCTCACCTACCTTGCGACAACAGTTCGCTTATCTTTTGATGTTCTTGTGCCTTCAGATATCTTTGAAGGAAATTATTAATGTAATTTTGTTACAAGATTGATCCCCTTATTTTATTGTCATTTTTACGATGTGTGTGTGTTTTTTTTTTCCCATCCCATCTTGAACCACTTTATCAGATCCATACTATTCTTTGAAATCTTGCAAAGTTGTGTTCCAGAGAGCTGATTCGGTTAGTGTTTTCTCTGCTTGGCATCACCTTCTTGTTGCCAAATGTTGGCATTTAGCAGGTTATGTACAAAAGCTTTGAGGACATTGATAAAGAGAAACAATGGTGGAGAATACCTATTGTCTCGGAGTTTCTTATGAAGAACAGTTTTGCGTCTGCCTTGAAAAAGGTTCTTGGTTCTGATAGTGTACAAGCCAGTGAGTTTGTGCAGTTTGTATTTGGGCAGTTAAGGTCATTGAATTATGCATACCTTCAAAGCGATCGGTTCTTCAATGGTGATAGCCATGACATGGAAGGCTCTGGAAAATCTGTAAATCCCATTGGTGATTTGTCAAATCAGTCTTCACTGCAGGAGAGTAGATCTGAAGATTCTGTAGATAAATTGAGCTTTGAGAAAGATAATAATCCACTGAAGTTTGATGTTGATACTGATGTTAGAGATAATGGGAGTAACTCTTTATTGAAGATGAAAGGTGACGATTCTATGGAGTCAGATGCATATTTTTGGAAAAACTTCGCTGATGTTATCAATCAAGCTGTTGTCCAGAAGCTGGGTTTTCCTGTTCCAGAGAAAATTAAGTGGGATGGATTCGAGTTATTAAAGAACATTAGTTCGGTGTCCAGGATGATTGCGGAGGCACAGTATGTTGAATCAGGACTAGCAAGTCCAAAAGTTAAGGACAATGATGATGCCACAAGTGACTTGCAATCTACTGTGAACAGGCTTCACTCTTCATTACCAGATATTAAGACGGCATCGTTGGATTTGTTAAGGCAGACAGATGCTATTTTTGGAGCACTGATGGTCCTGACTGCAACATTTTCTCAACAAAAAAAGGAAGCATATTCAATGGAAAAGAATGGGAGTAAAAGAGATGCTTCTATCATGGTGGATGTGAGTACAGGGTATTCAACTAATGAAAATGTGGATACATCTCTTGAGAGATCAGCGCTAGATCAGAAAAAAGCAGAGGAGATGAAGGAATTGTTCATAACTGCAGAGAGTGCCATGGAGGCATGGGCTATGCTTGCCACTTCATTGGGCCGTCCAAGTTTCATTAAATCTGAATTTGAGAAGATATGTTTTCTAGATAATCCGTCCACTGATACACAGGCAAGTTCTTGTCTCAGTTATCTGCTAGTGGAGCTTAATACACGTTTTCACTTGGCAGAACATGTTTTTTCCTATTCTTCTTTTTTCCCCCAGAATTGATGACACTTGAAAATGGAAAGATCTGAGGTTGAACCATGCTTTTCAAGATATAGAATCTTTTTCCATTGGTTATGTTTCGTATTGTGTGAATTGCTAAATTCAATGAGCTGCAGGTGGCCATCTGGCGTGATTCTCTTCGGAAAAGATTAGTTGTTGCTTTCAGGGGAACTGAACAAGTATGTTGGTTTTGCTGATTAGTATAAAATTGTGTTGGCTTTTAGTGGTAAATGGCTGTGATTTGGATCTGTCTAAAAGAAGGATTTCTAGTTATCAGGCTCTATCTGGCATTTTCTTGTGCTAAATCTGTTGATTTTATTGGCCAGTCAAGATGGAAGGATTTGCGAACAGATTTGATGCTAGCTCCAGCTGGGTAATGGTCTATATACTTCTCAGAGAAATGACCTGCCAAGGGGTCTTTTTACTTCTTTTTTCTTTTTCAATTTCTCTTCATTGTGGTTCATTATTTTAAAAGCTCCTTAACAACCCAGGCACAATGTTTATTTCTCAATTGTCTGTTAGTGTTTTTTTTTTTTTTTTTTTCTTTCCCCCTCCTTTTTCCTTTACTGCAGAAGAATCTGGATGGAGTTGAAAGATAATCAATGATTTATTATTATTATTATTTTTATTTTTACATCATATTGGTGGAGACTAGTGTTGCATCTGTCATGTCTAATACATTTCTATGAATGTTCTTTTCTCCTTTTTCTTGGTGTTGATATTCTCCAGCCGTAAGTGTAATATTCTTAAACTGCACAATGTCCTTTATTGAATCAAGAGAGACCTTGTACCTTTTTTTTTATAAAAATTTCATGAAAAGAGGATTAAGCAGGAATTCCTGTGTATGTAATAAAAAGGAGGATATGTAGGGGTGCAACTTGGTTTGTGCTCAACCCAAACCAGACTGGCCCAACCCGAACATTAGGTTGGCTCTAGTCGGGTTGGGTTTAGATGAGGTTAGGATCAGACTGAAAATCCTCAACCCTAACTCAGGTTGCTTTGGGCTCCCAACCAACCTAAGCTTGACCTTATATCACTACTATACAGTGTGAGTAGCCAAGGGCATACTTCCCACATAGGTAGTGTTTTTTAAGCATCTTAATCTTTTTGTTATTAAAGGACATGGGGAGAATCTTAAACCTAATATATGTTGATAATTTAAAGGTGATGCTGGCCATCTGTTTAACATGTGGTCAAGATACCATCGCTAATCCAACCCAGCCGAGATCCTATTGCTAACCCAGCGGCTAGGGTTTAGCATTCAATGCCTCAGGTTTAGTAGATTGGTTTGTGTATTGGGTTTAGGCTTACTCCTATTGATGTTGGGTTGGGCTTGGGTTGAGGAGCAACCCAAGCCCAACCTGCCTGATGCAGGACATGAAATTTAAATATGATATGCAAGATTTCAGGCTTAGATCACACTAATTCAAAAACAATAACATAAAAATTCTACGTCCCACTCAAAAGTTCAAACATTCAAGCTAGGGGAATTAGTGCGGGTCTAGGCTTACACATGCTAGGACTGGATCAGTAAAATTATGGATCAAACGATGCTCTCAAAGGGAAATAGAAATCATCCACACATGCACAGTAACCAGTCCCTGATCCAAGGGGTTCACGAATTTCAATTCAAGGAACCTTAGGGTGAGAAAAAGGGCAAATAAATTAAGGATAATGCAATCTAGGGTTAGGGTTTATGAAAAACTGGTATGAGAGGGTAAAATAAGAAGAAAACCTGAACCGGAAGACAGTTCCTGCGTGCGGACAGCTATAATGGCTCGGACGCGCGTGCGTGTGATCATGGCTGCACGTATGTGGGGCCCACTATTCAGAAAAAAGGCCAGCTTGGCCCTGGTCGGCCAGAGGTAGACTCCAAAACTCCCAAATCTTAGCTCGATCTGATGCATGGTTTGTGCGTGGTACTCGGCCGAAGTCTCAACCATCCTGCAGGGTCAAATTCTGAAAATCTGTTGAAGAGAAGGAATTTGATGCAATAAGGGACAGATTTGTAGCGCAGATGATTATGAGAGATGAGAAGGGTGGATGGTATAAGATGGGGGTGGATTGGGATAGATGTGGCTTCGCACCACAGTAGTTAACCCTTCAATGAAGGGAGGGTTTCACATCCAATTAGGCTTCATAACTCAGAGACTAGGAAAACGCAGAATTTTTATTAATCTTTTATGAATCAAAAGAACTATAAGGGGTGCCTATTTATAGGGAAAACCCTGTACCCCTAAACTCGCGCCATGTGCGCAACCTATTACTTGGTGATGAAGTAAACTAAAATAAAAACCAAACAAAGAAATCTAAAGGTTCATGATGTTCTAAATAATAACAATAAGCAAAACCTAAAATATAAAATCAATTTGACTAGTGAGTTACGATCATGGGATCCCATGATGAGATTTTCTTGACTATCAGGCCCACTCTTTTGAATCAAAACTTCGTCTTCTAACTAGGAGGCCCTCCCTGGATGTCGTCATCGAGCCAGATCGACAGTGGGGCCCTCCTTTGTACGTATGTGCGTAGGGGGCCGGTGTGCATGCGGAAGTGTGCGAGATGTCCCCATCACTGCCCAAGTTGTAGAATGTCTTGAAATAGTTCAGTGGATGAAAAGGATCTACAATTGATGCATAAGATGAAATTGTGAATTCAGAGAAGATAGAAACTAGATTGATCCTGAAGACTTGCAATTGTGCAAACAATGTGTTGACCTTCTCTGTACAAAGTGTTTGGTTGGTTGTTGAATGGGCTAGGGTTGATAGTGTTTGTTGGGTGCCTAGTTGAGGCTTTTCATGGTAGCTGGGGGGTATTCACCTTCTTTGTGTGAGATAGATGATTTCTCATCATCCTTTTCGTATCCTCTTTTTTACTTTGTTTGTAATAAATTTCCAGTTACCCATAGAATTTTTTTTTTTTGTTAAGCTTCTCTTAACATGGCATTGTTTGAAACATAGATTGTGTTATGAAGGGCCCTATTACTCTCATGATTAAGTTAAGCTCAATGAGTCCAAGGCCTCCTCTCACTCAATTACAATTAGCAAAGACGTGCTAGCATTTTTGTTGATAACAGGACTTTATTAAAAGGAAAGCAGGAATGGACTACTACAGGTCAATGACAAGCTATGAATGAAAACTGGAGGCCTGACAGCCCAAAAGACAATGAAGGAAAGAACACATGCTACATTGGCAGTATCAAATCACCAACAGCCTTCACACGACAGTTCACCCCCCTGGTTGGCATGCAATTCTGCATCTGCGTTTGCTTCTTTATGAATGTGGGAGGCAGCAAACCTAAAGTTACTACAAAGATCAAGAACTTTATCCATAAAATCTTCCAACGCCACAGAAACCATTCTCAACGTCATGAAAACCCTGTCCTAACAATTTGGGATCAGCTTTACAGATCTCTTTTCTGCAAAACAAATCCCAAGGTTGTAGCTTTGGTTAGCAAAAAGCATTGACATCTATCTCACAAACTATATCAAAGTCCTTTTAAAGTATTTCTCTCATTTAAACTTGTAGGCCTTTCAACCCTGTTCAAAGTTCCCTTCCTTATGTGGGCTGTCTCGTGTTTTCTTTCTCACATGGTTGTTGTCAATTGGCTCTCCATCTTTTTGTCTCCCACTGGGACTACTCCCAGATTTATTCAAGCGGCATCATTATTAATTCTTCCCATCGTATTCTTCAAGCACATCCATCTCAACATCCTCATCTTAATGTTCATTTCTGTTGTTGTTGCCTCTTAATTGCCAAGGTCTGCCCTTATATAGCATAGCCAGTCTAATAAATGTTCCAAGTAGAAATTACCTTTTAAGTTCCATTGGCATGCAATGATCACATGACACTTTAAGAGGCACATCTCCACTTCATCCACCTAGCTCTAATTCGAATGCAAACATCCTCGATCTCTCCGTCAATGTGGGTGATAAAGCCAAGATAGCAAAATGAATCACTTGGTCATCAGTTTTTAACTTGACCTCACATCGATGCCAGTTGGTTTTTGTTTTAAACCTCTAGATTCAAAAGTCTTCCTCCAAACCTCCGATTTAGTGTTAACGCCCCTCCAGTCTTATTGATTGACACTAGATTGTTGCTAAACAACATACAACAAAGAATTGTTGGTGAATTTTGGAAAGAAATAGAGGTGTAATCTTTCTTTAAAAAAAAAAAAAGATTTTAGATTTAAGTGAAAGATCCTTGTTTAGATATTATCAAATTCTAAAAAATGATAAATTAATAAATATGATATTTACCTTAGATTTGTACCATATAATCGATGTGGGAAGTCTGGTGCCAATCCCCTTAAGTAGGTCTCTCCCCGATCTATCCTAGAAAACAAAATGGAAACAACCGAACAACCAAGCAGTAGGGCTACAGAGCAGTCCGCAGACATCACCCTCTCTCTCTCTCTCTCTCTCTCTCTCAATGGGCGTCCCTGAGGATGTCTGGAGCTATGTGCGTGCGTGCTGGGATAGGATCTATTTATAAGGAGCAGCTGATGTTTAAGAGGGAAAAACCCGTATGGTTACTCCTCACCCCTATAAATTTTAGTATTGTCCACTACACAAAGCCTGAAACCTGCCTTATTCATACACCCAAATTGAGCAAATCCTTCCACTTATCATGGCCACAACCTCGACCAATTCCCATGCCAATCAAGAGATGGATCATCATATCTTGACCATTGAATCTTTCATCAACTGCGATAATAAAGTTTAACGGCTAAAATCAAAAGATCGATGGTTAAAATTGACCGATTAAACATCTTAAACATTCAAAACACACTAAACAGTTTATAAACCACTTAATGGACGGTCCAAACATCAAGATCAATTTACTATATGTATCGGAATAACCAAGTCGATCCCTTGTTGGAGTGTGTGGTCTTCTTATATTGCATCCTATGCTTGTGCCAAACCACAACTATATGTCAACCACCAATGTAGCCTCCAAGGAGGACTCAGAGCCCAAAACATTAGGACCATGAAGTCCCAACAAAACCTCATTTCAAAGGACTAGTCAAAGCTAGTATATGATCAAGTCTATCTGGTCTAGGCATGATTGGCCTTCCGAACTAGAGTCTTGATGCGATCCTCCAATGCAAATGCTCAACAAGGCCTAAACACAATAAACCTACATTTTGTGAACATTCACTCCCATGTGGGGTACGGCCGAGGCACAATTAACACGGTGGTGGAGACCCTCCACCTCAACTTGTTGTTGGTTCCCACACATAGGATGTCCAATTAATCCATTCATGGATTGCCCCTTTCGCTTCTATAGTCCTGGAATTTAGGGTATTAAGATCCATAAAACACTCCCTTGGCTAGTGGTCGTTATCTTTAACTTATATTCTCCTAGGACATCGGAGGAAACCCTCATTGTTAACTATAAAAGTCCACACGTTTCATTAGTTCCACACACAATTAGTTGAGTCAAAAGTATTTGATTGAACTTTCTTGGATTAGATGTTGTTCAGAATGGCATTTGGAGACAAATGTAGGGCCTGGATACGCTCATGTGTCCTTAGCTAGGTTCTTAGTCCCTGTGAATGGTTCGCCCTTTGGATTCTTTAGGGCTTCCCGAGGTTTCTGCCAGGGTGATTTGTTGCCCCCTCTTATTTTTGTTATTGTTCTGAAGCTCTTAGTTGTTTGCTCTCTAGGGGCTAGGAAGTGGGTCTTTTAAGGGGTTTTCAGGTCGAGAATTTTTCATATTGCATATGTCATTTATAGTTTACCATGTTGTTCTGTGAAGTTGATGATTCTATGGTGGGCGTGTTGAGCATGGCTATTTGCTGGTTTAAGGTGGTTTTAGGCCTAACGGTGAATTTATCCAAGATGATATATATATATATATATATATATCCAGGTTAAATTTATCTCCGGAGGTCATATCCTGCTTGGTTGAGTCTAGTGTTTTAAGTATCAACAATATCGGTTGATATATCCTACGATATATCTTTTATCCCACCTGTGCGATACGAAACACACAAGCAGTGAGATATATCCCACATGTTTGATCCGGTGAGCATTTTCAGTTTTCAAATTTTATTTTTTTTAAAAAAAATTCTGTAAATCATGTTAAATCAGTGTCAGAATATTATAAATCCTTGACTTTTCATGTTTTGCATGAAAAATCATGGATTAAGGGCATCGATTTTGAGATTTGGAGATGGGCGTTGTTGCAAAAAATTGAAAAAAAATCAAAATTTCTCAATTTCTTGCAAATCGGTTGCAATCTTTGTGTCCAAACATAAAATCAAACATGTATGTAACCTGATTTAGTGATTTTTCTTTTGCTTTTGAATGTATTGCTTGCATTTCCACACGTCTTCTTACACTTATAAATTATATGAATAGACTTTGAATATACTTGCATCAATTCAGTTAGACAATGCATAGATTAGGACCCCATACAAAGAAAATTTATTATGTGCACTTTTTTTTTTTGGTAATGTTTTGATTTGTGTGTATTGATGTCTTTTTTAATAATCATTGAAGTTTCATATAATTTCCTAATGTTTCCCAGTGTTTCCAACAATATCGATACATTACGCGATACAACTGATATTTCCCATGCGATAAGCGATACATATCCGTATCCCAGGGGTGCAATACATAATGCGATACTGATATTTCAAACACTAGTTGAGTCTTTTGGTTGTAATGTGGGATCCTTCCCTACTACTTATCTTGGCCTTCACCTTTATGTTAGAAAACCTCTTCATTTGTGGGATAAAGTCATTGAATCGATGGAGAGGAACTTGTCCCATTCGAATTACCCTTATCAAGGCTTCTCTGTCCAATTTGCTCATTTATTGTCTTTGTTTCATTGCCCAAAGCCAGTCTTCCGAATTGATAAGCTCCATAGAGGGTTCCTCTAGCAAGGGGGTTCTTCCTCTAGGAAATTCGTACTTCTAAATTGAAAGGAGGTTTTCTCCCTGTTTTTGGAAAGTGGAGTGGGGATCAAGCAACTGAATTTGGTCAATGAGGCTTTATTGGGTTAATGGGCTTGGAGGTTTGGTCGGGAGAAGGACGGTCTCTGGATATTGGTTATTTATGCTGGGTTAACCCTAGACTAAATATTCTTCTCTCTACCAATCTTCCTTTTTATGGAAAGGGGTTGCTAAAATTGCCTCTAAAGTTTTTCAAGAAGCGAGCCTTGCTTTGGGGTGACAGCTTGAGGATTAGCTTCTAGTTAGATACCTAGTGCGGTAACCCTTCCCTCTCTTTAGCTTTTCTTTCTTTGGCTACTGTTTGTCCAAATTTGGACATTTCGGCGGCAAACTATTTCTAGGGTGAGGGTGAGGGTGGAGTTTAGCTTCCTCCGTTTAGAAGGAACCTGAAATCTAGGATCGTATGGCTCTCTTGTCTCGGTTGCATTGTTAAGAGTATCCTCGATATTATCCATATCTCTAGCTCAAAGATATCGATAACACTGGTAGCGATTTCGATAACACTAATCTAAAAAATTCCAAGTATTGGCGATGTATCACTATGTATCACCAATATTTTCGACTATGTAAATTCCAGGTGTCGCTTGTATTGCCAATGTATCAATATTACAAATATTTTTTACTATGTAAATTCTAGGTGTCACTTGTATCGCCAGTGTATCGACGATATTTTAATAATATCGCCAATATATTGACATAACAAAAAAATTGTTTATTAAAAAGAAATTCATTTCAAATTTTTTACGGGTGCATGGTTGTATGCAGTGTTCAAATTGTCGATGATAATATCAATCATATCACGATATTATCGTTATTGTAATATAGGCGATATCGTGACTATAGTCTTCCTTTTCCTTTACAGTTGTCGACGATTTCTCGACGAAATATCATGTGTTGTTGATATTTTGAAATATCGATGGATGTTTGGATGGAAGGTTGGATAGATAGGTGGGATGGATTGATTGGTTTTGTATAACATCACATGCTTTTAGGCTCCCATAACTTGGAAATTTATTATGTAGGCATTCTTTTTATACATTTTTTATTTCTAAATATGCAAATATATGTATTTTAGCATGTCTTGAAGTTTCACTAAAAAATTTCACTGTTTTCCCCATGTTTCCCCATATTTGCAGTTATCAGCGATATTGATATTGTTTCCATACCCTGGCCAACAAAACTCACAGCAATACCAGTGTTTTAAATAGCGTGTAGCGTCTAGCATGGCGTTTGGCCCTTTATAGCGCGTAGCGTAAGCTACACAATCCTTAATATTTTTAATTAAAATAAAACATATGATAAGATTTATGAAATGCATAATTTCTATGAGTTCTTGACTATGAATCTGGATCATCAACCGCTTATTTCCATGCAAAATCCCTCTCTCTTTGCCTTTAGACATCTCTAAGTATGACTTCTTTTTTATTTATTGAAACATCACAAATTCATGATATAGACCACAATTTGGATGGTCCGAATTGATCTAAGTGCTCTATCTATGATATGGACCACAATTTAGATGGTCTGGATTAGTTTAATGTAGTGTCATGTGTCATAGGTATAAGTCATTACCATTTTAAAATAGGTGTTTAACTAACATAGAAAAAACACTTGAAATAAATGAGATTTCAGGTAGCTAATGCTATGCACGCTACACACTACGTTACACTACAAGCAGCATATGCTACATCACCAGTAGCTTACGCTACCAGGGAATTACGCTACATGTGGACGCTACGTGGCGTTTTCCCTACGCTACGCTACAACGCTAGTGAAAACACTAAGCGATACCTATACTTCAAACACTGCTTGGTTGTAGGGTTTCATTCCTTCCCCGGATTCAGAAGATTCTCTAATTTGTAATTTAGTGCTCGAGTTCCTTCTCAGTTCAGTCCTTCTACCGTTCGCTTACGTCTCTGACTCCTTGAGCAAGTTGTTGTCACATGGGAGCTGTTTGGTCTTATGGAGCCTCTCCAAAATTGCATCCTTCGAGTGGTTAGTTGGAAAGAACCGGGTGCTTATGATCAATAACTTGAGGAAAAGAGCCATGTCCCTTACAAATGTTTGTTTGTTATGACTCTGCGATGCTAAGTCTATGGATCACATGTTTCACCATTGCTCCTTCACTTCTGAGATTTGGTGGCATGCTCTGAGATTTGAGCAAGTTGTTGTCACATGTTTCTACCGTTCCCTTACCTCTCTGACTCCTTAAGCAAGTTGTTGTCACATGGGAGCTGTTTGGTCTTATGGAGCTTCTCCAAAATTGCATCCTTCGAGTGGTTAGTTGGAAAGAACCGGGTGCTTATGATCGATAACTTGAGGAAAAGAGCCATGTCCCTTACAAATGTTTGTTTGTTTTGCCTCTGCGATGCTAAGTCTATGAATCACATGTTTCCCCATTGCTCCTTCACTTCTGAGATTTGGTGGCATGCTTTAGCCTTGGCTGGAGTTTCATGGGTTATGCCTCCCTCTATAGATGACCTCTTTCGTTCATGGCATGCAGATGCAGGAGGGGTCATTGGGTGGTTGTCTGGTCAGACGAATAACCGTTGCTTTGGAATCTTCAGGTTTCCTTAGCGGGGGCTTTTAGTAGGTTTCTTTTTTATTTTAGAAATTGGGCGCCTTGACCTTTGTTGGGTTCCTATGTGGGTTCTCTAGGTTTGGGCTTGGCGTATTTTTAGTTTTTTAGTTTTTGTCTTTTTTGTTCTATAGGTTTCTTTCTGTTTGCTTTTATTTTTCGGTGCTGCCTAATAAATTGGTTCATCTTTCGAAGAAAAAAAAGTGTCATTCCATAAATGAAATATTAGAGGTCAAACATAAAACACTGGCTTACCGGGGCACACAATACTAACAAGGACCTCATCTTAGATACTAGCAATTATTGGTCCAATGCAATAGCATTTTTGAGCCCCTCTCACTACCTCAAAGTTTGTATAGTTATTCCCCTCATTCTCCTTTTAGGCCCTTCAACCTTGGTAAAAGTTCCTCGTGTCAGAGTTGTCTTCAATTTTTGTAGTATGTGACCTAATAATCTCAATAAGCTCCCAATCGTATTCTCTTTGGGACTACTCTTTTGTTGCTTCAAATGACCCAATTCTTTATGCTAACCTTCGTTGTCTTCTCATTAATGCAGGGGCATTTTCACACCGGGCTTGAGTGGGGTAGCCCGTGGGATGCGGGGACACATTCGGGGTGGGTGACCCATGTGATTTGGGGCCCATGGGGGAGGTCTCGTGTTCGAGACTCCTCACCGGGGATGATTAATGTGCATTTCATACTGGGCTCGAGCTGGGTAGCCTGTGGGATGCAGGAACACTCGAGGTGGGTGACCCATGTGATTTGGGGCCCACGAGGGGGTTCAGCCGAGGTCTTAATCCATGAGATGTGGGGCTTGGGCTATGAGATAAAGGGATTAAGTCGCCATATTCTAACAGTTCAAGCTTTTAGAGCAAGTGGTTAATTGTCCTGCATCAAATTTAGTATCAGAGCCTAGGGTTTTCATAGAGGAATGCATTGCATATTTAGGTTTATTTATGTCTATTTTGCATCAAATCTCCTCATATAAGGCTGTTTAGGACCCATTATTCACGAAATGGGTTGTTGAATTTTCTGTTGTTAGAAAATTCCCAAATTTCATGGCTGAATTTTCTGTTAACAAATTAATTAGGCAGTTATATTGCTGGAAATTTAGTAGCGTTGTGTAGTTTCCCTCATACAGAGTCGTATAGGATCATTTAGTCCCATTTAGATGCATATAGTTGTATTAGAGTCTTTGAGTTGAGTGAGTGGTTGTATGCCCATACGTACTGGTCATGGTTTTGGTTTGCACCCTATGCTAAACATTGAGCAAATGCAAGAGTCAATGAACAAGATAACCCGACAGTTTGAGTCTTTGGTTAGGTGCTTAGTGTTAGTAGGATAGACAACATACTTACCATAAATAAATTATACAGTTATTTAGGAAACAGATCTGTAAATATCTTTGCTGTAATTAGGGGATATAGATGCTGTAATTAGGAGATATTATGCTGTAATTAAGGGATATAGATGCTGCTGTAATTAGGAGATATATTGTAATAAGGGAAAATGATTTCTATATAAGAAAAGGACCACTCGATTGAGGGTCATTGAGCAATTCTGACATGGTATCAGAGCCACTCTCTGCAACCTTGTCTTTGGTCCAATTTTCGTGGTTCTAGGCTCTAGTTTTCTGGTTTCTTGGGTGTGGGTTTTGGTTTGCAGTTTTTTTTTTTTTTTTTTGGTGCATTTTGAGAGATTCTAGTTATGACTAACTACTCCAACTCAGAAGTCTTTCAAACTCGGTTTACAGGGAAGAATTATGCTGCCTGGGAGTTTCAGTTTCAACTTTTTGTCATGGGAAAGGAGTTGTGGGGTCATGTTGATGGGAGTGATCCAGTACCTACCGATCCTACGTCGTTGGTTCAATGGAAGGTGAAAGATGCTCGCGTGATGACTTGGATTCTTGGGTCCATTGATCCACTGCTTATACTCAATTTACGGCCGCACAAGACGGCTAAATCGATGTGGGAGTACTTGAAAAAGGTCTATCATCACGATCATTCCGCTCGGCGATTTCAGTTGGAAACTGATCTTGCTGCCTATTCCCAAGGTACACTCTCAGTTCAGGAATATTTCTGTGCTTTTCAGCATCTTTGGGCTGAGTTTTCCGACATTGTGTATGCCGACGTGTCGGCCGAGTCCCTCTCTGTTGTTCAAGCAGTCCATGAAGTTAGCAAAAGAGACCAGTTTTTAATGAAACTAAGGCCAAAATTCGAGTCTATTCGCTCCAACCTAATGCACAGGGATCCTTCACCATCTCTTGACGTGTGTTTTGGAGCACTTCTTCGAGAGGAACAACGTCTTCTTACTCAATCTTCGCTTCCGCAAGAGAATGCTGTCGCATACGTTGCTCAAGGCAAAGGGAGGGTTCGAGACATGCGTACAGTTCAGTGCTACAGTTGCAAAGATTATGGGCATATTGCTGCCCATTGTGCTAAAAAGTTCTGCAACTACTGTAAACAGAAGGGGCACATCATCAAAGAATGCCCAACACGCCCTCAAAACCAACCTGTGAATGCTTATCATGCTACTGCTACTGGCCACACTTCGGATGGGGTAACCAGCACTCAAAATCTTGCTCTAGTGTCATCTGCCACTGCTGCTACACCTGCCCTTACACCAGAAATGATGCAGCAAATGATTGTATCGGCATTTTTCTCTTTAGGGCTGCAAGGTAAGGGTACTATACGTACTATACCCTCTCAATCTTGGCTTGTTGACTCCGCTGCATCCAATCACATGACCAGTTCTCCTGATATACTTAGCAATGTTCGTAAGTACACTGGTTCTTCTAATATTCAAGTTGCTAATGGCCATCGTTTACCGATTACTAGGGTTGGTGATATCGCACCATCACTTACTAATATTTTTGTATCACCTGGGCTTTCTACGAGTCTTATCTCGGTTGGACAATTAGTGGATGATAATTACAATGTTCAGTTTTCTCGTGATGGTTGTCATGTGCAGGATCCGGTGTCGGGGAGGACAATAGCGAAGGGGCTTAAAGTTGGGAGACTGTTTCCATTATACTTTTCCATTCCTAGTATCATTTCTTTGGCTTGTACTACTGTCTCCAATAATTGTGAAGTATGGCACAAACGTTTAGGCCATCCAAATAATGTTGTTTTATCTCATTTGCTGAATTCTGGTTCGTTGTGAAAAAAGGATTCTTCTTTGCCTCATGCTTTGTCTTTTGATTGTTCTACGTGTAAAATTGGAAAAAGTAAGATTTTGCCCTTCCCTTCTTCCGGGAGTAGGGCAAAGAATTGCTTTGACCTTGTTCATAGTGATGTATGGGGCATTACTCCTGTCATTTCTCATGCTCATTATAAATATTTTGTGACATTCATAGATGACCATAGTCGGCATACTTGGGTATATTTTCTGCGCTATAAGTCTGAAGTCTTTGCTGTTTTCAAATCGTTTATAGCATATGTTGAGAATCAATTTACCACTAGCATTAAGACTTTACGATCTGATTCTGGTGGAGAATATATGTCTCATGAATTTCCTGAGTTTCTTCGTCACAAAGGAATTGTTTCTCACCGTTCATGTCCTTATACGCCTCAACAAAATGGCGTGGCTGAGCGCAAAAATCGACATTTGTTAGATGTTGCTAGGACCTTGTTACTTGCATCTTCTGTTCCTCCTAAATTTTGGGTTGAAGCTTTAGCTACAGCAGTATACTTGATTAATAGGTTGCCTTCTAAAGTGCTAAATTTTGACTCTCCATTCTATCGTCTGCATAAACAACACCCTAGCTTTCTTGACTTACACACTTTTGGCTGTGTCTGTTTTGTGCATATACCTCCGCATCAACGTCACAAACTCTTTGCGCAATCTGTGAAATGTGTCTTTATGGGATATAACTCATCTCAAAAAGGATTTGTGTGCTATGATGCTTCTTCCAATAAATTTCATATATCTCGTAATGTCGTTTTCTTTGAGCATCAATATTTCTTTCCTAGTTCTATTACATCATCTCCTGCAGTTTCTGTTCTTCCTCACTTTGATGATTTGATGTGCCCTTCTGAACGCTTCAAGCCTGGTTTTGTGTATGAACGCCGTCGACCAACTCTACCCCTTCCTGAGTCTGATCTGCCACCTGATCCCGTTTTGCACCCTCCTCGACGATCTGGCCGTACTTCTCATCAACCGGATAGGTATGATTTCCCTCATACCTCCTTCACGGCTACCTTATCAACTATGTCGATTCCTAATTCCTACTCACAAGCTGATAAACATGAGTGTTGGAGAAAGGCTATGCAGGAAGAACTTCAAGCTCTTCAAGAAATTCAGACTTGGGACATGGTCCCTTGTCCTTCTCATGTCAAGCTAATCGGGTGTAAGTGAGTTTTTTCTGTGAAACTTCGGCCTGATGGGTCTGTGGATTGTTATAAGGCTCGTTTGGTTGCCCTTGGTAACCGCCAGGAGTATGGGATTGACTATGAGGAGACCTTTGCTCCTGTCGCTAAAATGACAACCGTGTGTACTATTATTGCCATTGCAGCCTCTCAGGGATGGTCCCTTTGCCAGATGGATGTGAAGAACGCATTTCTTCACGGTGATTTACAGGAAGATGTTTACATGACACCTCCTCTTGGCCTCTGCTCGTCATCGACGTCGAATGTGTGTAAGCTGAAGCGCTCTTTGTATGGTTTGAAACAGGCTCTCCGGGCCTGGTTTGATAAGTTCCGAGCTACCTTCCTTCGCTTTTCTTTCATCCAAAGCCAGTATGATTCTTCGTTGTTTCTTCGTACTACTTCCGTTGGCATCGTTCTTCTTCTGGTTTATGTCGACGACATTGTCATCACTGGGACTGATTCTACCCTCATTGATCAACTCAAGCAACATCTTCATGATTCATTCCATATGAAGGATCTTGGTCCTCTCCGGTATTTCCTTGGTTTGGAAGTTCGGTCCGATTCATTTGGGGTTTTCGTGCATCAGCATAAATACACAGAGGACTTGATTTCTTTGTCTGGTTTGCAGGACTCCTCTTCTGTGGATACCCCTTTGGAAGTGATTGTCAAGTATCGACATGAGGGGGATCTCCTTTCTGATCCCATGGTGTTTCGACAGTTAGTTGGTAGTCTCAATTATCTCACTATTACACGGCCTGACATCTCCTTTGCTGTCCAGCAAGTCAGTCAATTTATGCAGTCTCCTCGCCACCTTCATCTTGCCGCGGTCTGCTGAATTATTCGATATCTCCGGGGTTCCTCTCACCGTGGCTTGTTCTTCTCTACTGGTACTCTTTGCCTTGTGGCTTTTAGTGATGCTGACTAGGCAGGATGTCCTGATACTCGCCGGTCTGTCACCGGGTGGTGTATGTTTCTTGGTGATTCACGTATCTCTTGGAAGAGTAAGAAATAGGATCGTGTTTCCAAATCTTCGACCGAGTCCGAGTACCGTGCCATGTCGGCAGCCTGCTCAGAGATTATGTGGCTCCGTGGTTTACTTGCTGAAATAGGTTTTCCTCAGTCTACTCCCACTCCTCTTCATGCTGATAATACGAGTGCTATTCAGATCGCTACCAATCCCGTCTATCACGAGTGTACCAAACATATCGAGGTGGACTGCCATTCTATTCGGGAAGCTGTTGATACTCGGGTTATCTCTCTTCCACATGTCTCAAGCGACCTTCAGATAGCGGACGTCTTCACCAAAACTATGACACGAATACGTCATCAGTTTCTTGTTGGCAAATTGATGCTTCTTGATCGACCAGCATCAATTTGAGGGGGGGTGTTAGTAGGATAGACAACATACTTACCATAAATAAATTGTACAGTTATTTAGGAAACAGATCTGTAAATATCTTTGCTGTAATTAGGGGATATAGATGCTGTAATTAGGAGATATTATGCTGTAATTAAGGGATATAGATGCTGCTGTAATTAGGAGATATATTGTAATAAGGGAAAATGGTTTTTATATAAGAAAAGGACCACTCGATTGAGGGTCATTGAGCAATTCTGACACTTAGAACAACGTATCAACCAACACTTTGAACAGTTTAATGTGCGTGTTACCCAACTAGAGACCTCCACTCGGGGTTTGCCCACCATTGGGAAAGATGCCCAATCTCAGGCACGTGGTCAGGAGGATAGACAAAGGAATGAGGATGGCCAAGGAATGGATCATGAGCACGCATCCGTGCACCCACACCGCGAGGGGTATCATGATCATTATGACCCAGATGCACAACTCCTCAAGGGAGTTAGAGGCCCCTACGTTTGATGGCCACTTGGACCCTAAAGCTTTTCTAGATTGGTTGGCAGATATGGACCACTATTTTGAGTGGTATGACATGTCAGATGCTTATCGAGTCCGATTTGCTAAAATAAAGCTCATGGGCCAAGCCAAGAGGTTTTGGGCTATTGTGGAGCGAAAGAAAGAAAGGTCAAGGGAACCCCCAATATTCCATTGGAGAGAAATGAAAGAAATTTTAAAGGAAAAATACCTCCCTTTCTCTTATCACTTGAGGTTGGTTGAAGAATGACAGTCTCTACGACAAGGTTCCATGAATTTGATTGAATACATTGAGAAGTTCGAAGAGTACTTGACCCAGTGTGAAGTTGATGAGGATCTCGTACTCACTCTTGCTCGATTTAAGACGGGCCTTCGTTCTGACATTAGGAGAGTTGCTCGCCAAAGACATAGACACTCTTGAACAAATGTATCAAGTAGTGTTGGAGGTCGAGCAATACCTCAAAGCATCTGTGGGAAGGCGGTTTGAGTTTCGTGATTCTGGCGCTTAGGCCAACTTTTCTGCGGCTAAGCCTAACATGGATATCAATACAAGCCTTCTAGTAGTTCTCAGTCTAGGCCCAAGGATGATAAGGGTAAAGGAGTTGTCGGGTCTAGCTCACGCAAAAGTGATGCAACTAGGTGTTTTAGATGTTAGGGGTTTAGTCACTTTGCCCACTAGTGTGGCACGAAAGAGGGCACCAAGGTGTTCCTTATTCATGGGCAAGTAGAGATAGTGCCTCAAGAGAGTGACTGTGAGGAAGAATATGTGCCAGCAGAAATCCCTAATGATGAGGAAGAGGGAGCGCAAGAGTGCGACCCTCGCAGTTATGCGTTGTGCCTTTGCACAAGCCGAGAATACCGACGATTGGCGTTGCAACATGATCTTCTATACTTAACGCAAAATGTGGTGATAAGAGCTGTAAGATGATCGTGGATAGTGGTAGTTGTGTCAACGTTGCATCAACTGGCACTGCAAGCCATTCGAGCTTGAAGCTTGAAGCTTGAAGCCCATCTTCAACCCTATAGAGTATCTTGGGTTGATAAAACTTCCATTCCAGTCTCACATCGTTGTCTTGTTCCTATTTAGTTTGGATCATATAAAAACACACTTTGGTGTGATATTGTTCCCACGGATGTTGGCCATATCATTGTGGGTAGACCCTGGCACTACGACAGGGATGTCACCATATTTGGTTGTTCGAATGTGCGTATATTCTGGTTTGAGGGCAAGAAAGTCAAGCCAAATCCACTTTCACCCAAGAACACGACTGGAAAGGAGTCCACCACAGAGTGGTGTGAGTGGCTCAGAAGTATTAAAGGAGTCGAAGTCCAAGTCTAAACCTCTCCATGTTCTAAATGCCAAAGACTTTGAGCGAGAGACTGAGTCAGACTCGATAGTGTACGCCCTTGTGGCTAGGGACAGTGCACCAGAGGCTAGAGTAGAGTTACCCACTGAAGCCATTCCGGTAGTGGATGAGTTTTGTGATGTCTTTCTTGAGGATCTATCGGATGAGCTTCCCCTTATGAGGGATATACAGCATGCCATTGATTGAGTCCCTGGGGTGGCTCTACCAAACCTCTCTCATTACAGAATGAACCCAAAGGAGCATGTAAAGTTGAAGAGACAGATTGATGAGCTCCTAGAAAAGGGTTTCATTCGAGAGAGCATGAGCCCGTGTGCGTGCCCGCCCTTCTTACACCTAAGAAGGATAACACTTGGAGGATGTGTGTTGATAGTAGGGCCATCAATAAAATCACAATCAAGTATGGGTTTCCCATACTGCGTCTTGATGACGTGTTGGATATGGTGGCCAACGCTACTATCTTCTCGAAAATTGACCTCAAAAGTGGTTATCACCAAATCCATGTATACCCTGGTGATGAGTGGAAGATGGCCTTCAAGACGAAGGATGGGTTATACAAGTTGCTAATCATGCCTTTTGGGCTGACTAATGCCCCAAGTACCTTCATGCGTGTCATGACCTAACAAGTACCTTCATGCGTGTCATGACCTAAGTGTTGAGGCTTTTCATGGGGAAGTTCCTGGTTGTCTACTTTGATGATATTCTGATTTATAGTATGACCAAGGAACAACACCTCAACCATTTAAGGCAAGTTTGTGGGATCCTTAAGAGCCGAGAAATTGTACGTCAACCTAAACAAGTGTGCATTTATGTCCAGCAGTGTTATCTTCTTAGGTTTTATTGTGTCAGCTAAGGGTATGTTGGCGAATCCCAAGAAGCTCAAAGCCATTGTCAATTGGTTTGAACCTCGTAATATCCACGAGGTGCGCAACTTTCACGGCTTGGTCACCTTCTATAGACGATTCATTCGAGGCTTCAGTTCCATTATGGCTTCCATCACAGATTGCATAAAAAAAGGAGAGTTTCAATAGATGAAGGTAGCCTCAAAAGCCTTTAAGGAGATAAAGGTCAGGATGACCGAAGCTCCAGTCATGCGACTTCCGGATTTTTTGAAAGTTTTTGAAGTCACATGCGACGCGTCAGAAGTTGGCATAGGAGGAGTACTTAGTCAGGAAGGGCACCCTGTTGCCTTTTTTAGTGCGCCACTAACATCATTATCTATTGCTGTAAGAATTCGTCTTGTTTTCAGATTATGAGGCCTTGAGATATCTGAATTCTCATAAGAAATTAAACCCTAAGCACGCCAAGGTCCAATTCCTTCAAGAGTACATTTTTGTGCTTAAAGACAAGGCCGATGTAGAGAATAAGCCTGCTGACCAGTTGAGTTGTCGAGTCGCCTTACTCAATTCCATGAGTGTTAAAGTCACGGGGCTCAAGCGTGTCAGAGAGGATTATTCTGAGTGCCCAGATTTTGGAGTTGTATACGTGTTGTTGTTAGAGAATTCGTCGGGGGCTAGTAGTGAGTATTTGATTTTAGATGGATTTTTATTTAGGAGTGACCACTTGTGCATGCTGCGCACCTCCCTCCACGATTTTCTTTTCGGGGAGTTACATTCAGGAGGGGTTGTAGGTCATTTTGGTCGAGACAAGACCATTGGCCTAGTAGAGGATAGGTTCTATTGGCTAAGCCTCAAGCGGGACGTGGCCAAAATTATAGGGGCAATGCTGTACTTGTCAACTAGTAAAGCAAAAAAAGCAGAATACGGGGACTATACACACCTTTGTCAGTTCTATTTGCACCTTGGCAAGACATCAGTATGGACTTCGTTCTGACTATACGGTCTCCCCAAGACTATTTGGAAACACGATTCCATATTTGTCGTCGTGGAGCATTTTTCTAAAATGGTCCACTTCATTCCTTGTTCCAAGACCTCCGATGCATCTCATGTTGCTAAGTTGTTCTTTAGTGAGGTTGTCAAACTTTATGGGTTACCTAAAATCATAGTGTCTGACCGTGACATGCGATTCATGAGTTATTTTTGGAAGACACTATGATATATGATGAATACTAGGCTCCAATTTTCTTCTACCTACTACCCTTAAACCGATGGTCAAACTGAGGTGGTCAATAGGAGCCTAGGAAATTTGCTCAGGTGTTTAGTGGGGGAACACACCACGACGTGGGACACTGCATTTCCTATCGCTGAGTTTGCATTTAATAGTTCTGTTAATAGATCCATAGGTCCATAGATTTAAATTCTTTTGAAGTCATTACTGGTTATAAGCCTAGGAAGCCTATTGATCTTGTCCCTATGTCCCTATCTCATAGGCCATCAGAGTCTGCAGAGTCCTTTGTATGTCTCATTCATGGCATCAAGAAATCAGGCGAAAGATCAATACTAGTAATGAACATTACAAAATTTCTACAGACCAACATAAATTATTCAAGGAATTCAATATAGGGGACTCTGTGATGGTCCGCATCAGGCCAGAGCGGTATCCTCAAGGAGCCATTCGTAAATTACACGCACGTAGCGCTGGACCATTCAAAATTATAAAAGGAAACGGTCTTAATGCGTATGTGGTAGATCTTTCACCTTCCGTGGGAATTAGTTTCACATTCAATGTGGAGGATCTAGTTGCATTTTAGGAGACCACTGATACATTTTTCAGCCTTTCACCGAACCATCCTGATTCTCCAGACCTTTTCCTTGACCATGGCCTCTTCCCGACCCATCTTCCCAGCCTCTATCTCGCATACTTACCCTTCCCACACCCAGAGAGGATATAGAGGATATTCTGGACCATCAAATAGTATCGATGTTGGACGTCGGGTTTCAAAAGTTCTTGGTCAAGTGGAAGTCACACCCTAACTTCAGACAGTACGTGGCTCACTGAGGAGGAGCTTCAGAGACTTGATCCTGACATTTTGCAGTGGTTCAAGAGTTTTGTTTCGTCAGTAGCAAAACCTTTGCAACCGAGGAGAGTTGATGGAGACATCATGCGCACACGTACGCCTCCCACCCTACGCACGTACTCAAGGAGGAGGAAGGCCTCACTATCGATCTGGATCGACGACGACATCTATATACGACCTCTTAGTTAGGGGGCTGTGCTATGGAGCATTAGAGTGAACCTGATCATCTTCCATCATTGGATCTCATGATCATGACCCACTACCGTAGATGATTTAGGATTCTGAGTCTTGGTTATTATCGTTATTAGAAACATCATGAATGGTTTTGATTGCATTGATTAATTGTTATTTTTGTTACTTCGTCTCTAAGTATTAGTGTGCGCACATGGCGCGACTTTTGGGGTTTGGAGTTTTTCTTATAAATAGGCAACCCCATTTAGGTATTTTTCATTGAAGTTTATGCATAAAATTCTGCATTTTTTCTCCTCTATCTCTCTGAGTTGAAGGATCTAATTGGGTGCGAGACCCTCCATTCTTCGAAGGGCTAACTACCATGGTGTGAAACCACAATCATCCCAAATCATCCCCACCTCTTACCATGGAATGCCAAATCGGTTACGTATCGGCCGATACGTAACGGAAACGGTGGTGACTGTTATACGTTTTGGGGCCGTATCGGCCGATACATTTTTTTGTACCCGTATCGGCCGATACGGGCGCGAGGCGTATCGGCCGTTACGGGCCCGTATCGACCTTTTTCAATTTTAAGCTTTGTTTTTGCTGTTTTTTTAAAACTTCTTGCTTCCAAACTGTTTCTCACTCCTTCTACTACTAATTATGACCAACCTTGGCTGAGTATTTGAGATAAAAACACATTATATTATGGATTTTCTTAAATCAAAGCTCGGTGGGCCATTTTTTAGAAATTCGTCAAAAATAGGTATTTATACTTTTTTTAATATGTTTTGTTGTTTTAATCATACCATATGATGTGTTAATCATAGTAAAACATGTTAATATGCATTTTACAGATTTGGGGTGCCATTTTATATTTTTTATATATTTTTTTCTATTTACGCATAATTTTGGCCATTTTTTTTAAAATTCGAAAAATCAATTTTTAATGGTTGTATTGCTGTTTTAATCATGCCATTTGATGTGTTAATCATAGAGGAACATGTTAATGTGCATTTTACAGATTTTGGGTGCCATTTTATATATTTTTTATATTTTTTTTCTATTTACGCATTTATTTTGGCCCTTTTTTTGAAAATTTGAAAAATCATTTTTTAATGATTCTTTTGCTGTTTTAATGATGTCATATGATGTGTTAATCATAGTAGAATATGTTAATGTGCGTTTTACAGATTTGGGCTGCCATTTTATATTTTTTTCTATTTACGCATGAATTTTGGCCCATTTTCTTAAAATTTGAAAAATCAATTTTTAGTAGTTGTTTTGTTGTTTTAATCATGCCATATGATGTGTTAATCATAGTAGAACATGTTAATGTGCATTTTATAGATTTGGGGTGCCATTTTATATATTTTATATATTTTTTTCTATTTACGCATTTATTTTGGCCCTTTTTTTGAAATTTCGAAAAATCATTTTTCAATGATTCTTTTGTTGTTTTAATGATGTCATATGATGTGTTAATCATAGTAAAACATGTTAATGTGTATTTTACAGATTTGGGGTGCCATTTTATATTTTTTTTCTATTTACGCATTTATTTTGGCCCTTTTTTTGAAAATTCGAAAAATCATTTTTTAATGATTCTTTTGCTGTTTTAATGATGCCATGTGATGTGTTAATCATAGTAGAACATGTTAATGTGCATTTTACATATTTGGGGTGCCATTTTATTCTATTTTTTTATATTTTTTTCTATTTACGCATGAATTTTGGCCCTCAAAAATAATCGCAAATGCCTAAATGTAAGATATTTTCATATTACATTCATTCTAATATATCTATCATTGATAGTAGATAGTTAGAAAATTAAATATATGAATTTTGTAGTCAAATTCAGGTTATCTGGTTCATAAATTCATCAGACAGTCTAATACAACTTTTGACCAAAGAGTGGACCGTTACACCACCATAAACATGTTCCAATTTATAAATGAATGCATATTTGGAATGCTTAGAATATTTTGGATTTAATCCATATTTTTTCATATTTTTTTGGCAAAAAAAATAAATTTGCGCCGTTATGGGCCGTTACGCCCCCGTATCGCCGTTACGCCCCTATATCCGTATCGGTTTCGGATGCACCGTTACGTCAACCGATACCGATTCGGGACACCTTGCCTCCTACACCCCATGTCCACCATCTTCCATAGCCCTCTCATGTCCCATCTTCAGATTCACCTTTCTTTTTGCCCAAGTTTTCCTCCACAGCAGATTTTCAGATTTTGGCCCACCTGAGGGGCCGAAACTTCGGCGGAGCACCACGCACACACCGGGTGGTGGATCGACACGAAACTTGGTGTGAGAGTGGGCCTCCCCTAGCTGACCAAACCCTAGGTGGCCTTTTTCTGATCTGTGGGACCCATACACGTGCGGACAGGCAGTCACGCACGTGCGCCCAGGCCGACCTGCTGTCCACATACAGAAACCATAATTCGTCATACTCTAACAGTTCGAGCCTTTTAGAGCAAGTGGTTAATTGTCCTGCATCACTCATACATCCATCTCTCAACATCTTCATCTCTCTGACACTTCGTTGCTGTAATTGTCTGCCAATTTGATGCAGACATCAATGGTGCACCCTTTAGAGTGTACCAGAGAAGGAGGCATCGTCAACAGAGTGCTAGAGCGGAGGAGTTGATGTGGATGGACGCTGGTTCCATCAAATCCACTTTCTGACGTGCTGCGAGTGCAGGAGCAGCATGACTGCACCCCATCCATTGATCCATGGGTCGGATTTCACATCCTACTACACGGGTATTCACCCCGACCATAGATCCATGGGTCGGATTTCACACCCTACCACATGGGTGTTTTAGTTTTAGACTTTTTTTATTATTTTTTCTTGTTTCAGGGGCTTTACTGCAACTTTCTTTATTTTTCGTATTTTTGTTATTTTTCTTGTTTCCAGGAGCTTTAGTGCACTTTTATTTTTTCCATTGCTTATATGTATGTTGTAAGAACCCTATTTTTATTATTATTGAATGAATAAAAATTCGTTTCTTTTCTTCCTCTTTATTCAAGAGATTAGGGTTTCAGGATTGACCCTTAGGCGTTGAGGATTCCACCCTGATTTTAAGTTTCCTTCTTTCTAGATCTTCAAGGTGCAGGAAATGGTAAGAATCATCGTCCTTTTCTTTGACGACAAAAGGACCCGTACCTTCTTCATCTCGAACCCTTCATTCTTCATCCCTTTCGTTCCTCTTTGGATACCCCCTTTCTAGTTTTAACAGAAAAGAGGGATGGTTGTCAGTAGGATCAGATCCAAACTTGACTGTGGATTGACTTTATGATATATCTAGGATATCCTCATATCCCTAGGTCCTCCCTTTTTACTGTTTACACGATTTTATGCTAAGGGGCATGATCCTGACGGAATGACCTCATCTTTATTTTGAAATTTACCTAATCCCTTAGACTAGAAACGGTTAGTTAATTGGTGTATTTATTTGAACATTCTTCAAGCTGATTATACATGCATTTAGGATTAGGTCATCACATATCCCTGCATCACAATTGTCCTACCTTTTGACCCATACAGCATAGCTAATTGAATAGCAGTCTTATGAAAAAATATTTTTCTTGGTGTTATGAAGCCTAGAATTCAGTCAAATGTAATATTGAAATCTGATTATTGTGTTAGGCCATGGACATTAATCTGCAATGGTGGTAGCCTGTTAGTAGCTCTTCCAGTTTCACAATTTTCGCGTGAAATAATCTTATGAATCTACGTAGTTTTACATAAAACCTTGCAACCATTCACTTTATGTCCTGCGATCAACTTCCGTTTAATACAGCTGTTGTGATTGCTCAGGAACTTCCCCCTGTCACCTTTAATTAATCTGTTTTTTCATGACTGTCATAGTTGCCATGATTTCGTTGTTTCCACTTTCCATAACCATTCCAACCTTTGAATTACTCTGGATATTATGCATAACTATATCCCACCGGGCATCCTATGGAGGGTTGTTGTTGGGGCCATTCTCATGCTTATATTTCATTAGCAATTGTCACTTGTCAGGGGTTTCTGAGACTAAATTTCAGAAACTATGAGTCTTTTCTTTGCAAAGACATGTCACTGTTTCTGAGACTAAATTTCAGATACTATGGTAGAGGTCAAAGATTGCATGCAGACATTTCTCATTCCTTTTATTATTATTAAATTTATTTATTTATTGGTAGGCTAAACCCTGAGAGGATAGGTGGTGACTTTAATCAAGAAGTTCAGGTAAATCCAACAGGTGGTCCTTAGACGATACACATTTTCTAGCAAAGATGATGGATATAACTGAAGTAAACTGTCTTGTTTATGCTTTAATGAAAAAAAGTTCCTTTTTTTTTCAGGTTCACAGTGGGTTTTTGAGCGCATATGATTCAGTCATGAATAGAATAATGTCTCTCATCAAAATTTCAATAGGTTTTGTGTAAGTCGTACTTTCTCAGCAATTTATTTACTTCACTCTAGGTATAAAAGTTTACATGTTATTGTCCATCAGCATTGCGTGAGAAGCAACATCATTTGATACTTATGGCCATTCTTGAAGAGACATTGACAGGCAATAGTGATGTCTACAGAAGTACAACATAAGTTTCTACCTCTGGATGCATGGGCACTTTTATTTTCAATAATCAATATGAAGCCAGGAAGTTATAAGAAAGTGTTGTTTCCTATGATCTGATATTTATAGTTTCTTAAAAAGAAAAGAAAGAAAAAAAAAATCTGATATTTTAAAAATGTGATATTGCAATGTGCCTTCACTCTTTTCAACATCGATCTGCTATCACATCCAAATAAATCAATTTACAGGTAACATTTATGGTATCGTATGTGAAATTGTGAACCATGTCTCACTGATGGTTCATCTGGTTTTAATCATCTAATACATAATTATAGTTAACTGAAATGAGATGAACTCGTCTTTAAGTGGCAACCAAACAGGGCCTTTGTCTTTCCCCCAGCAATATGTGGTTGGTTTTTGAATGGTATATTGGCAAGAGTTCAATGATCAGCTGCCCAGCAGCCATTGGCCTTCATATTTTACCTTGGGCTATTGGAAGTTGGAACTGGCCATGGCAAAGGCCGGCATTGACATTAAGATTCAAGATCCACCAGGCTCCAACCTAGGATTGTTGGCGAGGAACATTATGAAACTGCTCAAAGAGTTAAGAGATTTTGTTAAATAAATATTTGCTACTTGACAATTTAAAACAATTTTTGGATGAAAACATGAACATAATCTGGATCATAACTCTCTACTTATTCTACTGGATTTTACGGACCTGTTCACTTCACACAACATAATTCGGATCTGATCACAGAAAAGATTCTCCTCAAGCGTACCATCCTATCTTCTGTACGGAACTTATGCGGTGGTTGGAACAGACACATATGGTTGTGAATTCCAATGAAGAGCATAATCTTTCTACTTCTTAAATACCAGTTATCCTCGCTTTATGGATAGCCATTTTTTACTCACTTGCCAACACTGGCCCACCTAGTATTCGCCCCAGCTCAGCCATTACATGCAACTGCAAAGGGTGAGCAAGGAAAGTGGTGGAGCAAGAGTTGCAAGCAAACGGCTAATACCAAGTGACTCACATGCCAATATGGTCAAGCCACATGCTATCCTTTAGCACAACTACTGCATGCAACCACAAAGGGCATTTGTGAACGATTTGTAAGGCCTATCTTGCACTCTGACAACCCGAGTGCATATGCCTTGCTTGTTAAGGTTAATAGTTAGTGGATTTGATGGAAGAAATCTTGCAAACACTTGGAGCAACCCCAGGATTTCATTGTCATTGCCAATCAGGTAGTACCAACTCATGTGTTGTCACTAGATACTGTGGTTCCATGATGCAACTAGTATCCCAGATAGGTCTAATTGCTGGAATAGATAAAAGGATAAAGACCATACATGCTAGATTAGATGCCAAACAATCACCAAAAATATCCATAAAAAAACACACAGGAAATAAGAAGGGTGAATAAAGAGGCTGTGAGTGAGAATGGTCAAGGGTCCTCTAGCACATTAATTTGATTTAGTAATACAAGTTCTAACCAATCTTAGCAAGTCTACCAAGACAAGTCTTGGGCCTTGTGGCCTAGACCAGGTTTATAAACGACCATGCTAGCCAAAGGCCCATTGTGCTTGCCGAACACATTTTGGGCTTGGGTTTAATGTTTGGTTTGCTGGAATATGCTTGTCCCCATTGTTCGAAGTATCCTATCCCCGATATTATCCGTATCTCCAGCTCGATGATACCAATAACACTGGTAGTGATACCATTAACACTGGCTGTATCATAAATTCCAAGTATCAGAGATGTATCACTAAGTAGGGGTGTCAATGGGCCGGGCTCGGGCCTGCAAAATCAGAATTTTGAGTAGGGCCAGCACGAAAGAGTTCAAAATCCAGGCCAAGACCAACCCCAGGCCCGGCTCGTTGACAGCCCTATTGCTAAGAATTGCCAGTGTATCAACATTGCCGATATTTTTTACTGTCTAAATTCCAGGTGTTGCTTGTATGGCCAATGTATTGATATCGCCAATGTATCGCCAATATTTTCTATTGCATGAATTCCATGTGTCGCTTGTATCGCCAGTGTATTGCGATATTTCGATAAAATAGCCAACGTGTCGATATCACAAAAAAAAATAAAAATAAATAAATAATCTGTTTATTTTTTAAAAAAATCTCATTTCAAAATTTTATATGGGCACATGGTCGTATGCAGTGTTCAATTTGTCGACAATAATATCGATAATTTTGCAATATTATCGTTATCGTGACATGCACGATATCAAGACCACAATCTTTTGTTTCCTTTCTAGTTGTCGACATTTCTTAGTGAAATATCGTGTGTTGGCTGAAATATCAATGGGTGTTTGAATGGAAGGCTGGATGGGATAAGGCTGGATGGGATGATTGGATTAATTTCTTATAACAACACTTGCTTTTAGGCTCCAATTAAATGGAAACTTATTATGTATGCATATTTTTTGCAAATTTTTTTATTCCTAAATATGCAAATATGCGTATTTTAGCATCTCCTAAAGTTTCACTGGAAAATTCCACCTTTTTCCCCATGTTTCCCCAATGTTTCCCCGCATTTCTAGTTATCAGCGATATTATTAGTGATATCAATATTGTCTCCATATCCCCGGCTAGCGAAACTTGTAGTAACCATTGCTTTGAACATTGCCTGTCCCTAAACTCAGCTTTTGGGAGATAAGTAGGTCAGGCTTTGGTTAAGTTTTGATAGCTTCCCTATCTACCCCGAGCCTGTGATCAGTTCCATTTATGATTGTCATGGGCTGTGCCTGGCATGAATTTTGAGGCCCAAAGATCCAGCTGGAGCCTTAAAATAATCATGCTAGTACAAGCTTACCTAGATATAGCCCAAGCCTAGCCTGCTGATAGTTGTAGCTTTGACAGGTGACCTTACATTGGTTTCTCATGTTGTAACAAGTTGGCAGCATGTCGCCCTCCTAGATAGCAATTACTGCAACCCTCCTGGATCCCAAGGATTGGGTTGCAACCTGCTAGGCTCCCATCTCTCAAAGCTGGACTTATTGAATGAGATGCTTACTTGTTTGTGCTCAGTGGCCACAACTGATGCAAGACATGAAATTCAAGTATGATGTGCAAGATTTTCAGGCTTTAGATCACACTAATTCAGAAATAGTTACACAAAATTCTACATCCCACACAAAAGTTCAAGCACTCGATCAAGGGGAATCTTATGCGGATCCAGGCCTACACATGCTGTGGCCGGATTAATCAAAATTATAAACTAAACAATAATCAAAGGAGGGTAAATTCATCCACACATGCACAAAAATAATTCCCCAATCCAAGGGATTCATAGATTTCAATTCGAGGAACCTTAAGGTTGAAGAAAGGGCATAAAATTGGGGATTTGAATAATTTAGGGTTAGGGATGAGTGAAAGAGGAGTGAAAGAGAGGAGAGAGACGAACTAGAGAAGCACCACAAGCATGGACAGCAACGATGGCCTAGACGCACGCGCGTATGATCCCGCCCGGACGTGTGTGGGGCCCACGAACCCAAAATCCCCCTCCTTGGGGCTGGTCAGCCACGGGTGGGCTACAAAACCCTCGAATTTTAGCTCGATCCAATGCACGCTCTGTGAGTGGTGCTCCGCCGAAGTTTCAGTCCCCTTGCAGGGCCAGATTCCGAAAATTTATTGTAGAGAGAAAAGCGGCTGCAATAGATAAAAATTTAGAGGAGCAGAAAAAATGCAAAAATTTTATTAATCTTTAATGAGAAAAAAGATTACAAGGGGTGCCTATTTATAATAGAATCCTGTACTTCAAAAGTCACGCCATGTGTGCAACCTATTACTTAGAGATGAAGTAACCACAAATAACAATTAATCAAATTAATATAAACCATCCATGATGTTCTTAATAATACTAATAACAAAAACTCAAAGTACTAGATCGTTTAGAATGGTGGACCATGATCATGAGAACCCATAGTGGGATTCACATCACGTTCAGGTCCACTCCAAGGAACCAAAACGCAGTCCTCTAACTAGAAGGCCATCCCTGGACGTCGTTATCAATCCAGATCAATGGTGGGGCCCTCCTCCTTGCGTACATGCGTGATGTCCCTATCAACAACATTTGGCTACTGTTCAATATCTAAGCAATCTTAGCATGAGCTACCTAGATTTAGTAGATCCTGGCCATGTGCCCATGTCAATAACGCTGCATGGTTTTCTTACATGGCAACAAGTGACCCCATTCCCTGCCTAGAGAGGCCAATTGAGACCCCACTGGAACACCGGAATCTGGTTGCAATGTTTCTAGGCTCTAGGGCCAGGTGGCAACTTGCAGGGTGGAACACGGCCAAGCGACTTTGCATTGCCACTACATGCTTCATGGATGTTGCATGCTCCATAGCTCTCACTGCTTGTTGTTGGAAATTCTTTTTTCGTTTTACTTTATCCATATTATAATAAATATTGTATAATTCTGATGCAAATTTTCTAAAACCTATGCTTACAATGTTTAAGATCTGTTGGTTTTGGCATCACATGGAATAGCAATGAATGGGCAACCAGTTTGGCACCTCAAACATGACCACTTCTGGTATACATAAATAAGCCTATGAAAGTGAGATACAATAGAAGAAATAGAGAAAGAGAAGATAGGAGAGAGATTTTCGAGAATACACTTAGTAATGAATAATTGACAGTTTCGTTTTCCTTCTGCATGATACATCACTGCCTTGACAATATACACTGATTAGGCCACATTTAAACATAAGTGATCATTTCCATATACATTTATACATGACTAGATATTTTCATCCAAGCAGTGACAAATTTTAGTGGTAAGAAGACCGTGAAATGTAGAAAGGGGAAAAGGGTGATTACAGGTTAGATCTCATGTGATTGGCTTGGTGCAGACATAGTTACTTTCATTCATAATCTTAGCGTTAAAGGTCAACATTGGCAGTCCAATTTATTTAGCCTGAAAGTTTCTGTTTTATCATCACCAGTGTCTTTCGTGAAATGTGATTTTGGTGATTATGTTCAGTTTCTAGAGTGCAGAAGCTAAATATGTTTCCATGGCAGAGATGATGATTTGGAAACTATGCCCAAGTGGCATGTTTATGTGACTGGTCATAGTTTAGGTGGTGCACTGGCGACCCTTCTTGCTCTTGAGCTTTCATCGAGTCAAATGGCAAAGTGAGTTCTATCTTATCTTTTACCAAACAGAATGTGAACTTTTATGCCTTTATCTTTGGGTTAAAATACTGTGATGCATACATGCTATCAGCATTCTGCATTTACTACTTTCTGTTGATAGATATTTTCCATTTTTGCGTGGAGTAGATTGAATTGTATGTTTGCTCCATCATATATTTTGGTTGAATTTGTCTCTGTCCCTTGTTAACCATCATTGTCATAGCTTTTGCCCACCTATTTGGCATCGGCTTGTGATAATTTGTTTTGGCAAAGGTTCAATGACTGGCTACCCAACTGATGTCAACCCTCCTTTACCCGGGCTCCGAACTGGCTAGCGTGTTGCTACCAGGCAGAGTTCTTGATTCTCATACTAATAAACTAGTTATTAAGTCAATTGAGCTTGTGTTGATTCCCTAGTAATCAGAAAGGGTAAACTTTTTTCTCGCATGTTTCCTGGGATGTGGATAACTAGTCAATCCAATGTTGAATGCCTTCACTGTAAATCCTCTATGGTTGAGCACTCACCTACAGTTTGAGGTTAACCAGCAAACACTTCTTACAAGCATTTTTCCCTTAACTATGTATTCTATAAATTTACTCCATTTCAAGGGTACATTTGAAAGCCAAATTTATGAAGGCATAAAAAATTGGGCCGTAGCATACAACCAGTTGTAGGAAATAAGTCCCTTTTATTTTATTTTTTTGTATCTTTAACCTGAGTGGTTAAAATGGGTAGAAAAAGATGTGTTCCATGAATTTGCTATTCTTGAAGATGTGTTCTACTTCTCCTCTAAAGGTGAAAGCATAGTTAAAATTTCAAACTGCCTATCCTAGGGGGAGCATGGAGTTTTGGAGGAGAGAATCATCTTCCACATTATTTGAAGTTGTCTGTTTCACTAGTTGACGAATTTTGCATTGTTATCTCAAGATTTGTTGGATATCTGTCTTTGGGCATCATGGTATAAAACACATTGCAAGTGCACACCTATGCCCTCTTCAATAATCCACATGCAACAAACTAGCTGCTTGATGCATGAAAAATATAATATGTATACGTGGGTGGCAGGAACTGGTGCCCGTTCTTTCCTAGAGCATGTGTATTTTGCTTTTTCTCTTTAATGAATTTTGTCATCTTTTCACAAAATAATAATGATAATAATAAATAAATAATATGCTTTTGTGAGTGCTTATACATTTTGTTGTTTTGTACCCAATGGCCATGGAACATGGATGCAAACTATGTACTAAATAAAAAAATAATATGCTTTAGTGGGTGCTTATACATTTTGTTGGTTTGTACCCAATGGCCATGCAACATGGATGTAAACTATGTAATAAATAAATGAATAAGATGCTTTTGTGGGTGCTTATACATTTTGTTGTTTTATACCCCAATGGTCATGGAACATGGATGCAAGCTATTTAATAGTCGTGACACATGAGTCTCCATGCTGATGCACCTTTCCTTTCTCTTTAATACAAAATACATTAGAGCCTAACATGGCATTTTAGCTATAATGCCTAATTCTACAACCAAAGTTGCATATTGTACACACTCATTGAACAAGGTCCAACTTCACCCTCGAGTCAAAGGATGGTAACCATGCATTGTGTGCATACCTTGGTAGATTATTTATTTATTAAATCTCATGGAAATTAGTTCCTTCCTCAATTGACACTAGGAGCTCCATTGGTTTGACATGTGTGGGTGGCATGCTATGATTGGATCACCCATGGTTAGAGTTGGGCACGGGACGAATCGACTTGGCAAGACTCGACTCATCCAACTCGTTTAGACCCGACTCAACCCAAATCGAGAGGGTGAGCCAATCCGAACCGAGTAGACTTCACCCAATCCAAATCAAACCGAGTCAAGCCCGGGTCACCCAGTAACTCGACTCAATTTGACCTGAAATCTGACTCGATACTGATTCGACTCGATTCGGGTTTGGGTAGTATATGTATTTTTATTTTTATTTTAAAAAAAAAAACTAAATCAAATCTAACCCACTCTTTGCACCCGACCTGACCCGACCTCTCTCTCCCTCTCCTGAGCCCAACAACCACCCACCACCACCAGGCCACCCTCCTCACTCTCCTCCACTCCCTCCCTCATCTCTTGCACTCGGCGGTCCCTACCCGACAACCACCAGCTCAACTGAGTAGCTCGTCCAAACCCACTCAGCCCACCCGCTCGTCATCGACTCTTGACAACCACCCAACTTTCCAAATCAACTAATCAAGATAAGTTTGTGTTCAGAAAGACTTCTATTTCATGATTTTCATCTATTCTTGGGAAATAAATCATGTTAGGGTATTCTAATTTGGGGGTTTTGTGAAATTGGGGTCGAGTAGAATTGAATGGACAAATTAGAATGAGTTAGGTGCTTGTATTTGGTCCGGGTTGGCTCGGGTGATTTCGGATTGGCCGTGGTGCATCTGGGTTGGCTTGGGTGTGGCCGGGCTAAGCCATTTATGAACCCTAACCCCTAAACCTAAACCTAAACACTAAAAAAAGGTTAACTTGACCCGACTCGGTCCCTATGACAGGGTTGGACTCGGTCCGGGTTAGTCTAAGCCAGACTTGGACTCGGATCGGGTCATGTATGCTAGACTCAATACCGAGTCAGGTTAGGTCTATTTCGAAAGCGGGTCTGGTCAGGTCAGCCCTAACTTGGTCTGACTCGACTTGATGCCCAACTCCACCCATGGATCATGCACATAGATACTTAAAGCATGTTATCCAATCATTTAGGCCTTCCATGAATGGGTACACATCTCCAATTCTATGTTTATATCTGCAAGTATAATCTATGCCCTTCTAGCTACGATGGGTGACATTGTCATGTCATCACAAACACAGCTCCGCCGCTGACTCTAACAAGCAACATATAAAATCAACACAGTTGGCACCTCCTCAAACCAAAACAAGAATACGGGATCATGAGGGATTCCATAATCGTTAAAAATAGTATATACAAGCGTACACCAATACTTATATACGTAGGTTGGGCAGGGCTTGGGAATTCCTCACATGTTTCACTTGGGACTTGGCTTTTGCAAGGACATCAAGTCCGTCCGGCTTGACTCGATGCCTAGCTCTACCCATGGTATCATGCACACAAATATTTAAAGCATGTTTAGTGTTTGAAATATCGATATCGCATTATGCATCACGTTCTTGGGATACAGATACGTATCAGTTATCACATGGGACATATTGTTTGTATTAGGTAATTTATCGTACTTTTTGGGAAACATGGGGAAACATTTGGAAAATGGTTGAATTTTTCTATACAACTTCAGGGCTTGTTAAAAAAGACGTTAATGCACACTTTTGAATCTTAACATCTTAAAAAAGAAGTGCACATAATAGGTTTCCTTTGCATAGGGTCTTAAGCTATGCTTTCTGATTGAACTAATACAACTATATTCAAATTAAATGCGTAACATTTAGAATGTATGTGATGATCACTTCATTAAACACTCCTAAATACTTCGAAATTAGTCTCAACTGACAGCTGGTTGAAGGGAAATTTCTAGAAAAAAATTAATTAAAAAATAATTTTTATTTTCGAAATTGACAAGGACTTGACAAATCAATAGATCAACCCTCATACATGCTTGATTTCATGTTTGGAGTGCAACATTGAAAGCAATTTGGGAGAAATTGGAGAAATTTCAAAATATCCCAAATCGCCACCATACACTCTAATTTATAAATAAACAAATAAATAAATAAACATGGAGAACACGAAGAACTAATGGATATTGAAATCAAAGCTCCAACTCAAAACATGAAGAACTGATGGATTTGTAACCATTTGACATTTATTTAACATAATTTCAACAAAAAGGGATAAATGCTAATCAAATCGAACATGTGGGATATATTGGCACTACCTGTGCGTTTTGTATCGCAGAAGTGGGATACAAGATATATCATGGGATATATCGACCAATATTGTTGATATTTAAAACATTAAGCATGTTATCCAATCATTCAGGCCCTCCATGAATGGGTACACATCTCCTATTCTATTTTTAGATTTGCAAGTATAATCTATGCCCTTTTAGCTATGATGGGTGACATTGTCATGTCATCACAAACATGGCTCCACCACTAACTCTAGCAAGCAACATATAAAATCAACACAGTTGGCACCTCCTCAAACCAAAACAAGAATACGGGATCGTGAGGGATTCCATAATCGTTAACACTAGTACATACAAGCGTACACCAATACTTATATACATAGGTCGGACAGGGCTTGCAAGGACATCTACAAAAGATCCTACATAAAGATGGCAATCTCTTGGGCAGCTTGTGATATCTTGATGCCATGGAAACATGTGCTTATTGCAATGACATTTAAGGCTATGGTTGTTTCCAATCAAATTTCCTTAGAGCACATGTCTAATTCCCCTGCTTGCAAAGGGGTCTCTAGACATTCTCTTTGTTTTGGATCCCATTATCTATTATCTTGATGGATTTTAAGATCCATTATCTTTTAGTTTAATAAAATGTCATTATTGATTTTTTTTGTTTTTTAAACAGAAAAAAAAAAAAAAAAAAAGGCCATGTCAAAAGTCGTAGCCCCATTCTACCAACATTAGGTGCAAATGATTGGTCTGCATCGTTTCTTTAGATCATGAGCATCTCATGTAGTGGGGTGTTGTACAGATGTACCAAAGACTTGTAGTCCATAACTATAGGCCCTGAATTATTAATATTTGGTTGTGCAGATCTCTTTCCAATTACTCATGAGAGTCAAAAGGATGTTGCCCATAGAGAATTCAAACTGGTTGGCAAAAATGGAGATGTGCCTGTGGAGTTTTATGTGATCCTTGTGTACCACTTAAGTTGAATGGAAAATTTTATAGGATGGCTATAAGGCCAGCCATGCTTTATGGGGAAAAAATGTTGGGCAGTTAAGGAACATGCTCATAGGATGAGTGCCATGGAAATGAAGACGTTGAGATGGATAAGTGGCAAGATGAGAAAGGGTCAAATTAGAAATGAATGCATTTGAGGGAACTTCGGAGTTGCACTAATGGGTAATAAGATGAGGGAAAGAATTTTAGATGGTTTCGTCGTGTGTAATGGAGATCAAGAGTTGCGCCAGTTAGCCAGGAGTGAGTTGGCACAAGTTGAAGGCTCTAAAAGGGCAAGGGGAAGGCCCAAAAGGGTGTGGATGGAGGTAGTAAGAAAGGCTACTGAAGGCCTGGCCCTTGATAGAGTGGAATAGTGGAATAGGATTCATGTAGCTGACAGGTCTAGGATGACAAGGATGATGACTCCCTCTCTCCAACAACAAGTCTAGGAATGAACGGCTGCATAAATTTGAAGTCAAAATCTCGGATGGTTTTCCCTCGTGGGAAAGGCTGATATGAAGAGCACCAACTGGAGATTTTCAATAATAACATAAGGTCAAGAAAGTTATGGCATATTAATCATGGGGATTTACCATTCTGGCTCTAGCTATTTTCATGGAGTACAGAATTTATAGAGAGTACTTTGGAATATCTAATTATATCACTAGTGGGTTTATTTTTATGAGTGAAATGAGGGGGCTGTCATGCATGAAATACAGTTACTAGATTTTGGAGCCAATTGATAATATCAAATAGCGTCTTTGGTTCTGCTTTATCTTCTAATAATCCAAGACCACCTTCTGATTATTATGTAATGCTGACGGAAAAAAATTAATATTTTGAGGCACTTTGAAGTGCCATGTCAAAAACTTTGGCACGTCTTAGTAGAAATTAGATTTGACTTGATATGGTTCCCATCAACTGCTATATCTCTCATCTCATAAAAATCCATCTGCTCATCATAGGTCCTTCATACACATATGATATCTTTCTTTGGTTGCAACTTTGACATTATCTTTCGTTGTTCTCATTTAGGTGCGGTACAATTTCTGTTACCATGTATAACTTTGGTTCTCCCAGGGTCGGTAATAAAAGATTTGCAGAAGTATATAATGAGGTAATTGGTAGCTGTACTTGTACCCATGTTCCTACTTTCAAGTCACTAAATTGATTTTTGGTCATATGGGGTTTCTTTTCTTAACTTTTTCCTTTCTTTCTTTTTCGCTGTTGGCTTCTCTAATTGAAGCTTTGACCTTAAAATTGTCAATCATGGACTTTTCGCATTTCTCGATCCATTAATGTCCCTTTGGTCTGACAGTAAAATGAAATGTTAAGAGGCTAAGGGCCCAATCGGGCAATGGGATGAAATGAGTTGGACACATTTTTCTTATCATTTGCAACTGCAAAAACCGTTCACTCAAAAAGTTATCTTACCAGAAAGTAGGGAATGGTCTAGATTTAACATATGGTTATGGCCCATCCGAGTGGTGGATTGGCCTGATTTTTCACTAAAACGGTCACTGGTAGTACCCACCACATGAACGGTTCAGATTATGTTGCCATTTTCCATGTGGGTACATATTGCATACCCACATTCTGCATCTAGGCTTGATACATGTGCTGATAGGAATGATTTTTCCGGATGAAATCCCAAAAATCCAGTTTTTTCAAGGACAATTGCATTTTTCTAATAGAACCATTACAGTTGATGTCAACTGTAAGCTACTTCATGGAATGGAAATGATTCAAGCATGGCATCCAAGAAAACCCTAAAATTTTGAACTCATACCTACTTTCCAAGGAATCACAAGATGACATCAAACATGTTGAAAAAAATGAACAGTAGCTCCAAAATGTATTTCATATTCCAAAGAAACCTTGCAGTGTGTAGAAATTACAAACTTGCCTAGATATTCAAAATGTAAAAGCACATTGTCTTTGAGAAAATTTCTTAAACTGTAAGTTTTCATACCCAGACTTGTTAGTTAGCAACAGACCAAGAGTCACAAGATTCCTAACCTGCTTTTGGAAGAAGTTCAATGAAGTGTCTTACAATTTCGAAGTTCTAATTCTATTTTGCCAAATCTCTTCATCACTTGGCCTATTTCAAATGCAAGCTTCTATCTGTTCTCTTCTATTCATTTTCTTTATTTCCAAACAAACGTGTAGAAGATGGAATAAATACTCTGAAAGTGTTTTTAAATTTGAAACAAATCCTTGTAATCTATATGAATTAGAAATGACTTCAGACATATTAAAATGTAAAATATGCTTAAATTTTTTATTTTTTATTTTTTGTTGAAACTTTCAAGATGTCATGTATATTGTTTACTATGTTTAATGTATTTTTTGTGTTAAGCGAGTTTAGCCCTACAAGGTTAATGTACCTCTGCAAAAACAGACTGCTGCTACTTCATCATCGTTGTCCAAGCCTTATCTTAATCACTGTTTTAAATAACTTACACTACATAGATTAGTCTTCATGCTACGTAACTCATGAAAATAGCTTAACTTGCATGTAGCATACACTGTACACTAATTAGCATAAGCTACATGCTACATAGCCTACACTACACGCTTTGTAGCTTACACTACAAGTTATTTTTTGCTAACACATAAATCAATGTTTTCAATGATTTGTTGCATTTTTTATATTTTCAAGAAAAATTAGTTAATCTTTTTAATGATTTTAGTCAAAAAATATAACAATATTAAATCAGTTTCGTTGCTATATCTTTATACGTGATCTTTGCCCTATTTTTCCTATTATTTTAGGTTGTGTTTGGTGGCACCAAATATCGTGAAATTTCATGAATAATGTGGAACCTTAATTAAAAATCTAGAAATAGTGTGTAGAGAGGTGAACGCCACGCTACATTCACTTTTTAAAACATTGATCCCAACTAATTGGGGTTGGTCATAACTTCAGTTACACCATAGGTCATTAGGTCTTTTCTTACTACCTCCACCCACGTCCTTTTGGGCCTAACAATACAGACTGCTATGTATATAAAATAAAATATATATATAAAAAAATCTGATTTACCAATTTAGTTATTGTGGTTGTTCAACCTCCTGCTTCTAATGGCTCTTTGGACTGCTCTAACTCTCCGTCAGTGCGCTTACTTGATTGTGCTGTAAGGTGAAGCTTTACTCATTCTCTTATAAATGAATTTTCAGAAAGTCAAAGATAGCTGGAGAATTGTGAATCACAGAGATATTATCCCAACAGTCCCGCGGCTGATGGGATATTGCCACGTGGCTCAACCTGTTTATCTTGCTGCTGGAGATTTAGAGGGTGCTTTGGTGGGTAATCAGTTTCGAGGTCCATTAAATATTGACGTCTCTTTAAAGGTCAAAGAAAGTAATGTTTGGTTCTGTTTTTTCTTCAGTGGATATTGGGTTTTTTATTCTATCGGTACAGTTGTTTATTTGGAACAACCAGAATACTGGTTCATGGAAACATTCTTTCTCTTTTGTCATGATCAAGAGATACATTTTATCCTTTATAACAATACTATGGAAATGGCAAAGATTCAATTGACTTGTTATTCTGTCAGTATGGGAACCAAGAACTCCTGTTAGTAACATGCTAAGCAGTCCCAAACCTGGTTAAGGAGGTTGATGGCAAGTGCACAGCCAGCTGTCGAACCTTTGCAGTGCAAATCATGAGAAGCCAGCGCAAATTGCTAGGGCAAGGCTGTAACAATGATGAGATGGCATCCCTAAAAAAGAGACTGATGCGATGGCACCCTAAAAAAAATACAATTGCTACACTTGACATCTTCTGCTGGACAAGAGCCCAAGACTGAAAGAAAAAAAAATAAAATAAAAAAGACGACAATTACTGATGTTTTGGTGAACCTCTTTGTTGGATGAATTTCACTAACAGATGTCAACTAATCACCTCCCAAAATCAAACATTTGCTGAGCTCAAATTCTCACCTCAAGCAAGCAGTAACAAACTCTATGTTTCCCTTATTATTCAGGAAGGACCTTGAGAGATTGAACTCATTACTTACTACATGCGAAGATAGATTGCAGTTGGTAATATGATAGATGGATAACTCATCATATAGATTATATAGACCATATTAGTATAAAAATTCTTGTGATAGAATGATTTTCTTATTTCAAGGAAGCAAGGTGGTGGATAGGAAATTTCATCTTCTTCGATGGGGGGAATTAAGAGTCTAGGCCTTATGAATATTGCTCTTCTTGGCAAGTGGCATTGGAGATTCAGGATAGAACAAGGTATTTGGAAAGGCATAGCAACGACGAAGCACCTTATGCGGAGCAGGATTGCTTATGTTCTTGGCAACGGGACCTGCATCCATTTCTAGACAGATGTTTGGCATGGCGATGTGGCTTTCCGAGAGGTCTTTCTTAGATTAGCTCTCTTCGCTCCAAATCGTTCCATTACGGTCGATAGATGCTTCCCTATTGTCAGAGGAGACGTGGTTTGGAACCCTCCTTGCCATAGGAATTTGACCGATGTAGAGGTTTGTGAGTTTACAGATGTTTTGAACCGTCTAAAGCTAGTGACCCCTTTTTCCTTGGAAGAGGACTCCCTCTTTTGGAAAGGCCACCTGTCCAAGAAAATTTATTTCCAGTCCTTTTTATCTAATCTGCATCCTTCAGATAGAGTTTCCGGTCCCTCTCATCTTTTCCTCCATTGGTTTTATGGAGCCTACCCCTAGAGTGGCGGCCTTTGTCTGGTTGGCGTGAAGAAAGAGTCCTAACGATTGATAATCTAAAGAGGAGATCCCTCATCCTTCCTAATATGTGTTTGATGTGTATGAGTGATGCGGAGTCTATTGATCACCTATTCACTCATTGCAAGGATTTCCAGTAGGAAGCTACCAAAATAACTAAATGTTTTTTTCTCAAATCAAAAGGATGCAAAACAAAATTCTTAACTAGAAACTCAAAAGGCCTTCTCAGACTAACTTAAACTGGGGAACCTAATTTTGGTTAACTGGAAGTTTTTGGCCATAGTAAAACTACGAAATAATAAAATGAAATCTTTTTTGCAAACTCCACTGTTAAAACGCCTATATTTGATCCCCAAACAATTGAATTTATCAAGATCTTCAACAAATTTGAGTAGATCTCATCGAGGAAGCATGCATAGGTATTCATTAATAGACAAACACACTTAATCATGAAGATATGCAGTCCAGAGGTTAGAGAGGTCATTGCATCATTCTCTTCCAGTTGAAAGAAACTCGCTCCTGCAATTTTGAATCATCTGCTATCTGACAACCACTAGTGATGATTATGTCTTCCATCAAGTAGAATAAACTCAAAAACATGGTCGCTATTAGACCAAACCAGATTGGATGTTGATCTGATGTTGAAAGAGATTTATTGATTTTATATCTTTCCTTCGTATGGTTTCTCTTTAGAGAAAGCCTGAAAACTCCTGTATCATATCTGTCTGGTTGATGGCAAACGGTCCAACACATTGGATCTGCTGTGATCTATGACAAACAATGGAATGGCTGATAATATCTGCTTCTATTGAACCCACAATAAATCACATCTGTTATAATAGATGCAAATGGCAAAGATTGGTTGGATCTACTTTAACCAGCTGTGAAGGGTGAAGTAGTGGTTGGATCTACTTTGATTGATAACAAACTGTGTGGTGGCAGTCTGATTTGTTCAGATGCCAAGTGTCCTCCTGCAAGGCTTTCTATGGAAGCGTCGCAAGAGAACTAAATTCTTTTTTTGTCCTCCTACAAGGGTTTCTATGGAAGCATCGCAAGAGAACTAAATTCTTTTTCTCATATCAGAAGTTTCCTTACATCAATCCAAAACAAATATTCTTCAGAACCCTAAAAGTCTCCCTACCTAACTCATTTAGAAATTCTAATTTTAATTAGCTAAAAAATTTTAATCATAGCAAAACAACAAAATATTAAAATGCATCTGAATCCTTCATCTATGACACACTAAGGTCATGTCCGATGTAATGTTTGCTAATGACATCAGGACAAGTTTTTTATAGGATGGTTATTCGAACCACTGTGCTATATATAGTGTTGGGTACTTAGCAACATGAGCAAACGATGAGCATTGCAGAGATGAGGATGTTGAGATGGATGTGTGGGAAGATTATAATTTAATAAAGAATGAGGTTGTCCAAAGAAACCAAAGAGTAGCTCGAATAGGAGATGAAATGATATTGAGCAGATTGAGATGGTTTGTAAACTGAAGATGGCCTCATCACAGAGTTGAACATCAATTGGGGTTGAAGGACCAGGAAGGAGAGTGAGGGAAGACTTCAAAGGACTTTGATCGAGGTGGTGAGAAGAGATGAAGAATCATTCACTTACTGATAACAGGACCTTGGATACTGGATAGGAATGATTGGCAAGACAGGATTCATATTGCTGAACTCAAATAGCTGGGAAAAGGTTATGATGATGATGATTATTCAATCCCTATGCTGTTGACTCTCATGAACTTTGCAGTGGATTATTCAAGTTATCTTAGATAACCATTAATGGGCAAACAAACACTAGTGTGAAGATGCGCCTGGGATTTGGGGGTGTGCATGGTTGCATCAGCATATGCATATCCTGGAAAAAATGAGAGGAAACAATGATCGTGAATTAAAAGATGAATGCCCAACCAACAAATCGGTTTCTCATCCAATATCAACCTGAAAAGTAAATTTGGTAAATTTCTCTTTAGGTTTTTTTTGTTCATACTTGATTTCATGTCTCGACCAGAGGTTGTGTAAAAGAGGAAGATTGACACCTGGTAAGCTGCTGCTTGTAAAACTTTTGCCAATCTAACATTTAAAAGCCAACTGAAATTGCTGGGAGAATGCTCTCAAGAGAAGACAGGTCTAGATGATAATGACAATGACTTGATTTCATATCTAGATGTTAGAAAAACATTTCATTTGTAATATTATGCATTCTCTTTTGTGTTTATTTATTAGCTCCTACATTTGAACTGATATACCATAAGATTGTGTCTAAACTCTAATGTGTCAACTACACTCAAATATCTGCTGTCATTTTCTTTCCGTGTTCTTATACATAACAAGCATGTTCTCACAGGAAAATATGGAACTTCTAGGAGATGGCTATCAAGGCGATCTAATTGGGGAGTACACACCCGATGTTCTTGTCAGCGAGTTTGTATGTCTCCCAACACCATTTTTTTAAAAAAAAATTAAATCTTAGTTTGATACATATATTGATCAATTTTGGAAAATCAACTAATAGAGAACTTCAAGAACCTGCAATGAAAGACACTACTTTGTGTTTTCTTGGAACATGTTCAATGTTTGTAATAAATGTGCTAATTATATGTGTCCCTTTCATGCATTGGTCTATGTGGGTATCATTGATTGATCTCATCACTGTAATGTGATCTTAGCATAGAAAAAGCCTAAAACTCTAATGGCAATTGGTGATTTGAAACAAAGATATTTTATAAGCCCAAAAGTTGTATCGCATGTGTGGATGGATTGAGGAGGAAAGAAGAAGAAAAAGAGAAGAAAGGAGAAGGGGAGAGAGAGAAAGAGAGAGAGAGAGAGAGGGTATGGCCACTTACTTCTACAAGCATCTAGATCTACCCGAAACATCTACCTCCAACTGGGCTTATTTGGACCATAAACCACCGTTAATGACCAAATAAATCCCAAGGAAGAGTCTCTAAACCAACGATAGAGAGAATTGACCCTCATAACAATCAATGATACTCCATATCTAAGTATTCCATATTACCAAAATTCCCCCTAAGACCCGATTGCATCTAGTGATTCCCATGCTTTATTCTAGCCTCCCCACAATGTGTCTACCACCATGCCATCAACCCCCTGCAATTTAGTTTCCTGTAAAGCCACCGGCTATGCTTTATATTTCTTACATAGTTCCCTAATTTGTAGCGGTTTTTGTGAGCATCTCAACCCACGAACATTCCAATTGACAATCTTCATAGATAAACCAAGAATACCCAAATACCTGAACCTACCATCAAGGGGCCTTGATTAGGCCAGTTCCCTCTTCAACCTCCTCATTTTCCTTATCTAGTTGCGCTCGTGCCATATTTTGTCGCCCTCTATCTTCCACCCACTCAAAAAGAGCCATACAATCTCCAGGATTATCTCCGAAAGACACCTCCACAAGCCAAGCAGTCTCTTTTGCCACCTTGTTAAACTTTTTCATTCCTTGAGCCATGGACATCTTCTTCCCTTTGCCTCTCCTTGAAGTCCTACCTCTTGACGTTTCCCAAACCGGCTTCGAAATGGAGATTTCCTTTTTTCGATCCTCGATTATCCATGAGTACTACTAGCGAGTTTATAACATGTGCATCTCCTAGTTCTAACAACTGAGATAAGCTTCTGTTATTTCCACTCTACATCTATCGCACTCCCTGTTACCAAGGTGTTCTAAAACGATAACAATGGCCATAATGGCCACCACCATTACCATTATAATACGGGCCTTGTATCGGCTGTTACGACCCTTTTTTTTGTTTTTTGAATAAACTATTACAGGACCGTTACAGGGCTGTTACAGGGCCGTTACGGCCGTTTCAACCCCGTAACGCGTAACGGTTATGACCGTTATTTTGACGTAATGGCCGTTACGTAACCGATTTTGAATACCTTTCCTATTACCAGAAGGCCCTGACTTTCATACAGATCCTTTTGAGGTTCATCTTCTAAGGGGTCTTCAAGAGCTGCCATCTGAGGTATCGCGGAACTGATCATGCCACTATAGAGAAGAAGGTTATGCTATGACACACAAGCACTAGGCTGCTTGATCGACTCATCAAGCTCAATCCACATTTCGCTTTCTTCTAATGTGAGATCGGGCACGAAAACTCTATTCAGCACTGCTAGCCGAAGTGGATTAAAGACTTTAGGCACACGTGTGACAATTTAAAGTAGGAAATCACGTGGAACAGCAATGCCACATGAACCGCATGTGCTAACAAGGACTCACACGTCACATGAGCCACACGTTCCTCCGAGAGTCCCGCTCCTACAATTGCCTCCTCTCTCCCATTTACTGCCTCGCCACTTGTCAAATGATGAAAAAGACCCGCTTTCTCCATCCCATTAAAAATCGATGTAGTTACCGTGTTAGACACACTCGAGACAACACGTGTCGCCCTATCAATCCTCTAATGAGAGAGACCTGCAAAGGCCTCCAAACGATTGACAATTGTCGTAAGAGGAAGACCCCACTTTAGGATGATGCATGCGGACTACTTAGGAGACCATTTTAATTACAAGATTTTTATTTCGTGTATATCTAATCGTTGGATCTTGTTAATCAGACCATTGAGCCGCTTCATGATCTAGGCCCTTTGAGATTGATAATAAGTGTTTTACTTTTCTTATTTTGGATGATGGGCCATTTCACTTAAGCGAGTAGCATAGTTATAATTATTCCAAATTTTTAATTATAAAAGAACAGGGGGCTGGAGGTCCAACCCCAGTGGTGGTATTGAGAAGAGGAAAAAAGAGAGAAGCTCTCTTGTGTGAAAGAATCTTCCTCCTTGTGTTTTAGGGTTTGTGAGAAACCCTCCATTTCAATTGAATTATGGAAGGGTAGAAGCTTGTTTGGTGGTGTAGTCCCCAAGGTGCGTCCTTATTCTTTCTCTTCTTCAAAAGGTATTCTTCTTATTCTTTTGTCCTCCTCTTTCCCCTTCCATTACAACCTTCTAAACTCATCAAAACCCCACTCAACCCTCTCTCTTTCGTCTCCTTTACCCAGACACAGGTGGACTCGCACGTGCACACGCACGTGCGTCCGTACAAGAAGCCACGTGTGAGCCCCGTTTGGGGTTTTTCATCTTCGATTTTCCTCCGAAACTCCCTAATTCCTAGATCATTTGAATCCCTAAAAACTCAATTCCTAAATCTTCATCCATGAATACAAAACCCTAATGAAAATCTGATTTTTTTGTGAAACTTTCCCCAAACCAGAATTTTTCTTGCATCTTTGTCCATCCACGTAGTTGTTGCACTACCCACGTTAGATTGGAAGTCCCTATTTCCAAGTGAGTCACTCTTGAATTGTTTTATATTTTCGTGTCCTGCGTATGTGATAACTTAGGATCTTCATGTTATAAATTTCCAAATCTATGATGTGGATATGTTGGATTTTACATGTTGATTGCTGAAATTAATGTGTAATTGATCTCTCATTTTGCATCCTAGAATAGTTTCCATCATCCTACATTAGCTACCCCCTCACATTTTCCCACAAACCAAGTAGCTACACTATCTACCGATACCTCCACTTTAGCTATTACAATGAGGCTTGACTCGAAGGAGATAAGGGAATCCCGTAACACTTTTTATTAACCGTTACCACTGGGCCATCAGCCGATCAATCCGTGCAAACCCACCTTTCTTCTTGGTTTGGCAATAGCTCTGTGTGAATGTCTTCCATATCCAATGGAGAAGAGATCACATCCCTATAGGATTTGTCCTCCATGTGTGCCCTCAATCGGGTTAGAGGCGATACCCCCACCGGAATCTTTGTCTCTGTGTTTCCTTCGTAGACATTCCTTTTGCTTTTGGATTCCCGATTTTGATAGAAACCTTCTGTTCTCTGTTCTTTCTCTCCGGCCCATATTTTGCTTTTTGGACTCTCAGCTTAATACCTCTGAAGCTCTCCGCATTCAGATGGAGTGCTACATTCTCCACCTCCTCTTCAGTACTCATCCGATCGAAGGTAAAACCCCTTGGGAACTTAGAGATTCTGTCTTGAGGCACCACCACCTCCATTACCAGACCAAAGTCCTCGAAAACCCTCTCGAAATTTACCGGTGACCAACCTACCGGGAAGGATTTGGCAAAGAGGGTCGGGTATTCCGATAGCGGGATTTTCCTTCTCCCTTGTTCCCGATTAGTCACCTTTCTATAGGTAACCGTTTGCCATCCTGCCTGATCTTCCAATTCCCCGTTTGCATTTCCCTCCTTTTGCTTTTTTGTACGGTTTTCTCACCACTCCGCCATTGATCAGCACCAATCCGTTTCCGAGCTTTTGTAAATATATTTGCCCTTTTTTAAAAGTAAAAATATTGTGTGTTTGCCGGTTGATCTCGGGACTTGATGAACACCGTGCAACTTTCTCCCGAATGAAGTGGTAATTAACTTTAATATGCTTGGTCCTCTCACGATAGACGGGGTTGTTGGCAATATGAGAGACAACTTAATTATCACAGTACAGCTTCATAGAAACTCGAAATATAAACCAAAGTTCACCCATTAATGTTTTTAGCCAAATAAGCTCACAGGCCACAGCAATTTACAATGGTCAAATGTAAATCACCTATCAGATGAAGAACTAGGCTAGTCTGCAACAGAATATTCCTCTACTTGAATATGACTATTCCACTTATAGAGGATACCACAACTAGGAGCTTCCTTTAAATTCCTAAAGATACGAAACATGGCCTCCATATGAGGAACCTGAGGAGCTTACATAAACTAACCAAGCTGACAGGATATATAATATCAAGTCAATCGAGTCAATTGTTAGATAAATCAATTTTCCCACAAGTTGACAATCTCTCCACAGATCATTAATTAATTCACCTTGATCCACACCATGTTTCTGATTTGTATCCATGGTAGTTTTAGTAGGTTTGGCTCTTAGAGGCCTATCTCATCCTTTAAATCCATCACATATTTTCGTTGTGTCAAGTTGATGCCCACCTTATACCTAACTACCTCAGCACCCAAGAAATATCAAAGACAATCTAAGTCCTTCGTATCGAAATGCTGCAATAAGAATTTCTTCAACTTGTGAACTCGCGTACTATCACTGCCTGTGGTAATGATGGCGTCTACATATACAACCAACTCCAACACAATAGTGCCTATCACTTTGCCGAACAAAACAAAATGGTCGGCCTGGCTACATTCCATCCCAAATCCAAACACCACTTTACTAAACTTGTTGAACTAAGCTCTTAGGGACTGTTTCAACCCATAAATTGATTTCTTGAGACAACACACCATATCTGAAACCCACCGACCCCCCCCCCCCCCCCCCCCCCCCCCCCCCACAAAAGCAACAAATTTATGTGGTTGCTCCATGTAAACTTTTTCAACCAGATACCAGATATCCATGAAGAAAAGCATTCTTCACATGATTCTGATATAATAGTCGATCCCAATCCAAACTTATAGGAATGGGAATAACTACATGCATTGAGTGAATCCTTTGCAACTAACAGAGCTTTTAAATGATCGATTGAGCCATCAGAGCTTGAACTGAGGACGAAAAGTAAAGAAGAATTTGGCAACATGGAATTCCCCTATCTGGCATCACATAGTCTCATACTCTGTAGATAAGAGCTTATATATGTTTAGTTCCTCCCACATGCCTCGTAAGGCAGAATAACACTCTTCAACGCTCTCATCTCCTTGTTGAAGAGCGAAAAATACTCTGAAGTAACTCGTAGATCCGTGTTAAGTTCTTTTCCCTAAGTACATCTCCTTTCTTTGTTGTCTTGAAAAAAAAAAAGAAGAAAACATTTGCACTTGTATGAAGGTTTATACTATTCCATAACAAAGACCTAATTTGAGCATCCTCTACCACCCAAAAGAGATTGATGTCCCTGATTGATTTAACTTTGATACCATGTGGGCAGATTGAGAAAAGGAGGAAAGACAAAAAAGAAAAGGAGAAGACAGGAAAGAGAATGGGGATTAGAGTTCACACATCCCCACTTCTCTCAAGTCTATTAACACAGTTTTCAATATTTAAAATAATGCCATTAATAACAAAAACAAAAATACCTATTATGTCCAAAACCTATATGGGCCTAAGAAAGGGCCTATAACAACCCACGGTCATATTTGATAACAACATTGAATACTTAAAGTGCTGTAGTTGTTAGGAAATTTACATACACACTCACATCAGTTGTCATATCTGAACACTTATGTTTTTGTCTTTAGAGTGTAGTCTATATACTTCCTGTTCACTATCAAGTGCGCTATCCCAGCATAATGCCCTATCAAAAAGATGCCCATCTAATGATTGACAGAAATTTCATATCAAATTGATGATGTATACGGCCATATTAGTACTCGTAAATAAAAAGAAATCAAGTTAATTGTCCATTGATGGTATGATTTCGTATTTACTACCATCTTGGATTTTCTGTGCTCCCAGAAGATTATGAGAAATTTCCCTTTCGGATATTTGGATAATATAGTGGAAAATAGAGCAGATGTGTAATGGAACACCTTTTACACCTACCCACAGTTATTGACGAAGCCTCGTCCAATGTGACACCCTATTAAATATAGATAATTGCTAGTATAGCTTTAGAGAGGCAAGAATTTCCTTAGCATAAATCATTCTCAGCCAGATTCTTCCAGTAAAAAGATATCTTAATTAATGGAGATACGTGGATGGGTTTCATAAAACATAACTAATGGAGATAAGTGGAACCAGTAAAAAGATATCTTAATTATTTGGTTAAATTCCTGGAGCCTTGAGATGCCCAAGTATCAAGTTGATCATTTCATACCGGAATTAGGCTTTAGTTGTTGACTGTATCTTGTCTGAGAATCAACTGAGTTCAAACTTGATGAACCCGTATCTAACTTGACTGCTCTTTTAACCTAGGTTTGGGCAAAAAGTAAAATTATTATTATTAAAACAAAAAAAAAAAAAAAAAAAAAAAAAACCTTGGCTTGGGCAGAGTTCCCAAATTTTTTTGTTTAATAGGACAATGACCAAATAAAATGATTGATAGATAATCAAAATAATTTTAGGGTACTTTAACAAGAAAATGGGTGCCACTGTTGAGCTTCTATTGTATGTCTTCTTGGACATGTGTATCCTTATTCATCTGCTACATTTGCTGTATTGTTTTTTTTTTTTTTTTTTTTTTTTTTTTTCCATTTCAGAACACGTTTGTGATGAATAATTGACGTACATGGTAACATAGTTTGAGATGGCTGCGGGAGAGTTTAGAAAGTCTCTCTGACTCTCTCTCTCTCACCCATAGGTTCAGAGTGGACGTGAGTCCTATCTTGCTTGACCGAATGGATTTCGCCTGCCCAAGGCTAATATACCCTACATAGTTTTCTTCTTCATCATCTTTTTTCTTGGCATGAGGGTACTGTTATGGAATCCAGTTCATTTTTCCACTTTATATCAACAAGACAATCTTCTCTATTTCTGTGTGTATGCTTGCTTCTGAACTCTAGTTTGAAACGTGAAAACCTTTTCTTTGTTTGTTTATTTATTTATTTATTTGCAGATGAAAGGAGAGAAGGAACTTGTTGAAAAAATTTTGCAAGCTGAGATAAATCTCTTCCGTTCAATCAGAGATGGGACTGCACTTATGCAGCATATGGAAGACTTCTACTATATCACACTATTAGAGGTGCCTTCCTATCTTCTTTTGTTTTTTTCCCAAAAAGAAAACACCATTTTATTTTATGGATCATTGTGGTCGTCATAGCCTTACCCCAGCTATTTTCCATTGGCTTTACAGATATTGTTTTCAGGAATTTTCGTGATTGCTTGGCTGAGTTCAGTGACAGGCTGTCTACCCGACATTAACCCTCTAACATGGGTTTGGGACTGGCTAGCAAATCATATCAGACAGTTCATAATGGTCGATTTTGGGACTGGCTAGCAAATCATACCTTTACATGGGATTGGGACTGGCTAGCAAATCATACCAAACAAAGTTTATAATAATCCATTTTAGGATAAATTCATCAATAGCAGCATGATTATGTTCTGAGATGCATGATTATGAAATATGCGTTAGATGTAAGTCATGTAACTGTCTTCTTGAAGCACCTTTCCAATTTTCATGCCCCTGTTTAGCCTTCAGCACTTTCTTTAAAGTGGCAGATATATTTGAATTGTGCTGTCCCTAACCTGTCGATAAATTACTATTCCGGTATCATCTTATAATAGAGGTGACTATGAGAGCAATTGCTAGATGATTGGGTAAAAGAGAGTATAAACTCCTCCCTTAGAAACAAAAGAAAGCTTTTTGTATACACCAATCGGTTACACAAAGACAGCCTTTTTATCCAAAATATAATGTTAAGATATTTAGGGGGTGTTTGGATTGTTTGTTACTTACGATAAGCTACTTATCCTCAAGTAGCTTATCTTGGTTTCTACTTATTAAGCTGAAGTGATTAAGTACCTTTAAGTAAAAAAAGTTATGTATAATTGATCTTAGACCAAACTTATCTACTGCAATAAGTAGAAAAAATAACTTGTTTGGTGGCATCCAGATGGGCCCTTAATTAAACATATCTGGGTCAATCTGCATAAAAAATGCCAACTTATGAAATGGGGATCAGGTATTCACATATTTGCAATGTAAACAAGCATGTAGACATAAAACATGTTTTATTTATTTCATTGGCATCAAATTTCCTTGACTAGATATCCTTGACGTTTTGTGCAGAGCGTGAGATCAAATTACAGATATGTTGGCAGTTCAACTTTTAAGTAAAAAAGTTATGTATAATTGATCTTAGACCAAACTTATCTACTGCTATAAGTAGAAAAAGTAACTTGTTTGGTGGCATCCAGATGGGCCCTTAATTAAACATATCTGGGTCAATCTGCATAAAAAGTGCCAACTTATGAAATGGGGATCAGGTATTCACATGTTTGCAATGTAAACAAGCATGTAGACATAAAACATGTTTTATTTATTTCATTGGCATCAAATTTCCTTGACTAGATATCCTTAACGTTTTGTGCAGAGCGTGAGATCAAATTACAGATATGTTGGCAGTTCAACTTCCAAGGAAGAAGGTGCCCCATTGATCACCTGAGCTGGATGGCTGGCCAGAGCATTAGCAACATGCCATTAGTTGGATCAAACAATCTTAAAGTATGGTACAGCATGCTGATTCCTGAGTTTCTACATGTAAAATGCTTACACTCAATGCATTTACATACAGAAGTCCATTCAGTCAGGGACAGTTGTAATTTATAGCCCCGTGAATGTGGTCCAACTGTAGCATGTGTATGTAATTGTATTGTCCAGTTGTAGAAATCAGAAAGGATTAGTTTTCATTCCAAATTCAAGATTATAGACATTTGTACCGTCATGTGTTCCCCAGTAATGGTCCAAAGCACTAGGCATCAGAGTCGTCTGCTGTTAGCCCTTCCTCATTGCATGTCCCATTTCTCTAAACAACAGACTAATTTTTCCAAGCCAGAGGTCATGATGGTTTGCTTGCATGGGAGAGCATGGGAAATGAGAGTGTATGTAAACCAGCGGCAGATTGCCCTTATTCTTGAGATGCCATATTTTCTTTATCTATAAAATTGAAAGCCACTATAGTTGCATTTGGGTTTGGTCTTCATCCCAATTTCAATTCATTGGGAGAGATTTCAGGTAAAAAAAAAGTGGCACTTCTCTCTTCTCATGGAATTCTATGGAAAAGCAGTTCAGCTTACTGTTAATTCTTCATTGTCATCATCTTAGCCTCTGCAGGAAAAAATGGTAGATTAGCAAGAGTTTAAAGATAGGCTGCCCACCAGACAAATCATCCTTTTTTACCCAAGTTGTATAACTGACCATGGTGGGTGGAAGCTCGCATTGACCCACTGTGTACCAATCCATCTCCTAAGCATTGCACGTGGATCCAAAGTGCAAGCGCAAGCAGAGGATCATAGTGGGGTAGCTGCCGGACATTACTGCTTTATTACTGCTTAGCACAAGTGCACTGGCACGAGGGGTAGTGCTTGACTTTCCTTTTTTTGAATTGATTCTCTTTCTTTATTGGTTGCACAAAATACAAGCTTTTTCCCTGAGTAAACTTGAGGTCTGTTTGCATACCCAAAATTGTGCTCTTTAAAAACTTATTTTTCTAGACTTAAAACTACTTTTTATTTTTTTATTTTTAGGATGAAAATGCCCTTTTAACCTTCTTTTATCGCTATTCTCTAGTTTTCTTTTTTTCTTTTTTTTTTTACCACTACACTTAAGCGATCGTTTGTGCTTTTCGACTACTTGGTGGTAATATTTTATGCTTTTCGACTATTCTCTCTGACAAAAACTTATACCTCAAAAAAATATGTTTTGAGCTTGTTTGAGAAGAAGATGAGAGGAAATGAGATGGATTTTTTTATATATAAAAATTCGTTTTTTCAAAAATGGGTTCTTATTTCTTTAAAGATTTTGCTTAGATGACTGTTTTGCCAAGAAATAGATAAAAGGAAAGAAAATAGATAACAAAAACTACACTTTTAAAAACGAAAGCAAACGAAGCTGAACTTTGGGCTCACCTTTGAAAATTCGAATGGTGTTCAAATGAGATCATTCCAATCTTATTTAAAAAGTCATCTGAATTATTTTTTTTTCAACAAGCGCAGGGTCACTTCAATTCAACCCTTAACAAGAGAGCTATGAGCATTTTTCATGGGGTTATGCAATGCTAGAACAACAACGATCACTGCTTTGTAACAACATCAATCCCTGCAATTGCTATTGTAACAAAGGAGGGATCATTGTTGTAACAAAGGAGTAATTTCTATCATTACACAAATGTGATCGTTGTTCTAACAAATGAGTGATCGTTGTTTTTCCAACATCGCACAATGTCACGGAAACACTCATAACTGCTCATTACGGATTAGATCAGAGCAATCTTAGGCTCGTTTGAAGGATAATTCGACAACTTTTCCAAGTATGATTGGAATCATTTCATTTGGACACCGTATGACCTTTCAAAAGTGAATCCGAAGTTCAACTTGCATTTGCTTTTGTTTTTAAAAATGAAGTTTTTTGTCTTTTTTCTTTCCTTCTATCTATTTTCTTTTCTTACGGAAAGTGAAAATAGAAGTTTTCTCATCTTCTTCTCAAACAACCTCGTAGCCCATTTTTTTGAGGTGGGAATTTCTACCAGAGAAAGTAATAGAAAGCACAAAATATTACCAAAGAGTAGTCGGCAAGGACATCAGCAGAGTGCACTGTTAAAAGATGAGATAGTTGGAGAGTATGGAGAAGGAATGGAGAAGAAGGTTAAGGGACACTTTCATCCAAAAAAAAAAAAAAAACTTTTTTAAGTCTTAGAAAGTAAGTTTTTAAAAAAGGCAACTATTTTGGGTCTCCTAACAAATCCCAGGACTACTTGGGGAAAGGGCCCACAAAATTCTGCTCTCGGTATGCACATGCACTGTTATTATCCTGTAGTGTCGACAATGTTGCAAGCTGCAAGTGTCGACCTCTGTGAGGCCCGCCACGATGTGTGCATGACATCCATTCCAACTTTCAGATGTGACTTTCCCCTATTTGCCCTGGAGCCCAAGAATTAGGCTGGATCAAAACCCAACACCACAAGAACAGTTATGATGGGAATGCCCACCAGTAAAATCTTCAAGGTTGTTTGTGACACTTACCACGTTGTCTGAATGACATCTGACCAGCAATTTGTTCATCCCACAAGAATAAATCAACACCAAAATCAAGCCATTCCAAAACTTAGGTGGGCCGTGTGAATTTAGAGGTTTTGGGCATGACTTTTTATTGTTCCTTTTGGTGTGGCCCCACCTGAGCTTCGGATCCAACTAATCCTTGGCCTCCATGGTGAAAATTGGGGCACGCATGGTAGATGTGGTTTTCATGCACACACCATGGTAAGGTTCCTGTGGGGTTCTCTTCATCTGTCTATGTGTGTGCACACGTCCATGCATGCGCAAGCATATGATGTGTTCATGATCAGTAAATTGAGCAGTGATGGATAGAACCCAACATTAACTTACCAAGATACATTTTATTTTATTTTTTGTTACAATTCATAGGTAAGTCAACATTCGGATCAAAATACAATACAATTGACAACTCTTTAAGTAATCTTATCAATCTTTCTGAGGAAGATGAGGAAACTTCCCCAAGCAACACAGTAACTTGAAATAAAAGGATAGCCCACATATATATATATATACATATATGATCATGTGATCTTCGTGATTAATCTTATTAATGGGACATTTCATTTTTTGTTGGTCCATGTCACAATTGCAAGCTCTGAGGAAGATTCTTCTTGGCAATTTGGGCCTTTTTGGTGTTGCTCATGATTCGTAAGCTCTGTCTAAGTATGTCCGCTTCCCTCTCCCTCTTGGCTCCCTCCTTCTCCAAGGCTGACAGTCGGGCTTGCAGCCCTTTCACCATCTCTTCTTTGGCCTTCAACTCCCTTTGCAGTGCCTCCATCATATCCTCCTCCTCTGCTCCCCACCATAATCTCTCCCCTACAGAAAGAAACAATGTCATGCCCTTCACTCCACGTTATACAACTCTATGATAGCTAGATTGTTCAGAGCTTGCTCTTTCCAATGCCGTTGGTGGAAAGTAATGTAGAGACTTGGAATGCATTTGGTTGCACCAAATATCATGAAATGATATTTTGCACTTGATTAAACTAAGTGTTTTGGTTACACTAATTATCATATGATATTTAGTACAACCAAAATGCACCAACTATATTTACCCCATCTTTTACATACAAGATTCCACATCATGTAAAAACATCTAACGTAAGTACTAAGGTTTTTATGGCCGTCCACAGAATAATCACGGTCCAACTATATATTGGTCCAGGAACAATTATAGTTTAACTATAGGCATCCGGACCTAGAACAATTATAGTTTAACTATAGGTCTTCAGAATAATTACAGTCGGAATACAGGGTTCTGAGAACGATTATAGTCCGAATACGGGTTCCGAACAATTATAATCCAAACACAACTCAACTACATAATCCAAATACAGCTCAACTACAGGTCCCAAAAATGATTACAGTCTGAATACAAGTCCGGAGAGTTATTATGGTCAGGATTTAAATACAGTCTGACTACAGATTCCGAGAATAATGATGGTCCGGTCCCTGGAATAATTGCACCTAAGAAGCTTTTCCATAGTACATAAGGTCCTTTAAAACGATCTAAAGTCTTACAGGAAAGTCATCTAAGTTGAAAACAACTCTTTTAAGTTTCCGTGTCAGCCTCCGCACTTATTACAACCGACACAAGATTAGTTGAGCATTAAAAAGATTAAAACCCAAATCTAATTACATGATTTTTGAGTCGTACAAGTTGGATTATGTGGTGAGGTTTGGCGGTACACATCACTTCCAAGAAAACATGTAAGTCCTTTTTTTTATTCTTTTTTTTTATTATGGTTTCTTTTGACTATGATGGATGTAAAGTATAAAATAGTAAAATGCCTTTGAATTATTGCTCTTAGGACGTCTGTAGCTCATTCCAAACCCGTGACTGAATGTCGAGGCACTTTTAGGATCCTAACCACTAGGTCACAAGATCTGACACCGATTGATATTCGAGCCCACTTTCAATTTCATTCAACATCACTAAAAAGGAAAATTTTTACTGCGAGTTGGTTGTTTTCAAACTCTAGGCTCTTTATTACAGTTCACCGCCACTTTAGAAATGGTGCATGTCAGTCTACACATGTGCACACACTCGTGTATGGGTGTCAAAAAATGTTAAGTATCTACAACGTCTAACCCATTAAAAAGGTAGGCCCTACCATGAAGAACAATAGCTCATGTGATCTACTCTTGGTATGTGCTGATACTATGCGGGGTGTTTTCAGCATTAATTGTGGTGGCTACTCAATTACCAGAGGGAGAGATACATAAGTCAATCCAGACCATCCAAATGATCAGCCCCATACCGATGTCTTAACGTTCTAATCTCCATCGTTGATGTTGGATTGCAGGCCATTTTCTTTTAACCACTCCATGGCGATCGATTGGATGGTTAGGATCACCCAATTAGTGTGAATCAGGACTCTTCATCTACAACAGGGCATTTCGATTTGTATGGTTTGAATTATTTACACATGCTATGTTCATGGATCCCCATCTCCACCACTTAAGAAATGAAGAAAAAGGCACATGGCAGCCGTGTGGTCAAAGAAGTAAAATCACGTGGTTTGTGGGGCCCGGTTCAGCGAAAAGTCCAGCAATGCTATGTACTCTCTCGAATAATAGGAACGGGGCAACGTGCTGCACGTGCTAGCAAGGAACACATGTGAGCAGTCCAGGCTATTTCTCAGATTGGGCGCAGACTGTCATGCTCATCAGGTGCATGACACGTGTACATAGGAAATGAACGGTTATAAAATTGACCATTTTTAATGTACAAGTATTACATAAGTATACACCGACCGACTTTGTTTCTGACCATGCTGCTCTACGTGATGGATGGACCGAATGCCTCACATGAATCCATGCCGGCACGTGTGCTACGAAACCCTGTCAATCTCTGTGGGCCTGTTTGATTTTTGTTTATCAGGAAAATACACTTGAAAAAGGTCATTATTACCTTTTTACTCTAATTGAAATTTCAAACCCATTTTCGTCTCAAGATTGGTTTAAAAATGCTGATTTAAATTTGTGGACCCCACCATGATGTGTATGAAATATCTACACCCTTCATTTGTTTTATCAAAAGATTTTAAGGCATAAGCTTAAAATTGAGACAGATGCAACACTCAAGTGGCCTATACCATGGGAGACAATGGCCTTAAACATCCATCATTGAAAATTTTTTTGTTTATTGAACCCACGTTAATGTTTATTTATCATCTAACCGGTTCATAAAGTCATAAGAACATTGATAAAGGTTAAACACAAATATCATCTTCATCAAAAACTTCTAAGGGCCATGTTAATTTCTATACTGTAAGCATCTAATTTTAACTGTTTCCTACAACGTGGTCGGCTAGAGCTTTAGATCTACCTCATTTTTTGGCTCATGCCGTGGCTGACATATAAGATTAACGGTTTTGATACATCAGAATGTTTGTACATTCTGGGCTTTACATTCATTCGGCAGCCATCCTCACTCGCAGCATAATAAAGTTAAGCCGTTAATGTCGGGTAAGAAACGATGTGGTAATTGATTGGGTAAGTACTTATTACCTATTTACCGGATAATTTCCTCTAACCTGAAAAAGCACAAACAGGCCCTGTATGAAACTGGTACCCTTGCAGGACGTTGTAAGTAAATTTCACAGCGGTTGCAAATCAATGCCTACCTAAACTACCGTGTGATGTCAGATCAATAGTCTAGATCACCAAACGTGGGGCCCGCGTGTGATGTGTAATTCCTGGACAGCGATGTACCATTTCGGAATTATGATCATCAACCTCGAGGATATGGATAGTATCCTCAGGCCTTTAATTACTGAGGATAGAGCATTGGTGTGGAATCCAGACCACTGACCTAATGGACCACAAAGTGGATGGACCATGTTCCAAAAATCTTTCCTTTGCGCAATCCTAGTCGTTCATAGTGCCATGCAAATGGATGGATAAGAAACGATAAAACAATATCATTCAACAGACCGAAGAGGCCATTGGCAAGTTTTGATTAGAAGTAATCAAGCATAGGCAAGGGCAATATCTAATGCTTGTTCCTTTCGGATCTGGATCATCTGCTTGCCATGAGAGTTAAAAAAAAAAAAAAAAAAAAAGCCGGTTTCCCTGTATCCTGATTAGTCTACGTCATATGTTGTTAATACTGCTGCATTGAATGTAAATCGTGAGGATTAGTACAATCTGACCTTAACAAGACTGATGTTGTCATGCATTAAATGCAATGTATGATGATGGCAAACTAGACTATAACAAGTAGGATTTTTCTGTAGTAAATGAAATGCTCTGTGTGGTCCATCTCTGATGAATGTTTCTTTCAACAAATATTATGTTTATGGTCCATGTGTGAAATGCCTACTGGCCAATGTGTATTGGCTTTGGTGGTAGAGAGTATCCAATCAGTGTACGGTCCAATGCTCAGTGATCCAGACCGGTTGATCTATCTGTTCCACTACAGATAGACCATTCTTACCATATGTAATCCAATGCATGTGATAATCCTAGCTCTTTTCATCACAGCTACAATTAGATGGTTAAGTAAAACTTCAATGGTCCACATTCCACAAACAAAAAATTAAACATTGGACGGCTAAGATCCCCCAACCTGGAAAGCTTTTTGAGCATATGGCCTGTCCACGATGAGTGTCACCATATTACTGATTTCGCTAACCTAACAATGGGCTCTCTGGGACCCACAGTGATGTAAGTGTTTTATCCACGCTGTTCTTCGTTTTTCTCAGGTAATTTTAAGGTATGATCCAAAAAGTGAGGCAGGTCCATGCCTTAAGTGGATTGAATTTCTACCGTTAAAAACATCTTGGGAGCTAGAAAAGTTTCAGACCAAGCCGATATTTGTGTTTTCACTTCTTCCACGTCCATATGATCTCATGAATAGGTTGGATGGTAAAAGAACATCACGGTGGCCCTGGGAAAGGTGGGTGTCATTATCACTGCAGCTTCCTTTGTGTGGTCCACTGGAGCTGTGAACCTGCTTCATTTTTAAAGTTATACCTTAATATGATATGAGCAAATCGATGAACGCGTGGATAAAACACTTACACGGTGGGCCCCACAGAGCCCTGCCCGGACGGTAATCCGTCCGGGTAGCGGTAGGACGCAAATCCACGTCCATTCACTGCTGCACACGTGGCACAGAAGGAATAGATCAAACCGTTCATTTGAGCAGCCAAACAGTGAATGGACCATATTCCAAATGTCGAAGCCGTTTGAATGATGACCTTTTAATGAAAGGTGCTACGAATGGATACTAAAAGACAAAAATAGCAATGCCTCACATTGAGTGAGAAAGCGTCCATTTATTAGATGGCTAGGATGGTCTAATCAAAGCAGCAGTATTTAATTAATGGACAATCAATGGCGGTTTGGATGTGCCACGTGTACGGCACTACACACCCCAAAAATAAAAAATGTCACATTAAGATTAGATGACCAGGATCGCCGGATTCCCAAACCGATAGTGACCGGACGCGTATTAGCTATTGACAGGTTGAGTAGCGAGACTCCACTGACTTCACCAAGTTGCATGAATCGCTTCATGATGTATGTTTTGTATCCACACCGTCCGTTCATTTGGAAAGACCATTTTAGCGTATGTACCAAAGTATGCCTCGGATCTAAAGCTCGACTGGACCGCACTACGGAAAATAGTAAAAAGAGTAACACCCACCGTTAAAAGCTTCTAAGGGCCACGAAAGTTTTCGATCACGCTGATATTTATTTTTTCTTTTACACGATGTATGTGTTAAGATCGCAAATAAACATCACGGTGACGGAAATAAAAAACCTTCAGTAGCCAGCTTAGTTATTAAACCTGTCAGTACTCGTCCTAGCCAGCCCATTGACAGTACTGACACGCAATTAGTATTGATAGATTGGCTGGTTAAACCCAGGCCACGACTGTCCTTGAATAAAAGAACACGTGTGGATATACATGTGCAAGATCAAGGCCATCCATCCAATGGGTACCATTGTGGATGGCCCATAGCCGGAAATCATAATAAATTGAAGATCCCATCTATCCTATTGAGGCACTTTCAACCGTTGAACGTAGACCATTGACTTCTTTTTTTAAAAAAGAATTTGAAATTTCTGTTTGTGGGCCATTGATCCCATGGTTAGGATTATGTAGTCAGTGGGGGTCTCCTAAATCAACACCCTAGACCTTCATACACGTGTGCCATGGACACAAAAAGCGCTTTTGTGGTACATATTTCTTAAAGCTAGGGCCCCTATCATGGTGTGAAACGCAAATACAAAGTAACCGTTCCTATAAGTGGACCACTCTCAATCTAGCCGATCCAACCGTTAAAAAAAATCCATAATAACTATTTTGGTTTGGGTTTTTTAAGGGCTGGATCCCTTCAATCCAACCGTGGTACATTTTCGTACCAAAATATCTTATTAGGCTTTTCCTAATCCCCATATTCTAGTTAATATACTCATGAAGCTAGCCCATGGATGTCCAACGGACTACGGTTTTAAGACTCCAACTCCATCGGACCCAATCTGGTTCGACAACCGAGTCAGACCTGAAGTCACGACTCGACTAAAGACCGAAGGAACAACAGAGTCATTTAACCATGGACGGGACACGACGCAAGAACAAAGCTGAGGTGGGGCTGGGTCTAAAAGCCAATAGAGCTAGCCATGCATGAAACTTGAGTCAAACCTCACCTAGTACGGGCTAGCCTAAAAAAAGCCAATTGAGCTAATGTCCATGTGATAATCATCATTTTTATATTTGTGTACCCAGAAAACTAAAATATGTAAACGTACCTTGGGCCGTTGTACGGATGAGATCGTCGAGTTCGGTCTTGATTGCAAGGTAGAGGCGCTTCCATTTTTCGACAGCCTCTTCTCTGCGAGCCTGTTCTTCTCTCATGTGCTCTACTAGCAAGTTGGTGCCGAGCATTTGCCATTCCTTGTCACCTTTATCTACGTTTGTAGTCTCTTCTTCCAGCAGTCGTATCGTCTCCTCCTTCTCTTGTAGTTTCTTCTTTAACCTGCATACCTCTTCTTTCCACCTCTTCCTCTCGCGTCTCCACTCACTTTCCCTGGCCGCGAAGACGGATGACTGGTGCTGATGGGCCTGCTCTCTCTTCAACTTCACCTGCATCAGCTCCTCTTCTAGAACTCTTATCTTTTGATTAAGGACTCTAGGATCCTCGAATCGTTTGGTGGCACCTTTACCTTTGGCTAGGACACTGCCCATCTTTCCCTCTCTCTCTCTCTCTCTCTCCCCCCTCTTTCCTACCTTTGTATGGAGATGGAGATTTGGGGAAGAGAGGAATATGGGAGGGAGAATTGGAGGTTAGTGGGATTTGGATGGGAAGGAGATGTGGACATAAATGGGGTTGGAGGAGCAATCTCGTGGGAGGAGCGATTGTCCGGATATTACAATTTCAACCCTTTGGGTCGGCTCCTCCTGATGAATGATGGCGTGGATGAGGCCCGTGAAGGTGACTGGTTCTTGCAAATTAAGAATGCAAGGTGTGGGGCCCATGCCATTCAGTTGGGTTTCTGGCATTTTTTGCCCCTGTGGGGGGGCCCACGTGTAGATATGGTCTTGTGATTGGAACCGTCCATGTTCTGTTGTGGTCCTGGTATCGGTGTCGGTGAATATCGGATGCGGATTGCCTACTGGATGGTGCTCTGTGGGCCCCACCATGATGTATGTGTTTTATCCACGCCGTCCATCCATTGTTTCAGAACATTTTAGGCTATGAAACCTAACATGAGAAAGACAAAAATCTCATGTGGACCACACCACAGGACACACTAGTGATTGAACGCCCACCGTTAAAAACTTGTGGGGGTCACGAAAGTTTTGGATGAAGTTGATATTTGTGTTTTGCCTTCATCCACGTCTGTGTGACCTAATCAACAGGCCAGATGTCAAATAAACATTACAGTGGACCTTGGGAAGTTTTTAATGGTGGGCGTTCAATCACCATTGGTTTCTTTTGGTATGGTCCACTTGAGATTTGGATCCGTCTCAATTTTTGGGTTCATGCCCTGAATTGATCTGTAAAAATAGATGGAAGGAGTGGATAAAACACAAGGATCATTTTGGGCCCACATAGCACTGTCTAATATCCACCTCGCTACCCTCAGCGTCAATGGGCAATCTTTGTCCGTGATTGGGTACCGTTGAAAAGGAAACTTTTGATGATCCTATCTAAGTCCACAAATTTAATGGTGTGGATTTTACTTTTGGTAGTATTGTTGGAAATTTGGGTCCTCAAGGTAGTGCCCAAGTGATGGACGCTTGTGATCATCATAGGTTTAGACAAACCCTGCACGTGGGCCCCTTGAGATGACACATGTGTGTGGGATTGTGTGAAATCGGATTGCGTACTGAGTTACTCAGTATGCTCTTATCGTACTAAGTAAACTCTGTTGGTCCCACCTTGAGTGTATGACATTTATCCACACCGTTCATCCGGTTTTACAGATCATTTTAGCCCTTGATCCCAAAATTAAAGAATATTCATATCTCGAGTGAACAATACCACAGGAAAGGGTAGAAGTATTGATTTCCTCCGTTGATATATTTCTAAGGCCCCCAGTGATGTTTATTTGTCATCCAAGATATTCATAAGATAACACAGACATGTATGAAGGGAAATCACAAATATCAGCTTCAACTAAAACTTTTGTGGCCCCTAAAAACTTTTCAGCGGTAGAATTTCAATTCACACTGTTTCTGGTGGTGTGTTCCATTTGCTCTTTGGATATGCTTCGTTTTTGGGATAGGTTACTAAAATTATGTGGTAAAAAGCATGGACCGAGTGGATAAAATGTATGTATGAGAGTTGGCCCCAAAGAGTTTAGAGTAACTCAGTGCGCTTACGTACTGAGTTACTCAGTACGCAAATCCGCTTCCGGATTGTGTGGCTGCGTCGGCAAAAGGTGCTCGTTTCAACGTAAGGCTCCGTGAATGAAGGTGGATTGGAAAATTCCAAAAGGTAATCCATGCTTGCAGTTGCAGGTCATCCACCCTTCCAACCGGCAAGCCACAGTTGAAGTCATCCACCCTACATGTGATATACATACAGGATGATCTGGACCGTCCGAATTGTGGGGCCCCATGTGGGTGGAGTGCAGCACAAAAATCAGAGCAGATGATCTTAACCATCAAACTGATGAGTATCAAATGGACAATTGAGAAAAGTCAGCAGGTGGAACTCATGACCCAAAGTAGATTGTTAATTGAATGGGCCTCCAGATTTGGACAGTCTGTATTGACATTCACGTAAGCCACGTGTACTGGGGGAACAAACCCTAGCGGCTTGGACCTATTCTTCGTAAATTAACCTGGCTGTCCAAGTTATAAGTTACTGATAAAATGAGTAGAATCATCTGATCAGTTTAACTTTTTAGACCGTCGGCTATAAAATATGTGCTGGACCTAATGGACGGTCCAGATGGATTGGGCTGTCAAAGTGTCTACATGCAAGACCACAGATTCGGGTGGAGCGCAGGCTACCATAGAAGGCAGTTTGAAGGCCGAGACTGACGGAAACGGATTGGCTACTCCCCCTGACACCAGCCAAAGGTCGGTGGTCCGTACTCCGTGGGCCCCACCATGATGTATGTATTTCATCCATGCCGTCCATATATTTTAAAAGATCATTTTACTATATGATACTAAAAATGAGGTATATCACAATCTGAAATGGACCACATTGCAGGAAACTGTGTTGAATGAGCGTCAACCATTAAAAATATTTTAGGGGCCATAAAAGTTTTGGATGGAGATGATTTTTGTTCTTTCCATTCATCTGGGCCTGTATTAGCTAATAAAAATATTGGATGTCAAATAAACAGTATAGTGGGCCTTAGGAGTATTTTAATGATGGATATCCAATCACTATTGTGTGGTGTGGTCCACCTAAGATTATATACCTCTCATTTTTGGAATGGATATATCAAATGATCTTTTAAAATGGATGAACGTAACGGATGAAATACATACATCATGGTGGGGCCCACAGAGCACCGACCATCTGCCACGGGGCTGGTGAGTGGTGTCAGGGGGAGTAGCCAATCCGTTCACGAGACCGACGCGGATTGCGTCCTGCCCCTGCAAATACAGACTCGGTCTTGGCAGGGGTTCTGTGGAGTCCACCGTAATATATGTGATTTATCAACTCTGTCCATTCATTTTTATGTATCATTTTCTGGTATGATACAAAAAATTATGGAGATCTAAGGTTCAAGTGGACCACACAGTTGGGATTGAACGTTCACCATTAAAAACATTTCGGGGAGATGCAGATGTTTTGATCAAGATGATGTAAGTTTTTTCCCTTCATCTACGTCTATTTAATCCTATAAACAGTTTAGACGGCAAATGAATATCACGATGGGCTATAGGAAGGTTTCAACGGTGGCCGTCATTGTCAACACTACTTCCTGTGGTGTGTTCCACTTCAACCTTGGATCTGCCTCCTTTTTGGGCTCATGCTCTTAAATGATCTGTAAAAATGGATAGACGGCGTTGATAAAATACATACGTCACAGTGGGCCCCACATAACCCCTTCAGGACCAAAACAGTTGTAGTGGGCAATCAACGTCCGGCGGAGGCACGAGTCCCGAGTCCCCGTGCAAATCATGAAGAAGCCGGAAACCATGAATTTTGAGACCGCATGACACATGCAGACACTTCTTCCGTATTTCCAAGGGAGTAGAAGCCAACGTTGCAGGGTTCGCATGCTTCTGGCAAACGAGCAAAAGGTGCACTTTCTATTCTATGCTTAAGCACGAGCACGCACGTGCAAGATCCAACCCGTTCATCATGTGGGCCCTTCTACTTGAATGCTGTGGGCCAAAAATAGCAAGCCTAGATATCAAGCCTAAAGAGTACAAAATAAATGAATGGTTGAAACAAATCCACCAGTCGTCCGCATTTGATGCACTTGTGTGGCCCGGTCATTTAATTATAGATCTGACCATCCACACAGTGAGTTTGAACAACAACCTGGAAAAGTAATTTCTAAAGCATTTGCATACATACAGCACAGATCTCTGATCAGTAAGATTTGTAGGGTGGACTACATACGGTGTGAACTTCTAGATGAACGGTCTAGATCATCACTTAGTGGGGCACAAAGTAGTATTTTGGTGAAAAGATAACAATGAGTAGGAAAAGGTCAAATTCCAGGCACAGATGTACTAACAAAATGCACTCTTAGGATTCCAAGAAAGAAAATGACACCTTGTCTTGTTGTTATCTGCATTGGAAGTTTTACTTTGAGATACGGTTGTATTTTGACATTAGGTAAGACGTGGGTCCACAAGGGAAAAGTCACTACTTACACCCAACAGCTGATAGATACACCCACCGTTCTACATTTGTTTTGTTACATAGGTCGGTTCTCTTACAAGCCCGTGTGGAATAGATTATTCTCCGATGGTGTGTGTCCCACCTAAATGTGTGTATGGCATCAAACTTATACAGAAAGAGTTGTCCTCACTTTTTGTATGGAAAATTCAACTATCACATGAGCCACCACATGACTTGGAAAGTTTTTTGGTGTTTTTATTTTTATTTTTTAACTTACTGATTGTATATACTTGATTTTTAAGATATTCAGATATTATAATAAAACTTAGTGCATTTGACAGGTGGCACACGCTATATGATGGGCTTCATAGGCAATACTGTATAACAACGGCATATGAATCAAATAATTAACTTGTATATGCACGTGCATCACCATTTTGATTAATAACTTGAACTTATTTTAGGAGCTATGGGTATTCTAGGGTCTGGCACCCTGGCTCTATGGCAGATAGACTGTTTTAACAATGAGATCAAGGGATTCAATGATCATGCGGTGTGGGTATGGTAGGATGGGTTTGGGTCAAATAAAAGATTTTAAAAAAATAACATCCTAGTTATGATATAAGAGTAGTTTTTGTTAAACATAGACTGGGGTTAGCAATGAGGTGGGTGGCCTGGTTACACTTAGGAATACGGCCCCTAAACTTTGTGTAAGGGTTTGGCTAGGATGTCCCACACCCGGACAACATGGTCTGAGCCAAATTGTCAAGTCTGTCGCTATTACAATGGTTTCAAAAAACTGGTATCCAAATCATTTATACTTTAAATTTATTCTAGAGGTGAGAAATCTAAATAAATAAATAAAATCTTAAATTAAGCTTATTTAAGAACTTTAAACACCTATTAAAACCGTACTTGTTTGGCACCGTGGATTCAAGGGAATTTGAGGGGGCTTCAAATTCCCTGGTTGTTTGGCAACGTAAAGTAACCAGGGGTTTCAAATCCCTCATAGGAGGGTTGAAATCCACCATGAGAGATTGGATTACACCTAAAATCATTTCAATAGTTACACGTGTAACATGTGTATCACTGTACTATTATTCTATTGGGCACATGGTCTATTAATGATGATCAGCACAGTTCAAACATTGTCTATGTAAATCAACGATTAAAAATCGTTGTTAATCATTTAGACATGATCTTGTACTTGTGACCCATTCAGGACTTGAAATTTCATTATTTTTAGGCAAAGCATATATTTCAATAAGCTTATTACAACCACTATGTCAAAAATTACGTATCTCACCAATTAGAGATATTAAAGATGATTTAATAATTAAATTAAAATCCTTATAAATATACCATGCATAACTACTTTTGGATTAAAGTTGATTCACAATCTAGATGCCAAACACACTGGGAGGATTTCAAATCCAAGGCGTTTCAAATCCATGCTCCCAAACAGACCCTAATCTAGATATTATAAATTGTAAAATCAATTAAACTATTGACAATATAACCTTCCACCACACTTGGCAGCTAACGAGGCCCACTCTCTAGTGGCAATCCCTTGAAGAGTGCAAGGGCCTTTTCTCTATCATGGCGTCTTTCACTCGTCCAAAATGCCTTTTTTCATAGTTCATTACTCCGTGGAAGTTGCCCTTTCCACGGGTGACCCCTTTGAAACCCATCCAGCTAAGCTTCTTGATCAGTAAGAAACATCGCGTCACTGAACTCTTTTCCTACCTTGTAAGGCCAAGCCAACCATTGAGGGAAGGGCCTGAGGGACTAGGGCCAGGTTGGGCCAGCCGGCCTGGGCCTAACCCTGCCCATTGCCACTCCTACACATGAGTACATTTTGTGATCTTCCTGATGTAGTATAACCAAAAGTAGATAGAATGGGGGTATCTATCAAAAGAGTGAGTCCCAAAAAAAAATTCCCAAGTGGGTGGGTGGTTGGTAAGTAATATTAGGGAGATAGAGACAGACAGAGACAATGACACACTGATTTATGTGTGGTCGAGACTAGAATACGGCTTCAAAGCCTTGTGGGCCGTCATCCATAGTTTTTAAGACATTCACTCCATCTTTTGGGAGGCTAGGGGACCAGTCATGGCCCTAAGCCTTGCAATCGTGGTTACACGTGCTGGGTGTCACATGTGTGAGATATTTAAGCAGATAATCCGGTGGGCCCTTGGTAAAGATGGTCTAGCCCAATAATCAAGCTGATCCTCTCATCAGGCAGGCCACAGGTGAAAAAGAGAGTGGGACTGAACTTGCCCAGCGGTTTTCGTTCGACGTGCATGCGTCGCTCGGCAGAGAAGTGGACCCGCCTGTTTTTTTAATATGGGGTATCTACACGTTAGGTCTCTCTCCTGTTGAACGGTTTAGATCTTATACACGTGTGTCAAGTTGGCATTTTGGATTGTCCAGGATATAGAAAGTGCACTCCATTAATGCGCTTCGGATTTCTCGGATAGATGAACGAGAAATTGGCGACATGCGCATTGATGATGGGAAGAGATCGAATGCATCAGGAGGCACGCAGTTCGTGTCACTCCATTTTATCTAGTACTATACGTGGCATGTGTGTGATTATCCAGACCATGCATCCCGTTTCCTTCGCTACAGATCAAACACTACCTAAACTTTGCATACATCGTACTATCCTAACAGTCTAATAAATAGGTTTTATATCAACAAATGTAAACCATTGTTATTTTTGTCTTTTACTGTTCATTTATAGTCATCCAAAAAACATGATTTATGGTACATAGGCCAAGCACTACTGGACCAACTGAATTAAAGGTTATGATCTGGTCCATTTATTCCATGCTTCGATGAAATGGAGCACTAGATAAGTACCCAAGGACGGTAGACCACTCACATATACGGCGGGAGCTGGACAACCAACCCTGAAATAGTTGAACATGCATGTGAATGCATGACCCACTTTCTAATTACGAGGAGCTGGGCCCCAATCGGTTGTAGGGCTCACGTAGAACGGAGGCGGATTAGCTACTGACAGGTTGAGTAGCGAGACTCGCTACTGAAGTGACGTCACCTAGTTTTGTGGGGCCCACCATGATGTATGTGTTGTATCCACACGGACCATCCATTTGGAGAGATCATTTTAGAGCATTATCTAGAGAACGAGGCGTATCCAAATCTGTAGTAGATCCCACCACAGAAAACAGTAAGGAGAGTGACGCCTATCGTTGAAAACTTCCTAAGATCCACCGTGATGTTTATTTGAGATCCAACCTGTTCATAACTTAACACAGAAATTAAAGAAGGGAAAACACAAATATCAGCTTGATCTAAAACTTTTGTGGCCCTTAGAAGTTTTTAACGGTGGCATAACTCTCTCCACTGTTTTCTGCGGTGGGATCCACAAGAGTTTTGGATCCGACTCATTATTGGAATCATGCGCTAAAATGATCTCTCCAAATGGATGAACGGTGTGGATACAAAAAATACATCATGGTGAGACCCACATAACTAGGTGACGTCACTTCAGTAGCGAGTCTCGCTACTCATCTTGTCAGTAGCGAATCCGCGTCCAGAACGTCCACGTACAACCTTCGAATTAAAATGAGCCTTGGTGCGTGTTTCAATGATTGTCACTCACATTTACGTTTGCCTGTACGGTTCTGAATGTCTCAGATCTGACATTATTACCAGATATGGCACAACAATCGTAACGTGCACTCACTCTACGGCTGAGATTTCATATGATATAACGTGAAATGGAGCATTGGATGGAGACCAATGTGAACACAAGTGATAAGGGTGGGCCAGCTTTGTATTGGGATTGGACGGTTGTGCCTATTAGCTTGACCTACGGGCCGGGCTTGGCCAGGCTTGCACGGGCATACATGGCTCAACCCTTAAGACGTTTTAGACTCTCATAGGGTCTCGGGACTGTAAGTTCCTGAAGAGTTGGGTCCTTATTCTTGCACAGGTGATAGACTCTCAGGGTTTCAACGCCCGGTCAAGGGTTGGAGTACTCATAGGTGGTGAAATTCCACCAGCACGAGTGTGTGGGGGTGTGTGTGCGTGTGTAAAAAAAAATAAATTTTATGAGGAGTCACCACCACCATTTAGGTGCAAAACTAACATTGGAGTCTATCTTGGTTGGCCAAACCGACCAAACCCAACCTAACACAAACCAGCCACACACCTAATCTGACCCGATGGAACCCACCCAAGATGGGTTAGGGTTGAAAATATGGTAAATCGGGTTTGGTTCAGGTTGGGTTCGACCACGGGTTGACCCGGTTTAATACCGGGTTGGTCATGGTTTGACAGACGCGGATTTCCTTTAGCAGGAAGTTCCTGCGCACGAATGCTGGTTGGGGCCCACCGATATGTTTGTGAGAAATCTACCCTGTCCGTCCGTTTTGAGATATCAATTTAGAATGTTTATCCAAATTGGAGGTGGATACAAAACTCAAGTGGGTCACACGAACGGGGAATTTGGGGAAAGAAATTCCCACCGTTGAAATCTTCCTGAGCTCCACCTTGATGTTTATATGCTATCCAAAACATTTATAAGGTTATTCCCAATGGGATGAAGTGAAAATAACAAAACGATAGCCTGATACAAAACTTTTATAGTCATGAGAATGGTTCAACGGTTCTCACTGAATTTCCACTTTTTCCTCCCCCGTGTCCCATTTGAGTTCTGTATCCACCTCACTTTTGGACATACATCCTAAAATGAGCTCTCAAAACGGACGGACGGTGTGGATTTCTCACAAACATATCGGAGGGACCCACCCAACATCCTTGTGCAGGATCCTCGTGCGAAAGGCTTTGGAAGGAAATCCGCGTCCTGGATTGACCCTCAAGCCAACCTCACCTGCCCAATTGATGTCAGGATGTACATGTGTGGTTCACTTGATCAATCGATGAATTAGTTACATGTATGTGGAAATAAGGATTTGATGATTTTTGGGCCTATCCATGTCTTGGGTCTTGGACGTGGGCTCATGTCAGGCTCAGGTAGACAGAGCCTTGAGCCGTAAAGTGCCTGGACGGGCTAAGGAGACCAATACCAGCTGATTGCCACTAGATGGGCGTCAAAAGACTTAAAACCCATGATTTAGGAAGCGATACTTCAGGAACACGACCTTACAGAGAGCCTGGATTGCGAAAGAGGACACTGACACACGACTCGATTGCAAGTCCACTTCTCGCGCATGAAGCGTGACACACATGCGCAAGATCCAAGCCGCTCATTGTCAGGAGAACTGTGCACCACATGAATGCCTTGTCTCATATTACAAACCAGACATCTACATTGAATTTGGACAGTTGGCTCTTTCCTCTTAACCGTTCATTCATTTTGCATGCGCATGACTCACCTGATAGTACGATCCAGTGTGAATTTTTATTTTTTTATTTTTTTTTATTTTTTTTTGGGGGGGGGGGGGGGGGGGAGGACAAAGCATCTAAACCTGTGGGGGCCTGTTTCAATATCAGTTTGAACTCACACACGTGGCCGTGCCACCACTTGTGAGAACCCAGCTTCCTCTCCTGATAGAAGAATGCCGCCACGAGCTACGAAGGGTGATAAGATAATGAAGGAGTGGACCACATTCAGTTTGTAGCCGGATCGTTGTCTTGCATACGGACAATAGCAATGAAAACCATGTATAGTCAAATCACGTCCCTTCATTCAGTGCAACGCATTTGAAGGAGCGACCGCTAAAGGTTGGTTCGATCCTCTGGTAGAGTATTAGTTGGATGCATTTGGGTCCTTTTCAATGACCGGGTTTATCTATTTAATGGATGATGCATATTTCAAGGAACTTTCCCATGGATGTTTTAAAAGTTAAAAGGCTTTTTAAAATTAAAGTAAAATAGTCAAATGATTGGAGGTAAAAAATCTCAATCTAGGAGAATTTATCTTTTGTGTATGGGTAGAAGGTGACACCTGGCATTTGGTCATTTGGACATGACCCAAATTCCCAAAGCGATTGGGATAGGTGGGAAGTATTTGAATCTGACTGCATTTCAATTAAGTGGAATAGTACAATAATTATTGCTATTTTATCTTCTAGTTTTTGAATTATAATGTAAATGGTAAACAGCTGTAAATGAGTAAGGATTATTTATGATAATTTTACAATGTAAAAATTAAAAATTATAATTTACTATACATATATTCTTTATAAGTATATTTGATTCTTGATTTACAAGTTATGATTTTAATATAAATAAACATTTAAAAATAATATTAATAGCTCATTTACTTTGCATTTCATAAGAAATTGGAAAACCGAACAAGCCCAGTTAGACTTGTATTACAAAAACGTGAGCGGCTCATCATTCACTTGTTTTCTAAGTCATAACTGTAAGATTGCATAGAATAGAGTTTACATACAACAAAATCCTAGATAGTAAATTAGTAAAATATACAGCTTAGAGTTGAGGGTAAAATCTCAAGTCCAGAGGGAAAGGATTTTTTGAGGAGTGAAATGACTGATGTTTTAATTTAAATCAATTTGATTTAAATGATTTTAACTTGTAAATATACGAATCAAATGTAGATATGGTACGTATTACGAGATCGTTCTCACGAGGACTAGTTGTCACGATGTGAAATTTAAGATTCTTCTTAACTAATCCAACGAATGGTTTAACATGTTATTAAGTAAACTAGCATAAATCTATAGAAAATAACTAAGAGCAATGAGTAAAATTCAATCAAGGAGAAAATTAGGACTTTCGAATTCACCCCTAATTATCCTAACCATTTATTTTACCTGTTGATTCATCCTAATTCAAATTGATATAAATTTAATAAACAAAGCACATCCTATATCCTTGGTCGGGCACACAAAATGTATAATCCTTTAAAGCACATGGATCACATCTTTCCATCCATGATCAGGCATGGAGAGATGTAAATCATGTTTCTTCCTCTATACGAAACTTGTTCATGGTCAAGCACAAGTACCTATAATAATATTCCAAACAACATCCACATTTATACTGTGGTTGAGCTCATAAAATGGAGAAGTAAGGAAATCTCAGGAAAGCACACTAGAAAAAGAAACAAATCAATCAAATTAAAATAAATGCAACAGAAACAAGAGTCAATCAAATTAGGGGATTCATCTCAGCCCCAACTGAGAAGATTAGCTATCCATGAAACCAATTAGAAAGTAGGAAAAATAAAATTGATAAAATAAAAACATCATTCTCCCGTCTTTCTTCTCTTTTTCTTCTTTAGATCTGCTCTTCTAGCTGCTGAATCCATGTCTTCCACAACCAGTTTGAAACCTGCCCCTCACGTTCAGTACTCCATGTCCCAGAAGATCCCCCCAAGCTTCTTTTAGCCCCCACGGCTGCCTCTACCTTTTATAGAAAGTTTCTGTCGACGGAATGGTCAAGTCGGCGAAAGTCGGATGAAAGCTCTTTACGCAGCCACTAGATTTCTTGCGCAGATCTGTTTACGCAACCACGAAACAGCGCCTAAAAATCCTGCTTCCCTTGCTTGCTTTCTGAAAGGATAACGCCCCTTGGGATGTTTTTGGGTGATGTATAAGCTGGACGGGTCGGATCATCGATCCGACGATGATCATGAATGCAATGGGGCCCATAGCGGCCGGATTTCTTGGATCTGCGAAAACAGGGACCTGCGCATTCGTCCGCTGTTCTGATGGCGGGGCCCACTATCAATGTCGATGGTGAAATTCATGCTGTCCATTGAGTTTACTTCGAAAAACCATCCAGAAATGGTCGTTTGCCCTCGGATTTAGTGTGGCCCACATGATTTCTTGAGCTACCGTCCGTCAGATGTTGTGGACGCTGTTTCCACGGTACCGTGCATAAATCTGGAAAACCGCCATTGTTGAGGGTCAAATATTATATATTAGACCCTAGTTATTACCTGAATTTACGAACATTGTACTGTCTAATAGCCCGATTTAATCGTGTTTGTGATGCAGGGTGTCTTTATGAGTTTGAACTGAAAATGGGTGTTAAAAATATGGTTTTAGCACTCAAGATGCACCAAGGCCAGGGACACACTCCAAAGGACCAAGATCGACTGAAATTACATGCCAGGGATCCGAGAAAATCAAAGAACTGAAGCTCAAATGGCCTAAAACTTATCCAGAATGCAAGATCACATGTTTTCTACCATCCGTTCAGTTCGAAACTTCATACATGGCCTGGGGACCATAAATTAACCATACACGTCGAATTTCAGATCTTGGATCATTGTAGAAGTGGCCCAATAGACATATCAGCCCATAAAATCTTGAACTGGGGCCCACCTCTTAGCTGAATATGCTTAAAAATTGGTCTCGACAGTGTAACTGAGATGGAAAAACAGATGGATGGCACAGATTTCACTTATACATTACAGTGGACCTCACATATAAGGTGAGAGTGCACCATGCAGCGCACTCCCGAGCCACACGGGAACACTCAAACCGGTCAAACTCGGTTTGATCGAGCTTCTCTTTAAAAATCAGAGCTTCTGTTTCCGCTGGCGTGAAACAGAGCTATGGTGGGTTTTTTGTAGGCCACCATCACGAATCTAAGATCCAATCCGGACCGTCCATTAGACCAAAATGGTCCAAATTACTATAACCTAGGTGGCAATATTTCATTTGACAGCGAAGAGAGGGTTTTGATCGACCAAACCGAAGCTGGACGACAGCAAGAAAACTCCTGTGGGCCACGGCGAAATTAATCCAAAATCATGTCCTCCCGAATGATTTTTCGACATGAGTTCAATAGACGGAGTGGATCTTTTCTCTAGTGATGATCGGGGGGCCGTTGGAGCATCCCAGCGTAACTCGTTACGCACGTACGTGCGTAACGAACGTCCGAATACGGTGGGCCATACAGCCTTCTTGATTGTGATCGGCCGGACAATCCAGACCGTCCAATAGATTCCAAAGGTTCCAGTGACCTTCGCCTAGGTAGAAGAATCTTAAAATACATTATATATCGAATTTTGACCGTCCGAACGAAAGACCAACGGTGGAGTGGGAGATCTGGTGGGCCACACGAAATACAATTCAAAAACAGTCATGTCTGACCGAATTTTCATACACAATCCAATGAACAGACTGGATCTTGCGAGCAACTCGAAGAAATGGGCCCCACTCACGCCTCGCGTCAGTCCAATGGCTTTGTGACGTACGCTGGTTGCGTAAAAGCCACGCACTCCGCCGACTCTCTATTGCAAAGGCTCTCCAGCCGACTTCCCTGGTACCTATAAAAAGAAGAAAAAGCGAGTGGAGGGAGAGCTTGGGGGGATGCTAGATCGAGGCAGCCGGTGGAAGACATTGAAAGGAGTGTTAGTTTAGAGTTTCTTTTCCTTGTTTTTAAGTCCTCCTTTTTATTTTCCTTTTCTTATTTTCTACGAGCTACAACCCATTCATGTTGGGCTAACCTCCTAGCTAGGGCTAGGAGGAGAAGCTTGTAGTGAGACGAGAGACTCCATGCTTTTAATTTAATCTTAATTTTTGAATTGAAGTTGGGTTTAGTTTGATTTTAATGGAAATATTTTTGGTCTTTAATGGTCTGTTGTGACTGAAATTACAATGAGTCTGCAATGCTCTGAATATTTTCTTTTCTCCTTTATGTTTATGATGTCAGGAAGCCCTGTTGTTCACCATAGTCTCCTAGGCATGGTCGGATGACGGTACCCTTCCTAACCTTCATACATGTGATGGGTTGGTAATTAGTTTAATTTTGTTGTTTGCCATAGTCCTCTGGGCATGGTTTGGTGATGGAATCCATTCTAATTTATACACCTTTCATCTCTTTGAAAACTAGATCAACGGCAGTTCAGTAATTTCCATGATTTTTGATGTAAGCATAAGTTCTCCCTGATCTCTACAAGTGGATCCTCTGAATCCCTAGTTTCCTATTCCTGATTTTTCTTAAGTTTTAGATAAGCAGTTCACAATTATTTCCTCAACTCCATTCAGTTTCAAATTCATCTTATTATAGTTCTAGTTCTAGTTAATTTTAGATTACGTACAGGTTTCAGTCCCTTGGGATTCGACCTCGGTCTCACCGAGTTATTACTACATCACAACCCTGCACTTGGGGAGTGAACAGCCATGTGTACGGTTGGTTTTCTCTTCTGAGTGCAGTGGATGGCTTGGATCAGCAATTCTGGTGATGATGGTGGCCCACCTGGCGTCAACCGCTCGTCCCCTGCGAACGCAAAAACGGATGTTTCCGTTTTTATGAAGGAAGCTTGGTCAAACCGAGTTTGACCGGCTTGAGTGGTTCGGTGCACCGCATCTGCCTGTGTACCCTATGTACACATAGTGTAGTGTGGGGTCCATCATGATGTACTCGAGAGATCCGCTCCATCCATCCTCTTTGGTACTTCATTCAACATGTTGAAACAAAAATTGAGACATATCCAGATATCAGGTGGGCCCCAAGTTAAGATTTTATGGGCTGATCTGTCCATTGGGCTACTTCCACAAAGATCCAATGGATGAATTTTAACGTATACAGTTAATATATGGTTTTCAGATCCTGTATGATGTTTCGAGCCAAACAGATGGTGGAAACCTTGTGATCTTGCATTCTGGCTGACTTTTAGACTGTTGTTGAGTTTAGTTTCTCAATTTCTTTAGATTTCTGGCATACAAATCGATCGATCCTGATTCTCTGGAGTCTGTCCCTTGCCTTGGTGACTTCTGAGCTTTAATTTAATGCTTTTAATACGCTTTTTCAATCAACGCTCTTTATTTCATTCTACAACAAAACACAATTAAACTATGGCATTAAGCATTATTATGTTGGTAAAATCTGATAATAATCGGAGTCTAATATGCAATATTTGACCCTTATCAATGACCAAGTGACTTTTATTTCTCAAAACTAATTGGGTTGTACATTGTTAGGCCCATGTGGTGTGGACATGGCATCCAACTACTATGATGGTTATACAACCCGAATATCAAGCCCATTTAATGATCATGTGAGCAACATAAAAGAAATCACATGGACCCCACCAAAAACACCCAAATTCATGTGTTGCTGGCATGATGATTGGATGGCCTGATATTTTAGTTATCCATGGTCATGGTGGGTTGATCTATAGGATAGGTTGTATGTCAAACGAACATGTGGTTCTAAAAATGCCACTTGATCCATGCCTTTTAGGAAAGAGGTTTTAAAAAAAGAAGTAAAGTAGAGAGAGAGAGAGAGAGAGAGAGAGAGAGAGAGAGAGAACATGAAGCACATTATGATCATCTCACCTATTAAAAGGATGGTCCAGATGCCTTAAATTAGTTGTTTTTAGTTTACTTAAAATCAGAGTTCTTGTAGATTCTACCGTATTTTAAGTTTTTTTTTTTTTGTTAACACACACACACACACATGGCCACACACTCACGCCATAGTGGGATTTCACTACCTATGGGTCTTCAAACCCTTGACCAGGTGTTGAAACCCATAGCAGTCTGCCATATTTCAAGCTCGACTCGCCCAAGCCAACTCGATTTGACCATATTTCATCATCTATTGAGAATAATTCCAACTAATCACAAATCAATACAAAACTCAAAAAAACTCAGCTTAACTTGTTACAACTCAACATGTAAGGCATTATGTATTATTTATACTTGGAAAAAAAAAAAAAAACTTTAAAAAAAGTTGCATGAGATTTCAAATGTTTCAAGTCAAGTTTCATGTTTTCAAACTACATATGCGAGCCTTCATGAGGTGGTTTTGTGTTCAACAAGGCTCTATATTTTTATTATTTTATCTTTTCCGTCACTCCTAAGACCGACCCACCCTTTGATGGTGTCCACTGCTACAAATGTTACAATTGGGGTTGTAGTTTGGCCAACCAGGTTGGTTCATGAGCTAAGAGCTTCGGCTCAGGTCAAAATCAGCTCACCGAATGACGAACTCTAGCAATGTTTAATGACTTGCCACTTGGGTCTATGACAATACCCATGCCCAGGGGGGGCCTAGAATGCATCATCAAATTGAAAAAGGCCCAAGGTTTGATAGCTAGGATTATACAAACTGGGAGACTTTGGGGGTGTGGTCAATTGTCCAAGGGGCTATTAGATCATTAGTATGGGTCACAACCATGGATCCAACTTGTTTCAGGATCATATATTTTTTCAAACCAGTACTTATCATGCATTAGGGGCCGAAACGTGTGACTATGGGTAGCAACAAAATTTTAAATCGGTGCTTCTCGATATTCAATCGTTCACCACCGATGCGGCCCTGTATTGCACCGTATCCCTCGTGTATCAGGCTGTTTCAGTCCGATACTGGCCGATACGGTTGAATTTTTGTCAGGTGATACTGGTATGTATCAGGCGATGCATACCAGCTTCAGATGACAGCGAGTCGGATTGGGTTTAGGCCGAGGCTTGACCAATCTGATAAACAGGTTAAGAATTCTGGTTCGAACCCAACCAATGGTCCATCACCCCATTGGCAGCCCCGCCCCTGCTCAACTCATTTAATTTTAATTGAGAGTGACCCAACCCAACACAAGTCGACCCATTGCCACCAGAGTTAAATAAGGGGGTGGAGTGGGACTTGGGCCTCACAGGCCAGGCCATGGGCTTAAATTCTAGAATGGTTTACTCAGTGGGTCGGGCTTAGGCTTTGAGTGCAGGCCTGAGCTGACCACCCCAACCATGGGATGTTTTGCCAATGGCCCCAGTCCCAATCGGAAACGGACTGGCTACTCCCCACCAGCCAATGGCTAGTGATCGGTGCTCTGTGGGCCCTACCATGATGCATGTGTTTCATTCATGCTGGCAATCTATTTTTCTAGATCATTTTTATGGTATGAATCCAAAAATGAGGTATATCCCAATCCGCTCCTTACTCACGCGTGGGTGGTAGACTGTCGAGAGTTCCAACTCCCAGGCAAGGGTTCGAGTACCCATAGGTGGTGAAATTTCATCTGCATGAGTGTGTGGGGGTGTGTGTGTTGTGTATAAAAGAATAAAATAAAATAAAATAAAATAAAAGGAGGTATGTCCCAATCCCAAGTGGACCACATTATAAGAAACAGTATTGAATGAATGTCGACCATTAAAAACTATTTGGGGCCATAAAAGTTTTGGATTAATCTAATCTTTGTTTTTTCACTTCATCTAGGTCTGTATGGTCTAATCAACAGATTGGATATCAAATAAATAGTACAGTGGGCCTTAGAAGGGTTTTAGTAGTGGATATTCAATTGCTATTGTTTTCCTGTGGTGTAGTCCACCTAAGATTTATATCCCTCTTATTTTCTGATCAAGCCTAAAATGATATGTAAAAATGGATGAACGGCATGGATAAAAAACATACTTCATAGTTGGGCCTGCAGAGCATCCACACATAGCCACCGGGCGAGTGGCAGGGGGGAGTAGCCAATCCGCTTCCGGCCCATTGCAGGTTGGAAGGGACGCGGATTAGATACCCCAATCACTACTGAAGTGACGCCACCAAAGCTCCGTGGACCTACTATGATGCATGTGTCCAGTTATTTGTAGAAATCGTTTTATGACATGAGAAAAAGAACGAGACAGATTTAAAGTTTAAGTGGACCACCACAGAAAACCGTGTGATCAGTCACACTGAATGAGATAGATCTAAAGTTCAAGGTGGACCCACCACATAAAACCGTATGATCAGTGAATCGAAACGTTTATATGGCCCACCATGATGTATTTTCTAGAGCAGCATGTACATGAGTTAACACAGAGATATATGAAGTGAAAACAAAAATATAAGCCTGATCAGAAACTTCCGTGGCCTTGGGCAATTTTAAAAGGTGGACGTCACTGTCCCCACTATTTTCTATGATGGGGTACACTTGAACTTTAGATCAATCTCATTGTCTTCCTCATGCCATAAAACGGAATCTGCAAATGGATGGACAGTAAGGATACAACACATGCATTATGATGGCTAAACAGAGCTTGGTGACGTCACTTCAGTAGGGATTTGGCTACTGACCTTGTCAGTATCTAATCCGCGCCCGGAATGGTTCTGGCCCTTTCGAAGAAAGGGCCACCAGATGAACGGCTTGGATTCGGGAATGTGTGTCCACCTGCACGTTCGGGGACATGAAAATAATCCGAACTCAACGAGGAATATCAGACGGTAAATCTCACTCGACCATTATTATGTTTGGGGACATGAACCATCCACAACAGATATCACAATTTGAACGGCTCGTGCACCGCGGACGAGTCATCACCGTTTAACAAATGAATACAAACGCACACCATACTCTACCTCAAGTTCGTTTTGCCTCTGTTGCGATTCAGAATCCAGCCCGTGTGACCGCCCAGTGGGCCCACATTCCGAGATGATCCAATGATTTAAACCGTCCATTTTCTCTTTATTGTCAAAGATCATCCATTTTCAGATAGGCACACTTCAGAGATCATCCTAAGCTTTTATTTTTAGAGTTGAATGCGAGCCATTGAAATTTTTTCATTCAATTGTTCTAATCTCATCTACAGATAGTGATGGTCAAAGTCATCCGTTCAGTGTAGTTTTGATAAAATGGACGGTATAGATAGAGTCCACAACATGGACGGATCCGATGATCAGACCATTCGGTACGTAGGCCCCACGGAGTGGCGACACACGATAGATCCATAGTCGCGACAGAGGCAAAACGAGCCGTCCATCCCCCGAGTCTAAAACCCTAACCCCTGAAAAACTGTCCCCTCTTCTCCCTTTGTGCTCTCTCCAGCATCGTCCGTACATCGACATATTCTGGGGCGGAGGAAAAGAAGAGGAAGAAGAAGCAGACTGCTCGAGTTGCAGATAGATCCATGTTGAAAGTGAAAACCCCCAAGAATGCACGTGCCGCACGTGAGCTTGAGAAGCGCGCTCCTAAGCTGGTAATCTCTTCTTCAGAAAACGTAACATGCAATGGCTATTGTAGGAAGAGTTCGTTTCGCCTCCGTCGCGACTCAGTATTCACTGTCTCGCCCTCCATTGGGGCCGACATGATGAGATGTTCCGGTGATTTGAACCGTCCGTTTCCGTTACCGACACAAATAAGCTATTGTTTCCCCATGATCATTGATCATCCTATCATTTGATTTTAGAGTTGAATGCGAGCCGTTGAATTTCTTTTCATTGTTTAAAATCATCTGTGGTGGCCCTTATAGTATAAACCATGACATGGACGGTCCTGATCATCGGGCCGTTCGGCATGTGGGCCTCAGCTGGCAGTTGCACAGGCTCTTGATGGAGCAAAGCGAATTATTTTAGGAGAGTTTGTATGTGTAATTTGTTTTTTCGGTGAGTGTAGGTTGAGAATGGTAAAAAGACGCTGATACTTCAAGGCACAAAAACCAGCAATGTATTGAATTCCGTATTGACGGAGATTTTTCATTTGAAGAAGGGCAGTGCTATTAAATATAGTAGGAAGAATGACAACATACGGCCGTTTGAGAACGGCGGGGAGACTTCTCTGGAGTTCTTTTCTCTCAAGACCGATTGCAGTCTTTTTGTGGTGAGCAAAAAAACACAAAGAACTGGCTTGATTTTGTTGGTTTTTTTTTTTTTTCTTCTTCTTCTTCTGTTGTTTGAGTTGAACAATGTTGCAGTCATTTCCGAATGGAATTTGAATAACGTTGGCTTTGGCTTTTTTGATAGTATGTTGTGATCTAATGATGTCTATCTTGTACGGGTGTGTTTGTATGCACCATTGAATTGAATTGTGATTATTACTCTAATAAAGTGGAAAATGATCCAAACTGTAGTTTCCTTAGCGTTCATATCGGGAATTGGGAGCTGAAATTGATTTGAGTTGATTTTGAGTGGGCTTCAAAGAAATGCAACTGCAACTGCAATTGGAAGGTTACTTTCTCTTTACAATTACTAGAGAACATCATTAGCTTTTTCACGATTTCCTTGTGATTAAGCTGAGTGTTCACAATTTGATTTAGCTGTACATCCAAACACAGCCTTAGAGAGGATGCGTTTGAACTGAGAGTGAGGATGTGTATGTCTCTGAGGAATGAGGCATTCTCGTTGTATTTAGCATCTTTCTTCTAAAGAAATTTTAAAAACCAAAAAGTAGGAATGAGAAAATTCGAGAAATATTGAGCATTAAGGTAACTACAATATAACACATTTCATTAATTCAAGTACGACATACATCATTACACCAGGACACTCAAGTTGTTTCAAGGAAATAGAATAGCCAATTGTGTGTGGGACATTTCACATGTTAGAACATATGTTATACTTCTTTTCACTAATGCATTTGTAAAAGGAAAGCTAGTGGACCCAAATCAGACAATCCAAAGCAGACAACAATACAGCATGGATCCAATGATTTTTGGAGAGACAGCTAGCACCTTCATTTTAATTATACAAGATCTATAGACTTTCATAGGAATCATAGGAATACTTGATAGTGTAACACTTCAAGGTCTAGAAGATTAGAACAGACAATTCTTTGCACCTTTTCCATCTACCCCTCCTATATTATCTTTTTAATACATTTGTAGTCGTAAGAGAAATCTAGTAGACTCAAAGCGGATGGCATATAAGCAATGGCCTAAGGATAGACTGCTAGAATCTACATCGTGAAGTTCAATAGGGTTTGGCTAAGATAATCTGGTGAACCTAGTTCTTACATGGGATTTTCTAGCAAAGTTTGTGCCCTCGAGATGCAGTAGATTGAGCTTCTCTTCTTTGGTCATGTCGGGGTCGAAGGCTCCAATAAGGTGGAAGCTGGAGCCTTTCTTTATGAGTTCCAACTGATTGAAGATGTTTTCAGAAAATGGTACTGCTTGGTGAACAACATAGACGAGGAAGTGTGGTGTCTTGCTTTCATTGTTGACGAAATCCAAGACCTTTCCTTGAAAATGAGCAAAATCATTTCCCAAAAGACCTCTTATACATAGATTTCCACAGTTACAAGAGAATTCTCCATTGTTTGACTGTTGACCTTTTAAGATTTTCATGGAAAACAACAATCAAAACCTAACAGCGGAATTATTAATTGGATTCCATAGTTTTCATATCATGATGATTTCGTAGGGGTTTTCCATTTCCATATGCAGGATTCTCTCTATTCAAACAGTTGATCTGCTTGTTTACTTTTCTACTGTAAATGACTCAAGTCTATCCCTTTACATAGATCACCCTTGGACTTGGAATGCAAAAGTGGCGACATGGTTATGTTTGCATGAGAACTTAGGTTTTTTTTTTTTTTTTTTTTTTTGTACTTAAAGCTGTTTAATGGAAAAGGGAGTCCGTTAAGGCAATGGGTAAGAATGACCAACATATGAAGAGATAATTTGTGTAAAAGGTTAAAGGGCATATGGAGAAAAATGAAGGAAATCTCAACTTCCCCCCCTTCCATGTCCAAACTACCTGGTTTTTGGAGATTTCTATGTGGAGCTCAATTTATTTATTTTTCACTTTTTGGAGCTCTTCATTAAGACATTAATTAAGGTAGTTGGCTTGTTGGTATGATTGTTTTTGGTTTAATTAAAAATTTATATGTAGCCTGTAGCTTAAACTACACGCTATGTTACTTATGCCTCATGCTTTAGACGGGTGAGCGTATGCTACAGACTATTTGCTATCTAAAACACTGGATTTGACATGATGCGGCTGTCCTTGGAAGCAGTGCGTGCATTATTCTCTTGTTGGTGGGGCGTTTCTGCAACCCCGTTGGTTCGTTGCTTTGGAAGGCTGCAATCCATGCAACTGTGTTGTATTTGGCTGGAAAGAAACCAAGGAATTAAGTATGTTAGTACCCTTAATAGCTTTTTGGTAGATTGATAATGGATGGTTAAAACTAAATTAAACAAATGAATGTGCACTAATCAAAGTTTAGGATGTACCAATAATTCTCATTTTGTGGAGTTGACCTATATATAGTGGTCTCCTAATGTTTGTCAACACCAATGCATGCATGCAGCTTCTATACTCGTGGCAACCATGCACCTCTATCCAAAGTTTCAAGTCATCCAAATCATGGATTTATAGTACATAGACTTCACCCAAAAGTTCAATTTATTCGACCATTGAAAGCATTCTAATGGTGGACACTTGCTAAAATTTGAATCATTGATTTTTTATTTTTTTTCTTTTTAACCATGTCGCCCAAGTTTCATGGTCACTGAATGGATTGTAGTATCACTGCTCGATGTGTTATTTTGGAAAGGTTCCATTGACTCTATGTCCCGCAAATTGGATGATTTGGATTTGAGGTACATGGATACCATGTGTCTAGTGGGTGGATGCATGGTTATTAACATGACATAGTCTGGAAAAGTAATTCCTAAAAAATATTCTGCTTTGGTATTCTGAAGTATCAAAACTTGCGACTCCACCCATTAGAAAATATATGTAGGTGGGGGAATATCATCTGGACCATCATTGGGCCAGAGAATCAATGGGACCCACTGTAGATTGATTGCGTACTCAAAATCGTATTGAGTAGGTAATCTTGAGCCCTAAACTATAGAGGTATTTAGTCATTAAGATATTATTTTTAATTGGCTAATTAACTGGGTGTACAAAAGTATGTTAAAGACCTAGGAGCAACTGTAGTTAGAACAAATATAGGTGTGCAACTGAAATTTTCATAAAATATAACCTTTCAACATGCAAGCACCATAGCTACATTACACTAAGCCAGCCTTTATTAGAAAAATTTCAATTTCTTTACCCCTTAGATTGTGAATCTGTTGATTTCTCTAAATCTATGATACCCAAATACTCTTCATCTTCTGGTTAATCTATGATATACCCAAATATGTCAGAACAGGCTAGTTATCTTCATCAGAAAAAAAGGCTAGGTTTCGGCCATATCATGTCTGAAATTCAATTTTATGTGTAAAATGTCCAATCTTGTGACCATGTTCTATCCATGGTCTCTCTCAGCAGGGTGTTATCTTGTTTTGTGGAGTTTATTCTTGTAGCCCCTTAGGGAAGCAATGACTATTTATTTATTTTTGCAGTTTGGTTCTCATTCGAAGAAACGGCCAAACAATCTAATTATGGGACGGACTTACGATCACCACATTTACGATCTTGTTGAGGTTGGTGTGGAGAACTTCAAACCCATGGAGTCATTTTCATACGATAAGAAATTAGCTCCGCGAGTTGGGTCAAAACCCTTCATTGCTTTCATTGGAGATGGTTTTGAGAATGTAGTGGAGCTGAAACATTTGAAGGAAGTTCTGCTTGATCTGTTCCGGGGAGAGGTACATGCCGAGGCTTGGGTGTTTTTTCCTCAACCTTTTAAAATTCTTCTTGAAAACATTGACATAAAACTGACCAAAGAATGCGAAATGAAAACCTTGATGCAATTTGTGCAGGTTGTAGAAACTCTCAATCTTGCTGGGGTTGACCGGGCTTATGTATTTACAGCCGTGTCTCTGAACACAGTATTTTTCACACACTGTGCCCTGCGGCTTAAAAGGTCAGGCACAGTTGTCCCTAGGATGGAACTTGTAGAAGTGGGACCCTCGATGGACTTTGTAGTCCGACGGCATCGTCTTCCCAATGAAGGCGTCAAGAAGCAAGCTATGAAAACTGCGTCAGATCAGCCTAAGAAGAAGGTTGAAATCATTGTACTCCTTGCCTTAAATTCTTCATTCGATGATTTTGTAATGTATGCTTAAGAGCCTGCCACTTGTTCACTTGCAGATGAAAAATGTTAGCCGCGATGTGCTACAAGGGAAAATTGGGAAGATATACATTCCTGATCAACAGGTGCGTTTTTTAACCTATTTGAACTGGGGTAGGGGTGCAAAAGTGATGGGCAGACGCTTGTCCAAGTCTCCATGTTCTAAATGCCTGTGCCCCCCATTGTCAAGGATCTGAGACCAGTCCTGGCCCAGCCTGCTAGCCAAGGACTCGGCATGAAAATTTTAAATTAGTTAGGGTAGGCATGGCCGGCTTCATTGAGGGGCCTGAAAATTCAGATCAAACCCATCTTATGGGCATCTAGATTCATCTCAATCTGTCCAAAAGTAGTGAGGAAAACTTTGATACTCTGGCAGAGTGTGACAGATAATAGGCAGGTACTTAGAAATTACTTAGGAATTGCATTTGGGTCATGCACATAATTCAATTAACTGTCCAGATTATGTGTCTTAGTTTTAGACGTATGGTGAACTAAAAATTTAGATTGTTTGATTATCTGACTATTGGATCGGTGGACATTTATTGGGCTGTTAAAATGAGAAGCAAAAAAAAAAAGATGATCCAATTGCCCTATTTCAACTAGCGTCCATGAATCCGAGGTTAAAAGTGTCTAATGAATCTAAATTTGGGACTTAGCACCAGACAGTTCCACAATTTAGTTGGTTTCTTTCAGATAATGTATGCTCCATGTACAATTTCAGAGTCCTGCATATCAAGTGTCATACACGGTTTTTTTTTTTTTTTTTTTTTTTTTAAATTTTTTTAATACACATACACTCTCCTCACACACACCCACACACTCATACCACAGTAGGATTTAACCACAATGGGTACTCAAACCCATGACCTGGTGTTGAAACTCTTGTGAGTCGAGGCATGAGTTAAGGAAGTAAATCCTTAAAAAAGCAGTTTAATGATCAGCGAGGGTTCCTGGCCCACTTGCACCCTAACTAGTAGTTAAGATTGCTTCATTTCTATTCCATTGGCTTGACCCAGAATGCATATATTATTAGGTTGGAGACATGGCGCTATCTAATGATGCGAAGGGTCTAAAGAGGGAACGGCGGGAAGCTAAAACGAACAAGTATGCAAAAGTGCACAAATCAAAGAAGCAAAAGGCAGATCCCAAATAATCTTCTATTTTCATCTTCTAAAGGTACCATTAATCTGTAGCTTGTCCCTTTCCCCTTCTGTTATAGGAAGGGGTGTACACAGTCTTTGTTCTTTCATTTTGGAGATGGCTGGAAAGAGCAAAATCTCATGTTAATGGGATTGCATGTATTTCTCACGAACATCGGTATAGGTGTGTTTAGTCTATTTGATGGTGGGGATTTTGCCAAGTTCTTTTTGTATTGTGCCAGTTCTTTAAAATTGAGCGTGATCTTGATCTTTTGTCAAGGAATGATCTTGTGCATGGGTTATACATGGTCCACACGCTCATGGAGCTGAACACATCCACACGCCTGGCACACATGCAAGTATGAAGCATGTTAGATATGAGCTTTTCCTAAGGTTGGTAATATTAATTGGATCTTCTGCCTACAAATCAGACAATTTCTCTCTTTGGGTGGGCCACGACATACCAAATAAATTGGCGGATGTTTTTTTTTTTTTTTATAGTCATTCATTTGTTTTGATATCGCTGTGGTACCTGAGGTGTTACGTGGCATGATTTTTATGCCAGAAGATCTAAACGGTGTGGCTCAACTAATGGAAAGCTCAGATCTCACACGTGGATGCAGTGGAATTAGTAAAACCTATATTCACAGCCTGTATAGGATATTAAAGCTGTCCATTCTGCCTCAGATTGATTACTATCTCAAGATGGTGTATGATCTTGGGTACGAGGAAGGAGTGCGACGGCCTGGTAGGCAATAGATTGTGGTGTATGATCTTGGAAAGACAGGAATTCAGCAGCCACTTTACAGGGCGTATGCCTTTGGTCAGTTGGAACCATTGATGTGGTGGGCCATAATGGGGACTGGCTGCAACCTAAAAGCCACTGCGATCATAGAACCTTGATATGGTGATTTGGCACCATCGATCTAGTGGGGCATTATAGGAAAGGCTGCGACCGAAAAGCCACTGCGGTCGTGCAACGTTGATCTGGTGGGCTGCTGTGATCAGTCTGCCGTGGCTGCTGTTATGGGTCGTCCAAGCGGTTGAATAGGTGAAAATTGAACTGATCGGGTCCATAGAGTCATCCTCTTGCTGCTATTTTCAGGCTGTGGCCCATCCATGCGGTGGTCCAAAGCTACTGCCCTATGGGCGCACCAGACATGTACATGGCGGATCTGCTAAAACGAGACCTTCCTTTTCTTGCAAACCTGCAAGAACTGTACTCCGTTTCTCATACTATTTGTTTTGGACGCTTTTGATGAACAGTCGCGATCAAATCTTCTTTATTACGGTGCAAATTCCTCGGTAGGATTCATGTGGTCCATCTGTGATTGTGGTGGACCATTGGATTTGTGGTGTTCAACGTGGATTGTGCATGACCCAAAATTCACCCCTATTGGATGACACAAACATCCGATTCATGGCTTACAAAAATGGCTGGTAACACCGTTTTCTGCCTCTTGGTGGCCATCTTTCACGCCCTTAGTTGGAGGGCTTGAATAATCTGATCATGACTAATTTTGGGCCATCTGCAATCCAGCCCCATCCAATGGTTGTTAGTGATCATAGATGGGCCCCACAGGAATTTGCACTGGCATCATGGCTCTGATGGTTGTGCCAAATGATCTGGTACATCTAAAAGCTATTTCAGCTTGAAGAAAGGGCACCTAACCTGTACTTGATGCACATTGGTTCATGATCTGGACCGGTCATTGGCTGGTGGATCACACCGGATTTCAAAGTAAGTCACATTGATCAGGCGGTGCTAGCTGTCCGATTGATGATACAAAAGAACACAGCAACAAAAAATGTGGGGGTCGATTGGATGGACAGGATCATTCAACTGGAATGGTTTATGGCAGTCATCATAGATGGGTCCTATCCAATGACGGTCAGGATCATCGGTTGTTGTACCCCACGTTTCATCCTTGGCCAACTCAAACCAAAGAATGCAAAATCCTGCACACCTTGCTGGATCAAGTTGGGGAAGACGTCGTGATCCGTACCGTTCATCCAGTGGGCAGTACTCTGCATGGTCAACAGATAACAAGGCACGCTACTCAGATTCAGACATCCTAGCCATAACCCACTTCCAATGTCAGTGTGTCACAGATCTGTTATGTCATCTAATTGATGTAATTTGGTGATTTGTGGTCCTCCCATTGTGAGGCCTGCTGAATAAATGGTCTGGACTGGGATTGCGTAGCGCGGCACACATCTACCGGAAAAGCTCTATGGGGCCACTATAATGTATGTGCTTTATTCGTGTTGTTGTCCATTTTGCTAGTGCATTTTAGGGCATGATCTCAAAATTGAGGTAGATGTAAATCTCAGGTAGACTATAATTCAACTGTGATGATTAAATGTCTATTGTTAAAAACTTCCTAAGCCCCACTATAATGTAATGATTGAAGTCCACCATTAAAAACTTCCTAAGCTCCAGTATAATGTGATGATTGAAGGCCAGGAAAACACAAATATGAACTTGATCTATAACTTTTGCATTCTGGAAGAAGGTTTCTATGGTTATTGTTCAATCATTACCATCTCCTGTAGTGCGGTCCACCTGAGATTTAAATCAACCTCCTTTTTGCATGAGATTTGACTAATGACTGTATGGGCCACCATGATGTGTGTATTTTATTCATGAATCTGGATCTTTTGCTTACTATAAGTAGGAATAGCAAATGTTGACAATGTCAATGATGATGTGGACTAATCATGTGTTAGAAAAGTAAAATTTTTCTTCTCATGACTGGTAAGTCATCTTATTTTAAAAGGAAAACTTCATTAATCTCAGGATGTCAAAGAAAATATAAGACCACAGGAAGTACAGGAAACTCATACCTAAGATGAGAAGAAAAGAAAGGGAAGCAAAGAAAAATAAAAAAACAAAAAAACAAAATCACTGGTAGTCCATTACAAGAAAAAGAGATTAATTCCTCGATTAAAGATAAGAGAAACCTCATCACCTAAATTAGAGAAAAAGGAAGTGATACTAGCAGAGGAAAGCGACAATAGCTCCTTGGTCGGACAATAACCATTGGATGAGTTTAAATGGATAACCATCATTTTCTATCCAACCATTTTCGCATCTCAATTTAAAGCATGAGCACAAAAATAAGTGGATTCAAAGCTCTAGTGAACTATACTACAGGAGTAGTGGGGATTGAAAGCTTACCATTAAATACTTTTTAAGGCCGTAATATTTATTTGTCATTTAACATAAATATAAGCTTGATCCAAAGCTTCTCGGGCCTTAAAAAGTTTTCAGCCGTAGGCATTCAATCCTCACATATTTTTTATTTTTTTTTGTGAAATGGTTCACTTGCGCATTGGATGACCCTCATGTTCGGACTCATGAGTCATGATCCGGCAAAATGGACGGACGCGTGAATAAAACACATACGTTGTGGTGGGGCCCATATGGCTTTAACATCAGCTAGCCGACTGGGGTTGGGGTCATCAGCCAAACCGTGTCTCACTCTTTCGGGCTTTACCAGCAACACCCAGTACCGACATAGGTGCTGTATTCAAGTACAGACCGCCCTCATCCACCAGCTCCTCTGTCGCGTCGAAGATAGAGGTGGGTTGTGCGTAGGGCTGTGAATTAAAAAAAAAAAATGTTTGAATAATACCGGCCAGTCAGGCCGGGGCCGAATGGTGCAAAATCCCGGATGAAACCAACCTCAGGCCCGGGTCCGTTGAAAGTCTTCTACTAGTTTCCAACGATGGATACCATTTCACCTAACTTGATTACCTGATGTCCCACCAACTGCCATCTTGACCGTCTATCAAGTGATGGGCCAGATGACATTCCCATTTGTCAATGGACAGTCAAAACAATGCAAATGTCCACCATTGTGAAACACCGATCACTTGAACCCTGCAATTTCGCTGTGTTGGCTATCCAATGGTGGCCCAACACATGGATGGTTCAGATGATGTCCACGCTACAACCTAACATGAACCATTCCCGATTTTTGTATATTTCAAGTACCCATTTGTATCACATCCATTAACACGTTCGGATCTTTTCGTCCGAACAGCGTGATATCTGGTCTGTGGCCATTCACTGACCCACTGAAGGAACGGCTCCGATCTCGTCCACGTATGCCGACCCAGAGGCAGCGGATAATCAGTCTGGATAAGGTCCCTGTAGTTGTAGCTATTGAACGCCTGGGATTCGATTCTCCCTCCAAACACACGTTTCTTTTGATTCAATCTTTCTTTGTTGGGCAATCTCCCAATCCAAAAACACAAGGATAGAGCTCTTCCATTACGTCACGAAGCAGTAGCAACCATTTAAGAAAGAAAGAAACAAAGAAAAAAGAAGCAAAACCAACCAAAGAAAATGCTCTCTCTTTCCTCGTGTCCCAACGCAATCACCACTACTTCAACAACAAGGCTGCTACTACTGAAACCTCCTGTCTTAGCATTCCCTTTCCGCCCCAAATTCCCTATTAATTACAACTCAACCTTCCTCCTCAGGTGCATAAATTAACTACGAGAGAGAGAGAGAGAGAGAGAGAGAGAGAGAGAGCAAAAACCTTCTAATATATAGATTTTTTTTTTCCTTGAGTTGAAATTTCAGGGCTGAGATGGCGTCGTCGTCGTCGTCGTTGTCATCATCGATGGTGTTTGCAGATGTTCCATCTCCTCTCCCTTCCTTGCCAGAGAAACGGATAGTCGTGGGTTTACTTTCCTCCCCTTTCTCCTTCTTGCTCTAATGTGCATTTACAGAACCAAGCGATCTGAGCTGTTGATGTAGCTCTTTTCGCCATCGGCTCTGGTTAATGGACGGAGCCTTCCGGCACATGTTAGCAAAACCATCTCTCTCGCCTTTAATGGATTCTGCTGAAGCAGAGGCGTTATTTTGCAGGTAGGTTGTGGTGCAGTTGGCTTGGATTACTTGGCTACCGTGGCTACATATCCTAAACCCGACGATAAGATACGCAGCACGAGCTTGAAGGTAAGAGAAAACATGATGGACATAACATAACCTATGGTGGACGCATTGAATTCGTTTGCAATTCTAATGCAATACTGATGTGGACGCATATTGTAAAAGATGTTATAGAATTTGTTATCCGACCGCTACTTCTCCATACATCCATTATCAGTTTCGTGTTTAAGGGGATTGTTGTTTAACATGATTTTGATATGGAAAGTAATCTAAAGGCGTCTAACAGCTTATAACTTTGATGGTTGATGCTATGATGTGTCTGTATAGGTTCAAGGAGGTGGCAATACAGGGAATGCTTTAACTAGTGCCGCACGTTTGGGTCTGACCCCGAGGGTGATTTCTAAGGTTTTGCATTCTATTCTCATTTCTTCTCTTTTCTACTTGATTGGAGGAAATCGGATTTGAACAAGATAATTCGTCCATGTTGTTGTTGTTATTTTTTATGGTTTTCTTCTACTATTACAAATTGTTCATCTTCCTGTGTCTTGGGTGTTTATGTTGTGTTGTCATCTATGTAACTCAGACACACACAGACTAGTTGTCAAAGAGAGGGGGCTCAGGAAACCAGACATGGTTGCATGTCCAAATAGTCATATGGTTATACGTCACCTGACACACAAACATGTATGTGATTATATAAAATGTTAGTTTATGAAAGCAGATGACATAGGTGAAGAAGAAAAAAAATTCTTGATAAACAAAAAATGCTACTGTAGGTGGTTTTTTTTTTTTTTTTCTTTAGTCTGAATTCCAGGAGTTTAAGTGCACATTGGGTTCACTTGAATTCTGGGTCTTCTTACTCACATGCATTTGTTTATTTTCGCCAGGTTGCTAATGATGCTCAGGGGAGAAGTGTGCTGGAAGAACTAGAAGCTGATGGTGTAGATACTTCTTATATGGTGGTAATTGTTCAGACAGTGCATTGTTACTCATTATGAACTTGCCAATATCTAACTTTTCTACTTGTTTATCTTTTATTTATCATGACAACTATTCTTTTCTTTTTTTTCCTTTCCTCTCTTTATCTTGAAGTTAGGATAACTAGAGCTGTGCTACGCCCAGACACACCTCCACACACGGGCACACATATGCGGGGTATCCAAGCTATACATCAAGTGGCCCCCCTAAGCCTCCAACTTTTTGAGGCTTGGACAGATAGCCCTACTTTCGTGATGACATTTCACTTTGAGCTAGAGATCTTATTCCAAGCGTTTTCACTGAGTTGCGAGTGTCACATTGCAACTGATTTTGCTTTAATTCTTTCAGTAGAGCCATCTACAAAGTTCTTTACTTCAAAGATATACGAAGTTTAGCAGTTTGTTCCCCTTTGGGAAGAGAAAAAAGTTCACAGATTTCATTTGTTTCTTGTGCATTCAACTCCACAATCTTTTTAACTCAATGTGATTGGAAAATGGCCTATGTTCCTTGGCTTATGATGTTTGCGGATGGTGTGGTGCTTCTCAACAAGACTAGAGAGGGCGAATGCACAGTTGGAGGGTTTATATTGTTTGCAGATGGTGTGGTGCTGGTTGAGAGGGGTGGATGCTGAATTGGAGGTTTGGCAATCAACTCTAAACTCTAGAGGTTTAAAAATTAATGGGAATAGGATAGATTATGTGGAATGCAACTTTAATAGGAAAGTTATAGAGGCGGGGCTTTAGTTAGAAGTTGATGCCCAAGAGATCTCTTAAGCAACATGTTTTCTTACCGTGTCTCTAAAATTCTGAAGGATGTAGAGATCGATGAGGATGTTTCCGATAGAATTAGGGCTGGGTGAAGTAAAAAGATGTGCCTCTAGAGTCTTGTGTGTATGTCGCATGCAAATGAAACTCAAGGGAAAAATTAGACGATCACTCTTGACTGGTTAAGCTGCGTGGGGCAAGAGTGTTAGGCAAATTAGGAAACAACATGCTTAGAAGATGAGCATCGCAGAAATCTGGATGTAGAGATGGGCTAGCAATAATAGAATTAAGAATGTGGACGTTCTAAGCAGCCCGGGAGTAGCGCTAATAGGAGATGATATGATAGAGAGTTCGTTAGATGGTTTTGTTCACATGCCGCAGGAAGAAGAAATAATGCCAATGGGAGGGGACTTCGATTTTGGGAAAAGGGCCTGAAAAGAGGATGAGAAGAAGACCTCGAAAGACTGGGATTGAGTTGGAGGGAAGGGATAAAAGGCTTGTTCACCTTTTGAGGATAGGGATTTAGATAACAATGAATGGCGAAAAAAGATTTGCAAAGCCTGCCCCAAACAGCTGGGAGAATGCTATGACCAAAAAATGACTTTGGAGAAAACAGAAAGTAGCTATTCCATTTGCATTATATGATCTGTCCTGAAGGCCCTCACTGTCACTAGGAGCAATAACTGTCAGGTGGTGGTCTGTGTGTTCTCATAGTTCATTTATTATTGAATCATAGAATGTTATTACAATTTATATTATTGAACTGTGGATCACATTTTCCAATAGCTTTCACGTCTGTTTGAGGCCTCAGTCTTGTGTTCATATATTTACTGCTGTTTTGAATCCTTGTTAAGGAGCTTTTTGCCTTTAGATGTAGCATTTCTGTGTAGTCTTGACCAATTTCCTTCATTCTTATTTCCAGGTCGCAGAGGAGGGAAATTCACCATTTACCTATGTTATTGTTGACAATGAAATGTAAGGATCTTTCTTCTAATGCATGCTGAAGTTTCGGAAATAACACAGCTTTTTGAAATATATATATCAACTATGTTTTTTTGGGTTTAGAACTCAGCAATCCAGCATTCATATGTTTTTTTTTTTTTTTTTTTTGCACTGTGCCATGCTCCCCGCAGAATCCCATCATAAAATCCTTCACTTGTCCTACCTGTTCACCATCCTCTCTAATCTTGCACTCAAGGCTCTGTGGAACAATCTTTTCCTCGCAAAAAGTGAACTATAACTGCTGTAAATATTTCTTTTTTTCCTTTGGTTTGGCTCCACTAAATCGCTTGGAATTCTCTACAACTGGCAGCAACTCATAAACTGCGACACCGGCATTGGAGATCTTGCAAGGTTGTTGGCTGTCTGACAGCTTGTGACGCAGGACAATTAACCACTTGCTCTAAAAGCTCGAACTGTTAGAGCATGGAAAATTAATCCCTTTATCTCATAGCCCAGGCCCCACATCTCATGGGTTAGGACCTGGGCCGAACCCCTCTCGTGGGCCCCAAATCACATGAGTACCGCCTCACACGGGCTGCCTACCCCGAGTGTGTCCCCGTATCCCACAGGTTTCCCCACTTGAGCCCTGTGAAATGCGCATTACTCACCCCCTGTGAGGAGTCTCGAACACAAGACCTCCCCTGTGGGCCCCGCCAATCCCGAGTGTGCCTCTACATCCCACAGGCGATCCCACTCGAGCCCGGTGTGAAAATACCCCTGTATTAACTTACTTATCCTAAAGGGAATAATAAAAATACATTATTTGTCCTGCAGCTTATTTCTTACAATTGCAGTTCCTATGCTTTGCTAGTTTTCTCAATCTCTGTTGGATCCTAGCCAGTTCCCAACAATAAATCTCTATGACTTTTTTTTTTTTTGAAAGATGATAATTTCATTGAGAGGCCAAAGCCAAAATATACAAAAGAAAGAAAGGAAAAACAGAAAACCCATTAGCTAACTGCCTACTTCCACCCCAATGGGAAAAGGAAGGAGCTATCCGAAGCCAACACCCATTCTATAACCAAAGATTTCGCCCTCCTAAAGACATCTCGCTGTGGCACTTTTGTTCTTGAATGCCCGACTGTTTCTTTCTAACTATAAAGCCCACAGAACGGCTAGACAGCTCAGCCTCCAGACTCTTTTCTCTGCTTTCCCTGAATGTCTGCCCTCTCGATCTGCAAGATGCGGAATCGGTTAATCATGTTTTCCTTCATTGCTCTTTTGCTAAGGAGGTGTGGGTTTTTCTTTTCGAGCTTTTTGGAATTCTTTGGGTGATTCTGGGGTCTATCGATGTTTTTTCTTCAAATCTCTATGACTGTTGTTTGCCTATCTTAATAAAATAACCTTGAAATGTCTCTACAATGAAAGGGTTTCCGCAATTGTGGATTCCTAGTTAATTGATCCTATTTTTCATCATTTTTCTTTCCCTTCTAATGATATGCAATATGATCTATTTTCCTAAATCATGTCCAAGTGAAGTTAGATTTCCTTGGATTATGATGAAGAAGCATTTTATGTTTAGCAAGAACATTTCATTCTTTGCTAGATTAATTTGGTCATTATTTCCAGGAAAACTCGTACTTGTATTCATACTCCTGGACACCCTCCCATGACTCCAAGCGACCTTTTGCAATCAAGTTTGTTCTCTGCATTGGACGGTGCAAGACTTGTCTATTTTGATGGAAGATTGCATGAGACTGCTTTTGTTATTGCAAAAGAGGTAATCATCATTTTATTGATGTTTCCTTTTACAATCTTTTCGTCTTTATTCAGTCAGTCTTTTTTCCCACCGTTCTTAAACCTCTAGATTGTTTGTGCTATTAATCCAAGAGAATAGGCAAGAATTGTCACCAGATTGTGTATGATATTTATAGGACTAAAATTTTGGTCCCTGTGTCACACTTAAAAAGAGAGGAAACCATCCCTATGTGATGAGGCTAGCTTTCACAAAGTCAGAGAGAACTTGTCTGCCACATGATTGATGAGAGAGTGAAAGAAATCTTCCCCTTTCCTAGAATTGGATGCAAGAAAGCATTCTTGTAAATTGCCAAAGCCAACCTCCTAGCACATCCAGTAACATATTTCTACTCATATTGTAAGTTTGTGACAGGATGAAGTAGTCCCACGCACAGGATTCCCATTCTCAGTTCACCTATTTTGTGCTTTTCTTTTTATTGTTGGCTTAGTCCTACTAACAGTGACAAGTGGTAGTAAACAGCAACTCTGGAATTCTTCCAGTGCAGGCAACCCGCATGCAAATACCCATCTTAATTGATGCAGAAAGGAAGAGGGAGGGTTTGGATGATCTTCTTAATCATGCAGATTATGTCGTGTGCTCTGCAAAATTTCCTCAGGTAAGTTAATGGTTTGTTACATAACTTTCTAAATGTGTTGTCGTGATTCTGCATAATTAGGACTCATGCTAGAAAAATTTCATGCCAGATTCTGATTAGGAATTATGCTTGTTTCATGTTTCCTTGATTGCAAGTGAAGAGCTTCCTAGGTTGTATGTTGTATATTCTAATATTTTGACGCTGTAATATTATTTTTTGAAAGGTAATGACAATATTATATACGCATCATATTCAAGAATTTTAAAATTATGTCTTATGGCAGGCATGGACAACAGCCCCATCAGTTCCAAGTGCACTAGTATCCATGATGCTGAGATTACCACATCTCAAATTTGTAATTGTGACCCTTGGAGGGGATGGCTGTATAATGCTTGAGAGAAGCTCAAATGGTGAGTCCAAGACTAGCTGCTGACTTTGGTGAAAGACACACTATGAGCAAACTCTGGGTTTGGATGGTGGGGATGGGACATGGATGATCTTGTTGTCGTTTGTCGCTTTGATCAATTTTGAATTCTTGTACTTACTAATGAAATATCACCTGTAATAGAAGAGCCAGAATCAAAAGAAATAGATGTAGACAGCTTACTGGAGTCATTGAAGCTGAAGATCGACAGTACTAAGGCCATTCCAACGTGTCTCTCATCCAGGGTATATCCATGAACTTTTTTTCTTTAATATCTGCTGTGTAGTATATGATCAAACTTGTGACCTCAAGGTTGTAAACCATGCCCGATTCATCAGAGCCTCAACCCTAGGACAAAGTTAACTTCTTTTTCCTTTTTTTTTTTTTTTTTTCCCTTTCTGTTTGATGAAACAGAATGTTGAAGATGCTTCTTTTTTCCTTTTTACTTTTTTGACTACTGATTTCCCTCCAGTTTCGAAGTGGACAATATTGTTGGTGTTATCTCTTAAAACTGTTTACCGCTCCAAAACCCAAATTCTGAAAACAGCTCCAATTTTTTTGTTGTCTTTCCAAACTTCACCACTGCCACGACCATCAATCAATCCAAACCTAGATTTGCAGCTTCACAATTTAGTTAGTGGTTCTTTCTTGGAAGAATCTTTTTGCATTTGATTGCTTTATTTCTTCTAGCAGATGCAGGTTGTTAGATCACTTCCAAAATCTGATTGATTGTAGCCTCTCATGACTACAATGTTCTTTAATATGATTGTGATGATCTTTGAAGTCAAAGATCTCAAACATACGAGATTCAGTCATTTTTGTTTCTTTATCATTTCCAGTCGAAGATGAGGCTGAGTGCTGGTGGGATTGGTACAGTGAGTGGGAAGTTACTTGTGGGAACGGCAGAGAAGATACCGCCTTCAGAACTCATTGACACCACTGGTGCTGGAGATGCATTTATTGGGGCAATCCTTTATGGTATGTGGACCCCCCAGTCCTTACATTGTTTTATTTGTCTGTTTCTCCAACTGCGCTAGCATGAATGTTTTTGTATAATAGATATGCACACATGCATATGTGTATTTGTCTGTAAAGAAGCCCTATATATATAATATCAAATATTGAAAAGAGAGGGATCAGTAGTCAAAATTCCCTGCATGAAACTAGACCATGGTGTAAATTGTCCATTCCCATGATGAACTTCACATTAAGGTTGGTCTGTATTTTACACGTGCCCCAAATAAGAAGACCCCTTCATGATTCCACAGGTTATAGTAGCGGTAGCCATGTAAACCTCAGACTCCTTGTGTGAACTAATGCCATAACCACTGCCCAAACAGCTTCTTGTGCTAGCAAAAGTGTCCGCTGACTAATTGAATTCTACGTTCAAAGAAAGGCATAGCATGTTGAATGGTGGAAGTCAGTGTTAAATGCCTATGGACATTTCTCATAAGGACACATCATCTCCTCTCCTCTCCTCTCTTGGGTCCATACGTATGAAGCCTAGTTTGGGTAGGCTTTGGTGCTCTCTCCATGGATGTGTTGTCTATATAAGGGGAACACATGTAGATAGAGGCTGAGGGTGATCTTCCTAAAGGGTGATAACTTGTTGAGAGATTGTACAGTGGAAGGGTTAGAGAGAGAGAGGTGAGACATGCACACTTGATTTCTCTTGTTTTAGTTAAGAAGAAACCTCCATGTTGTCACCCCGTGGATGTGGGCATATTGCTTAACCATGTAAATGTTTGTACCTCGTCTCTTGTTTTTCCCTTTGGCTTGGGGGTCGATTGAGACGTGGTCATAAGGGTCTTAATGACACAATCAATAATTCAATTCATTTTCAATTAAGTCTTGCTCTAGCCTCTTTATGGGTTTTTGCTTCCTTGGTAGCTAAACACATGTACTCTTTAGTTGCTTATGCATTTATAGTAACATGTTGTGAATCCTCTTGAAAGAGAGGTGCCTTCAGGAACGTGGACACATGTGGTGCATGGTTGTCGTCAGCTCTTGCCGTAAGGTGTTAGATTAAGTCCCTCAACCAGCGCAACCCTTATGTTTATTGTCTTCATAATATTGCCATTTATCGTATTTTATCTATAGATTCGAAAGTTCATGAAGGAGGATAAAATGAATAAAGAAAAATTCTTACGAATGGATCGTTTGAATGATGAACAAGTATTGTGCATTCACTCACGAAAAATGGGACCAACCCCCATTGTGTATTGGTACTTATTGGGTAAATAATAGATATGTTTAGGCTTTGTTTTGCCCTTTTCTTTTGTGGTTTTGCTTCTCTTTGCCTATTGTTTACGGGTGTTTTTCCGCAACAATTGGTATCAAACCAAAGGTTGAGAAGCCTCTTAGCACAAGATTGATATATGCGTTTCTGCTGCAATTGTTTTAAATGGCTAGATTGAGTTCTACTAGATTTAAGGTGCCGAAGTTCGAAGGATCCAATTACGTGTTGTAGAAATTAAAGATGAACACGGTATTGGTGGAGGAAGATTGTGCAATTGTAGTATAAGGAAAAGAAAAGAAGCCCGTAGAGATTAAAGATGGAGTTTTTAGGAGAAACTAGTTAACTAGGGTGGATCTACTTCTCGATCTAGATAATTAAGTTTTTTTCAACATGTCTGATCAAACCACCGCCAAAGGTTTATGGGACAAATTGTGGAACTTGTATGAAGGGAAATCAATGTCAAATAAGAATTTCCATCGACGACAGTCATATAGCTTAAAGGTAGATGAAGGGTCCTCTTTCTAAGAACACTTGAATGAGTTTAATATCATGATTAGCAGATTGATGGCGGTTGATGTGAAAATTAATGATGAAGAAAATGTTGCACTTCTGCTTTGTTCGATTCTAGATTGATGGGATGGTTTGATTATGAATCTCAACAACTGTCCAGATCTCAACATATAGTCAGCCTTGTCTGCATTGCTTGTCGAAAGTCTCATAAAAAAATACATGAGGAATCTTCTGGTGATGCCATGATGGTTAGAGGAGGATTTACTGAGAGAGGTACCAATGCAAGAGATCAAACAAGATCAAAGTCGAAAGGGCACAAAGGAAGGAAGTGTTGGAATTGTAGAAAGAATGACCACTTGCGTAAAAAATGTTACTCATGAAGGCAAATCAGAAAATTTTCAAACCCAGTTCGCATGATCAAGCATTGGATTTAAAAGGTTTTTGAGAAAACCTAGCTGAGAAAGGCGATTCATCCGAGGACAGGGAATTGTTGTCATTCATGATTCCACAAGAGAATCTGAATCATCAATAGATTTTGGCTTCAGATGCTTTGTTTCATATGACACCACACAGGATTTGTTTTTGCACATACCGGTTATATGATGACAACACAATTTAAATGGGTGACGATAGCACGTGTAAAATTGTGGGAATTTTAGAATCACTACGTTTGATTCCCATCTAGTTCATTCCTTGTAGCATTCCCATTTGTGAGTTCCAAGTTGAGTGCAGGTTTCGTACAATATCCATCCTCTTGGCATGAGCAATGGCATCATCAGCAGTCTGCATATCTTGATGCATTGATTCCCCACCACTTGTGAGAGCCCTTGATGGGCCCCATAGCTAGTTCACGGGGCTGGTCTTGAAGGAATTATTGTATGTCCTGCAGCACAAGATACCAGACTTTGGTTCAATGGCAAGGTATGGGATCCATTGGAAATATGTAAAGAAGCGAATCCAGTTGGGCGTATCTTATGCATGAGCTCCACCTGTTGTTCAACCAACTTGTTGAAAATCATTATCTAGTGTTGAACCATACCTGGAAAAATTCTTGATTCTCTTTTTCAAGCTCTTTTTTTTTTTTTTTGAAAGATTACGAAATTTTATTAAAAAAGAGAAAGCAAACGAAATGAAGCAAAAACAAAAACAAAAGAGACGCCGAGCAGGCGGCCCAATTACATGCCAAGAAAAACCAAATTACATCCCTTCAAATTTGGAACTTAAGAAGTCCATCAATGACCAGCAATTTAGCCCTTTGAGAAGTGCCTTGAACCGACTTGCTAGAATTATCAAAACACCTAGGATTTCTTTCTTACCACACAGCCCACCAAATTGCAAGTAAAGCCATTCTCCAAAGCGTTTTCATCTCTTTCCTGAAGCACATCCCACGCCAAGCAATCAAGAGGACACCAACTGATTCCAGAGCAGCCCACATCAACTGAAAACGACCCAGAATGTCCTCTCAAATCTGTCCCACAAAAGGGCAATGCATGAAAAGATGATCCGCAGTCCCCTCATCTTGCTTACACAATGAGCACACGTTAGGAATCACCATCGCTCTTTTCTGGAGATTGTTAATGGTGAGGACTCTCTTTCTTCCTACCAACCAACCATCCAAACATGGTGAACTTCGGAGGAACGTTGTAGCTCCAAACGAACTTGTTAAACTCCATTGCCCCTCTCCAAAACCTCCTTGCCTGAGAGAGTAGAAAGAGTTGACAAAAAATATTCCTGATTTATCAATCTTCCATAACATCATGTTCGGATTGGGAGGGGATGGGACAAAGAGGTGAATATGATCTAGGAGAGCCACAAATTCCTCAACCTCATCATTTCAAAAAGATCTCCTATAAGGAGGCTCTCGAACTACCACCCCACCAATATGGGAGAAACAATCTGCCACCCCAACAGATGGATTTGGGACCACACGAAAGATATCAAGGAACTCAACTTTCAAGGGAGATTATTCCTCCCACACATCTTCCAAAAATCAGATTTTTTTTCACCGTTCCCCGAGGAGAATCCACCCCCCTCCATAAAAACCTGCTTCACAAAAGAGATTCCTTTCTACGAGCCAAATTCTCTATAGACGGACAAGTCCCTAGTCCACCAACCCCCATCCGAGCACCCATATTTACATTTAACAAGATCTTTCCAAAGCGCCCCTACCTCCATCCTGAACCTCCAAAACCATTTTCCGAGCAGTGCAAGGTTCATGGATTTAAGATTTTCAATACCTACTCCTCTCTCTTTGTATGATTTGCAGACCTCTTCCCATCTTAACCAAATGAAATTTCTTTTTTTCCTCCATCCCTTGCCATAAATCCCTTATAAATTTCTCAAGCCTTGAAAGCACCCATGATGGACATTTGAAATGCGACATAAAATAGAGGGGAATATTTGATAATGCCGCTTTAATAAGCATGATTCGACCACCAAGCGATAAATAGCGACTTTTCAAGCTTTTGCGAGAAAAGTTCAGTAAAATCAGGCTCTATTTTTGCATGAATCAAAACGTTTTCCACTACATCTTTCTTGTTCATGTATTGATGAAGACACTGTTCTATAAGACTTTGAACCATCTGTGTATCTTTCCTCGAGACACTTCTGACCTCTCCTCTAGGCATTTTTTGAGGTTCCACTGTTGAACTAGAATTTACATGTGAACTGACAGGAACAGTGTGATTCTGCCTCAACTCATGATAAAGAGGACTTCAAAAGACTCTTCTTGGTATTACTGATAATCTAGTATCACATGGCAATCAGAGGATATTTGGCTAATTGATTTATAAGTGAGTGATGACCTTTGTCTCTATTTCTTTACCAGGAAAATTGCTAAGATAGTACAGATCCCATTTTATATAGAGGTTGCCTGACCCTTGTATTTTCACAAATCACATCACAGTATCAATCTAATCAATCCATTTCCACTTGTTGAAGCAGAAAAGAAGTAAAAGATGATGCCTGTTCTTCACTTCGTTCAGAAAGAAAAGGAAATGCAAACTTGAAGGAAATGATTACATGTGGTCACTTAGTGGAAAAAGTTTCTTGTGACACTTTGATTAGAAAATGTTGGTTGCCACATAAATTCAAGCAAACCAATTGCATCTTCATTTCCCTTTCACTTCTAACACTGGATAACTTCTACTGTTCTGCAGTAGTGTTTTGATATGTTGCTCAGAACCAAATGTTTCATCCATCATATAATTCTGAAGAATCTTCTTCTTTCTTTTTTTTTTTTTCTGCCAATGCCATCTGTTTGTTCTCAGATAATCAGTAGCACTTCTACTTTTTGCAAAACATTATTATATTGCCATTGGTATTTTGGTAATCTTTCATATTCAATACATGGTATTCATATTATGTCTCATTTCTGACATGAATTCTGATTCATTTTCCGCATGTCTTGTTAGCTATTTGTGCAGGAATGCTACCGGAGACCATGTTGCCCTTTGCAGCTCAAGTGGTAGGCTTCTTTCTTTTCCTCGTAGTTTCAGACTTGTGCTTGAGTTAAAAATAAAAAATAAAAATCCATGAGTTCAGAGGAGAAAAAGGAAATTAAAAAAGAAAAAGACAATTAACCAATTTGACAAGATGCAGGAGTCAACTCTCCCAATTATATGAGAATACAATGACCAGTTTGGCAAGATGCTCAGGTCAGTTTGCCCGGTCAACTGAGTTGGGCAAGTTTGAGTCGAGTCCTGTGGAGTTTGGTGGTGGAGCTGACTCCCAGTGCAAACCAATAACCACGCTCTTGCCTTAGAAAAAGAAAAGAGATAAACTTTTTAAAAAGACCCGCCTGTTCTACAAAAAAGTAAAAAAAGAATCATTTCTATTTTATATACACTAGGCAGACTCGCATGTTAGTCATCAGTGCATGTCTTTTTCCAACTACCAAAAATATTTATTTCTATATCTACATTCCTTTTTTCCCATATTGAACACTCGTAACTTAACAATGGGTGCAAATGGGATGACAATCAACCCAACCTGACAGTAAACACCACACACGGGCCTGGATCTGTTATAGGACCTGCTGGTCTGGTTCCCCTTTATCAAATGTGTGACTCTGAAAATTGACCTGACCCATCCGCCGCAGATCTGTTGGGTCAGATTTGATGCCCCAAGATTCGACCCAAACCAAAACCTGACTTGTAAAATTCCTTTCAATTAAAGTAATTAGGACTATTAACATTGACCTGTAACCTACCTAAAGAAAACATGTAGTAGAGTTCCCAACCAGAACCATGTTCAATAGGGAGTTACTGAGTTAGAAATTAGACTAAGCAATCTTAGGGCTGACCCATAGATAAGATGGGTTAGGTCAGGATCCTCTCATCTAGACCTTATCGACCCGAATGGGACTAAACGCATGTACAAATTGATCAAGTCTGGGACTGAAGTCCAGACCTGATTAATTACATAGCCAGGTCAGGAACACCCTCGGCTTGCCCATTTGCACCCTAAAATTAACACTAGTATAACATATTTTCAGTGATGTCAAACAAGTTTGTGGATGAGCTGTGGCCTCTGGTTTTCCATGGCCACGTCTGACCCATCATTTTCATGTTTGAGACCAATGCACAATGTCAAAAGATAGAACTGTTCACAACCTGTGCGGTGTGCCTTGCAGGCAGCTGCTGGATGTAGGTCTCTTGGTGCTCGGACAGGTCTCCCCAGGCGCACAGACCCACGCTTGGCTCCATTTCTACATTAGGTCTCCCATGTGAACCCCATGCCATGGACATATGAGCACTTCATTCAGTTGCTAGCAAACGGAAGGGGCATTAGAAGATGGTGAAGGTACTCAGGAGGAAATAGTGGCAACAAGAGTCATGTATTAGTTTTGACGATTCAAGGTTGTCGGTCTTGAAAATAAGTGGTTGAATCTCTTACGGAGTCGTCAAAATAATTGAGAACAGTCTATCATGTATTTCACTTGTAAAGGGAGCTTGAGATTGGCCTAAATTCCTCCTTTTTATTTATTTTACATCTGTTGATGTTTTCTCAAGTGCTTAGTCATCCCTGGATTACTTCCATTACTTCTCTAGAAATGACAAACTGACAAGGAACTAGATCTTCTTCTTTTTTTCACACAAGACTTGCATGGGCACTTGAACCCGTTACCTCAGTGTTGAAACACACTATGTCTACCGCTGAGCCATGGGTTGGATCCCGGACAAAGAATTAGATCCGTTTGAAATGTTCTCGACGGGTAAATCACGGCCGTTTGCCCTGTGGTGTGATATCTAATGCTCGTATCAGTTATGACTTGAAGAGTTATGACTCTCATATGGTCTTATTACTCTTACATGCCTGCGTGCGCACGCAGCCACTTGTATATAGCATACATGATTATAGGGCATTGATGTATTTGTATGTGGTCCTGATGCACCAGCCCATATGGCTTATCAATGGATTCGGTAAGCCGACCCTGCCAACCTGGCCGAAACCAAAAATTAATTAATAGATGGTAAGTATGGGTAAATATAAATGATGTATAAATGTTTGGATGTAGCTACCATGATTGGACATGGACAGGCCTGGTCATACCTTTAGCCCCATATTTCATTACAAACCCAAGTGTGGTTGCATCAGGTTGGGTCAGGTCAGGCTTGGGCTCGATGAACCTTAAGTGGGTCTGGTTGCCCAACATGGTAATGGGTTAGGGTTTAGCTTCAGGACAGAGTTCTTGGACGCTTTGGTGAATGGGTCGGGGCTGGGATGCAGGGACCACGGGACCCATTGCCAACCTTAATTAGTAGTTTACCAAACGGGCCCAGAACTCTAGGCTTAGCCAGATGATGATGACCCAAGATTAGATGACCACGCCCTACCAACTAAGCAGATTCCTGAACTCGTGCTAGCCATCCGTCTACTGCAGGGTCATAGATTAACGGTTGGATCTTGTGCATGTGAGCTATGCGTGCATGAATGGGTACATGCAGAAGCGATTTCCCGCACCAATTCCCACGTCTGGTTTGAAATAAACTGGGACACGCCCAGTCATGATCTGGACCAGTCATTGGACAGCTACATTTATTCCAATCTATGAGGTTTTCTGGGATCCTCGTCCATTGTGGGGCCCATCGTATCGACGTGTCACGCTTATTGAACCATGAGCACGTACGAAATATTTGCATGGGTATAGCAACAGTATCGCACTCCGATGCATAGTTCCACATGCTCAACGCAACATAGGCCCATCGCATGTAGCACATCAACAGATGTGCTGGATCGGAACCGTCCATCCAGTGGCATTACTATGTCAAACCATAGAAAGCCCGTGAATTTGAAAACAATTAACCAGACAAATAGAATCATCCAGGGAATGTCAATCTTTAATTATTGTTCATCCATAGTTGGGCCCCATTAGATGGAAGGTCCGGATTGATACATCAACCTGCAGATGGCTCTACCACACGGTGGCACGTGTGGCAATATCATGTCTCTAGTAGCCGTGAGGTATTCAAGGCCTGGAGTTCCATTTTCCCTCCAAACACCGGTTCTTTCTTTATTTAATTTGAAATTTCGGAATCCAATTTCACATGGATAGAGCTCTTCCATTGCCGGAGACACGTATCGGGAAAGATGAAAGAGTAAAACAGAACGAGAAACTTTCAATATTTAAAGCTTTATTCAAATTACATCTTTTGGGTTCTTCTATTTCGGTTGTACTTTTGCCCGTACGTCGCAATTGAAATTGTATTTCAATTGAAACCAAACAACTATGACCCAAGTGCCAAGATAGTTAGATATAGTTTATAACTGAGATCCGATGAGAATGTGTAAATAAGATCGGGCGATATTCAGATGGTGGAGTTCGTCCTTTGATACTGGGCTGCATTTTTGACTTTCGTATGAAAGGACTTTCGTTACAAACAAAAGAGATGAGAAAATAATTCTTATGGTCGGTCATAGAGAACAACTGCAAAGCACCTTTTTGAGTAAAGGGCTGAATCCATTGTACGATCGTACACTCAAATTACAGCTAAAGATTACTAGCTACTTAGTTAACTCTACAAATTATACTGCAAAATGTAACCAATAAGCTGAAAAGTTAAAGATTATACTAATAAATGTAATTTGTTTTACAGAAGAAATAAAGGATTATATTATGGAATGTAAATTAATTGATAATTGAAAGGTAATTATTTGGTTTGATTGGGTAGGTGTGAGGTAAAAATTTTTTGTTGAATTCTTTTGTTATTTGTATCCTTAATCCAGCCACCTGGATCATTCTCACGTTCTAACGGTTGCCATAATCGTTCGTCACTACTTGACTTCATATGTTTTTTCCTTTGTCATCTGCCCTATAATCATTTCTTCACGATTGCTTCTTCATCAACCGCTTAGACATTAACGTGACACTGTCTAATACGTCTAGCTTTTGTTTGCTAAGAAATCTTTTCAAATATCCAAATACACAATGTGAAATTGTATAAATTACACATAATCTACCCTGATTGGCTCTTAAGATGAATAATGATAATGGGAATGAACATCATCTTGTCCTCTCTTTTCGTTTCTGTCTTACTCCTGTCTGACCTAGATTTCCTATCTTCTCCCTAAGTACATAATTAAAACCAAAACAGAGGGCAAGGGGACGCAGATTAGCTACTGAAGCCGATAATAGTAGTCTTACTACTGAAGTGATGTTACCACATTCTGTGGGCCCCACCATGATGTATATGTTATCCACACTGTCCATCCGTTTGTAGAGATCATTTTAGGACATGATCCTAAGAATGAGGTAGATCCAAAACTCAAGTGGATCCCATTACAAAAAATAGTGGGGATTAAATGCCTACTATTAAAAGCTTCTTTGGGCCATAGAAGTTTTCGATAAAGCTAAAATTTATATTTTCCCTTATTCCATGTTTATATTAACTTATAAACAAGTTGGATCTCAAATAAATATTATTTTGGGCCTTAGGAAGGTTTCAACGATGGGCATCACTATCCTCACTCTTTTCTGTGTTGAGGTCCACTTAAACTCTAGATCTGCCTCATTATTTGGCTCATGCCCTAAAATGATCTCTCTAAATGGATGGATGGTGTGGATACAACATAAACATCATGGTGGAGCCTACAGAATGTAGTGACGTCACTTTATTAGCGAGACTCGCTACTGTTGATTTTAGTGGCTAATTTGTGTCTAGAGGACAACAGCCATCTCATTCAATGAGAGAGAGAGAGAGAGAGATACATCTAGGGGTCAGATCTTAATTAACAAATCAAACTAACCCAGTTATTCTTTCAACCTAAAAACCAACGATTTACGGTGTTTATGATCAAATTGTCATTTCTACTAGTTGTGAATAAATTATACTATGAAGTTAGAAAATCCACACCCTGATCATCGCATGCAAGAAATCTTGCTACCAAATTCTTTCAAAAAATGTTTTGATTATCCGAACAAGTTCTGTACCGCTTGTTAGTAGGACACAAATCTAAGACCATAGAAAGACATTTGTCTTAGTGGGTGTTCATAACCCCAAGTATAGAGTTGCGATGTAGTAATAACTCGGTAATACCTAGATCGAATCCACAGGAACTAAACTTGTACGTATCTTAAAAATAACTAGAACTAGAAAAAGATCTAAATTGTAATATGAATAGTTGAGAGTAATGGTGAATAATGTTGATTAAAACTTATAAATTTAAATATGGAAACTAGGGTGTCAAGTATCTACTTGTAATTATCAAAGTGTTACCTTACTTAATTTAAGGAACATAGTTGGAATTAGAATCCTATCATATCCAATTGAAAAATAAAGCAATTTAAATTAAATCTGAACTTTTCATTGATTTAATTCTCAATGGAGGAGAATTGTGATGATTGGAATGGATTCCATCACTTTACCACGCCCAGGAGACGATGGTGAACAACAGGATTTACAAATCTCACAATCTCAAAACAGGAAGAGAAGATATCCAAAGCTATCACCTCATCTATTGTAATTTAAGTCACAAAAAATCATAGAAAACTGAAAATATTTCTTTAATATCGAACTAGAAATCAATAAGGTTTAATAAGAACAAGAATCAAAACAAGATAATCATCCAAACACGTTACAAGCTTCACCTCTTAGCCCTAGCTAAGAGGTTTAGCCAATCATAGACATGATTGAAACCAAATCTCTTAAACAAAGCATGAAAAATAAACTAGGAAAGAAGAAAAACTCTTTGGCGACTGCTCCACCCTTGTATATGCTCCTTGAGACCTTTCTAAACCCTATAAGATGCTTTGGAGCATCCTAAGGAGTTCTATTTATAGTTGTGGAACTTCAACTTTCGCATTGAGTTGTAAAAATCTAGAAACTGTTTCAAATTTACGCACTTTGCGCAGTTTTTCAAAATATACTTCCAGAATTTTTATTTTTTAGACTCAGAGTTTTAGAATATGTGTTCTTCAAGAATATGTTTTTTTATGACAATTTTTAGAATTCCTTTGTTGTTTCTTCACTTCAAATTTTTGATTTTCTTCACCTCACTTAGTTTCCTTGGATCTTTGGAATGTGAATTCTTTATTAATGACTTCTAAATCTTCATTTAGTAATCTTTTGAGCATAAATCTTCCTTTTGGCATCAATTTCACCTTAAGCTCTCAAAATCACCTCATACATGAAAACATGCATAATTAGATCAATTAAGCACTATCATATTTATAAAACCAAGGTATAAATAGAGAGAAATATACAATATTCCACACTCAATAGTGGGCTTGACGTCCACTGCGGGACATTGAGCTAAGATTGAGTCTTAAATCGCTTAGCTTGGGCTTGCAAGGTCAGTGCATGAGATGTGTGAATATTTTTAAAATCAATCAAGAACTTAAGTTAATTATCTTTATCTGGTCTTTGCTAAAGTTATAGTTTTTAGACCGTTAGATAATAACAAAATTAGGTCACCAATCAAAATTATTACCCTGCTAATATCCGTATAATTATAGACCTGGTTGACGCTTGGTGACCATTGATCTGAATTAGGGCATTCCCAGTTGATCGGCACATTCAATTATCGAATAATTATGTACGAACATAGATTGCCTAATGGAACATTGATCTTATGGCTTAGATTGACCCGCACACCTCTTGTTAGGTCCCATTGGTTGGAAACAACTTCCCTTGAGGTTAATATAATGAACAAATTACCATTGGGGCCATTTGGGTACAATCTAGCACTATAAATACTATTTCATTTCACTTCCTGTTTCCTCATACAAATTTGCCTTAGAAATTTGGAGAGGAAGAGAGAAAGGGAGAGAAAAAGAGAAAGAAAGGAAGAGAGAAAGAGAGTGGGATCATTGGTGTTTGTTTGCACCGAAATTCTTTTGATGAAATTTAAGCTATTACCATTTCCTTCTATTGAATCCACCCATACGCATGATCATATATAAGAAATGCTTCTTACCTCTCAATTAAATTATCTCATGTTAGATTATATTAATTTTACATAAGTTACATTTGATTTGATTAGGAATTTATATTTTTCTCCTAAAACTCTAACCCTAAGTGTGATTGGATCGCGTAAAACCCTCTAAGGTGTGGATCATTCTTTTAAGTTTTTTTTTATCAACCTTTGATAGTGCTAAAGAATGATTTTTGGTTTATTATAAGATGTCATATGTTATTTGTGTTTGAATTACTTTATTTTTATAATATCAGTGTTACTTATTTTTTTATAGTTACTATGTTTGATGAAACGCTTTGACAAGATGAAATTTCTATTGTTAGAACTCTTGTATGTAAATTGATAAGTGATATTAATATACATTGGATTGTATTGATATACATTGAATTGTACCGATTTGTACATATGTTCGATTTATGCACCCTATTGTGGTATTAAATTATTTCATGATTATGTTTATGTATTTGATAATCCGATTTGTAGTCGTGTGGATTGAGTCATGCAAAATGTTAAGTGGATGACCCACTTTGGATTGGCTATTCTGAACTTATATGATCGACCGATAGTAATTGGAGTTATACAGGATGCTTCACACCTAATGCTAGTTTTGTCCTGGGGTCCCCCGTTGTTGATCGGATTAGTCCAATGCATGACCTGATCATTCTCATGTTTGGTGGATGCATAAACTTTAAAGGAATCCGAAATACCCTGTTACTAACGAATGAGATTCATTCATAACTGTTAGTGCATTGCGATCTAACAAGACTCGAGGGCCATGCATGGTGGTATGAGACATCATGCCCGAGCTATCAGCCTAGGTTGGAGTGACATGCCTACCACATAGGAAAAATATAAATATTAGGTGACAAGCTTCTCCATAGTGACCATCGAGCATTGATGAATGACGTGATCCTATCATATTATATAGTTTGGGTGGCGTGTCTTTTCCACATTTGAAGCTTGGGTGACGACTTTCGTTCTCAAGTTGTGAATGTCCCTAGGCAATGAGTCATACTATCAATTTGATTAAATTATATAAACTATTGGGTGGTGAACTCGAATTTGTATCAAGGGACACTGATGAGGAACTACCTAGTGCCGCAACGAGTCATGTGATCTGTGTACAGACTTGCGATACGACGATAGTATCCTAACTTCACAAACCTACTAATTGAACAAAAAATAATAACTAATTTTCTACTTTGGCATATCATTATATTGTTGGGTTGTGCTGCAGGCCAACCATTACCCATATGTTGACATCCTCACTAGCAATAATGTTAATGTGAAAAGTTTACAACTGTTTGTGTTCTCGAACATTCATCATGCTACACGTTATTGGGTTGTGCTGCGGGCCAATCATTGCATACATCATCATGTTATTCATACATTTAAATAATTAACTTAAGAATTATTTATTTTGTAATGCTATCATTGTTTATGATCGATTGTGTTAATAACATATGTTTTGAAACATCAACCATACGATATTGTAGATGCAGGTGTCACCGAGGTCTCAAGCAGGTAAGCTTAGATTGGCTTGCACCATCACTGTAATGTTTTAGGAGTTTTAGGCGAAAACATAATACTTTATATTTTATTCAAATTTTGTCATATATCGGAGTTCCCAACTTAGTGGACTCTATGGTTTGGTGTTGTTAAATGTTTATCATGGCTTGTATAGTCTCAATTTGGGCGGACACCACTTTTGGCCTTGTAATTTTTGAATATTAACATTTATGTATGGGTTTGGTTATCTCTGTTTAATTTTTGATATTGCTAATTTAAAGCTACTTTGATTGTTGATGATGGGTCAACATTAACTAGACTACATGTGCACGTGGAAACTCGCACACGTGCATTTTTGTCAGGTTTACCGCATGAACTTAGGATCGGAGTCTCTATACCCAAATATCAATTTTTGGGGCATGACATACTATATGAAAGACATGCACATTTTTGGTGTTGGTTAAGAGGCTCGAAGGCTATATTTGAGGCTTTTTCTTTAACATTTTCTTCCTCCTCCTATATACTACATGGTTATTATTATGTTCAGATTTTTCTTTAACATTTTCTTCTTCTTCTGGTATATATGATTACTATTATGTCCATGGATTCTGCAAAAACTTATAGAGACAATTATCTTTGCGAGTTGTAGCAAAGTGCTCGAACTCCTTATGCCCATAATATTGTATACAAAATGTTATGGGTGAAAATAGACCAACCAGGGACGACCAATATGATAGAATATAAAAGGATCCAAGCAAAGCGGCCTGGCTCTAATGCTCGAGTACAACCTCTAAATGAAGATCGATGACTTGACCACGAGCTGAGGACTCGACAAATTACCGAGGACTTATTGTTAGAATATGAATCAAATCATTCTACATATTGGAAGAAGACCTGACCACAACCTATCTAACACTCAGCTTAGGATGATTGTCCTCAAGTCGACTCCAAGCTTTAAATCCTAAGTTCGGTTTGGATGGTCGGCCTCAGACACTAGTTCCTTATGTTTCAAGTTCACAACCACCCAACCTTATTACCAAAAATCATTCCCATGACTGAGAAACGGCCGCAACACATGCCTATTATTCAGGAAGCATATTTCTATCCACGTAATTGACTTTAAGCCTATAAATAGAGGCCTCACCTACAACAAAAGGTATGCACCAATTACCCTTAAATCGACTAGACCCAAATTCTCCAATAATTCTAACTTAGGCATTGGAGGGTCTCCTGCCATAATTGAGGTCTCCTTTGCTATCTTTGTATTGCAAGTATCCAAAGGTCTTGTGAGGGCTAACCAAATTTCAGCATCAACATCAGACAAGTTACATTTTTTTTACTATTGGTTAAGAGGCCCACGGCTATATATGCCGATGGCAATATCTGAGGCACTAAGAAGTTGGGTACATCAAAAAAAGCTTCAGTCCCTTTCCTTGATGCTTAATAAGTCACACCATATCACTTGGTGTAGTCCACTTGAGCTGTGGATATGCTTCATTTGGATTCATGCCCTGAATTGAGTTGAAAAAACGGATGGATGGGTTTGAATATAAAATGCAAATGTAACGTTGGCCCGCGAACACACTGCCTAATCCGCTATTATGTCTTTTAACCATTTGATGGTTTCTAGGCATTTACATTTCTTTTGCAATGTAACGGCTTTTTAAAGCATTCAAATTCAACGAGGCCTTTCTTTGTCCTTGTTTTAGGAAATGGTCCAGCTTAGCTGTTACCCCATTAATAGCTTAGTAGGTGTTACCTTTACCATGTGGGGCCACTTTGATGAATTTTTTTCGTATCCATACCGTTCATCCGTTTTTTAAGGTCATTTAAGGAAGTTATCCCCAAAATTAAGTAAATATAAATCTATGATGAGCCACACCATTTAAAAAGGTGGTGAATGAATAACCATTAAAAGTTTTCCCTAGCACACAACTTTTGTATCAAACTAATCTTTATATTTTTCCTTCATTCCTTCTTTTAACCTTTATCAACGGATTAACCTCATCAACGGATTGGATGGTAAATAAAAATTGAGGATGTGATTACAGATGGCCTTGGAAAGTTTTTAATAGTAAACGTTCAATCATCACTATTTTTTGTGTTGTGGTCCACCTAAAATTTGAATATGCTCAATTTTTGGAACGTAGACTAAAAGATGATTGAAAAACGGATGGACGGAGTGGATATACGCCATATCATTGAGATATGATCTACGTAAGGGTAACACCCCCCGAGCTGCTAATCGGGTAACATCTAATCTACTACCTCCGAAAATAAGAGAAGCAGACTGCTGGGTGTGACACACGACACGACATGAACTCGGTGGTGTATTGACCTCGATGGTGTACTGTGTCTTTATCATATCCATGCTGTCCATCAATTCATCATTTTAGCGTAATAGCATGTAAAAATCTCGATTGAGCCGCACCACACAAAGCAAAGGGCGGACTGATTTTTACCGTTGAAACATTCCTAAGGTCCAACATAATCTTTATTTGTCTTTCGAAACTGTTCATAAGATCAAACATACATGATAAGATCAAACATACATGGATTTATAAAGGGGAAAAGCAAATTTAAGATATCAACGATATATGTTCAATCCACACTGATTTTTTCAGCGTGGCCCACAAGAGATTTGAATATGTCTCGTTTTTTGTCTCTAGCCTTAAAAAAATTTCACCAAAATGGACGGACGGTTTGGATATAACACATAAAGCATCGTATTCTCCACAGAACTTGTTGACGTTAACACACCACCGAGATCGGTGGTGTATGGTATATACCACGCAATCCGTTTCCGAAAAGAAGCTATATATTCCAACGACCTCGAGAGAGGAAGCGCCTTTCAACACTAGATTTTTTACCCCGTGAGCGGAAAATTTCAGGGGCTGAGATGGCGTCATCGTCGTCGATGGTGTATGCAGATGTTCCATCTCCACTCCCTCCCTTGCCCGAGAAACGGATAGTCGTGGGTTTACTTTCCTTCCTTCTCTACTTCTTGCTCTAATGTGCGCCAGGGGCTCTAGTGCATCACCAGAGCCAAGTGATCTGAGCTATCGATGTTGCTCATTTCACCATCGGCTCTGGTTAATGGACGGAGTCTTCCAGCACATGTTAGCAAAACAGTGTCTCCCTCGCTCTTTTTCTTTAAATGCCTTGAATGGAATCTCAGAAGCGTTATTTTGCAGGTAGGTTTGGGTGGGGTTGGCGTCGACTACTTGGCTACTGTGGTCACATTTCCTAAACCCGATGATAAGATCCGCAGCACGAGCTTGAAGGTAAAAAGCAAAATCTGTCATGGACACAATGTTGAGATTTTTGGTTTTTTGAAAAAAAAAATCAAATATTTCAAAATTTCGGGATTTTGCTGCCAAAACGCTTTTTGGGAATTTCGAATTGAAAAGTGCGGTGTGTGCTTTTGTCCCACATCAAAAATGAAAAGAAGAAAATCGTGGTTTATATGAGGATGCTTGTGTAGTATTCTTACTTGGAGCTTTGCACTTTGCACGTGTGCATCGTGTCGAGATGGTGCAATCACGGTGTGAGTGGTCTAGTATGAGCCTAGGTGCGATGGGTCTGAAATGAGCCAGGGCTTTATATGCGACTGAGAACAGTTGGATTATTAATCCGAAACGGTTAACCGTTTCTGAAAACAGCTAACTGCCTTGAAAGCCACAATAGTCTGAAAACAGACGGGCCATGATGATCCAACGGTCAGATCTTCCGAACCGACGACTAGAAATGACTTCCCTGGTGCCTATATAAACTGGACTATTCTGGTCGAAATTTCATCATCTTAAACTAACATCTCTCCTCATGCATCAGATCCTAAGGATTGCATCTCCATTTTAGAATACGATTAACACATTCTTATTTTGATTTTGCCAGAAGATCTGCTGCGTTGAAATTGTTCCTAGGTGGACCCTTTGTGATTGCTGAACATAGGATTCAAACAGGCTTGTCTTATCCTGGAAGCAATTCGCATGTAACTCATTAGCAATTTGATAAGGGGGCGAATCACGCTTTAAGGACAGTGTATATTTTACGTCATTTAGCGTAGTGAAAGAAAATAATTTATTTTAATTTTCGGTATTTCCAACACATTTTTCCGACACATGATTGATGCGCTCATCCCATGGATATGATTACTTGGGTATTACTCCACGGGTGCATGTTAGCAAAACTCTCATCCAAGAATGCCCATCTTTACTTCTCCTTAACAAACCCATCATCATAATCATTTGATATAGAAGTGGAGTGCGTGGTGTGCCACACAACTGAAATCCATGGTGTGTTGACGTCACCAAGTTCTGTAGGCCCCACAATGATGTTTGTGTTCTATCCACACCGTCCATCCATCTTGTGACATCATTTTAGGGCGTGGGCCTAGAAATGAGGCAGATCCAAAGCTTAAGTGGACCACACCCTAGAAAGCAATGCAAACAATGACTCCCATTGTTGAAGCCTTCCTAGGGCCTGCCATGATGTTTATTTGACATCCAACCTGTTCATAAGGTCATATAGCCGTGGATGAATGGAAAACAAAAACATTTGCTTGATCCAAAGCTCCTATGGCCCCCAAGAAGTTTTCAATGGTAGGCGCTCGCTCCTCACTTCTTTCTGTGGTGTGGTCCACTTAACCTTTGGATCTGCCTCAATTTTGGGCTCAGGCCCTAAAATGATGTTGCAAAATGGATGTACGGAGTGGATAGAACAAACACATCATGGTGGGGCACACAGAACTTGGTGATGTCAACACACCACAGAGGTCAGCCCCACCACGCAATCTGCTTCCATCATATACATACACGTTACATATGCATGTTCGTTGTGCACGTCTTTAAGGTAGCTGTTGGTTGTCAGGAGTAGTGGGGTGATATTGATAGTCTCTAGGAGTCCATACCTATGTCTATAGGTCAGTTGCTGGCTATTAGGAGTAGTGGGATGATGTTGAGAATCTTTAGGAGTCTTTGGTGTCATGGTTACGTGTAGTGAGGAGTGGTTAAGTAACTGTTGGATGTAATTTGTATTTAATGCCTCTAATTCAATGAAATAAAAAATGAACTTTGCCAAATCTTATCCTTGTTAAGGAATAAGAGGATAGGATTCCCCTCAAAGTGAATCCAACGTGTTATTGTGTTTCCTTCAAAATTCCACCTCAAAGAATGATAGGTCGACATGCGTGTGTTGACCAAAATGCTTCAGAAGTCCATAACAAATTGGCATCAGAGCCAACTGAGACCATGGCTGACCACCCCATTTCTCAACACAAAGCTGAGATCCAGAACCTCAAGTTAGCATCGAAATAGCAAAGCCAAACACTATAGGAGATCTTGTAGCAACTCGCAGCTCTCAACGTAAAATGTAAGTGGCTGGCAAGTGACTCTCAACTTGTATGTGCAGAGTGATCTAATGGTTGATAACGCGGGCATCATGCAAGAGTTGATGGAGCCTCCGGGTCCTCGCAAGTCGAGTTGTTTGGTTTGATTCATGGCCGAACTATTAAGCTTGACTTTCCTCGATTCAAGAATGGTGACCCATCGGGGTGGGTAATCGTGTGGCGCAATTTTTCACCTGTCACCAGATGGCACCCAAGCAACGACTTATCATTGCTTCCTTCCATTTGGAAGGAGAAGCACTTTAGTGGTATTGTTGGTTGGAGAAGTCGCAAGGTACACCAACACAGAAAGAGTTTGTCACAACCTTTAATACCCAGTTTTGCCTCACCCAATTTGAGGATTACGCTAGCAACCTCGCAAACTTAAGGCAAACCTTGACTGTACAAGAGTATCAATCACAGTTTGAGAAATTGGCCAATCGAACGAAGGGACTTGTCATTTCTTATAAGTTGTTTCATATGCGGACTTGAAGAAGAAATACAAATGGACGTTCAGATGTTTCATCCAACCTCTCTTACCATTACTATAGGGCTTGCTTGTTTGCAAGAAGAAAAGCTCAATGCAAGAAGAAGACAAGCTCAGCGAGCAACGCCTAAGAACCAGCAACCTCTAAGTGCCAATAATGATAGGTTACCCATACAATCAATTAGAAGGTTGACCTTGATGGAAGCCAATGAGAGAAGGGAACATGTGTTTTGCTACACTCGTGATGAAAAGTTCCACCCCGACCACTGTTATTAGACCCAAAAGTTGTTTTTAATTGAAGGAGTCTAGCTAGAAGTGAGTGAGGTACAAATTGAAGCTATTGAGCAAGCGGAGGGACCAGTGGAGCATCATGAAGAACTCCTCAAGATTTTCTTACATGCCATCGCACCAATGCTCCAACATCGCATACTGTGTGAGTTAGAGGTAAACTTGGCTTTTAGTTCATTGCACTCTTGATCGATTCCGAGAGTACCCACAATTTTGTGGACCCCACGGTTCTTAAAAGAAACGGGATCAAGGTATTGCCTGGCGACCATTTTTAAGCAACGGTTGCAAATAGTGACAAAATGGCCAACGAAGGGAAGTTCCTGGAACTCAACCGTGGTGGTGATTACTATGGCAGATGTGACGAATCAAGTTATAATCTAGGACCATTCACTAGATACTTACAATTTGTGGTATTGTTGCCCAATACACCATGCTTTGAACTCCATAACAAAATCATGTAGTTGAAAGGCACAATCGCACCCTCATGGACATGGTGCGTAGCATGGTAAACAATTTGACATTATCAAAATCTTTGTAGGGTGATATGATCAAAACTGCAGTTCATATTCCTTAGCAGGGTCCCTGATAAGGCTGTAAGCAAAATTCCTTTTGAGTTGTGGAATGGGAGAAAACCAACTCTTCAATACCTCCATGCTTGGGAATGTCTTATTGAGGCCAAAGTGTATAACCCGCATGAAAGAAAGCTCGATCATAAAATCATAGGCTGCTTCTTATTGGATACTCGGAAAGGTCAAGAGGTTATCAATTCTATTGTCCTCCCTAGTCCATCAGGATTATTGAGACCGGGAATGCTAGATTCATTGAGGATACTGAAATAGTGGGAGCACGAACATAAGGAATTTTGTATTTGAGGAAGAGTGGACTGTGACTCCTGAAACGGCCATTCTGGGTAAGTATAAGTCCTACAGTTGAGCCTGTAATCATCGCAGATCACTACAATGAACTTTCTATACAACTCACTGAGAAAGGAAATCAAAATCACACTCAAGATGGTGGGCCATTAAGAAAATCGAAAAGGGAGAGGAGGCATGCGATTCTAGGCGATTGTATCGCATACTTGCAAGAGCACTAGTTTGACATAGGGGTGGAAAATGATCCTGAATCCTGTATACATGCCAAACAAAGTACCAACTCTTATTGATGGATTGATGCCATGAAAGACGAGTTGAAATCCATGAAAGATGGGTTGAAATACATGAAGGTCAATAAAGTTTGGGATCTTGTTAAATTACCCCAATGGATAAAAAGCCGATTGGTTGTAAATGGGTGTTTAAAACCAAACAGGACTCCAAGGGTTTTAACTAACATGAAGGCATTGATTTTAAGGAGACTTTCTCATCGGTATCTAAAAAAGACTCATTCAAGATCATAATGACTCTTGCGGTTCATATGGATTTGGACATGCACCAGATGAATATAAAGACTGCGTTTCTCAATGGATATCTAGATGAGAATGTATACATGTTGCAACCAAAAGGTTTTGTAGCTAAGGGCTCAGAATATATGGTGTGCAAACTTAAGAAATCCATCTACGGGTTGAAACAAACATCATGATAGTGGTACCTAAAGTTTCGTGAAGTGATTTCCTTATATGGTTTTGTAGAAAACACTCCATATGAGTATATTTACATTAAGATCAGTGGGATCAAGTTTGTCATATTAGTTTTGTATGTTGATGACATTCTGTTGGCAAATAGTGATATTAGGATGATATGTGACACTAAGGAATTCCTGTCTCAAAGATTTGAGATGAATGATCTTGCTGACGCCTCCTTTGTCATCATTAGTGAAGCACTATAAGGAAGGAACCTGAACTTGTCAACTATGAAAGGGAGTTCTGGCTATTGTCCTCGCCATTTGAAAATGGCGACCCTGTATCTCTTGGGCTGTCAGTTTACGATCATAACCGATCAAAGGAGTTTTAAATACCGGTTGGAGCAGTGGATTACCACTAATGCTCAACAAAAGTGGCTTGCAAAGCTACTTGGTTATGGTGGTGTGATCGAGTACAAGAAAGGGAAAGAAAATAAAGCAACAGATGCCCTCTCAACGGTTGCCAATGTTGGGTCACTTAATGCCATATCAATCCCCATTCCTTCTTGGTTAGATTACGTGCGAAAGGAGTATGAGGCTAATTTGGAAAAAAAAATGTTGGAGAGAGGGGAATTGAACTCTTTCTAGTATTCTATGCTTGATGAGATACTTCATTATAAAGGAAACCTCCTAATTAGCTTCATGTCAGCTTTGAGTCAATGAATTCTGGGGAATTTGCATGGGGGTCATACTAGTGGACACCTAGAATGCCACAAAACACTCAAATGTGTGACCCACACCTTCTATTAATGCGGGATGAGGATGGGCATTCGACAACATTTTCGGGAATGAGATATTTGTAAACGCTACAAATATGAAAATGTGGCTCCTCCAGGCCTTTTTCAACCCTTGCCGATACCCGAACAAGTTTGGATTGATATTTTGCTCAACTTTATCAAAGGATTGACTGTATCACAGGGAAAAAGTGTTATCTTGGTCGTGGTTGATTAGCTTTCTAAGTATGCTCATTTTATGGCCATGACGCATGCACAACAATCATTAGTGCTTAGGAACATGTATTTAAGTTACAGGGGATCTTAGTAATCCATAGTAAGCAATTGGGACCCGATATTGATTGGCCTCTTTTGGCAAGAGCTATTTTGCCTCCAAGAAACTCAACTAAAAATGAGTTTGGCCTAGCACCCACAAACTGACAGGCAATCAGAGTTTTGTTATTATTATTATTATTATTTTTTATACTGAGGTAGTTAACAAATGCCTTGAAAACTACTTGCGTTGCTTCCCCAGTGGAAAGCCTAAGGAATGGACCTGGTGGTTGCCATGGGCCGAGTGGTGGTATAACACCAATTTTCACTCTTCAACACTGCTCATGCCCTATGAGGTAGTCTATGGAGTATTGCCACCTTGGAAAATTGCACAGTCCTTGGCACCACCAAGGTGTAAGATGCAGAGCTACAAAGTGAAGACCACATATTATCTCTTTTGAAGGAGAACTTGCTGTCGGCACAAGAGAGGATGAAGCGAATGACGGACTTATCCCGATCAGAATGAGAGTTTGAGATTGGGGATTGGGTCTATCTTCAGTTGCAACCCTATCGCCAAACCACAATGGCTTTTCGTAAGTCCATAAAATTTTCTTCCCGATACATTGGACCATATAAGATAGTCCAACGAATCAGATCGGTAGCCTACAAGCTCGAGTTATCGCCAAGATAAAAAATACACCTTGTCTTTCACGTATCCTATCTCAGAAATAAAAAATAAAAAAATGGACAGCAGCCCATGAAGATCTTCCATCTCTTACTACGGAGTGGTAATGCAGCCATTAACACAGGCAATCATAGGGCGTCACATGGTGAAGCATGGAAGTCGAGCGGTGACTGAGGTATTGATCCAATGGCAGTGGGCCCCACCGGAGGATGCCACATGAGAGAAGTATCATTCTATCATCGAGCGTTTCCCAAACATCAACCTTGAGGACAAGGCTGCTGTGAGAGGCGAGGATTGATATGTGCACATTCCATATGCATGTTCCTTGTGCACGTTTTCAAGTTGTTGGTTGTCACGAGTAGTGGGGGTGATGTTGAGAGTCTTTAGTCCATTGTGCATATCTATAGGTCAGTTGCTGGTTGTTAGGAGTAGTGGGATGATGTTGAGAATCTTTAGTAGTCTTTGGCGTTATGGTTGCATGTAGCGAGGAGTGGTTAAGTAACTGTTGGATGCAATTTGTATTTAATGCCTTGAATCAGTGAAAGAAAATGAATTTTGCCAAATCTAGTCCTTGTTAAGGATCAGGAGTATAGGATTCCCTTCAAAGTGAATCCAACGTGTTATCGTGTTTCCTTCAAAATTCCACCTCAAAGAAAAACTGGTTGACTCTCTCGCGTTGACCGAAACAGTTCAGAAGTCCATAACATCATCATCCATGATGAACCTCTCTTGTGAATTATGAATTCATTTGCAATTCTAATGCAATATTGATGCGCATACATAACATAAAAGATGTTATGGAAGTTGTCACCCACTGCACTCCTTTATACATCCATGATTGATTTCATGTTTGAGGGGGTTGATGTTTAACATGTTTTTGAAATAGAAAGTAATATTAAGGTGTCTAACAGCTTATAGTTTTGACAGTTGATTTTATGATGTGTCTGTATAGGTTCAAGGAGGTGGTAACGCAGGGAATGCTCTAACTAGCGCAGCACGGTTGGGTCTGACCCCAAGGGTGATTTCTAAGGTTTTGGACTCTATTCTCATCTCTTCTTTTCTAGTCAATTCGCAGACGTCAGATTCAAACAAGATAATTCCTCTATGTTCATATTGTTGTTGTGATTTTATGATTCCTCTATGTTCATATTGTTGTTGTGATTTTTGACAATTTTTTTATGCTTTTCTTGTACTATTACAAATTGTTCATCTCCAGATATTCCTATGTCTTGGGTGTTTCTGTTGTGCTGTCATCTATGTAACTTAGACACACACTCGTTTTGGTGTTGGACACAGACTAGGTGTCAAAGAGAGGGGGTTCCGGAAACTTGACATGTTTGCATGTCCATATAATCATATGTTTATATGACACTACACACACAAGCATGTATATGATTATATAAAATGTTGGTTTATAAAAGCATATAATATAGAAGAAAAAAAAACTTCTCTTAAAAAACAAAATTGCTATTGTAACAGTGTTTATTTATTTATTTTAAAGTCTGAATTCCAAGAGTTTAAGTGCACATTGCGTTCACTTGATTCTGGGTATTCTGATCCCCATGCGTTTGTTTTATTTTCACCAGCTTGCTAATGATGCTCCAGGGAGAATTGTGCTAGAAGAACTAGAAGCTGATGGTGTAGATACTTCTTATATTGTGGTAATTGTTGAGACAGTGCATTTTTACTCATTATTAACTTGCCAATATCTAACTTTTCTACTTGTTTACATTTTAATTTATCATGACAATTATTATTCCTTAAAAAAAAATAAAAAATCTTGCAATTAGGATGACTAGAGTTGTGCTACGCCCAGATACACCACATACAGGCACACGTGTGGGGCGTCTGAGCCGTACATCAAGTGGGCCCCACTAAGCATCCAAAATTGCGACGCCTGGACTGATAGCACCGCTCTCGTGCTGACATTTCACTTTGAACTAGAGATCTTATTACAAGTATTTTCAGTCTCATGAGTGTCACATTGCAACTGATTTTTCTGTAATTCTTTCAATAGATCTATCTTCAACGTTCTTTCCTTCAAAGATATACGAAGTTTAGTAGTACGTTTATTGTTTCCCTTCGGGAAGAGAGAAAAAAAAGAAGAAAAGTTCACAGATTTCATTTGCTTCTGGAGCGTTCAACTCCAAAATTTGGCATTTACTCAATGTGATTGGAAAGCTTGTGTTCCTTGGTTTATGTTGTTTGTGGATGGCGTGGTGCTGGTCAACGAGACTAGAGGGTTGGATGCTCAATTGGAGGGTTTATGTTGTTTGCAGATGGTGTGGTACTGGTCGACAGGACCAGTGAGAGGTAGATGCTGAATTGGAGGTTTGGAGATCAACTCTGCACTCTAGAGTTTTAAAAATTAATAGGAGCAAGATAGAGAATGTGGAATGCAACTTTCTTAAGAAGAGCTGTTAGGGCCTGTTTGTTTTTGGATTTCCATGGTAAAGTAATGTAAGTGGGCCATCATTTTTATTTTCCAATGTTTGTTTAAACAAGTATCATGGCACATGAATCAAGGGTCAAATGCATATGTAATAGGAGTGTGGTAAATGCATTTGTAATTATTACAATTTTACATTATAAAATCTCAATCCGGAGAATATTTCATGACTAAAATAAATAATGGAAGCATGTCATCATTGTGGTCAAATGTAGCTGACATCACCAGACAAGTAAAGGAAATTGTAATCATTGTGCATTTCCTTTCATTTACTGAGGTAATTGAAAAAACAAACATGCCCTTAAAGTAACAGGTTTTCTTACCATGTCTCTATAATTTAGAAGGATGTAGAGATTGATGAGAATGTTTCCGATAGAATTTGGGCTATGAAATAAAGATGTGCCTTTGGAGCTTTGTGTGTTTGTTGCATGCAAATGATACAAGGGAAAAATTACAATATCACCTTTGACCGGTTGTGCTATATGGGGGGAGAGTGTTAGGCAATTGGAAAACAACATGATTAGAAGATGAGCATCACAGAGATCTGGATGTTGAGATGGGTGTTCGGGCAGGCTAGCAATAATAGAATTAAGAACGAGGACATTCTAAGCTGCCTAGGAGTAGCCTAATAGGAGATAATACAATAGAGAGTACATTAGATGGTTTTGTTCACGTGCCACAGGAATTAGAGATGATGCCAATGAGGAGGGGACTTTGATTTCAGGAGTAGGGGCTGGCAATCAGGAAACAACATGATTAGGAGATGAGCATCACAGAGATCTGGATGTTGAGATGGGTGTTCAGGCAGACTAGCAATAATAGAACTAAGAATGAGGACATTCTAAGCTGCCGGAGTACCCTAATAGGAGATAATACCATAGAGAGTACATTCGATGGTTTTGTTCACGTGCCGCATGAATTAGAGATGATGCCAATGAAGAGGAGACTTTGATTTCGGGAGAAGGGCCTGAAAGAGGATGGGAAGAAGACCTCAAAAGGCTAGGATTGAGTTGGAGACAAGGGATACAGAGGCTTTTTCATCTTTGAGGATAGGGCTTTAGATAACAATGAATGGCAAAAAGAGATTCGTAAAGCCTGCTTCAAACATCTGGGGGAAGGCTGTGAGCAAAAAATGACTTCGGAGAAAACACAAAGTAGTTATTCCATCTGTTTTATATGATCTGTCTTGAAGGCAGTCTCTGTCACTTGAAGCAACAATTGTCAGGTGGTGGTCTGCATGTTTTTGAATTGTAGAATGTTATTACAATTTATATTATTGAATTGTGGATCACATTTTTCAAATAGCTTTCACATCTGCCTGAGGCCTCAGTCTTGTGTTTATATATTTACTGTTGTTTTGAATCCTTGTTAAGGGGCATTTTGCTACTAGATGTAGCACTTCCATGTGGTCTCGACCAATTTCCTTCATTCTTATTTCCAGGTTTCAGAGGAGGGAAATTCATCATTTTCCTATGTTATTGTTGACAATGAAACGTAAGGATCTTTCTTCTAATACATGCTCAAGTTTTGGAAACAACACAGCTTTTTGAAAAAAAATCAACTTTGATTATTTGCGTTTAGAACTCAGTAATCCAGCATTTGTATATTTTCTATCTTGCACTGTGCCTTGCACCCCACAGAATCCCCATAAAATCCTTCACCTGTCCTATAAGTTCACTATCCTCACTAATCTTGCACCCAAGGCTCTGTGGAACAATCTTTTCCTTGCAATAAGTGACGTATAACTGCTGTAAATATTTCCTTTTCCTTTGGTTTGGCTCTACTAAATCACTTGGAATTCTCTACAACTGGCAGCTACTCATAAGCTGCGACACTGGCATTATTGGACATCTTGCAAGGATGTGAACTGTCTAACAAATTACTTGTCCTAAAGGGAATAAAAAGAAATTATTTGTCCTGCAGCTTATTTCTCTTAATTGCAGTTCCTATGCTTTGCCAGTTTTCTGTCTCTGTTGGATCCCTTTGAGTAGCATGTTCCCGTCATTAACTCTCTATAACTGTTGTTTGCCTATCTTAATAACAGGTTCTTGGAATGCCTCTAGAATGGAAGGTTTTGTGCAATTGTGGTTTCCTAGTTGATGGATCCTATGGTTCATCATTTTTCTTTCCCTTCTAAAGATATGCAATATGATCTATTTGCAACAATTGCCTAAATCATTTCCAAGTGAAGTTAGGCTTCCTTGAGATTCTCATGAAGAAGCGTTTTACGTTTAGCCAGAACATTTCATATTTGCTCAAAGTGGAACTTTTGGGAGATTAATTTAGTCAATTTGGAGATTAATTTGGTCAGTATTTCCAGGAAAACTCGTACTTGTATCTTTACTCCTGGACACCCTCTCATGACTCCAGGCGACCTCTCCCAATCAAGTTTGATCTCTGCATTGGACGGTGCAAGACTTGTCTATTTTGATGGAAGATTTCCTGACACCGCTTTAGTTGTTGCAAAAGAGGTAATCATCATTTTATTGATGCTTCCTTTTACAACATTTTTGTTTTTATTTTTTGTTGTACTTCTTTCCTGCTATTCTTAAATCTCTAGATTGTTCGTGCTATTGATCGAAGAGAAAAGGCAAGTATTGTCACTGGATCGTGTATAATATTTATAGGACAAAAAATTTTCATCCTTGCATTACACTTGAAAGGAAAGAAAGAAAAAGAAGAGAGGAAATCATCCCTATCTGATGAGGCTAGCTTTCACAAAGTCAGAGAGAGCTGGTCTGCCACATGATTCTTGAGGGATTGATTTTTTTTATTTTTTTTTTCCCCTTCCTATAATTAGATGCATGAAAGCATTCTTGTAGATTTTCCAAAGCCAACCTTCCTGGCACATACAACAAGAAATTTCTACTCTTGCAAAGCTTATGCAAAATGAAGTATTCCCACACACAGGATTCCCATTCGCAGTTCACCTTTTTTGTAGTTTTCTTTTTATTGTTGGCTTAGTCTTAGTAAAACATCTGATAGTGACAAATGACAGTAATTGGCAACTTTGGAATTGTGCAGGCAACCTGCATGCAAATACCTATTTTAATTGATGCAGAAAGGAAGAGGGAGGGATTGGATGATCTTCTTATTCTTGCAGATTACGTTGTGTGCTCTGCAAAATTTCCTCAGGTAACTTTATGGTTTGTTATATAACTTTCGAAATGTGTTGGCATGTTCTTGTTTTTATTACGTAATGCGGGGGCATTTTTACATCGGGCTCAAGTGGGGTGGCCTGTGAGATGTAGGGGCACACTTAGGATAGGCGGTCAGTGGAACCCATGGATTTGGGGCCTATGAGGGGGTGGAACCCATGGATTTGGGGCCTGGGCTATGAGATAAAAGGGATTAATTCGCCATGCTCAACAGTTCAAGCTGTTAGATCAAGTGGTTAATTGTCCTGCATCAAATTGGTATTAGAGCGGGAGGTATTGTGTTCGAGACTCCTCACCAGAGGTGATTAATGCGGGTGCATTTTCACACCGGGTTCGAGTGGGGCGGCACCCATGAGGAGGGTTTGGCTGAGGACCTCATCATTGGATTTGGTGCCTGGTCTATATGAGATAAAAGGATTAATTTGCCATGCTCTATTAGTATGAGCTTTTAGTTCAAGTGGTTAATTGTCCTATATCATTAGGACTCACACAAGATCATGAAAAAGAATTACGCTTGTTTAGTGTTGCCTTGATTGCCAGTGAAGAGCTGCTTAGGTTGTACATTGTATATTCTAATATTTTGATGTAGTAATATTATTTTTTAAAAGGTAACGACAAATTATAAACACATTATATACATTTTTTTTTTAAAAAAAATTATGTCTTATGGCAGGCATGGACAACCACCCCATCAATTCCAAGTGCACTAGTATCCATGATGCTGAGATTACCACATATCAAATTTGTAATTGTGACCCTTGGAGAGGATGGCTGTATAATGCTTGAGAGAAGCATGAATGGTGAGTCCAAGACTAGTTGCCGACTTTGGTGAAAGGTGCACTATGAGCAAACTTTCGTTTTGGAGGGCGTGGATGGGAAATGGATGATCTTGTTTTGGTTTGTTGCTTTGATCAATTTTGAAATCTTGTAATTTCTAATGAAACATCAACTCCAACAGAACCAGAATCAAAAGAAATAGATGTAGATAGCTTGCTGGAGTCGTTGAAGCTGAAGATTGATGGTAATGAGGCAATCCCAACATGTATTTCATCCAAGGTATGTCAAGGAACTTTATTTCTTTAAAATCTGCTAGGAAAGCTATGATTGAACTCGTGACCTCAAGGTTGTGAAAATCCTTACTCATGCCTCAGTGGTAGACTCACAAGAGTTTTAACATGAGGTCATGAGTTTGAGTACATATTGTGATAGGTGCATCAGAGGACCTACTCGGGCGTACTGGAGACGGAGACGACCACCCACATCAGCGCTATTTTCTTTGTGGATGGGAGACGAGTTCCAAATAGGGTCCGTCGGGCCATTTTGAAGACTCCACGTGCATTGGACGTGCATCAAGAAGATCCCACTTTGGGATGATGCACGTGGGCTGCTTAGGAGACCATTTTAGTCGTTGGATTTCGTGTTGATCTGACCGTTGGATCTTGTTGATTAGGCCATCAGGCCACCAGATCTTTTAGATCTGGGCTCCTTGGATTCCAATCTTGCTTTCTTTATGTTTTTTGTTATTTTTAAGATTTATTTGATGATTGAGATTAATAATAAATGTTTTAGTTTTCTTATTTTGGACGATTAGCCATTTCACTTCAGTAAGTGGCATAATTGTGATTATGCTGAATTTTTAATAATAAAAGCACATGGGGGTGAAGTTTTAACCCTAGTAGAAATTTGAGAAGAAAAAAAGAAGAAGAGAGAAACTCTCTTATGTGAAGGAATTTTCCTGATTATTTTCTAGGGGTTTTTTGAAAAATCACCAATTCTAATTAAATTGTGAATGGGTAGAAGCTTGTTTGGTGGTAGATTCCCCAAGGTACATTATTCCTCTTCCTCTTCTTCGAAAGATATTCTTCTTTTTACATCCTTCCTCTCTCCTCTTTGAAAGGTATTCGTTTTCTTTTTCTCGTCTTCCTCTTTTCTTTTCCATTATAACTTTCTAAACCCTAGATCTTCAATTTCCTATTTTTTTCAATTTCTAAAAACCCTAATTCCAAAATCCCCAATTCCCATGAACCGTAATTTTCTAAATTTCAGATTCCCCCTCCTAACCCTAATAATAAAACCTACAAATCTGTCCCTTGAGTGTGGAATGTGCCTATATGCTAAATTAAAAGTTTTATCCTTACATCGGGCCTAATTTTAATTGATTTATGTGATTTCTTAGCACATGTGCATGTGATTTAGGTTAAATCAGATTTTATTTCATATTGTTTACTCTTAATTACTTGGTGTGTTAGCATTTTTTGTTAATTGAATTACTTTATGGACTCTTTCATAATCTCCATGTTGCATGCTAGCATTAAATCATATGTCCTGCATCACATTGTGGTGAAAATCCACTGTTGTGTGTGGTAAAAAAAAAAGGTTGTGAAAATGCCTGATTGATCAAAGCCTCCCCTCTCTTTTTTCTGTTTGATGAAACAAAATGTTGAAGATGCTTCTTCTTTTTTTCTTTTTCTTTTTTCAAATGGAAGGTTGGAAACTTCTATTTTTGAAGTGGACAATATTGCTGGCATTAGGTCTTAATTGTTAACCCTTGCAAAACCCAAATTCTAAAAACAACTACATTTTTTGTTGTCTTTCTCCAAACTCCACCAATGCCACAATTGTCAATTGGTCTAAACCATGATTTGCAGCTTCACAATTTAGTTAGTGGTTCTTTCTTGGAAGAATCTTTTTTCATTTGATTGCATTATTTCTTCTAACAGAACTAGGTTATTAGACCACTTCCTAAATCTGAGGGACCATAGCCTTTCATTTACTAGGATTTCTTTTGTATAACTATGATGATCTTTGAAGCCAAAGATCTCAAACATATGTGATTCAGTAATTTGTGTTTTTTACCATTTCCAGTCGATGATGAGGCTGAGCGCTGGTCTGATCGGTACAGTGAGTGGGAGGTTACTTGTGGGAATGGCAGAGAAGATACCACCTTCCGAACTCATTGACACCACCGGTGCTGGAGATGCATTTATTGGGGCAATCCTTTATGGTATGTGGAGCCCATTCTTTCGATTGTTTTATTGGTATGTTTCTTCACTTGTGCTAGCGTGCATGGGTGTAATAGATAAGCATACATGCATATATGTGTGCATATGTGTATTCGTTTATATCTTTGGTCACTGCTTTTGCTTGTCGTTAACCACTTATTCTAGTTATGTTTGTAAAGGAGCCCTATATCCCTATATATATATATAATCAAATACTGAAAAGAGAGGAAGCAATAGACAACTCCCTGCATGAAACTAGACCAAGGTGTAAATTGTCCATTCCCATGATCAACTTCACATTAAGATTGGTCTACATTTTATTACACGTGCCCCAAATAAGAAGATCCCTTCATGATTCCATTGGTTACAACAACAGTCGCTATGTAAACCTCAACCTCCTTGTGTGAACTATGTCAAAACTGCCGCCCAAACAGTTTCTTGTGCTAGCAAAAGTGTATGTTGACTAACTGAATTCTACCTTCAAAGAAAGGCATAGCATGTTGAGGCAGTAGAAGTCAATACGCGTGAAACGAGTATGGACATTTTTCGTCTCCTCTCCTCTTCTCTCTTGGGTCCATATATATGAAGCCTAGTTTGATGGATGTGGAACACGTAGATAGAGGGTGCTCTTCCTGAAGATTGATTCCTTAGTTAGAGATTGTATAGTAGAATTGTGGGAGTGAGAGAGGCGAGACTTATAAATTTGATTTTTCTTGTTTTAGTGAAGAAAGCTTCGTTTTGCTACCTAGTGGATGTAAGCATATTGCCGAGCCATGTAAATCTCCATTTCTCGTCTCTTGTTTTTCTCTTTGGCTTTTGGATTTTGGTTTGGCCTTTTCTTTTGTAGTTTTTCTTCGTTCCATCAATTATGTGCAAGTGTTTTTCCGTAACAATTGGTATCAAAGCCAAAGATTGAGAAGCTTCTTAGCACAAGATTGATATCAACAATCGTGCTACAATTGTTTCAGATGGCTAGATCAAGTTTTACCGAATTCATGGGCCAAAGTTCATTGGATCCAATTACGTGTTGTACTAATTGTAAATGCACGCAATATTGGTGGAGTTATGTTCAATTGTGATCAAATGTAAAGAAAATAAGCTTGTAGAGATGAAAGATGAGGTTTTTAAGAAGAAAAACTAGCAAGTCGTGGTGGATCTTCTTCTTGGATGATTCATTTTTGTTCAACATGTTTGATCAAACCATTGTCAAAGGTTTGTGGGACAAATTGTGGAACCTATACCAAGTGAAATCAATTTCGAACTAGTTTTTTCCCTGACTGCAGTTGTACAACTTGAAGATAAAAGAATGGTTTTCTTTGTAAGAACACTTAAATGAGTTTAATACGATGAGGCAATGGTCGATGAGAAAATTGATGATGAAGGTCTCCCACTTGTTAGATGAGTTGGTAGAGAGTGTAGTGTATGTGAGTGATCCAGGGTTCAATCCTTGGTAGTGTTACCTTTCCCAAAAAACAGAAAAAAAATGACGATGAAGAAAATGTTGCATTTCTGATTTGCTTGATTCCAAATTCATGAGATGGCTTGTTTAAAAAACTTAACAACGGTCCATATTGCAATATGGTACCAACCATGTCCACGTTGCTTGTCTAAAGTCCTATAGAAAAATACATGAGTGATCTTTTGATAATGCCATGATGGTTAAAGGAAGATCTACCGAGAGTGGTACTAGTGGGAGAGATCAGTCGGGATCCAAGTCGAAAGGGCACAAAACAGGAAACTATTTGAATTGCAGAAAGAAGTGCTATTTGCATAAAAATTGTAAACTCAGGAAGGCGAATCATTAAAAATTCAAACCTGATTTGAATGATCAAGCATTTCTGCTTTGCTTGATTCCAGATTCATGAAATGGTGTTTATAAATCTCAACAACGGTCCGGATTTCAATATGGGGCTAGCGATGTCCACGTTGCTTGTCTAAAATCCTATAGAAAACTACATGGGGGGATCTTTTGGTGATGCTAATGCCATGATGGTTGGAGGAATATCTTTAGAGACCAGTGGCTGATACCAGACGTGATCCAAGTTGAAAGGGTATAAAACAAAAAGTATTGGAATTGTGGAAAGAAATTCAAAAGTTTTTCAAGAAAATGTAGTTAAGAGGCAATTCATTTGAGGATGGAAAATATTTAACATATGTTATTCCACAAAAGAATTTGAACTATAAATGAATTTTGAATTCAAGTGCTTCGTTTAATATGATACCACCTAGATTATTATTTTTACACACACTGGTTATGTGATGGCAACACGACTTACATGGGTGATGATAGGAAGTGTAAAGTTGTGGGGATTGGAGATGTTAGAATCTCAATGTTTGATTCCCATCCCGTTCATTCCTTGTAGCGTTCCCGTGTGCAATTTCCAAGTCGAGCATTTTTATGCTATATCCATCATCCTGGCAGCAGTGGCATCATCTACAGTTTGCGTGTCTCGACGCATTGATTGGCCGCCGCTTACGAGACCCCCTGATAGACCCATTAGCTGGTTCATGTGGCCTGGTCTTGAAGGAATTACTGCATGTGTTATAGTAATACTAGCTATGTAAACCTCTGACTCCTTGTGTGAACTATGTCATCACCAAACAATTTCTTATGCTAGCAAAATTGTACGCTGACTAATTGAATTTTGCCTTCAAAGAAAGGCATAGCATGTCGAACGGTTGAAGTCAATAAGCGAGAAACGCCTATGGACATTTCTCATAAGGAAACGTCATATCTTCTCCTCTCTTGAGTCCGTACGTATGAAGCCCTAGTTTGGGTAGGCTTTGGTGCTCTCTGCATGGATGTGTTGTCTATACAAGGGGAACACATGTAGATAGAGGGTGATCTTCTTGAAGGGTGATTCTTTGGTGAGAGATTGTATAGTGAAAGAGTGGGAGGGAGAGTTGAGTCTCGTACTCTTGATTTTTCTTGTTTTAGCCCTGTGGATGTAGGCATATTTTTGAACCACGTAAATCCCCATGCCTATTGTCTCTTGTTTTACCCTTTGGCGTAAGGTGTTGGGTTAAATCCCACAATGAGCACGACCCTCGTGTTAATTGTCTTCATAATATTGCTATTTATCATATTTGATCCATAAATTCAAAGGTTCATGGAGGAGTACAGAATGAATGAATGAAATTTCTTATAAATGGATCCTTCGAATGATGAACAAGTATTTATGCATTCACTCACAAAAAAAATGGGACCAATACCCATTGCATATTGGTACTTACTGGGTATAGAATATATTTGCTTCGGCTTTGTTTTGCCCTTTTCTTTTGTGGTTTTACTTCACTTTGTCTATTGTTTATGGGTGTTTTTCCGCAACAATTGGTTGAGAAGCATCTTAGCATAAGATCGATATATGTGTTTGTGTTGCAATTGTTTCAAATGGTTAGATCGCGTTCTACTAGATTTAAGGTGCCGATGTTCGACGGATGCAATTATGAGCTGTAGAAATTGAAGACGAACGCGGAATTGATGAAGGAAAGTTGTGCAATTGTGGTATAAGCTAAAGAAAAGAAGCCCGTAGAGGTTTTTGAGGAGAAAAACTAGTTAACTAGAGTAGATCTTTTTCTTGAACTAAATGATTCAGTTTTGTTTAACATGTCTGATTAAACCAGTGCCAAAGGTTTGTGGGACAAATTACGAAACCTGTACATAGGGAAATCAATGTCAAACAAGATTTTTCATTGACGACAATTGTATCTCTTAAAGATAAATAGTCCTCTTTGTAAGAACACTTGAATGGGTTGAATACTATCATTAACAAATTGATGATGAAGAAAATGTCGCACTTCTACTGTGCTTGATTACAAATTGAGGGGATGGTTTGATTATAAATCTCAGCAACTCTCTAAATATTAACATGGAATTAGCTGTGTTTGCATTGTTTATCGGAAGTCCCATAGAAAATTACATGGGAAATCCTCTGGTGATGCCGTGATGGTTAGAGGAAGATAGATCTATTGAGAGAGGTAACGGTGGGAGAGATTGGACAAGATCCAAGTTGAAAGGGCACAAACGAAGGAAGTGTTGAAATTGAGGAAAGAAGGGCTACTTGTGTAATAATTGTTAACTTAGGAAAGCAACTTAGAAAAATTTCAAACCTGATTAGCATGATCAAGCATTGGATTTAAAAGGCTTTCAAGAAAAGCTAGTTGAGAAAGTTGATTCATTCGAGGATGGGGAATTGTTGTTGTCTGTGATTTTACAAGAGAATCTGAACCATTAATGGATTTTGGATTCATGTGATTCGTTTCATATGACACTACATAGGAATTGTTTTTACACATACCGGTTATATGATGATAGCACAATTTACATTGGTCATGATAGTACATGTAAAATTGTGGGGACTGGAGATGTTAGAATCACTATATTTAGAATCACTACATTTTGATTCCCATCTAGTTCATTCCTTGTTGCATTCCTGTTTGCAAGTTCCAGGGCGAGAGCATGTTTGGTACAATATCCATCCTCCCGACATGAGCAATGGCATCATCAACAACTTGCATGTTCTGATGCATTGACAGCCCACCACTTGTGAGAGCCCTTGATGGACCCGATAGTTGGTTCACATGGCCTGGTCTTGAAGGAATTACTATATGTCCCGCAACCCAAGATGCCAGACTTTGGTTCAATGGCAAGGTATGGGATCCATTGGAAATAGGTAAAGAAGCAACTCCAGTTGGGCGTATCTTATGCATGAGTTCAACTTGTTGTTCGAGCAACTTATTGAATATCATTATTTGGTGCAGAACCATGTCTGATCAATTTTCTTCTTGAAGCTTTTGTGAGACAAGTTCAGTAAAACCAGGATATATTTTTGCATAAATCAAAATGTTTTCCACCACATCTTTCTTGTTCATGTATTGATGAAGACATTGTTCTATAAGACTTCAAACCATCTGTATATCTTTCTGCAAGACACTTCCGACCTCTCCTCTAGACACGTTTCGAGGTTCCACAGTTGAACTAGAATTTACCTGTGAATTGACAGGAACAATGTGCTTCTACCTCAACTCGTGATGAAGAGGGACTTCAAAAGACTATTCTTGGTATTACTGTATCATGATGATCTTGCTTCACATGGTGATAGAATATCTGGGTAATTGATTTATGAGTGATGACCTTTGTACCTATTCTTTACCAGGGAAGTCGCTAAGGTAGTATAGATCCCATTTTATATAGAGGTCGCCTCACCCTTATATTTTTAAGGATCACGTCACATTTTTAGTCTAATCAATCTAGTTCCACTTGTTGAAGCAAAAATCAAGGAAAACATGATGCTTGTCGATGGGGACGTTAGGGGACCTAATTGGGTGTACTAGAGATGGAGACGACCACCTACATCAGCGTCGCTTTCTTTGTGTATAGGAGACGAGTTCCAGACGGGGCCCACCAGGCCATTTTGAAGATCCCACATGCATTGAACATGCATCAGGAAGGCCTTACCTTGAGATGATGCAGTAGGCTGCTTAGGAGATCATTTTAGTCATATAATTTATATTTCATGTCGATTCGACCGTTGGATCTTATCGATTAGGCCATCGGGCCACCAGATCTTCCTGATCTGGGCCCATTGGACTCTGATATTGCTTTCTTTATGTTTTTTTTTCTTTTGTTATATTTAGGTTTTATTTGATGGTTGGGATTGATAATAAATATTTTAGTTTTCTTATTTTGGGTGATGGGTCACTTTACTTAAGTGACATAGTTGTAATTATGCTGAATTTTAATTTTGAATTTTTTAATTATAAAACCACAGGGGGAGTGAAGTTCCAACCTTAGTGGAGATTTGAGAAGAAAAAGAAGAAGAGAGAAGCTCTCTTGCGTGAAGGAATTTTCCTCATTGTTTTCTAGAGTGTTTTTGAAAAAAACCATCCATTCCAATTAAATTGTAGAGGGGCAGAAGCTTGTTTGATGGTGGATTCCCCAAGGTATTCTTCGTCTTACATCCTTCCTCTTTCTTCTTTGAAAGGTATTATTGTTCTTCTCTTGTCTTCCTCTTTTCCTTTCCATTACAACCTTCTAAACCCTAGATCTTCAATTTCTTTTTTTTTTTCTAATTTCTAAAAATCCTAATTCCAAAATCCCCAATTCCCATGATCCATAATTTTTCAAATTTTATATTTTCCCCTTCCAAATGCTAATCATAAAACCTACAAATCTGTCCATCGAGTGTAGAATGTGCTTATGATAAATTGGAAGTTCTATCATTCCATCGGTCTTAGTTTTAATTGATTTATTTGATTTCTTAGCATGCGGGTATGCGATTTAGGTTAAATTAGATTTTATTTCCTATTGTTTACTCTTAATTAAGTGGTAGGTTAGTATCTTTTGTTAATTGAATTACTTTATGGACTCTTTCATAATCTTCACGTTGCATGCTAGCATTAAATCATGTGTCCTGCATCACTTGTTCTTCACTGCATTCAGAAAGAAAAAGACGTGCAAGTGTGAAGGAAGTAATCACGTGTTGTCCTTTACTGGTGAAAGTTTCATGTGATGCTTTGGTTGATTAGAAAATGTTGGTTGTCACATAAATTCAAGCAAACGAACTGCATCTTCATTTCCCTTTCGCTTCCAATGCTGGATAACTTCTACTGTTCTGCAGTAGTGTTTTGGCGTGTTGCTCAGAACCAATGTTCCTTCCATCATATAATTCTGAAGAATCTTCTTTTTTTTTTAAGAACATTATTCTATTGCTGTTGGTATTTTGGTAGTCTTTTCATATTCAATACATGCATGCTATTCATGTTATGTCTCATTGATGACATGGATTCTGATTCATTTTCTGCACGTCTTGTTAGCTATTTGTGCAGGAATGCCACCGGAGAAGATGTTGCCCTTTGCAGCTCAAGTGGTAGGCTTCTTTCTTTTCCTCATAGTTTCTGACTTTTGCTGAAGTAAAAAATTAAAAATTAAAATCCATGAGTTTAGAGGAGAAAAAAGAAAAAGACAACAACCAATTTGATGGGATGCAGGAGTCAACTCTCCCAGTCATATCAGAATACAGCGACCAGTTTGGCAAGATACAGTTGCCTAGTCAACTGAGCTGGGCAAGTTGGAGTCTTGAGTTCTAATGATGTTTGGTGGCAGAATTGGCTCTCAGTTTAAACCCTTAACCATGATCTTGCCTTTTAAAAAAACAATACGAAAGAAAAAGGAACTTTGTAACATGACCCTCCTTTTCTACAACAAAAAATAATAATAAATTATTTCCATTTAGATACAGTTGTCAAGCTCACATGTTAGTCATTAATGCATGTCTTTATCCAACAACAAAAAATGAATATTTCTATATCTACGTACCTTGGGTCGGCATTCGTGGGCCTGGATCTGATATGGTACCCACTGGTCCGGGTCCCCTTTTATCAAATGTGTAAATCCGAAAATTGACCAGAGCCATTAACCCCAGACCTGTTGGGTCAGATTTGATGCCCCAAAAGTCAGCCCAAACCAAAACTCGACCTTTAAAATTTCTTTCAACTAAGTTAATTAAGGCTATTAACATTGACTTGTTACCTACCCAAAGAAAACATGTAATAAAGTGCCTAACAGGAACTCTATATTAATAGGGAATTAAACATTAGACCTAGCTATCATAGAGCTGACCCGTAGATAGAATGGGTTAGGTCAGGATTCTCTTGATCTAGACCCGACTGACCCAACCCAACTTTTTTGGACTGATACTGACATGTACAAATTGATCAAGTCTGGGACTGAAGTCCGGACCCAATTGTTACATGGTCAGGTCAGGAACACCCTCGGCATGCCCATTTGCACCCTTAAAATTAAACTAGCATAACATGTTTTCGGTCATGTCACACAAGTTTGTGGATGAGCTGGCCTCTTGTTTGCCATTGCCACATCTGAAGCCTCATTTTCATGTTTGAGACCACTGGGGAGGTGTGAAAAGAGAGAATTGTTGACAACCTGTGTGGTGTTGGTTGCAGGCAGCTGCTGGATGTAGGTCTCTTGGTGCTCGGACAGGTCTCCCCAGGCGCACAGACCCACGCTTGGATCCATTTCTACGTTAGATCGAACATAAGGCGTGTTAGAAGATGAACTCAAGAGGTGATAGTGGCAACAAGAGGCATGTATTGGTTTTGGCGATTCAACGTTGTTGGGTTCCTTTGCCTTATCAAGAAAGTAAGTGGTTGAATCTCCCATGGAGTTTGTCATAATCATTGAGAATGATGTATCAATGCATGTATTTCACTTGTGATGCATTTAATTATTTTCACTTGTAAATGGAGTTTGTCATAATCATTGTGAATGATGTATCAATGCATGTATTTTCTCAAGACCACCCTTGAGAGAATAATTAAAAATTAGGAAAATCCCTTATAAATTCATCATTTCTGCAGAGCCTTTTGGTGCCTCACAGATGCTTTGGTGGGATAATTTTTTACGGTTGCGATTTTTTTCTGTGTTTCTGGGTTGAAGTGACGCAGCATATCATGAAAGTACCAGTATGAGCGTAATAACTCAAGACGCATCTGAAACGACGTGTCATGTCAAATGCTTATATTATTACTCTTACATGACTGTGTGTGAACGGTCGATTTTATAGCATACATGATTATAGGGCATCGATGTATCTGTATATGGCCCTCATCTGCCCATAGGGCTGTACACGAGCCAAGGTAGCTTGAAAAGGTTGCTGGGCTCGAAAACAAGCCAAGTTCGATCATAGTGGATCTTGACTCGACTTAAAGCTCGAGTCGGCTTGAATATATATATATATATATATACACACACACACACATACACAGAAATGCTCACCTGCGAACCAGTTCGTACGTACGTAGTACGAAGTTTTTGGAGAACCCATCATAAGTGATGTGGATCCAAAATCTGAACCGTTCATGTGAATCAACACCTCGTGAAACCCCCTGGGCCCAAGTTTTACTTTGATCTAAAACTTTTATGGGCCATGAATAATGAAAACAATTTCCTCCCTTGATTTGCATTTCTCTTTGCTATGGCCCACCAGAATGTTAGATCGGGGTGAAAATTTGTCACATCAGGAATTCCGCATCACAGGGACTGTTCAGATTAGACACCCATGACACGTGTGCAAAGGTGCACACATGTGTAGGTGCGCAGGGGAACATGACTCTCTCTCTCTCTCTCTCTCTCTCTCTATATATATATATATATATATATATATATATATATATATATATATATATATATATATATATATATATATATAAAAGAAGTTAAAACTTATACACTACTTCACCTGTCTGTCCATTTCTTACCATTTTCCTTAACCCAACTTATCGCAAGCTCCATAGTCTCTCTCTCTCTCTCTCTCCATCGGCCACTCGCCTAAGCTTGAATCAGCATCTAGTCGACTCATCTCAGCCATACGACCTGCACTCGGCCACTCGCCCAAGCTCTTTCTCTCTTAGCACCAACAACAATGTACCTATATGGCTTTATTATATATATATATATATATATATATATATATATATATATATATATATATATATATATATATATATATATATATATATATTTTGATTTGGGAGTTGGGTTAGGTTGGAGTTGGGTCATTTGGGTCAGGTGGCTAGGTTGAATCGGGCGTGGGTTGGGTTGGATTGCTGCATTGAGTCGGGTATGAGTTGGGTGGGGTCGGGTCGGGAGCAGGCTCGACTCGAGGTAAGCTCGCCTCGACTTGATACACCAGCCCGACTCGAAAGGTTTGGCAAACAAGCCAAGCTCCAATGGTAAGCACGAAGCAGAGCTTGAGCTCGAAGAAAGCATGGGCGAGTCAAGTCGAGCTTGGCCCACCTCAACTCCACTCGGCTCGATGTACAGCCCTATCTGCTCGCCTATGTTTGTATGTAGCCCGCCACAATTGGACATGTACGAGAGTAGTCATACCACTAGCCCCATGTTTCATTGATAATCCTAAAGTGTGGTCGGCTTGGGCTTGGGTTGGGGCTCAGGTTTATGTATTTTGAGTGGGCTGGGCAACAAGGTTATCGGTCACCGTTCAGCTTCAGGTCAGAGTTCTTGTACCGTTTGGTAAATGGGAACTGCTAGCCATTCCCACCCTTAATTAGCAGTTTACCAACGGCCCCATAACTCAAGGCCCATCCAAACTATGATGAGCTAAGATGAGATACCAGGCCCGATCGATGAGCAGATTCCTAAACTCGGGCTAGACATCCATCTACTGTAGGGGTCATAGATTAACGGTCGGATCTTGTGCATGAAGGGACCATGCAAAAGTGATTTCCGTTGGGAGAAGGGACACCTAAGCTACGCGCGCACAAGTTTTCATGTCTAGTTTCTAGCGTGTGCGTGGACTGGACACTCACAGTCATGATTGGACCAGTCATTGGACGGATGGATTCTTCCAATCTGTGACTGTGAGATTTTCAGGGATCGTCCTCCACCGTCGGGCCCATCGTATCAACGTGTCATGGTTATTGAATCATGATTCATGAGTACCACATGTACGAAGTATTTGCATGGGGTTATAGTAATAATAGTATTCAGATCTCGATGCATAGTTTCACCCTGTTCAATGCAAACGTCATTATCCCCACGGTTTCTGTTGTGTGGACCGATTGAGCTTTCTATATATTTGGGCTCATGATCTAAAATATTTTGATAAAACGGATGGACAGTGCAGATAAGACACATGCATCACCTGTAGGCCCCACAAAGTTTACTCATTAGGCAATCGACACGCTCACGGATGATGCGGAGGGCCTCGTGAAATAGATAGGAGAATGAGACTCCACTCACCTGGTACGCGGATTCTGCGAAAGCCTATCACACAGGCCGCATGAGAGAAAACAGTGAGGATTGAACGTCCACAGTTAAAGCATTCGTGGGGCCACAGAAGTTTTGGGTCCAGATAACGATAACGTTTTGTTTTTTCAGTTCATCTCAGCAGGAATGATCTCCTGAACGGTATGGATGGCATATAAACATCTCAGTAGGCCCCAAGTAGGTTTCTACGGTGGTATTTACCTACCCACTTTTTCCTTGATCATGCGGCTCACTTGAGTTTTGGATCTGCCTCATTTTTGCCCATCCATCACAGATCTGTAACGGATGGACGGGTTAGATGTCTCAAAAACATCACCGTGGGCCCCACCTAGCTTCATGTCCCAGGGATTTCCTGCGGAAGGCTTCCGCAGCAATCCGAGTCCCCGTCCGTGCACGTGTTCCTACTATTTTTGTTGGTGTGGCCCACCTGAGTTTTGGATCTACCTGATTTTCAGAATGCCATCATACCGTGGTCTTTCAAAACAGATTGACGGAGTGAATTTGTCACGGACATGTGGACCCCACACAGCCCCGGGCACAGAGATATCCATGTGCCCGGGGGTCGCAGGCAATCCGCTCCGCACGTCCAAAGTGCACTCCCAAACTGCGGATGCGAACTGCGCACCGCGCTTTTTATGGGAAGAAGCCCCCCGGTGTGCCTGTTTGAAAGTTGCCGCGCCAGAGAGAGAGAGAGAGATATAGAGAGAGAGAGAGCAGCGGGCATGGAAGGAGGGGAGGAGGTGTTAGTAACACCTGGAGAGATATTGGGGAAGGAATCTGATATAAAAGCGGGTAGGGGTGCGTACGTCGCCCCCCACAACCGTACCATCTACGCCTCCCTTTCCGGACGCCGCATCTTCATCCATCCCCCACACCGTTCCCCTGACCAGGTTGCAGTACTAATGCACTACTAGCTACGTCTTTTTTCCATTTTTGGGTTTTGGGTTAGGGTTTCTTCTCTCTCTCTCTCTCTCTCTCTCTCTCTCTCTCTCTCTCTCCATGTTATTTTATTCTCATTGTCATATCTCGCTCTGTGCAGAGACCGACCGTCGAAGTTGTCGGCCACAAGGCCCATGGTGCCGTCCCAGAACCTGGCTCCGTTGTCATTGCTCGAGTAAGCTTCCCTCTCTTTCTTTCTTCATTTGATTACAAGTAAATTCAGTCTTTTAATCGGACGGTTAGCAGCATCCGATCGGTGCCGTCTTTGTGCTGTGGGCTAACATTTGTCGAACTGACAAGATGAACGGTCTGGATACCTGCAAATGCACGATGTTGCGTCACAAGGTTGTTGCTTTCCATGGGGACCACTATACCTCTCCTTTATTACAGCTTCCCATGTGAGGATATTGCTATCCCAACTTTTGACTCTAAATTCCACCTTTCGACTCTACATTCCTGATTGAGTCCGTTTTACCCATATCATAACTAAGGATCATCAGCTTATGTTGCCTGGTGGGGCCCATGTGTATACATGGTCTGATGGTTGGAAAACCCCATGTTTCGGGTGCTATAGCCTAGGCTAGCCACGTTAGGAACATATGCTCAACAGATGATTCTGACCATTGATACATTTTGCTGAATTGGATCACTAAAAAAGAAATTTCTTTATGGTTCAACCCCACATAATGAATTCAAGCTTTCCTTTCACCATGATTATTGGGTTTTTAAGTCGATGGAAATTGTGCCCAGAGGATGGACGGCACAGTACTACTGATTCTAAGACCATCTCAGCATGGGGGCCCCACTGTACGACACGTACTGATGATCGTAAGCCATGACAGGAAAAATGAACTCTTTCCATTTAACTCTTTCCCTCACTCTCTCACTTCGAATAAGTCAGCTCACAATCACAAAATATTCATGTCCTAGTTAGTGCAAGTTCAAAATTTTGCCACCCACAGCCTTTGCACTTCCATCGTGCACCATATTGCGCGGACGAGTTAAAATGTATATATTATATATAAGAATGACGCAAATCCTCACACTATCATGTACTCTAGACTTGTTAGTTATGTTGGTGTATTTGGCATGTGTGTAAACATGTGCCACAAGGAGGTGCATACTCCTATAGCCTATAGTTAGTTTAACACTGTTTAAAAGCTAGTGGTGACTCTTCAACCGTGCACGTCATAATCCACAGTAATCCTGATCGTCCAAATCGCTGACCTGTGGATGGAGCATGAGCCAAAAACTACACAAAGATGATGTTAACCTTTTGATTTTCCCAAACACTATAGGCAATGTTACCTTTAACCATAATAATAATAATTGTAGTAGTAGTAGTAGTAGTAGTAGTAATAGTTATAATAATAGTAGTAGTGGTAGTAGTAGTAGATAAAGTTGTAACATTTAACCATCCAATTGATAGCCACGAAAAGTATGATTTAGAGAAATTCTCCATCCATGATTCGAGATCCACAATTTTGATGGTCAATGAGCTATCACCATTTTGAAAATGTTGCAGAACTAATAAAAGAAGAGTCTAGCTCTGTTCAGAGCATGCTTGCACGTCGGTACAAGGCAAATCATGTACTTGCGAAGGTGGTTTGCAGCATGACATAATTATCTATGCTGTCCATCTTGAAAGCCCTGTCATAAAAATCCTTATCCAATAGAATCAAGAATGTCCACTTGTTTGATTGTCCTCAGATTGTGAAAGAAACCAAAGGATGAGAGCGAGTTTATCAGAACTCCCCACAAGATGCATGTCCATCCCCTCTGTTTTTGGGCCACAACATGCTTAAAATGCAACCCATAGGACGTACACTTCAGATCAGGCATAGATACAGGCTGAGGGCACACAAATTGAAAACCCTACACGAGAGTGTACTCATAAGACATGAATGGCATTTAGTCAAAAATGGAAATTCCCTCTTTTATATATATATATATATATATATATATATATATATATATATATATATATATATATATATATATATATATATATTTATTTATTTATTTATTTATTATGTAGTATAGATAATTGAAATATGATTTTGTTTAGTGGTTCTCATTATATCTATGACCTTGTGGTAGGTAACTAAAGTTATGGCTAGAGCAGCTTCAGCTGATATAATGTGCGTTGGGCCCAAGTCTGTGAGAGAGAAGTTTACAGGCACAATTAGGTACGTGATGGTTCAAGAACTAAAATGCTTTTGCATGTGAACTTCATTTTTTAGAGTTTCAGGAGTTAATCATATGCCTATAGTTACAATGGTGGCAGGATGGGTTGGCTTATTCTCTAACTTTTATGAATGAGTAATGTGGTTGGGTTTGTTTAGTGCATTGTGATAATGCGATTTAAAATTTTTATTGCATCAATTAATAATTCAATATTCTTTAAGAGAAAAGAAAAGAAAAAAAAAACAATTTATGTTGTATCGGCTGATCAATTATTTGGTCGTTGTGTATTTTGTCACTCTAGTGAAGGATGCAATATTCACTTTGGTTTGCAAACTTGGGGTTTGTTACATTTTTCTCTGTTAAAAGAGATTTTTCAGGCATCATATGGCCATTGTTTTATCGAAGGAACAGATTGTTTAGTACATTGGCGTACTGGTAGTGTCCATAGTTGGTGCTCTAAACTATTGATTTGATGAATCCTACTGTGCATTGACCATGGCGAACATCTCCCTTATGAAGCATTCCTAACCACTTGACCACTAGCCTGAAAATGGACTGTCACTAGAAAACTTATAGCATCATTGGATGGGTCAAAGGTTAAGTTTTGGATGGCTAGGATCTCACTATGAGAGGAATTTTGATTTGCAGGGTGCTCATCCACCATGAGGCTCATCAGCTTACCAGTCTGGATCACCGAACCATGGGCCTGACTCGTATGGATTGTGCGCCTCAAGGCACTTGTTCTGAAAATTTGGATACAAGCGTCTTTAGCTTGATCATGTTCCAAAGCCTTACACTTGTATGAAGGCTCTGGACCATATGAGCCATCTTTAGCTTGATGGACTGATTAGTTTAGTATCTTGGATGTTCATACTGCTCCAAATGAGTTTTTTTTTTTTTTTTTTTTTTTTTTTTAAATTAAATTAAATTTAATTTTTTATAAAGATTTCCACATGAACAATTTGGATAGGTTAGTTCTCAGGCTTGAAGCTTTTTTGCCCTCTCACAATGTGTTGTTAAGCAATGAGATTTGGTGGAGGCTTGAGAGAACCCCTTTGGCCTTCCTAGTTATATCAATATGAGCATTGTGGATGAAATGTGAAAGCAGAGAAGCTGAATGCTAGTTACCACTTGCAAATATATTCACAAAAGGCAATAATGCCTTATTTGTCTGCTATGAACTTCGTTCTTCCTTTCAGTGAGCTACGATCACAATCTTACGGACACTTTTGGAGGATAGGTGACAAATTTCACAAGTCAATGTAGAAAAAAAAAAAGAAGGCAAACCAAAGTGTCCTTGTCTCAGATGCGATGTCAAAAACACTGGAGACTCACTTAAATCTTTTTTTTCTCATTCATTTACTCTAATGGCTGGAGAATAAAATGGTCTCCTAGCTCAACTGAAGAAGTCAATGCTGTGAAAGGAAGTGGTTGGTATCCCATATTATCAACTGCTTACTGCAGTGACAGATACAGACATCACATCCAACCTATTACCATCATGCATGTCTAGCAAGAGTTTGGGATACTCTGCATTTGCATCCCTTGTTTTTCAAGTTCTAGTTACCTTCTTTAGGTTGCTCATGATTGAAGTGGACCTTCACATGTATGAGGTATTCATTTTCACTTTTAGTTTTGGTTGATTTACATGTTTGTTTCCTCTTGTTCATCCATTGGTTGAAGGGTTGTATGATTCTGATATTTTCTGCTATTGAACAGTGTGTAATTGGGTGATGGTGGCTTTCTGTTGATGCACTTGAGTGTGGGATATTCGATACGCAGACAATACTACTACTGATTTGAATTAATGCACTCAACTTTCTGTTTACATATCATGTTTGTGTGAACTTCTCTTTCATATTTGCCCCATGCATCTTATACCTTTTTATGATCTATGCTGCCTTGCACAGTACAAGTACTTTGCCGGTATTGTACCAGTACTAAGACAAGGACATATCTCAAAGTCTATGAGTAGCATAGATCCCGATGAGCCTTTGAGGAACACATCTGTTAATATCATCGAGACTTAAATTTATCTTGGTTGATGAAGTTGTTGATCAAAGTATCTCTCCATTCACAGGCAACAAGATGTTCGTGCTACAGAAATTGATAAAGTGGATATGCACTTGTCTTTTTGCCCTGGAGACATTGTTAGAGCTGTAGTTGTATCCTTTACTATGTTTTGACATCTGATCTTTTAAAGAAGCATTTTGTTTATGATATTGATCTCCTTGTATTGTTTCAGATGAAACCTTGTTAGGTTGAAAATATTCAATCCATTTTCAGTTTGCTAAGTTGCATGATAAAAACTTGAATCTCTATATAGAGGACAGATGACTGTTTTCTGTTATTTTCTTTAATCAATAAATCATGCTGCTTACGCATAGTGCATTTTAGTTAGCTCCACATTTTTTTTTCTCTGTTTCTATGTATGCTATCACTACTGTATTTGTTAGTTTGTGTATTATGAAGCAACTACCCCTGAAAGAGTGATTCTTCGCTCACCGAGAATTGAAACAGCTTAAAGAAAATTTTTACAGTTTGTACTTGCATTAATTCTGATTTTCCTTTCCATGGGCCATTCTTAAATGCGAAGTCCCTGTACCTTATATATTTTTAGCTTTTTTGAACCGGCTAGTTTTTTAGTAGAGCTTCAAACTGACAAATGTGTGTGCATATTCTCTCGAATCTGTTCCAAAAGATATTCATAACCCAGATGTATTGCAATTGTCTTATTGCATGAACCAATTTCTTTTGCCTTTAGGAATGTTAAACAAAATTTAATTTAATTTATTTTTTATTTTTTAATTTAAAAGGACCATTTCATTGATACTGCCAATATACAGAGCTACATATTTCGGGCAGCTGCCAGAAACAAAAACTGGCCCACCTATCATATGCTATACAGAGGAATTTCTTTTAATCTCTCTAATAGATCCCAGCCCCATGTTATCCAAAAGAACAAGGCCCTTGACAATCCTGGGGAGATTGGACACTTCCCGGAAGAAATGGTTAGATTGTAACGAGCTGCCCTGCTTTGCCAAGCCATCAGCTGGGCCATTGGCTTCTCTAGGGATTTGGGAGATCCGAAAAGAACCCCTAGTACTTAGCCTCCAAATTCTGGTCAGCCAGTATTTCCAACACCAGGCACTGGAGGATTTCCCACTAATACACTCAGCCACCCATTTAGAATCTGATTCAATTAACACTCTGTTTAGGCCGAGAGAAACGCAAAAGTTCATGCCATCAAGCACTGCTCGTAGCTCCGCCCTGCTGTTAGAAGTGGGGCCATAACCGCTGATGAAAGCGAAGATCAGCTTCCCTTGGCTGTCCCTCTACATAAACCCCCACCGCCGGCAGGCCCTGGGTTTGCAATCGCCGATCCATCTACGTTCAGTTTAAACCAGCCCACTTTGGGCCTTATCCATTTGACCACATTGAATTTTGGAGCCTGGCGAGGTGGGCCTGTGTGACGAAAAGCTGCAGGAAAGAAAGGGGCAGATGACAATGTTAAACAATTGATTTGAAATCTTCTAAACAAGATCTGTGCTTGCTGAAGTCAGAAAAATGATTAAATAAAACAAATCTATCATGAGCTGCATGGCTTAGAATACTCAATAGAATACTCAAGTTCTGTTAAACAATCATTCATGAAATGAAGGAAAGTTATTAAAAAACGGTTACATAATGGTAATGGTATTAACTGTTACATGTTTATGGGGCTGTAACGGATGTTACAGAAAAAAATGGCTCGTAACAGCCCGTTACAGGGACAAAACAAGTTTTTTTTTTTTTCATTAAAAAAAAAGAAAAAGAAAAAGAAAAGAGGCTGTATGGTAACAGCAGTGGCTGTTACGGCCACTGTTACCATTATGGAAAACCTTTGATGAAGGTCGTAATGGTGGTTTCCACATTCAGTGGGAAGTTCTGCCAAGGCTTGAATGATGCCGAAAAAATGTGCAACTAGATCTTACTTTGACAGTTTGTAATGGCATAGAGCTTCTTCTGGAGGAATGAGGAAGGCTTAAAGCTAGAAGACTGCACATAACCTAGTGTTTTCAAGGTTTTCTAAAACACCATCTCAGAAACATGTTGCAGATGTGTTTCCTGGACCTGCTGACAATTCTCTTGGCCAAGGTTCCCAAGGCAGATACCATGGATAAGATCAGTTCCTAACAGAGAAAATACTTGGCTTCAATTTTGATGCAGAAACTGGGACATCTTCTCGCCAAGGCTCCAAACTTCAATACCTGGGTCGTGGGAATGTTGAAACACCATGAGGTGGACCACGCAGATGTTCCTCCCCCCTAATGTGATTTTTATTGATTCCAAGAGATTTAACACTTCCTCATGTCATTCACTGAGGATTGTGCATGTAATAGCAAAGCTATTTTGTGGATGCTGTTGGAGGATTACACATGAATTGGAAATCTAGTTAGCAGACAAAACGATGAATTCTGGAGTTGGTTTATAAAAAACCTGGCTGTTTATTCCACAAATAACTTTTGGGTCAGTTGTCACATTTGCTGTTGTATATTTGCTTTTATTTTCCCAATGAGCAACTTAGGTGTGTTGATCCTCAAAAGTAACCATGCCATTAATGCATCCTTTTTCTTTTTTCTTTTTCCCACCTTTGTTAATTGGGACATGGTTTCATTCTTTTCTACAGTACACCAGTTAGAATTTTGAACTTGTTAGGGATAAGATTAATTATCATCACTGTAAAGTTTGTGGAACAACATTGTCGGATTTAACTTCACTAAGCTCTCTCTTGGGGATGCACGGGCATATTACCTTACCACTGCGAAGAATGAACTGGGCGTTGTATCTGCAGAAAGTATAGCAGGTTAGAATTTTTTTTTTCTTGATTTCCTTTTCTGTCTTCTGATTTTTCACCAAAATATTCTAATACACTTCCATTTCCTACTTGATATATGCAATTTATATGCGTCTAAGGTTGGTTTTGCACTGCACCACGAATTCTATATTTTACTAATTTGTATAGTAACCAAATTGTAATGCCCCCGTCACAGTTTGGGTGAATGGCTTCGGTCGTGGGTTTGCTCCCCTAAGATCGGGTTCAACTCCCCTCCCCGTGGTTTTCCCAATGCACGTGGTTGGCCGGTGATTGCCTGCATCTGCGGGGAATACTCCTGCCTTAAAAGTGGTGGTAACAACCCTGTCATTAAAAAAAAACACATTTTTATCGAGGGTCTAAGCTCTGAATTGCTTTCAAGCTTACTTGAGAGGAGCGGAACTGCAGTTTTGTGGCCCACCTTATCATTATGGTTACTATAAATGCTTTTAGTTTTGGTCATCTCCATCTTGTTGATTGTCTGCAGCTCAATTCACATGCATCAAACTGCTATGGATGCTAGATGTGCGAGAAGCCTGGTCGTGTGCACATGTGCTTGTATACTACTAACCTACATATTTTGGTGTCATAGGTGGGAACATGGTTCCAATCAGTTGGACAGAGATGCAATGCCCGTTGACGGGCCAAGTTGAACAACGAAAGGTTGCAAAAGCGTGTTAGTATCTTCTGTCTGCCGAGGGATGGAAAGCTCATCCCTGAAGGACACCATGTTGTAAGCAACTCTGATGCCTCTTTTTTCCTAACATTTTGTTTATGTCTGAACTTCTTCATTTCTTAGAGAAATAAAAAAGGCTAGTAGAATTGTATAAGTTTGAAACTTGGGTTGTTGGTATGTTGGTATCCTGGTATTTCTTTTTTGAAAGAAAAACTTGAACATGCGCAGGGCACACAGCACAAAAGTGGAGTCATAGGGCCCTGCATATCAGCAAATATAAGTTTTTGGATGTGCCGGAATTCTTATATGTGGGCCCATGGTTCAGTGAACTGAATGGCTGATCTGGTTGCCCTTCCCATGTATGGGGACTATAAGGGAAACTTCAGGATTTGATGATCACAAAGTTCAATATGGCAGCGTAGAAATAGCCGGCTAGCAAACCAAGCTCGGTAGCTAAGTTGGGAGTGTACCCCCTCTCCCGAGGCATGGCCCAGGACCGTCTCCTTATCGTGGCATTCAGAGAGGTGGTGGCCATAGTTCTAAAACTTGGCGACTTGGCCGAGTCAACTAAAATTGTTGAGATTTCAAGCCAAATCACCACAGAATTTGCTGGCAAGCTCGGCTTAGTTGAGATCTGGCCAGAGTCATTCAATTGTCTAGGGGACTTGGTTGACTCTTCATGACTCGAACCGGTTTGCTCCCTGGGTGATTGTTTTTCGTAATAATTAAAAAAATAAAAATAAAATAAAATAAAGAAAATGTGTAGGGAGAGATTCCAACACTAGCACTTTCTTTGAGAGTCAGGTGACTCTGCTGCCAAGCCTAGCAACTTTTTGTCACATTTTCATATTGATACAATTTAAACTAATTGTTATAATTTAAATATATTTATTTATTTAGTAATTAAATATCAAGTCTTGAGTCTTTGGGTAAACCCAACCCAGCGGATTAGCAACATTCCTCATTAAACGGACTGGCCCAAATATTGTGGTAAGACCCCGTAAAGCTGAAAAGTCTAATCAACGGCAATGACTGTGGGCTGGGAGAAATGGCCCCACATAAGTGCTGTGTATGTAACTAGCTGATCCGTTGGCCTATTTTTTACTTTTCAGAGGTGGACTACACATACTGGGTGGTCTAAATAAAATGATTATACCTTGTCTAGTTCCACCAATGTAGACTGTTCATTCTCTAAACTATTGATAATGGTTAGGATCATCCAAATATTGTGGCTCTTGACAGTGATGTGCAGTTAGGGATGGGATGCACATGATGGGCAGGGCTAATCAGGTCTTTTGAGTATAATCCATATGGACCATCTAATCTCCAACCCATTGATTAGATGGTTAAGATTATGTCAATGTGCTTTTTGGTAAGAACATACATGGTAGATGGTCTGGATCAATGATGGGACCTTTTTCGTATAAACAATATTGATCATCCATTCTCCAAACCATTGATCAAATGGTTAGGATCATCCAATCAAAGTGATTTTTAAGAGGGATGGCCCATCAGAGTGGGCTGCACATTATTGGCTGTCCAAATCATGATTGGAAAATATAATCAATACGGTTTGCAAAAGATGGTGTGGCCCTTATCATGGGGGTCACCTTGATGTATGTTTTCTATTTGCAAACTCTCCATATGTTTTGCCAAATCATTTTAGGGCATGATCCCAAAAATGAAGCAGATCCAAATCTTAGGTGGACCATACCATAGGAAAGTGGTGATTGAATGGGCCATGTTGTTTCCTAATGTTTATTTGCCATCCAACCTGTTAGTTAGGTCCTGTAAACCTAGATGAAGGGGAAACCATATCAATTTGATACAAAACTTTTGCGGCCTATAATAAGTTTTAAATGGTCAATTACTACTGTTTCTCATGGTATGGTCCACCCAAATTTGGATCCACTTCATTTTTTGGTTCACGCCTTAGAATGATTTGGAAAATCGGATGGACCGCATGGATATAGAATACATACATCAAAGTGGACCTACGGTCACGCTGCACCATATGAGTGCGGATTGGCTACTACCCCGTGACCTACTTAGAGACGAACGGCCATGTTGGGGGCTCTGTGGGGCCCACCATCATTTATATGTTTTATTCACACCGATCATCATTTTGAAAGATCATTTTAGTGCATTATTCCAAAAAGGAGGTAAATTAAAGGCCCAAGTGGACCCACCACATGAAGTAGTGTGGATTGAACTCTTACCATTGTTTGTTTCCAATCGAACCTGTTCATAAGGTTATATGGACATATAAGCTTGATACAAAACTTGTGGCCCCAAAGAAGTTTTCATCAGTTGGCTTTATATACATTCATTGTTTCATGTGGTGTGGTCCACTTGAGCCTTCAATCCACCTCCTTTTTGAGCTCATGTCCTAAAATGACCTATCGAAATAGATGGATAGATTACACTAGGCCCCAAAAGCCATTGACACAACCGTCCGACTCTAACTAAGTGTGGGGTAGTACCCAATCCATATCCATTCTCCAACAACCACATAGGCTCCAGTTCAATCATCAGTCCCAATAAGGAAAGCAGTGGATTTTACTGGTTCTGGGGATAAGGGTTTGACTGTACCATCCCATCAATTTTCCCAAAAAGATTGAAATTAGATACGGGTTTGAGTGCAGCACCCATCAGTTAGCAAAAAACAAAAGAAAGGAACTAGTCCAAGTATGTCACATCACCTTAGAATATTTACATCTCAATTCAAATCATGGTAAATACGTTTTTGACAAAATCAAATCAAATTACTCCTATAAAAAGCCACATGGGAATAGTCTAATACCATCGATTTTCCAATCTCTATGACCATCTATGTGCATTGTATCAGCCCACGCTGCTAATTTATTGGGTGTGTCAGTTTGAACTTTTCAACGGTGGAAAATATTGGAAAAAAAATATTGTACATTGTACATGTGTTTATTGGGAAGTTCGCATGAGCTTGACCGCATAGAACGTTTTCATTCATACATATATATATATATATATATATATATATATATATATATATATATACACACACACACACACAAATATATCACACACACATACACTTATGTTTATTAGTAAATGGGTATCTTATTATTATTTGTTTATTAAGTAAATAACAGAATATGCTTCTTCTTTTTTCCACGTGATCTTTCTTTGATACGCTGTCACTAATGCACCGGCGACTCACGTTTAATTGGACCGTGGATTTTTGGGTGGAGCTCACCTTAATATTTGTGAGAAATCTACTCCATCCATACGTTTTTGCTAGGTCGTGTTAGGACATAACCCAAAAATTAGGCAGATTCAAAACTCAAGTGGGCTGCTCCACATGAAAAAGTGAAAATTGAATGCGGTGAGGCCACAGAAGTTTTGAATCAGGCTAATAATTTTTTATCTTTTCAGTTCATCGCATCAGGAATGACCTTTTGAACAGTTTGGATGGCATAGAATCATCATGGCAGATTAAGAGAGGTTTCAACAGTAGACTTTTCCTTAATTTTTATCGTGCAGCCCACTTTAGTTGGGATATACCTGACATGAGCTGGCAAAACAGCCTAAGAGATTTCTCACAAATATCAATGCGCCTCACTTAACTGCATTTGCATCTGCTCATATTAGGACATTACACTTATACAAACTCAAGTGGGTCACATCAGATGAGACGCACACCATCGAAACCTTTCCAAGCCACTGAAGGTTTGGATCAGCCAAATACTTATTCTTTTCCTTCATCGCATATGCTCTCACCTAATGGATGGTTTGAATATGCCATATAAACATCACAGTTGCCATTCTCACCAGTCCCTATTAATTGGTCCACTTTGAGTTTTATATCAATATGTTTTTCGTACAAATATTATAATAAATATGAGTTGGCCATGTGGATAGAGTGAAACTGACACAAACATCAAGCGGCCCCCACTGATCTTTTTGTCACGCGGTTCTTTGTCCATAGACACATGTAAATTGCTTGGATGATCATATCAGTGACGTATATGATGGATATTGGCCGATATTTTACACAATAAATGCGACAACAAATCAACTTATCGTCCGACTAGATCTTCCAACTACCATGCAAACGTACGGTGGGCCCACCATGAAGATTGCCTGGCACAAAAGTTAGGGTGGTTCATTCATCAGTTGGGTTATATGTTGTAATAAATGGAAAATTATCATTGTATTTAGTATATTCATTGGCTATTCTTTTTTTGACACTGATACATTTTAAACATTTAAAAAAAAAAAATGTAATCTAAGGAGCAAGGCCTTTGAATGAACAGAGCCATATTTTATGTGAAATTGTATGTAAAAATAATAATAATAATAAAAAAATCTACCTATTATCTTTTTCCAAAAGGGTTTTCAAAAAGCTATCTCGTGATATAATTATCATTCCACTACCTTCCATCGTACCTGGGTGGGCCCTACCATGATGTTTATGTAAAATACACCCCAACCATTGGGTGCATCACCTGATGTTAGAAGAATGACAAAAACATCAGCTCCATATGTGATTCAAGTGGACCACATAATTGGAAAGAGTGTATGGGGTAATGGTCGCCTCCAAACTATTTCTATTAGTGTGCCCCACTTGAATCACGGATGGGTATGATTTTGGGCCACAGGCCTAAATTTTTTTATGAAAGCTATTGGTTGAAGTGGATTTCATATAATTATCATGGTGGGCCTTGTAAAAATCAAGGGTAGATGTCTCTCTCCCAACCGTTTCTTTTGATGCCTACTATAATCAAAAGTCCATCTAATTTTTATCTCTTAACCGGATATGGGACAAAATATATAATGGTCAAAGTGGATCTTACATAAACATCATGGTGGGCTCGTCAAAATCAAGAGAGTCATGATACATACTCTCTCTCTCTCTCTCTCTCTCTCTCTCTCTCTCTCTCTCTCTCTCTCTCTCTCTCTCTCTCTCTCTCTCTCTCTCTCTCTCTCTCTCTCTCTCTGGTTCTTTCTTCTAAATAATCTCTCCACCCGTTGGAGAGGAGTCTGGGCCTCAATTTTTTGCGAGGCAACCAGTGTTGTTAAATGCGACCGCATATTTGCATATGTGAATTCTCATATGCATATCACATATACCATTGTAGTGCATATGCAATCACGTATGCCAAATGTGCGAGGATATGCGATTGCATATGCGATTTACGCGATTTTTTACAAAGTTACATTCTTGGCACATTATTTTGTTTGTTTATTTTTTATTTTTGTAAAAAATCAAACTTTCTCAAGTAGTGTAACTTTGTAACTATAAGTTGTGAAAGTATATTGTTGAATGTAACTTAATGTTAGTGTAACTAAGTTGTAACTCATTGTACCTAAGTTGTAAATTGTAACTTGTCAGGAATGTTAGTGTTATAATGTATAAATAATAAACATTAAGATGTAACTTCAAAATTATATTTGTACAATAAATAGTTTATTGATTGTTTTGTTACTTAACTATATTATTGAATGTTGAATTTGATGTACTTCATTCATTTTTCTAACAAGTTATGAACTAATTATATATATATATATATATATATATATATATATATATATATAAAATTACTATATTAGTTATCTATTGACTTAGGAAAGCTTTTCCTAAGTTTTTATATTTTTCTACATTTTCATTTTTAATTTTTCTCCTTAATTTTTTTTTTACTTTTTTTTATATATAAAAAAATAAAAATGCAACCGCATATGTGATTGTGCGATTGCATATGCACACAAGCATATCCGATCACACAGAACTGCATATGCAGTTTGACAACATTGAAGGCAACTATAATGTATATGTAAAATTTACTCCATGCTTAATCTTACTTTAAGGCTAGAGCAAAAAATTCATGTTGACTTGTGATTCAGGTGGCCCACGCTAAAGAAGACAGTTGGGAGATGGATGCATACCCTTGATTTTTATAGGCTCTAAGTATGATAATTATATGAAATCCACTCTACTGATTATATATCACATCAAAATTAAGGAGTAGGGGCTAAAAATTAGAGGCCCATCCGTCATTCAGGTGGGTCATACCAAGGGAAAAATTTATAAAGGGCAATTATTGCCCCACATACTCTTTCCAATCATTCGAGTGCAACAGCATCATGGATGGAGGTTGTTTGCACCCATTTTTGGTATCATTATGTGGACCAATAGAAAGCCATATTATGTGGGCAAGTGAAGTACTCATATAAATCATACTCACACCTATATAATATATATATATATATATATATATATATATATATATATATATATATATATATATATATGGGAAATGGTTCTATGCGGTGGAGTTCGTGGGACTTCCCATGAGGTTGAGCTGTGTGTGCCCCATCTTGAAGCGTGTCTAACATCAACACCGTGCATTTGATGAGTCCCCTTTAAATGATGGGATATTCCAAAAATCAGCCGTATACAGAACTCAAGTGGGCCATACCATCTAAAATCATGTGAAGACATGCCTAAAACATGTAAAAGCACTTGGTGGGGCCCACCTAAAATTTGGATGTGTCTGAAACTTAGTCTGACCCCTCTTCCAAGTGGGACACACATAATGGATGGGCTGGATTTGTGAACCACACTTCGGTGGGCCCAACAAATGATTATGAATGTTTTAATGGAAGGATAACCTCTCTCAACTTTTGTATGTGGTGTGGCCCACAAAAGTTATGAATTGACTTGATTTTTAAGCACGAGGCCCACCACGTAATGTTGTGTTTGACTGATGGGGTAGATGTTCAGTACGTGTCATGGTGGGGCCCACACAACTTAACCTCATGATGAGCTCGACCGCATAGAACCATTTCCATATATATAATCGTACTTTGACGATACACATTTTGATATTAATGCGATGACATAGACCCTTATACATGCCTTTAAGGGAGGGAACCGACGGATGTCATGTGGCCACAACTAATGAGCTAATTAATTAGGCAGCGTGCCTAGTGCATGTTTATAAAAACGCACCAAGAGAAAGAATCCAATAATATATCTAGTTACACTCGGCGATGTCGTTTTTCAGTCCTAAAATATGAGATGTTTCGATAAACGTTTAGAGAGTTTGCGAAGATCTCGAATATCAGAAGATTGGACTAATATTCAAGCAAATTTGTTTGAAAATGGACCATTGTTCAGGTCATGCAGGAAATGGTTTTATTAGGTCATTAAGATGCATGACCATGATCGATTTTAAGTTCGCGATCAACAATAGAGAGTCTCCTGATTGATCTTTTTTTAAATGCAACATCATCTAGGAGACCATCTATGCGAAGTTCAGAAGCCAACGATCCTAGATGCACATGGAAACGTTCCTATTCGGAATGCATACCATAAAAGCGTAGAATCCAAAATCAGCAAGAAAACCCTAAATTATTGAATTTTGATCAACTGAGTTCTTACTTAGACAATCACATATCTTTGGTAACATCTTACTAACCATTCATTTCGATTATCTGTTCTTATAGATTGGGTATTTATCTTTCTTTGTCTTTAGTTTATTTTTTTCACTCTATCGGTTGTAACCACATATTCAAATATCAATAAAATCGGCATTGTTGAACCTTCTTTTTATTTATTTGTCCATGTTTATTCATTTGAGAAATTAAATCACAATTACTTGTGAAAGAAAAGTCCTGAAGTTGTAAGGAAAAAAGAATTAATCAGATAGGGCTAACTCCTATCCTTTCACAGTCTGACTAATCGCTGATCACACTCGATGGCTGACTCGATCACTAGATTTTCGAATATGATCCTATGCATTGGTTTTGTTATGGGGTCACCATTGTTCAATTAAATATTGAGTAGAGTAGGACTCTGGCTCTAGCACATCATAATCGCACACGAAGCCTAAATATGAGTCCTCATTCACACATGTGGCCTTATGGTTGATTGAATTGTGCAAATAAGAGTTATTTTTTAATTTTCTTTTGGTCATATAGCCTAACATGAGGTAACACACCTAATGATTACAGTGGATTTTACATAAACATCAATCAGCCGACCCATACCCACCCAGCCGGCCTATACAATGGAAGCTAGTGAAATGATAATTATATTAATTAATGAGGTAGGTTTTTTTCAACACGTACTACAATAAAAATTCCATATCAATTAGGTAGTTTTTCATAAAATTATTTTTCTTATATATAGAGTGAGTCCAGCCCATTCATATGTGTTGGCTCAAATAGCTCAGAAAGTGGAATGGGCATGCACCCATCCAGATTGGGTTGACTCCAATGATTCTATTTGACTTCACTCATATATTTTCAAACCAAGGATGTGGCACGTACAATGTGGAGAGATTTTTGGAGGAGACAGAGAAAAGGTAAGGAAAGGACTCTGTTTCGTTCACACGAGAGTGAGAGAGAGAGAGAGAGAGAGGTCATCAATCGATGGGTGATGTATACCTACTTTTTTGTATTTTGTAGCCCACTTGAACGTTAGATGTACCTCTTGTTTGGACTGACATCTTAATATGAGGTATATGTGTGGATGGATTTTACACATCCAGATAGGTTGGTCCCAAATAACGAGATCATCACACAGGCTACACGCAAATGCAAAGAGAAATGAGAGTGGGCTACACATCCATGTAAAGGAGTGGAAAGAAAAGAGGGTAAAATCACAAGTTGTTTGTTTACTTATGTAAATCCAATTCATATGTCTACAAGCATGTAGATTTCTAGATTTTCATAAATATTTCTCATTCATCTTGAAAATCTGATTTATTGTGCCATAAAATTTCAAACACCCACAACTCTCTACAACTGATTAGATGAGCAAAAATGTCAATTTAGGCATGATATTATATAGAGTAGAGATAGACTGCCATAGCCACGTTGAAAACACTCCTTGTGAATGGAGATTATGAATAGACCAATAATTATAATAATGAAAAATAGCCCCACCAAAAGTGTTTCTGAGGAATTTTTTAATTCCACGAAAATCTTGTGTAAGAAAGAGTGTGTTGGCGGGTTGTGGCGGTTTGAAAATGGGCTAGATAGATTTTTCAACCACCGAGCAAATCATGAAATTAAATCTCATATGATACAGAAAGTATTAAACGAATCTCTTGTGATTGTAAGCTTCATAAGTGCATGACCTAAGTACCATTTAAGCTGTCACCCACTTGGGTTTAACCAAAATTGTGTCTAGACCAACACATATAACTAGAATTTAATTCAAGTCGGTCCACGTTGTTATCATAATTCGGACGTTGATGGTGGTGTAAATGCGTGGATTGCTTTTATTCTGCAATGTACTTCTTAGACCCTATGATCCTTAAGGCCCACAACGGCACATGCCAACTTGAAAGATTTGAGCGATACATACGTGTGGCCCCACATGAAGATGATTGAATGCTCATCAATTAGATTGCACGTACATGTTTGTATTGACTACGGATGGTTGACATTTAAACTATCCATTCTTTTTCATGTTGTGTTAGCCCACCTGATGAGGGGCCTAGGCTGATTTTGAGTATGGTTAGTGATTAGATGTCCAACAATCTTTCCAGGTGAGCATGTGTGGTCACTTGTAAAGGTGTGTGTGATTGGGGTGTAGGGCTCTCCCAAACTTAAACGACTTGATATCTCGTATTATCAAAATTGTTACTATGTATGAAAGTCTTATATAATTTTAGATTTTATACAATGCATATATTACAACAGTGGATAAATCATCTGTACTATCTCATTAATTCAAACATATATATCCATCCAAACCATTACACTTCTGGGACACCTTTAAGTGAACCATAGCCATATTTTGGATAGCTAGAAAATTTATGAGGGGTCATTCAATTGTCTCATTTACGGACACGTGCCCTTAACTTCTTGTGACCATTATCTCTAGTGTATATAACTGTGTATTTAAGGGCAATTGTTGTTGGGCTTTAATTCAGCCACATGGCTACATGTGTAGTGTTTGGCTGATAGTTGATCGTGTCTATTGCATGTATGTATATGTCTAGTGTGCCAAAGTCGTATGCGACTCGAATCAAACCGAATACCATATGATCTAAGGCATCGAAATAGTCGAATTAGGATTAGTGTAATGCATGTGGAAAAAAATTTAAATTTGAGAGAGATTTCGTATCTCATCTCTATCCCTAATCCTTCTCCCTTATGTATATATGTGTGTGTGTGTATAACTCTCTTTGTATCCCTCAATCTCTCAAAAGAGCCATTCTTTTTAAGGAGTGTGTCATAAGAGGAGTTGTACTCCAACTCAGATATTAACCAAAAGTTATCCTACGACAACTGAGAAATGGAGGGATATTTTGGAGAGCTTAGATCTGTTAAGTTTATTATCATTCTTTTTATATTTTTTTTATGTATTTAATGTAATTTGATTCAATTTATGCTATGAACGGTGTGGATCGACCACACGTTCATTTCATTGATTTATGGGTAGATATAATGTAAAGATGATATAAAATTTCATACGAAGTTTCTTGTCGCATAAATTAATTGGTGTGCATCTGGTTGAATCATATTACATTTGTATAGATTATACGATCCCTAAAGCCAAAATATACAAGGCCCCTAACTTCCAAATCAATCTGAATATCAGATGGGCTACACTAGTTAGATTTGGAAGTGTTTAATAAGGAAAGTTCAAATTTCTGCGTAAATGTTGGTATCGCTTAATATAGAAGGTTAGGATGGACCATTGGTGTATGTGAGGTTAGATCCACACCATTCATCCAATGTGTAGAGGCAAAATATGCTAAGACATCAAGAATTTGAATGATCCAATCATCTGGTCGGACACCCTGATCAATCATTGCCATTTAATTTTAGAATCATAAAAAGAAAATCTAAAATTTGATTATTGAAATCAATGAACACATTTGAAAATTTTAATTATTTAGTCATTTAGGATTTGGCCACCTAGGATGTTAATCAAAGTTAGGCCCCACCATTTAATATAACCGGATGAATAACAATGCTATGGATATAATTGAAAAGATTTCTAAAATCAAACCAGCCTGATTACCTTATCGATTCTACACTACTAGATTCAGGTGATTAACCTAATATGTATCATAATTAATTGAAATTAAAATAAATTATTTGTGATGGTTTGATTGATTGATGTATTGATTAAGGTGTTTTATTACGATGTTGTTGATTTAACTACTGTGAATGTATGCTACGGTAAATCATACGCTAATTTATGTCAAATTACATGAATTATATATGATAATTGTATGTTAAATTCACATATGAATGTTCTGATCAAGACAAGTAACTACTGTAATTATGAAAATGATGTATTCATACCTCATTCATCATACAAACACATTGCACTGTCGATCATGGGGGCCTTCCTTGGAAGAAATATTAATCTTGATAGAGCGTTACCAGATGCAGGGTATGCTCAAGCCGACCCGATGGGTGGATATGGGTTGACAATCTCCAACCCAAGCAGATGGAAGATCATCTCATATGATGCATTTATACACCATTTGCATTCAGATCATTATGTATACATATTTGTATTTAGTGCTTTGTATTATTTTAATTGCTATGATTATGAACCATACTGGATTATTTTACTAAGTCTGGCTAGCTTTTCTTTTTTTTTTTTATAAAAAAATAAAATAAATGAATTGTTAGTAGATGATATGGTGCAGGAACCGAAAGAACTATAACACTTAAATATGATCCATCTGAAACGTGACCATACTTGTCTGAAGATGAATTGACAGTATTAGACCATTCCTGAATATTTAATTTATTTGTTAGGATAGTTTGATTGACATATAATGCATATTGATATTGATTATGTGATTTTAAGAAATTATTTAGATTTATTTGATTGAAATAATGTGAGTCTGGTTTAAACATATTTATAATAAGATATTACAATAAATGAATGATGTTTGGAATTTATGTTATTTTAATGGTTGTGATTATATATATATATATATATATATACATATATATATATATATATATATATATATGTTTGATTTATGCTAAACATTATGTATGCATGATTGGAATTCAATGAAATTAGGTGAAACTTAGAATGAATGTAATTCTCACATATGATTAAACTGATCAACAGATGAAGTTAATACACTTTGTGTGTGATTTACACATTGAAACTCAAGTCTTAAGGCGCATACTCTGTACCTGAATTTTGGGGCATGCCAGTTAGTCTTTTAAATACGTTCTTTTTACCTTGGAAGTAATGACTTTTTATCATCAAAGGGATAGCTTGCTTCATTTGCCAACAAAGCAAATACTTAAACAAGAGTTAGGATAAAATGCCGATTTTATTGAAAAAAATTCAATAGAGTTGGAAAATAAATAAATAAAGCAATAGATAATTTCCGATGATGGTTCATGTGAGCGAAGTGGTCATGGATGGTTGATGGATGTTTGAACCTGGGCAGTCAAGAGATGATCGTGACTTGGTTAACTGATTGCGTCATGAAAAAATCATTAAGGACTTGGGGATTTGAGATATGACAACAAGGTCATACATGAAGAGCTAACTTAATTCTAACTTGTCGTACTGATGCACTGGACAAATCAAGTAAGAAATTAAATTAAAGCTGCACTAATTGATCTGGACTTGTTGTAGTGTTGTGTTGGAATGAATTAGAGAGGCTAAACTAAGTTAAGATAAGTGTCCATGTATGATGAAAAAGATAAATTAGGCAGCGTTGAACTGAATAAGATCGATGCTTGTTTGTTTAAATGAGAGAGGGCTACAAGTCTTCACTATTTATTATTTTTATAGACTTAGATAGGCGGTGATTTTATGTATGGTCTCATTCCATTGATCTGAGAAATTGATCGACTGAAAATTTTAGCGGTATTAGGCTACTATGATTCTAACTCAAGATGAGACAGGGTAGTTAGATGTTGTCATGTCTATTTATATTCATAATTCCCGATGACTTTCCTTTTTGCATCATTTTTCTAACAAGTTTCTAAATACTCGTGATCAATTTGGTCATGTGTCATTATGCATCATTGCCTTAATGTTATGCTAGTTTACACGTGGTCTTAGAATCTTTGTATATATATAGCCTATATATTTCAACCTCAACCACATGTCATTGGAAAAATGATTGCCTCTAGATTTTTGGTCGTATATACAACTCAAAATATTATAAGATTCCTAGCATAACATGTCTCTGGCAAAGATATTCCTGTCATAACATGTGCATTTGGCAAAGATGTCTTTTTGATCCTTACAATATCTCTCTGCCACATTACAAGTATTTTTATTGATATTCTATAAGAGGGTGCCAATACGTGGTGACATCCCATTCTTAGTTTTCAAAAACTCTAAGCTTTAGATTTTTAAAAGACAAGAGAATCAATTTGAAACAAAGTTTATCCACGGCCTCCCCTTCCCCCATTGATAGAGACCAAATCATCTGGACCAAGGAAAAATCTTCTCAATTCACAGTCAAATCCTTCTACACTTTCTCCTCCGGTCCCACCCATCTACTGTGCCGGTTTCACCATTTATCTGGAAATACCCCGTCCCTCCTAAATACATTTGTTTCACCTGGCTGGCATCTAGGAACCGTATCTTAATTAACCATCGACAATCTTATGAAGAGGGGAATGCAGCTCGCTAACATTTGCCTTTGTTGTATGGCTGTTGCGGAATCGGTCGACCATCTGTTAGTGCACTGTCGTCTAGTCTCTGAAATTAGGTCAGACTTTCTCTCAAGATTCAGAGTCAGCGGTATTATGCCGGTATCAGCGTCCTCTCTCCTATCCTATTGGCATGGGTTCAGGTTGGGCAAAAATATTTCCAAGGTTTGTAAAATGGCTCTTATGGTTATTTGGTGGGCAGTCTAGAAGGAGCGTAATGACAAGTGCTTTAACAATATGTAGGCCCCGGCTCCATCTGTCGGGTCTAGAGCAAAACTACTTCTTATCAAATGGGCTGTTGTTGTTCCTTCTCTAAAAAATTTTAATTTTCTCTTTTTAGGTTTTTAATTTCTTTCTAGCTTTTTTCTTTTGCTTCTTCTATCTTAGTAGTTCCCCTTGTTTTTTCTTTTCTGTTCCGTTTAATGCATTCACGCTACTTTAATAAATAAATAAAAATTGAAACAAAGTTAAAAGTATTTAGGCAAATAGGAGGTATATGCCAACTTGGTAACTAATGAAATTCATATTTTACCTACGCAATCCATCAATATATAGTACATATTTTATCAAGTCTCGCTGCGCATTTGTAATATACATTTTACCTCGGGGTACTTTTATCCCTTTAAAATATTAATGATGATAGTCCATTTTCCCTCTTACCGTGCCAACACCAAAACGAAGTTTAAAACAATATAGCCATGACTTGTTCCTACCTATGAGTTAGGACTTTAGCATTTACATTTAGGGGCCATCTTCCAGTGATTCAAATGGTTTTTATAACCAGTTTTATCTTTTATATATATATATGTATATATATATATATATATATATATATATATATATATATATATATATATATATATGTGTGTATATATATATATATATATATATATATATATATATATATATATGTGTGTATATATATATATGGGAAAAGGTACTATGTGCTCGACCTCACGATAAGCTCCCATGAGGTCAAGTTGTGTAGGCCCCACCGTGATGCGTGTCGACCATCAACACCGTGCATTTGATGGGTCCCCTTTAAATTATGGGATATCCCAAAAATCAGCTGTATATGGAACTCAAGTGGGCCATACCATCTAAAATCATGTGAAGACACAATTAAAACATATAAAAGCACTTGGTGGGGCCCACCTGAGTTTTGAATGCTGCTGAAACTTGGTCTGAACCCTCATCCAAGTGGGACACACATAATAGATGGGCTGAATTTTCAAACCACATCTCGGTGGGCTCAAAAAATGATTTTGAATTTTTTAATGGTGCACGGCCCCTCTGAACTTCTGTATATGGTGTGGGCCACACAAGTAACGGATTGACTTGATTTTTGAGACCTAGGCCCACGATGGAATGGTGCATTTGACTGATGGGGTAGATGTTCGAAACGCATCACGGTGGGGCCCACACAACTCGACCTCATGGGACGAACTCGTGAGGTCGAGCGCATAGTACCTTTTCCCTATATATATATATATATATATATATATATATATATATATATATATATATATATTAAGCAGAATATATACTTTTATTAAGAAAATTGAAGTACTTTAATCTGAGAGTTATTTTGAATATTTTTTTTTACTTATAATTAAAATTATTTTAATAACAATTTTAATCATTAAAAAGACTCATCATCACTTTTAATCACTTTTATGGATCCTTACTCTTGCTTTGGTGGTAGACTCCTGGGAGTTTCAACACCCAGTCAAGGGTTCAAGCATCCATAGGTGGTGAAATCCCACTACGGCGTACCATGTTAATTGAATCTAACCTGTTAAGTTGACATAATTTAAAGAATAAGAACCTCTTCAGATCATGAAAATCGTGGGTGGATTAGCTGTTACCACAGTAGAACCTTCACTTAGCATGTGGGGCCCACCTTTATTAATGTATTGTATATCCACTCCGCCCTTCCATTTTCTAAGATCATTTCATAACGTTATTCCAAAAATTAAGTATATACAAATATCTTATGTACCACACCACTATAAAAGTGATGACTAACTATTAGAAGCTTTTTGTAAGCTCTGGAAGTCTTAGATCAGGTTGATAATTGTATTTTCCCTTCATCCAAGTATGTTTTATCTTATCAACAGGTTAGATGGAAAGTAAACATTACACATTTTCTTAAAGTGGGCCCTAGAAAGTTTTTAATGGTGAGCGTTCAACCAACACTGTTTCCTGTGGTGTGGTCCACCTAAGGTTTGGACATACTTAATTTTTGGGACCACTTTCTACAATGGGCTGGAAAAATGGATGGACGACATTGATATACTATAAATTCATTAAGAAGGGCCCCACGGTCAGGGTAACAGCTAATCCCCTCTCGAAAATCATTCCTCAAGATAGAAAGGAAGTAAATATAGATGACTAAGAAATATGGGGTAATTTTTTACTATAGACGAGACTGGCCATCCACCTTTTTTTACTTGATTCGAATAAAACCTACTTATCAATCTAGACTTCTACCCATACAGACGAACTCATAAAGATGAAAATACCCCTACTTTTTACCCTAAAACTAGGGGTATTTTTGTCCACAACCCTCTTTCTATATCCTAAAAATTTACTTTTGTAACATTAGTTTTTAGCCTTTCATTTTTAAAAAAAAGGAAAAGCATAAAAGGTAAGCATTTATAGTCCTAATTTTTTTGGAAATATGAGGTTTTCTGATTTAACATGCGTGTGGTGACCCTTTTCATCTACATGCTAGCACACATGCCAATTTCGAATAATTGTGCTTGATCTGATCCTTCCATCAGGTGGGTTGTACTGTTTAGATCCTCAGTCCTAAAAATTAGTATGTTTCACGCCTCAAGTGGACCACAACATAGGAAACAAATTTCTGTATAAAAAATTGTTCTAACCATCCGTTTACCTTGTGGCTCAACTTATAATTGAAAAGACATTGAGGTAGATGGACTAAGTATTATTTCTAACAATATGGTAGCCAGATATCTCACATGTGTGAGAGTCGTACTCGATTCGAACTAGATAGAATGCTTGTAACCTATTTAAAATAGTGTAGATGTGTGATAGTGTACTCAAGACAACGTTATAGAATGCTTGCAACCTTAAGTGCCAAATCACCCATGGGATTAAATCTAGAGAAGTTTATTTGACCATCCAACCACCAATATTTAAAGAATCAAGTATTTAGAAGGCGAGAGTTAGTACCTTAATAGATTTTTTTTTCCCTTGTGTTAAAAGCTTTTCTTTTAAATGTGTGGTGGTTATTAAATTTCTTAGTAATACATTAATAAATAAATAAAATTATAAGTAAAAGTTAATCGTCAATTTTATTAATTTTAATTAATTTATAAATAAAATTAATATAATTAATTAAAAAATTAAAATAAACAAAGAAAATGAAAGGTAAATTATTTAAAACATTTTTATGATTAAAAAAAAAGGAGGAGGAATGTGGTCAGTAGCATGCGACATATGTGATTGCCTAAGCCTGGACTCTCTCGGTAAAAATATCCCATAAGGGCCTGTTTGGATTCGCGTATAGGATTGTATTGTATTGTTATACAATACGACAGATGTACAACAACGAATGTACACTGTATCAAGTGCCCTTTTCATTTTCAATCAGATTATTTGGGAAGGACTGGCTTTGCACATGTAATCAGTAGATATATGCATGTTTAATGTCTGTTGAAGGATCGATCTGAAATGGATAGTTAAGCAGATCACATACAACACGAGGTATGGACCTCGTATTGTCCACATACACTCGTTACACCATCAAGCACCAAGTCGTATTTATGTGGGCCCCATCACGGTTTATGGGTTTCATCCAAACTGTCAATTAACTTATATAGATTAACATACATAATGAGTTAATCCACCATCCAGATTATCACGGTTTATGTTGGCACCCCACTTCTAGACTATCACCCACAAAAAGGTCTGATTTACTTATTAGGTGGGCCTTGTTTAGACTATGAGTCAATCCACCGTCCAAATTCCGTCACCTAATGATCTTCAAGATGGGGCCAACCTTTTCAATGGCTCAGATGCCATTCAAACATGACACGCGATCCAAATCAGCAAACTAGACAGTAGCTTCCAGGGTCCATCGGAGTGCACTTGACCACGATCGCTCGCGAGTTGCGACCTCATTTAAAAGTGAGATTGCTTGCGATCCTAGGCACACAAATATTCCTGTGCGCAGGGCTGTGTGGGGCCCACAGAAATGTCTGTGAGAAATAAACTCCGTCCATATCTTCTTTGAAAGACCACAATAGGACATAAATCTTAAAATCAATCAGATCCAAATCTCAGGTGGGCCATATCACACGAAACAATGGGTAATGAATCCCTGGGGTGACAGAAATTTTGTATCAGGATGATATTTGTTCCTACAGTTTGTCTAAATGGTAAAAACCATATGAATGGTTTGGATGGCATATAAACATCATGCTAAGCTCCAGAAGGTTTCAATGGTGTATGACATTTTCGTTCCCACTGTTTCGTTGGTATGGTCCATCTGAGTTTTGGGTCTGATTGATTTTTATATTCTGTCCATTGTGGCCTTTAAAAACATATGGACGGAGTGGATTTGTGCAGCTAGAGATCCATCTACTGATATTTGTGGCTGATCTAGAATGTAACATTAATTGAGGTTTTGCTTTCATATAGATACAGCACAGACTCACCCATTACAAAATTACTAAAAATTAAAAATTCGATTACCAGATGAAGCAAAGAAAACATAGTCGAAAGATAATGCTACATATACAATACGATATATACAGATAATGTAACAAATTAGCTGTAACCTGGAAAAAAAAGACACACACACACACACACACACACACACACACACACACACACACACACACATATATATATATATATAAAGGAGAACGGTATTTAGAGGGTGTAACAAACCATGCAACTATTGTGTATATAAGCACGACTCCAATCATAATTTTGATGATGTCATTCATAATCCCTTCGTCATCAGTATTTCGAAACATGTCCAAATTCGAGACGCCCGAGCCCTGCACTCTATTTTGATGTTCGTCGGTGCTTGACGGGGGCTGAACGGGAGCGGAACTAACTTCAACTCTTCCCGACAGTCTTCCTGTCATGTTTGATGACGCCCTGTTATGTACACCACCGGTGTTGCCCAACCCATTTTGCTGCAGAGTGGCCTAATAACATGTAATCAACTTACTATTATACCTCAGATACAATGGATGAATCTGAAAAAAACTATAAATTCCTAAACTTGTCTTCAAAATTTTGCGTTTGTAATTTAAGTTAATATCTTAAATGTGGTCCACTCTCAGATAGCCTGACTGTGCGTTCTGAACGATCGGTGTCTGGACCCACTGAATCTTTCAACTTGTTCTGAGTATCCTCCCAGTTGTCATATATTCCTAGCACTTTACATACAAATACGACATAGTATTTACTCATTTCTACCTACAAACAAAACACGTTGTCAGAATGGAAGTGCATTGTGTGCTCATGGATTAATCCGGGGTCTTATATAGAATTAAGAACATCACTTGTGGTCATGTAGTATCTTCAATTTTCTCACCTGAAAAAAGCCTTCCGGTCAATTACAAATTCCTCTCAAATATACTCATCCAAATGATAAGGTAAACAAATTCCTGCTTGATGTGCATATGTATTTAGATCCTATTCAGAATTAGCAGTATCCATACGTAACCAAGTATGTTTACATGAAGTCAGACTGGGACACCACAAATATGACAATATGAAGAAGTAATCATCTCTGTTCATAATATTTATCAATACTTGATTAGCTAGATGACACCCTTACGATTGAGGTATCGGTATGTAATAGATAGAAGCTATAATATCATAGATGAATGAGTTATCTTAATAAGGAAATAAAAGCATAATCAGCTAAAAATTCAATTTGAATGGACTTAGAATCAATCTAAGGCAGATATCACACCAGGTTCCTGAATTAAGGACTGAATCATAAAGTGGACAATATATCAATTGAGCAAAAGTAAATGAACAAATCTGGTCTGCAAGTCTGATGTAGACATTACAACATATTCCTGCAATGTAATTATAACCTACGGTGGACAATATATCAATGAATGAGAAGCGAAGAAATCTAGTTTACAATTCTGAGGCAGACATCACGGCATATTCCTGCAGTATATTTATAATCTACAGTGCACAATATGTCATATGAAGATAACTCCAGATATCTGGTTTAATAGTCTGAAGTAGATATCACAGCAGGTTCCTGCAAAATCTTTATTAAAACCTACAATGGACTATATCAAATGAAGAAAACCTAATATATCTGCTCTGATAATTTGAAGTAGACATCTCAACAAGTTGTTGCATCATGTAAAAGACCAATAGTCTGTATGTTAAACATAAAAGGATGATCACAATTAGCAAATTTAAATATAAAGAACTATTAGGATGGTCCGACCATCAACACTTACAAAATCCAAAATTAACTGTTAAAAGAATAATGCAGGCAAGACTAAATTCCACAAAATCCAAACTCATCCAACCATAACAGTTACACAGGAAATTTAAGAAAGAGAAGTTTTTTTTTTAAAAAAAAACCAAAGTAGCAAAGGGAATGTTTTTTTAAACTGGACCACTGCATTCAAGCAGTTTTTGCACCCACTCCTTACGCCTCTCGTGGCCCATCTTCGTGAAAAACCCGGCAGTGAGAAGGTCCCCCTGCATCATCCGTGTAGCACGTAGTTGATCCTAAGGGCAGTCCCTCTACTTCTTCAAGTATGCTTAGAATTTTCTGGACTCGGTCATTTTCTTATTTTGGGACATTGTAATAGTGATGGACTTCACGACATCAGCTACTTTACCCATTCGGTCGCCCATTACATCACTTAGTTAGTTTTTTTTTAGACGTGACAAGCTAGTAGCAATAGAATGAAAGTTCTTAGACCCCCTTAGGTATCCACATTTGTTGCATTTACCCTATTCAACCGATTAGATGTATCGTTAACATGAGGGGCTGAACCACTGTCGTGGGCCTCGCCAAAGTCTAAGAGAGGCGAACTGTGTCATCCATATTTACAATATTAAGGACAAAAGCGATGTTCCAGCAATAACGATACCCTCCTTCAAGACGTGGTGGCATCATGTCCGTTCTTCGTATACATAATGAAGACACGTTTCCGTATTTGATTGGGCTAGGTAGACTGCAGCAGCACAGATGTAAACACCAGTAAGAGAGTTTATTAGTTATTCTCCGGGACATCTTTTAGACGGTCTGGATCACCGAACGTGACCCAAATTCAACGGCTACAGTACTGACGTGTTTTATTGTTGTACGTTGCAATAAGTATTTTACCAAACCTGAAAATTGAAAATGAATAAGTGTGATCCACTCTGAGGTGGGCCATCCCTGTACGCAAGCAATGGACAATTTAAAGAACCTGCCAACTGTCCATATTCAGTGTACACGTATGGCTACTTGATGAGTGGACATTTCTGTTCCTTTCCACCAGGTCAACATCACGACCCCACATAATGAATGGCTCGGATGGCCCACGGAAGTGATACCTTGGCACGGGCAGCACGTGTAAAACCACACGTTCGGTCAGAAGAGAATTCCGGCGGTGCACGAGTGGAAGGAGTTTTCGATGCGACGTATTACGAGCGCGAGTTGGCTGCGACCCCGGAACCAGAGATGAGGGACCGACCCTGACCATAGGGCCCGGCCCACCTCGATGTATGCAATGTATATCCACGCCGTCCATCTGTTTTCCCAGAGATCATTTTAAGGCATGATCCAAACAGTGATCGTTGAACGCTCACCATTAAAAGTTTCTAAGGGTCCCGTAATGTTTTCTACCATCCAACCTGTTGATAAGGTTACATAGACCTGGATGAAAGGAAAAAACAAATACCAGATTAATCCAAAAAAATTACGGCCCATAAAATGTTTTTAATGGTCAGTAATCACTGTTTCCTGTGATGAGGTCCAGCTGAAATTTGCATCTGCTTCATTTTTAAGTACATGCAGTCAAATTATATGGAAAAACAGATAGATGGCTTGGATATACATTTCATACATTGATGTGAGCCCTACGGTCAGGGTCGCACCCACATCGCTTATTTCGTGGTCGCAGCCAAGTTAAAGTAGCGCTCAATGCTCATGTATTACAATATGACACGTCGGTACAATCTCAGCTGGATCGTTAGATGGGGACTCGGATTCGGTAGTAGTGACCCGCTATGTGGCTCCACTATAGCGTGTGTGTTTTATCCACGCCGTACATTCATTTGCCAGGGCATGAGCCCAAAAACGAGGCGGATCCAAAGCTTAAGCGGACCACATCACAAGAACCAGTGGGGATTAAATGCTGACCATTTAAATCTTCTTAGGGTACACCGCGATATTTATTTGCTATCCAACCTGTTAATAAAGCCACGTAAAAACCTGGATGAACGGAAAACACAAAAATGAGTTTGATCCAAAACTTCCGTTGGGTGTTCAATCGCCAATGTTTCCTTTGGCGTGGTCCACTTTTTCTTTGGATCTGCGTCATTTATGAGTTCACGTTTTAAAATATTAAAATGAGATGAAAAAAATGGATGGACAGCACGGATAAAACACATAAATGGTGGGGCCCACATAACTTTGACCAGTACCGGCCACTGCCAGTGCCGAGCTCGGTCCTGCAGGGTTACTACAGAATCCGAATCCTTAGATCGGTGCCTTTTGAGGGTCGCAAACCGTTTGTTTATACGGTGGGAATACCGTAAAAGGTCTACTATTAAAGTATTTCACTCTTTAATTTTCAAACGTTAATTCAACAGTCCATATTCAAAGAACAAGGTTTAAATGATAAAAAGGTAGAAATATTTCAATATAACATTTTTTTTCCTTTTATATATATCCCATCCGAGTTAGGCCAATATAAACGGTTTGGATTTGCCCTCAAATTCAAAAGCTGAAGTCTGTATGTATCTTGTTGCAGTACGTCGGCATGCCCTGGCTCATCAATGCGTGTACACCGAAATCAACGGTTGGGAGAAAATGATCAATGATCCATGATCTGATGAGGGGACCAGCCTGATTTTGTTTGGCCTTCGTTTTGGACCACCTGATGAATGGCTAGTATCTTGTCCCACCGGCACGTGGACCGTTGATCTCATCTTCTGTCCGCCTTGGAGCAAATTGCCTCGAGCGTCTCTTCAATTTTTTCGAGGGCGGCTAGGACAGCCATGTGCCTGAATAGATTGTCCACGTTGCTTTTGCTTACCAAGAATTATAAGCCCACTACATCCACAGAGTCCATCTTTATTGAAAACTCATTTTGAGGCATTATTTGAAAAATAAAGCAGATACAAATCTCAGGTAGGTCATTGTACAGGAAAAAGTAATAATTGACCATTAACAGCTTCTTGTGAGCCCAGAAAGCTTTGGATCAAAATGATATTCGTGTGGTCTCTTCGTATAAGTCTTTGTAACTTTATCAACAGGTTGGATGGAAAATAAAAATTGCAGTGGACTCCATGAAGTTTTTAATGGTAGAGATTTAACCACGACTTTTTCCTGTGGTGTGGTCCAACGAAGATTTGGGCATGCTTAATTTTTAGGATCGTATACTAAAATGAGCATTGAAAATGGTTGGACGGTGTGGATTTAAGGAACATACATCACTGTGAGCCCCACGGTCAGGGGTCCCACTCACCTATGTCGATCGGGGTCTCACCTAATGCGCTCCCGTCAGCTGCTTTCTATCTTATCCATCCGCAAGATTTTTTATTTTCTCTAACTTTTATATGTCCATTGGTTTATTTGTTTAACTTTTTATAAGTCACTTGTGGGACCCATCCAAAGCAACGTAATCATGCTGCTTGCGTGAATGCACGATCTGGACCGTTCATCTATAGGCTCCCCAATAGGTTGTTATAACTCCAAAATTGGTCCAGTTTGTACGATCATAACCGTCCAATTGGGGGGCCACAAATTGAATATTTAAAAGAGATGTAGCAATCGGTTGGCGTTCAACATGCAAAACACCTGTTTTGTGGTTAGGATCGACTACAGTTATTTTTGGGTCTACACCCAATCGACTGATCCCACTGGATGGACGGTTCATATCATCCTGGCATATGCCGTTGAGCATAATTGTTGCTTCCGATTTCAAACATGGGAACTAAATGGTCCTGATGCGTCAGTTTGTAACATATAAGGTACGTCTTCCGGGGATCCGCGCCGTTGATCTGAAAGAACCAACAAGGGATGGCTGATGGCTAAAATAAAACCATTGAAACCCATCATCCATCCACAATGGATGGATCAGTCGCCTACCAACAGCCGGATAGGGAAGAAACAATAACATTTCGAGATAACAACCGTAAATGGTATGGGCAGAATCATACAATCTGAAGGTTTTTGGGACATACTCCACCCATGGAGGGAACCTTCGTACCAACGGTCTGGATCATCAAAACATCGACCCCACTATAACTCAAAATACACTAATCACATGATCCTAGCCATCGAATTTCCCTAATTTCTTGACTGTCTGTGGACTATTTCTCAACTTTGTGTTTTTTATGGTCCATTTGAAGCTCGACGATCAGGATCGTTTCATTCGTATCATCTTTGCACGAGGCCACCAGAGTAAGATCTACTATTTTGACCGTCCCGATCAGGGTATCACACCCACAACACGAACAGCGAAAGGTAGTTGTACGGACTCTCAGTAGGGGCGAATATACTGAAACGTCCAATTTATTTCCCGCACGTGCCTAGCCAATATTCACGTTAAAAACGATTAAAATAGAGACGGGAAGTGCTAATCGTTTGAGGAGGGACAATTCGTGGCATACGTGCACAGGATCTGGACCATTCATATAGTGGACCTACCATGAAGATTTCCTGAGCCAAAAGGCAATCCTGTCCACCCAATGGGTGGGCCAGATATTTATGAGTAAAATGAGGAGGATGGACAGTTAAAAAAGATGAGAAAGCACATTACAAGACTTCGCGTGTGTAACGGCAACTGGACCACATGATGAGTGTTGAGATAACCTGAACCATCCATATTCTCATTACTACCATAAATAATCTATTCTCCCGTAATCACAGTTCAGAGAAGATCCTAACCATTGATGTTTAGATTTGATTGTGAGCCATTGATTATTTTCTCTTCATTGTTGCAAATTCATCTACGGATAGTGCCGGTCACAATCATTCTCATTCGTTCATATGTGCAGGATAGGGTGCCCAACATGGACAGTTCCCATCATCGGAACACTCACCACGTGGCCCCAGTAGGCGACGACACATACTGGATCCTCCGTCGCGACGGGCAGCAAACCAAAGCCTTCGGCATCCACATGTGGCCCGGCTGATAAGCGGACCAGCTCCATTTTTGGATTAGAGCATGTCCACAGTGCTCCCAACGTGGTGGACGGCCTTGGTATCACACGTGCGATCATCTATACATGTTCAGCTCACCGACGGAAGGAGAAATTTACGACTGTGGACCCCACCTTTTATCCATTGGATATTCTTAAAACAATACAAACTTAACGTACGCACTTAGACCTCTTCGTACGGACGAAAAATTTCAGGACGAAAATACCCCTCCCTTTCACGGAAACTGGTTGGGGTATTCCCCCTGCCACCCGCCAATGGCGGATCGCCGGTGGTCTGTGGGCCCCACCATGATGTATGATTTTCATCCATGCCGTCCATATATTTTTCCAGATCATTTTATGGTATGAGATCAAAAATGAGATATATCCAAATCTCAAGTGTACCACATTACAGGAAACAGTGTTGAATGAGTGTCCACCATTGGAAACTCAGGTGGAGCCCACTATGATGTTTGTGAGAAATTCTCCCCATCTAAGTTCATTCATAGGGTCACAAAGACATGGATTAAGAAGAAAAACAAGTTTCATAATGATCCAAAACTTCTGTAGCCCTTAAAAGGTTTTCAATGGTAGACGTTCAATTCCCCACTGCCTTTTACAGTGTGGTCCACTTGATAGTTAGATCTTATTTTTTGTCTCAAGCCTTAATATGAGCTCATCAAATAGATGGACGGTTTGGATATAACACAGACCTCATGATGGGACCCACTAAATACGTATGTATACGTATATAAAAATATGTCACCACGTATGGATACTCGAATGCTTGACCGAGTGTTGAAACTCCTGAGAGTTTACCACTCGAGCAAGAGTAAGAATTCTAAACTAATGGGGCAAGCATGAAAATGAGCGGGGTAAGCATGAAAATGAGCGGGGCAAATTGAAATATGTGCAGGACAAACTAGAAAAACAGCGTAGCAAACTGAAATATAAGCAGGGCAAACTAGAAAAACAGTGGGAAAAACTGAAATATGAGCGGTGCAAACTAGAAAATTAGCGGGGAAAACATGAAAATGAGAGGGAGAAAGTAGAAAATCAGCGGGACAAACTGAAATATGAGCGGGGCAAACTAAAAAAACAGCAGGACAAACTGAAGTATGAGCGGGGCAAACTGAAATATGAGCAGGACAAACTAGAAAAACAACGGGACAAACTAGAAAAACAGTGGGGCAAACTGAAATATGAGCGGAGGAAACTAGAAAATCAGCGAGGGAAACATGAAAATGAGCGGGGAAAACATGAAAACGAACAGGACAAACATGAAATTCAGTAGGTTAAACTTAACAAATAATTTCATGGCTTGAGCCGAAAAATCTAAACATAACCAATGTTCAAATATACTACACCATATGAAATTTTGAATTGAACTTCTAATGTTGATCATTTCTTATAGGTCACAGAAGTTTTGAATCAAGCTTATAATTGTGTTTTCTATTAATCCATGTCTATATGATCTTATGAATAGGTTTGATAACAAATAAACATCACTGTTGGGCCGACTATGGTTTCAGCGGTGAAAATTATTATGCCCACTATTTCCCGTGGTATGATCCACTTGATCTTTTTGAAATGCTTCAATAGATGGAAAAACAGATGGACAACGTGGATATACTACCTACATTCAATGTGGGCCCAACTGAGTTTACTTAGGGCCAGTTTCACTATTCATCCACACATGGCAAACGTCTATGGCCAATTTCATCGCTTAAATATCTAATATAAACTATAATCCATATTAACACATTATTCTATTATGTGACATATAAAATAAGGAATGAAACAACCAACCACTTACATAACTGAAGACCATTGCTGGCTGAGAAATGGGCCAGAGTAACTCTTTGGTCGGGGTTCAGACTAAGTGCTGAGGAATCAAACTCAGACCAAGTTGGGCTGGCCTATGATCTGAAAGCCCCACTACAATAGTAAGTATAGATAACTGTACAGGCTTCTAGGTAAATGTTGGTGCCACTTTCAGACGCTCATCAGTGCAGTTAGATAGCATTGCCCAAGAAATTTTGAGACTCAAGTTTATCAGAGATGAACTAAGAAGGTGTTACAGGTATTCAAGGGGACAGAGATCTGGCTGTAAAGATGGTGGAGCAGACCGTAAGGACATTGTAGTGGGGACCCAACCAATCTTTAAATAATAAAAAAACAACCCACTGCAAATCAGTCGGGAGGAACACAACAGAATGGACTACCCCACTGAGTTATGTAAGAAAGATTGGAGAAAATAGAATAAATACAAGGCAGAATGGATGGACGAAGAAGAAATCTTATTGCACATATATATCAGACCTGGTTTAGAACCCATCGCAGCCAGCCAAACAGGCCAACTCCATATTGGAGGGCCTATTTCGCTGGAAACCATAGATATACATCAGATGCATGAAAACCCTTCATGGCCCTCTCGGATGCTACAAAAACCATCAATATCTAGAACATGTAAAACATATGCACAGTACAGAACAACGTCTCATGCAGATCAACAGTGGAAGAAGACCTACCTCAGGATGAGTAAACCCTCAGCTCCCGATGGCAGCCGATCGATGAAGACGGCCATCACGACCCTCAGGTGGTTGTTATAAACCTCATTTCGCACCAAAACGGAAACCTACCACAGCCTCTCTCCCACCAAATCAGAAGCATGAAAACTCCCATCCCTCAGTCCGTACGCTGGATTGCGGATGGGCTAGGGATGGGATGGAGCATGGGATAGGGATGAGGCGAGAAATGAAGTATGTGGGATTTGTTATCCATCGGATCATCCTCCGAATCCAGCCATCTCTCCCATCCGTCAGTAATACCGCGCCACCCAAACAGAACTTGAGGAGAACAGGGTGGGATTTGAAAACCCTATCTCATCTACTCCAGTCTACTCCAACCTAATCCCCGCATCCAAACAAACCCTAAGTAAACTCTGTTGGGCCCACATTGAATGTATGTAGTATATCCACGTTGTCCATCCATTTTTCCATCTATTTTAAGGAGTTTAGCCCTAAATTGAAGCATATTAAAAGATCAAGTGGATCATACCATGGGAAACAGTGGGCATAATGATTTCCACTGTTGAAACCATGGTTAGCCCAATAGTGATGTTTATTTGTTATCAAACCTATTCATAAGATCATACAAACATAGATTAATAGAAAACACAATTATAAGCTTGATCCAAAACTTCTATGGCCCATAAGAAATGATCAACATTGGAAGTTCAATTCAAAATTTCATGTGGTGTGGTCCATTTGAACATTGGATATGTTTAGATTTTTTAGTTCAAGCCATGAAATTATTTGTTAAGTTTATCCCGTTGATTTTTTAATTTCCCCCGCTCATTTTCATATTTTCCCCACTGATTTTTCAACTTTCCCCGCTTATTTTCATATTTCTCCCGCTGATTTTATAGTTTTCCCTGCTCATATTTCAGTTTGCCCCGCTGTTTTTCTAATTTGCCTCGCTCATACTTCAGTTTGTCCCGCTCATATTTCAGTTTGCTCTGTTGTTTTTCTAGTTTGCCCAGCTCATACTTAAATTTGCCTTGCTGTTTTTCTAGTTTTCCCCGCTCATATTTCAATTTGTCCCGTTGATTTTCTAGTCTTTTTCTCTTATTTTCATGTTTCCTCTGCTAATTTTCTAGTTTGTCCCGCTCATATTTCAGTTTTCCCTGCTGTTTTTATAGTTTTTCCCACTCATATTTTAGTTTGCCCTGCTGTTTTTCTAGTTTGCCCCGCTCATACTTCAGTTTACCCTGCTGTTTTTCTAGTTTGCCCCACTCATATTTTACTTTGCCCCGCTAATTTTCATGCTTGCCCCGCTGATTTCATGCTTGCCCCGCTATTTTAGGATTCTTACTCTTGCTCGGGTGGTAGACTCTTAGGAGTTTCAACAACACCCGGTCAAGCGTTCGAGTATCCATACGTGGTGAAATTCCACTAGTGTGAGTGGATGGGTGTGTGTGTGCGTATGTAAAAAAAAAGAAAGGAAAAAAAAATCATTCTAGTTTAAGAGATATGCTTGTTAAATAAATAGACAGAAATGAATTAAAAGATAGAAAAATATTTTTATATACTTATATATGCATATTTACATAATTATGTATTAGAGAAAAAATGTAAGAGAGAAAAAGTTCTCTCTGTAAAAAATAAAATAAAATAAAAACTGCTAGACAGCCGCGACAATGCCGCCGCTGTCTATGGTTTTTTTTATAGGTTGCTTTAGTGGGTCCTATCATGAGGTCTATGTGATATCCAAACCGTCCATCTATTTGGTGAGCTCATATTAAGGCTTGAGACAAAAAATAAGATAGATCTAACTATCAAGTGGACCACACTGTAAAAGGCAGTGGGGAATTGAACGTCTACCATTGAGACTCTTTCAAGGGTTACAAAAGTTTTGGATCATTATGAAATTTGTTTTTCCTTTTCATTCAGGTCTTTGTAACCCTATGAATGAACTTTAACGGGGAGGATTTCTCACAAACATCACAGTGAGTCTCACCTGAGTTCCCATCGCCGGAACGTCCGTTGGCGCTCATCTGCACGCCAGCACAAGGAAGGCAGGGGTATTTTCGTCCTCAAATTCGGTGTCGGTATGAGGAGGTCTAAGTGCATATGTTAAGTTTGTATTGCTTCGTAAAAACCACTTGATAAAAGGTGGGGTCTACAGTCATAAATTTCCCCCGACGAAAGCGGATTGGCTGGTGTACTACACATCAACAATCTATCTGGTGTGGGTACGTGTCGTGCGAAGATGAGTGCTGACAGTCCTCGAGCTCCGAGTTGTACTAACGGTTCAAAGGGATGCGGATTAGATACTGACAGGTTGAGTAGCAAGTCACTAAGTTTTGTGGGCCCCACTATAATGTATGTCTCGTATCCCTACCGTCCATCCATTTTGAGATACCATTTTAGGCATGAGCCAAAGAATGAGGCAGATAAAAATCTGTAGTGGAACCCACCACAGAAAACAGTGGGGGAGTGATTACCATCGTTTAAACTATCCTATCACTCACTGTAATGTTTATTTGAAATCCAACCTGTTCAAAAGTAAAAAAAGACACGAAACAAGGGATAACACAAATATCGCTTGATCTAAAACTTTCTCGGCCTTTAGAAGTTTTTAATGGTGGGTCACTACTCCTGTTGTTGTCTATGTTGGGGCCCATTGGATCTTTGAATTTAACTAGTCTTTGGATTTTTCCCTAAAAGGATTTCTCAAATGGGAAGGATTGGCCTGTGTACCACACACAATTTAGGTACATGTGGTTTGAAGAGGAGTTCTAACGCTCCGCGAGCACAGTTGTACAAACGATTCAAAGGAGATCAAAGTTACATGGGCCCACAATTATGTATGTGTGTGTATATATATATATATATATATATATCATTCATCTATTTTTAGAGATTGTTTTAGAGCATTATCTAAAAAATGAATCATATTCAAATATTAGATGGACCACACCACAAATTGCAGCACAGATAATGATTTTCACCGTTAAAAAATTCATAGGGCCCACCATAATGTTTATTTTCCATCTAATCTGTTCATACGATCACAAAGACCTAGATGAAGAGGAAAAATAAATTTCATAGTGATCCAAAACTTACGTGACCCCAAAAAAGGTTTCAATGGTAGATGTTCAATTTCTTACTATTTTTTGTAGTGTGGTCCACTTGATAGTTATATTTGCCTTATTTTATTTCTCAAGCCTTAAGACAATCTAGCCAACTGGATAAATAGTTTGGATAAAACACATATCTCATGATCAGACCCACAAACTTTCTGATGTCAATACAACATCTATATGGCTGGTGTGGGGTACACCAGCTAATCCACTTCCAGTTACATGGCCCAAAATTGATGTATTTATCATATCACACATTTCGTCCATTTTTTGGAGATAATGATTTTTACCCTGAAAACATTTGTAGAGCCCACCATAATAGTTATTTTCCTTCCACTCTCTTCGTAAGACCATCGGGACTTGGATGAAGAGTAGAAACAAATATCATATTCATCCAAAACTTTTTGTGACACGAGAGTTTCAATGATATACGTCCAATCCCCCACAATAATTTCCAGTGTGGCCAACTTAACTTTAAAATCTTTCTTTTTTTAAAGCTCAAGCCTAAACGACAAGCTCGCCAAATGAAGGGATGGTTTGGTTATAACACAAAGCTTATGATGGCACCCACAACGTGGTGACGTCTACACACACCAGCTAGATCGCTGGTGCAGGGGGTACACCAGTCAATCCACTTCCCTCACCGACCCCGTGAACCCTCCCCGTGGAGCGGATTGACTGGTGTAAACCGACCTCAGTGGTTATTGACGCCATGATATATGTGTTATATTTACACTGTCCATCAATTTTTCAATATCATTTTATAAAAGGTGCCAAAAACTGAGGCAGATCCGAAGCTCTAACTGGAACACACCATAGAAATCAGTAGGGATTGAACATCTACCATTGAAAACTATTTAAGGTGGCACATGAGTTTTTGGATGAAGCGTATATCTGTGTTTTCCCTTCATCCATGTCTGGGTGACCTTACGAAGAGGTTGGATGGCCGATAAATATTATGGTGGGCCCGACTACGGTTTCAAAGGTGGTTGTCATTGTCCCCTTGCTTTACCTGGTGTGTTCTACTTGAGCTCTGGATCTTCCACAATTTTTCCTTTTACCCCCGAAATGATCTGCCAAAATGGATGGACGGTACGGATATAATCAATACATCGTGGTGGGCCCACAGAATTCGGTGACTTTAACACACGACTGAGGTCGGTGGTGTGTTTCACACTACGCAATCCGCTTCACTCCACGAGGGGATTTCTCTACCGTCCCTCTCGAGTCTCAATAAAAAGTATCCCGAATGGAGACAAAAGAAAGGCCCGGTGATGGACGACTCGGATGTCGGCATCTTTTAAAATATCATCACAGTCACGGTCCAACCGTCAAATAAAACAACCCAATCCATGCCTGCCACGTTAGCCACATATCTAGGATAATTCCAGTCAACTCTTTGACCAGACGGGACAACTCATGTACACTCCGTAAACCTCACCATATCGGCTATTTCTCGCATACAAAATCTCCCGGATCAGATAATTCAATGCAAACCATACCGTTATCCTCGCAGTTACTTTGTCAAATCAAAATATCGTGGCAGATGAATCTTCAATATCTCGAGATACATGACATATATCCAACTCCTATCACGAGATATGAAACTATTTCTCACGCACTGAGTGAGTATATGAAAGAACTTTATCTCCCTCTACAACTCTACTATAGTAGAGAAAGATTCCTTCTTCCTCTACAACCCAACAACTAAATATATTAAAGAGAGAGGCACCAAAAACACCAATATCTTTATTTCTTACACTAACATCTTCTTCACCTCCTCTTTCTGCTTCTTTAATGGCGGCAGAGTCCAGCAGCGACAACCAAGAAGGGAATCTTAGTATTATTGTGGAACGAAATCCATCTCAATCACGATTATCCGAATTGGGTATTAAGTCATGGCCAAAGTAAGTTCTTGGTGGTTGTTATTTTTCTCTTTCATTTGTAAGTAAATCCACATTACTAACAACGTCTTGTTGTTGTTGTTGTTGTGGTTTAGGTGGGGATGTCCTCCAGGGAAGTTTCCACTCAAATTCGACGCGGAAGAGACTTGTTATCTACTCAAAGGGAAGGTCAGGGCATACCCAAAAGGCTCCGCTGAGTTCGTCGAATTTGGAGCGGGCGATCTTGTAATAATACCCAAGGGACTCAGTTGCACCTGGGATGTGTCGATCGCCGTCGACAAGCACTATAAATTCGATTGCTCTTCTTCATCTACTTAGTAATTATCTTCTCTCTTTTACCTTATTCTTCTTCTCTTTTTTACCTTCTTCTTCTTCTTCTCTCTTGTTTATGTTCTTTTTCTAATGTTAGTTGTGGTTTTTTCTTCTTTATTTTTGTAATGCTTACAAAACCAAGTTAGAATGTGGTTAGTGTTATGATTTCCAGTCAAAAAAACCGACTAGTCAATGCACGTCCCATTCAAAGTAGTGTTATTTATTCCTTTGAATGCTCCTTTGACAGCTTGTGTGGGGACATATGACTGAAGGGGTTTTATACTAAAACCCTCCTTTTTCGTGACATGTAACATTGTAAATGGTTGATGGCCTTATTTCGTTTTACTTGTTGGGTTCTTGTGATTTGTCCTACCCTTCACATGCTCTTTTCCCTAGGTTTTTTTTTTTTTTTTTCTCTTTCTAATATTACCAAGGACAGTTGGACCACTTTGATCATCATGATGGACGGTCCAGTTTCTTTGGGACGGCATATTTGTGGATAGTGATGGGGGAATATACCTCGCTGCAAGTACTTGCGTTTCTTCTTTTGGCAAAGGAGTTGGGGGATTTGATTGTCTTTGCTTGGTTGATTTTTGTTATCGGGTTTGTCGCTTCTGTCCTGCTCAGCTAGATGTTCGTTTGGTGTGACGACACACTGTTTCATTTACCGTTTGGACTCCACTACTGGGAACCTCGCTAGGGTGATAACTCACCACTGTTTCGTAAGTAATGGTGTTTCATCGACCTCCCTTTAAATTCACTTGTATGATTGAGCGGGTATGAAACTTACACTAGTCCTGATCATCTGACTGATGGATAGAAAATGGACTATTGAAAATAAAATTGTCCTAAGTTCAAATTCAAAATAGATGGTTAACATCATTCCTTCACAATCAACATTTCACATACTTTTAAAATCAAAGTTATTGGATTAGTATCCTTCCATTGATACTAATCTTTTGTTCAAGATAAGATGATTTACTTAAAAAGTTTGCTAGACCCATTAATATAGAAAACATTCAGGCTTTAGTCTCTAGATTGGTGTCATCTTTTTATGATCTAAACCGTATATATGGTGGGGCTCACCTTCAATTTGAGATAACTCAAAAAAATAATCTTAGATGAAATATATTAACTATCTCATCATTCAAAGTTCAATGAAGCCATCAATATTCAAAGAAAAAGAGTCAAATGATCAAATGGTTTAAACAGTCCAACCTCATAGTTTCTTTTACCATGTTATATCCCTCTTAAGGTGAAGCCAATCATGGTTTCAATTACTTAGTTTTAATACTAAAGTCCAGAGTTATCCATTGTGTACTAATAGATTGGAATGTATAAGGAAAACCTCTTACTTGAGAATAAATAGAAATTGATGTAGATAGGAAAACTATCACTACAATAAATAAATAGAGATTTAGGCAAATAAGGAAACTATCACAACAATAACTCTAGCTCTAAATATAATAGCCCATGCCACTAACTTTATTCAATGGACTAGATACAAATGCCAAATGACACTTAGGGCCCGTTTAGCCAGGTGGATTGGAAGGGATTGAATGGTATTAGGGTGGATGGCATGGATTTCAAGGTAATGATGGTGTTGTCAATGGATTGTCTTAGGGCCTGTTTGGCAGGGCAGATTGGATGGGGATTGGATGGTATTAGAGTGGATTGCATGGATTTCAACGTAATGATAGCTTCGTCAATGGATTGGTGCAAGATCTATGGGATTGCTATATCCGGTCTGTTTGGCATGCCGGGATAATCCTAGGATTAAACCTTTCAATCCCTTTCAATCTCTCAAACCAAACACGTCCCAGCCAATTTTGAAAGGATTAGGGTGGATTGGATGAAATTTAAAGGTAATGATGGTGATGTCAGTGGATTGTCTTAAGATCCATGGGATTGTTATATCCCGGGATCACGATCTCGTGTCTGTTTGGTAGGACTAGCCAATCCCGGGATCTATCTTCCAATCTCATCGTAGCTGCCTGGCCAAATAGGCCCTTAAAATTCATGGGATTGCTATATCGAGTCTGTTTGGCACACTCGGCCAATCCTGGGATTAAACCTTCCCATCCCTTCCAATCCTTCGAACCAAACACAAATTTGAATGGATTAGGGTGGATTGGATGAGATTTAAAGGTAATGATGGTGTCGTCAGTGGATTGTCTTGAGATCCATGGGATTGCTATATCCCGGGATCGGATCACTCAGTCTGTTTGGCACGCCCGGCCAATCCCGGGATTTAACTTCCAATCCCTTCCAATACCATCCAATCCCTTCCAATCTGCAGGCCAAACGGGCCCTTACATAAGCCCATTTGTGAAATCTAGGCTCAAGACCACCTGTGCCGGCATGGCATGCATGTGATAGATTCATTCCTTTCACAAGGTGGGTCTCTCAATGTTCGTTGTCATAGTTGAAAAATCAGGCCAATGAGCTTGTCAATCAAGAGGTCACCTTTTCTAGTGGGAGTTAGCATGACACTTATTGTGCAGGCACTCAAGAATTATAGACATGGCATACTTAAATTCAAAGTAAACTGACTAGAACGTGAAATGTGATGGTCATGAAGTTAGATTTGGTTGAGCATATATAACTTTGATTCATATAGACCCTTCCATGTACATGGTGCATCATTTATATAAAGGATTGGATATATTTAGTATTTACTTTACAAGCTCAAAAACTCTACTAAATATTTTTTATGGATCATAAGTGATGTTTTGAATAATCTAATCTATTGATATTATTAATATGAGACCGTAGCAGTTCTCACTATGTCTATGGAAGTTGAACCAAGCGTGATAACAAATATAAGCACTCTCAACAACATGGACCTTGATAGCTTGAATGCATATATGGAAAACTCATGCTGACTGTGACCATATAAATGATTTCCAAGTGGTTATATCATTTATACTAAGAAATGTCTCATGCTTCAAATTAAATTATTATATTCATTTATTTTAATCATGTGCATAAAATTATAAAAAGAAATAAAACCACAATGCTATAAAACTAAATTATCAATTGTCTTTGAAATATGCACATATTTAATATTTATGTTCTCCAATTAATGGAATACATCTATATTGCTAGTTCTCATACTATTTGGCAATTGTCTAAATGACTAGGGAGGTAAGCCTTTAGTTGATAAGTTGATAAGCTCCACAAACATTAGATGATCTTGAATATTCTTATTCACAATATAAAAATATCTACATTTATATACTTCGACCCAGGGCATGTTTGATTTTTTAAATATCGTGTAAATGCTTTGTAAATAGGTACTAATTACTTACCTAGGTAATTACAACATCACTCCCAAGGCTAACGTTGACACCTGCTTTTGAACACTAAAATCGAGGACCAATGCCAAATAAATATGGGGCTCACCATGATGCGCATGGCTTATCCACACCGTCCATCTATTATGCTATCTGATTTTAGGACATGAGCCCAAACATGAGGTAGATCCAAAACTCGAGTGGACCACACCATAGGAAACAGTTGAAATTGAATGCTTATTGTTAAAAACCTTTTGGGGCAATTTTTTGACTAACACCCCAAAATATTTCGGTAAAACTAATGGACGGCGTAGATATGCCCCATATATTACAGTGGGGCCCACAATTTTAAGTTAATATTTTTGTAACAATGAAAGCCTTGTTTATTTATTGACAATAACGATAAGAGCCTTGTTTATGCACAATTCTGAATGTTGTATCCATTTTGAATCTTTTTAACTTAAATTTTTTAAAATAATTCTAAAGCATCTATTGATTTATCACGATATATTCCTACACTGTAACAAATGATGTATCACTAAGATCATTTATCTCGAAGTTCTATAATAGAAATCTCTTCATACTGTGCAAGATCATTCATCTCGAAGTTCTGTAATAGAAATCTCTTCATACCGTGCATCATTCATTTACTATCACTTAGTAGCAAAATATCATTGATATCGAATACTGAGAACACAGATTACTCCCACTGACTTTATATATAAAATCAATAACATTTTTCTTAAAATAAAAAGAATAAATCACCTTATGAAATTTTAGTCACCATTGACATGATTCATATTTTAGACCATAAATTAACTCCTTTAACTTACAAAATAGATGTTCAAATCATGGATCACAAAACTAAAATTTGCCTATGGTGTAATGGAATTACCACGGCTATATATGCAGAAGTTTTATGGAACTAAGGAATAAAGCATATGTCATAGACTACGGGGAGGGGGGTTGATTATGATCAAATAAAATTTTTATCCTTTTAAACCCCAATTGCTTACTTAAGCTAATATGCAAATTAATTTAAGAAAATCAATTAACTCTAAGGCTTCTAAGCCAATAGAGAGTCCAATTGCATAAACTACAATTAATATACCAATTAAGCAACCAATCTATAAATTGATAGTATACATATATGTGTGGGATGTGTTAACTATCAAATTCTAGCAATTATCTAATCATGCATACAAATACTTATACATTCAATCACATAATTATAATTAAACAAGTGCGCAAATGACAATCTCAAACACAAGTATGTATAGTAGTTCGGTTTTTCTACTTCACTCCCGGTAGACGCACTCAACCTATAAGTGTACCTGATTTAATTATCGGAGGTTTTAAATTAAGTTAACCTCTAACCTTTACAATTTTACACAAGGAATGACTCCCACAAGAGACTTTATGTGGTTTTCTATAGGCTCGCCACAAACCGTGGTTCTATACAAGAACCTACTGACGTATACTCCTGTAAAAAGCTCCCGTAAGAGACTTTAATTGATTTTTCATAAACTAATTAACCAATAACTATAGTCCTAGTCTAAGGATCTAGGTTTACTCCTGTCGAAGGCTCCCACGGAAACTAACACATACACACCTGTGTCCAGTAGCTTATACAAGGACTTGATTTAGGCCTTACACAAGAGCCAATGTCCTATACAATAACCTAGGATTTAGGTCTTTCACAAGAACTAAGGTCCTACACAAGAACCTATATTCAAGTCATACAAAAGAGCCTATTCGAATTTGGATCATACACTCTTACTCTCAATCATACACAAGGAAAGAGAGTATACGGTCTCTTACACTTGACAATTTACTTGTCGGATTGAGCTTCTTTTGTATCACCTTCTTCGTAAGCTTAATTGATGCTCTCTCGTGCTTTAATTAATTCGCTTTGCTCCTTCGATCATGATACCGATGCTTTATCACGGTTCTAGCTCAAAGATCAACAACTTTGTATATAGTGCTCATTTAAGGTGATCAAGGTGATGTGAGGTTGGTTAATTCTCTTATAAGTAATGAAAAGTTATATTTCTTAGAGAATTCACCTAGATGAATTTTCTAGAGAATTTAGATAATTGCATGCTTATAGAGGTTGAGTCTAATATTTAGAAAATGCATAAGTTCAAGCACATATTTAAGGTGGATATTAGAATTCTTATTAGAATATTGTTAATCTCAAGTAAGATGACTTAGAACTCTTTGGTTTAGAGGCTTGGGATGAGAGATATGATCATGGAATCACTTAAGCTTCTATTATACTAAAAACTCATGAGAACCACACCCATCTTAATCATCTGATTGATGGATTGAAAATAGAAGATTGAAAATAAAGTTATCCTGAGTTTAAATTCAAAACAGATGGTTAACATCATCCAATCACAATCAATATTCTATATACTTTTAAATCTAAGTTATTGGATTACTATCCTTCCATTGATACTAAACGAATCGTTTTGTTCAAGGTAATATAATTTACTTAAAGAGGTTTGCTAGACCCATTACTATAGAACACACATATGGACTTTAGTCTCTAGATTAGTGTCATCTTTCTATGATTTGAACCATATATATGGTGGGGCTCACCTTCAATTTGAGATACTCAAAAGAAATCTTAGACGAAATATATTAACTCTCTCATTATTCAAAGTTCAATGAAGCCATTCATATTCAAAGAAATAGAATCCAATGATCAAATGATGTAAATAGTCTAACGATCAGAGTTTCTATTATCATGTTATACTCCTCTCAAGGTGAAGCCAATCACTGTTTAAATGACTTAGTTTTAATACTAAAGTCCAGAGAGTTATCTATTCCTAACCTAATAGGTTTGAATGAATATGGAAAACCTCTTATTTGAGAATAAATAAAAGTTGAGGTAAATAGGTAAACTATCAGTGCAATAAATATATTGAGGTTTAGGCAAATAAGGAAACTATCATAACGATAACTCTAGTTCTAAGTATGATAACGTAAAAAGATGACCAAAATACAGTCAAATTAGACACTCAAGTGGGCCACATGATTGGAAATAGTGGAAAGGAGTTGCCTACCATTCAAACTCACGACAAGTGGGCCACAATAATGTTTATGAGAAATCCACCTATCCATCCTTTCTTTCAGCTCATGTTAAGACATGAGATCAAAATTCAGCCCGATCCGACACTCAAGTGGACCACACGCATGACTGGAAATAGTGGAAAAGAGTGCCTCCCATTCAAATGTTTTTGGTCTATACCATAATGTTTATATACAATCCAAACAATTCATAATGCCATTCCACTGTAATGAATTGAATAAAAAAACAATAGCTTGATCCAAAGCTTTTGTAGCCCCATGAATATTTTAATGTTAGGGGTACAATTTACACTATTTTTTTATCATGTGGCTCACTTGAGCTTCAGATTTCTCTCATTTTTTAAGCCATGAAATTTTCACAAACACCATGGTGGGCCCCACCTAACTCCAACCTAGGAGACATCTCATCTCCATCTGGGGAGCAGATTAGTTGCGACCTCGCCCTCACTCAACATAGTTCGGCCCTCCCATTGGGGCCCACCTTGATATATGTATTGTATATCCATGTCATCCATCTATTTTTGCAGCTCATTTTAGAGGATGAGATTATAAATAATAATAATAATAATAATAATAATAATAATAATAATAAGAAGAAGAAGAAGCAGGTCCATACGCTAGGTGGGCTGCACCATAGGAAATGGTGATTGGATGCCTACCATTAGAAATTTCCTAGGGCCCATTGTAATGTTTATTTGCAATATAAATCTGTTGATAAGGTCACACGGAACTAGATATGAAACTTAAGTAGGCTGCACGATTGAAAACAAGAAGTTTTAAGTCGTCAATCACCATTATTTTTTGTATTTTCGTCTACCTGAGACTTGGATCTACTTCGTATCTGGGACCATGCCATAAAACGATCCATAGAACTGGATGGACAGCGTGGATATGCAATATGCATATCAAGGTGAGCTATACAGTGATGGTTGCACCGTGTTGGGTGTGGCTAGGGCCACACCTATGCCGCAATTTTAGGCCGACGTATGTGACCTTTAAATGACATGACCATCGCTTACCTTACCATTAGTGGGGCCCACTATGATGTTTGTGAGAAATCCATCCCATCAATCTGTTTTGGTAGCTCTGTTAAGACATGAAACAAAAATATATGTAGATCTGAAACTTGAGTAGGCTTCAATATTGAAATTAGTGGAAAGGGATTGCTTACCATTCAAACCTTTACAGGCTTTGCCGTGATATTTATACGTAATTCAAAATGTTCATAAAGTAGCTCAACAGTTAATAGGGTCATTCCCAATGGAATGAACCGAAAAATAAAAATATTAGCATGGTATAAAGCTTTTTTAGCCCCACAAATGTTTCAATGGTGGGCATAGTCTCCACTCTTTTCTATTGTGTGGCCCCCTTGAGCTTTGGATCTCCCTCATTTGTGGGTTCATGTACTCTAACATGATCTTGGAAAAACATATGGATGGGGTGGATTTCTCACAAACAACATGGTGGGCCCCACATAGCTTCGGACCCCCTGTGTTGACAAGCCCAATTCCCCGCCATGGTTCCTTGTTGAATGTGTTGAATGGATGGTTCCGTGTTGAATGGAGGGCAATCTTACCTTTTTATTAAATAAGATTTAAAAAACCATATATAATCAAAACGGCATATAGACATAACCAGCTTGTTAATTTAAATATTTTGAAAGAAAGTGTTTTTAAAGAAATAGCCTGAAAGATATACATTTATATAGAAAAAAATTTCTTATTTGATTTTTGTATAAGATTTGGAGTCATCTTCTAAACCTATGTCAAAGTCATGCTCATGATTATATTTAATGTAATCATTAGATACTGTTGACCTCCTCTCCTATTTAATCCTCCATAAAAGCACTTCTTCATTATTAGGTGTTTCTTGTGTGAAGTTATGTTGTGGAACCCGTAGTTAATCACTCAATATTTTATCATTCGTTGGTTAAGTAATAGGTTAATCTTCTCTTATGATGAACATATGCTCAATCACCCTTTGCTTCTCAAAGATGATATTCATAGGTTGTGAATGACTTTCACTATCCTCAAGAAATTTTACAATTATTATTCAATTATCCTCAGACTATACAAGGAACGATAAAACTTAAATTCTTTCGATCTTTTAAGATAATTAATAAAATAAAAATTAATAGTCCTACGGTTTATTTTTCTTTCCTATAGTTTTTATATCCTTACTTTAATGGAACTACCCCATACACGAACGTGATTAATGTTGAGCTTCCTCTCTATCCACAATTTAAATAAAGTCTCATCGACATCCTTACTTAGAACACAATTAAGAATTTAAGCTGCTCTCTTTATTGCATCACCCTATAATGATTACGAAAGTGTGGAGTTATTTTTCATAAACTAGACAATATTCTTAAGGATCTTGTTTTGTATCTTAGTCATACCATTCTACTCTAGCATACCAAGCATGATATATTGAGCAACAACAACTTATTCTTTTAAGAATATAAAGAATGGCTCTAGATTCTTATGTGATTCGTTATATATTTGTTATAATATACATCACTATGATAACATCCGATGATTTTAATTCTTTTGTTAAATTGATTCGACATCACCTTTAAAAGTGTTAAAAACATATAGAGCATTTGACTTGTCATGAATTATATATATATATATATATAACCATAACGAGAATAGTTATCTATAAAGGTAATAAAGTACTTTTATCTATTCCACGAAGCTGCATGAAATTGACCACAGACATTTGTATGTATCATCTCTAAGAGAATTATACTCCTTGTGGCACATAATTTTTTATTCTCATCTTCTTCACCTTATAGTATGCACAAACCAACAAGTCTTTGAAGTCTAAGGAGACTTCAAATTTTATCTTTAAAGCATTTCTATCCTCTTACAAAAGATGTGCTCAAGGTCCTTGTGTCATAGAATTGGAGAATTTCCTAAGCTAAGTTTCTCTTTACCCCAATATTCATGTTTTCATTCATATGCATAGATTCTACTAATTGAAAATACAAATTATTAAATTCTAACTGATATAGGTTAAATATCCACTAATGAACTAAGATCAATCATATCTGGATCACATGACAAAGTAAACTTATTATTTTCAAAAGAGAATATATACCCTTTAATGTTTACATGCGATATATAATAAAATCGTGCATAAGATTAGAGACATAAAAAATGTTATCAAGGTCTAAATAATGTCTCGATTGTAACTTTAACCTACAGACCCTTATGGCCTTAACTTCTTCTTAAGCGTCATTAATCGTAACGACATAACACTCTACAATAGTTGGTCGACAGCTTCTTATAAATTCTTGCTTGGAATTCGAAATGTAAGTAGTAGCCCCTAATCCGCCATGAATCCTCAGGTGCATTAATCAAACTTAACTCAGAGGTACATTAATTAAACTTAATTCAAAGCAAACAATAATACTTTCATTTTTTTGCCAGTAATTTCTTTTTCTAGAATGTAACCTTGAAGACACTTTTAAAAGTGAAATGTAACATGCATCTTAATAGAATTAAAAAAGAAAGAGTAGGATTTACTTAATTTTAGGAGATAACAAGTGCGATAAGCATAACCCTATGAGATGGATAATTGAAGCTCAAATTAGAAAGTCTCATCATTTTAAGCATAAAATCATGTTAAATCTTATTCAATTAATTGATGTAGCAATCAATTAGATTATCTAGGATGACGGACCTAAACACCAAACTTGGAGGTGAAGCCTAATGCATTCTTACAATCTTTTTACAAGGCCCGAGATCACAATTTGCAAGTGGGAACAAGGCTAGTTGAATGCCAATAACGCCTGCTAAAATGGTTTAACACCTTTGTAGCAAGATTGATCCTTTGATCTCATGTCATTAATATTATCTACCTTATTCTGTTTTATTCCCACCCAATAGCGAACTCATTTGGGTAGAAGATTGCCTGTTTGAAGACAAACACCACCTTACCTTACCGATCCTCAATCCACGACACGTATATCATGCCGTTCAATTCATGGAACCAATAAGCATGTTCAGTCACCACCATTTTAGTGGACAACATAACTGAATCCTTCCACAAATCCTTAAAAACTAGGATTCCACTCAATCCATTACTTCCAATGAATATTCTAATTAACTACCCCTAGGCAAATATATGGGTATTTAACATGCCATACAGATCACTAACCTGTAATAGTCTAGCTATTTTATTATTCTCTAACCCTTAGAAATAGGCATGATACCCAACATTGTATACTACCTTTGGGTGGCTGAGATGGAAATCACCCTCCATGAGTCACACAACAATTGGGGACCAAGGTATATATAACTGCCACATCGTCAACTATTATCAGAGCTCATGAAAGTTGGAAGCCGAATGACTAAAGGCAGCACCAATTTTAAAAGCCTAAAATTAAGTAGCCCTTCCTCCCTTAATTCAGATAATGCATCCTCACCAGCCATGGCAAACGGCGATCATTTCATTTCTTATACATTTAAAAAACTGTAATGTGTATTGACAATCAAAGCTTGACAACACAGGCCACTTCTGAGTCCAATTAAAGTGTAGGAATATCAATGAAGAACGGCCCTTTCAGTGGGTTTACTTTTTTAAAAAACACCAAATCTGAGATAATGGGCTATGGCCATTGCCACAACTATATATTAAAAGAAGAGCTAGGGAGATCAGATAAGGACTAAAAAAGTCATTTTAACATCATTGAATCTCTTTGATTCAGGCGTATGAAAGCCTTTAATGCCAAACATTATCTCGAGGAATTTTGATTCGTCATGTTGAATAGCAGACACAGTCATACCTCGACGAAGCGCTGTGGAAAAGCAATGCCGTGCCTGATCTTCCAATCCAATCTCACTCTTATGAGTTCGGTCAATAGGGCTTCCTTTAACTCCATGTTTTGAGTGGAGAGGGGATCAAACCTACTTCTTTATAGGATGAATCGACGGTCGAATCCCTCCCACCTTAGCATTCAACTACGTCAGATAAATGCCATTTACAACTCTAACATAAGAGTCGGTATGGTATTACTCCACACCTTTGTGGGCCCCACCTAATGCCCATTGAAGCAATCCAAACCATCCATTTCATTGCACTAAAGGTTGATGCCATGTGTAGCCCATAAAAAAATTCATTGGATGTTTTTCATTTTTAATCGTCCAGTAAATGTCCAATGGTTTCCATATACAGATGATCAAATAAGCTTAATCTTTCGTTCATGATATATCTAACTAGGGACCATAACTTGGACAGTTTAGTTTGAATTGCATAATGGAAGGCATGCAATTTCTAATTATTTGCAGTTTCTGAGTCCCTGCATATCAACCATCCCACTTTGCTGACTATCGAAGTTTTTTTCATTTTCATCCATCACACCCTCCCATAGCTAGTATTAAAATATATAAAAAAAATTAAAAAAATAAAAAAAAATCTCCTTTTCTAAAGCTACTAATTTTCTTACTTACATGTGATCTCATTCACCGTATGGCCTTCCTGATGAACTGTCCTGATCTCGCACACATTCGTCTATAGATCCACGAGTCTCCTAGGAGCATTGTGGAAAATTCAGATGCCGTGATCATGCTCTTTGCCACATGGCTCGTTGGGGTTTGAAGGCTAGTATTGTCAATTGAGATTGTCAATTTGCCATCATGTTTCTTACAAGAATGTGACTTCAGATAATGGATTGCCGGCCCGTCCGAGTCGGCTCAGACCAGTACATAGCTGAGTCACGACTCAGCTCAAAGACGAACAAGTTGGGACGAGTCACTGAGTGTGGAAAAAACACCTCAATCAAGCCTATGGATGTGTCCGAGTGAGTTTGGATTTGAATGCACGGCGGCCCGATTCTCACAGGACGTGAGTGGTAGGATTAGCTATTCTAACTACTCCCATCAGAAATCTCCGAGAATGGATGATCTAGTCATCAGTTGGCCTTTTTTAACATTTGAATGTTAGTCTTGCTGTAGTTCTCTTCTTAACCGTCTATTTAGAGGCCACATATAAAAAAGTCGAGAAAGTCCTATTGGGGGATAGATCAGAGGCATGTACCACTTACGATCAATAACAAAATGCCATCCCCATATGTAGAAACTGGAAAGCAGAGTACGTACGTTGCATGTACTCGGATGGAGGCTACAGTTCCTCAGAGAATGGCCATGCCACCTCAGTACTCCCGCACTGGGAACGGATTGGCTACTCCCCCTGACACCACCCATTGGCTGGTGGTCGGTGCTCTGTGGGGCCCACCATGATGTATGTGTGTCATCCATGCCGTCCATATATTTTTATATATCATTTTATGATTTTATAAGAAAAATGAAGTATATATCTTTCTCAATTGGACCACATTATAGGAAACAGTGTTGAATGAATTTTGACCATTGAAATCATTTTTGGGGCCATAAAAGTTTTGGATCAAGTTTATATTTATTTTTTCCCTTCATCTGGGTCTTTATGACCAAATCAACAGATTGGATTTCAAATAAACAGTACAGTGGGCCTTAGGAGGATTTTAATTGTGAATATCCATTCATTATTTTTGTCCTGTGGTGTGTCCCACCTAAGATTTATATCCCTATAATTTTTTTTTTTTAGCCCTAAAATGATCTGTAAAAATGGATGAACAGAATGGATGGAACACATACATCATGGTGGGGCCCACAGAGCACCAACCACTAGCCACGGGGCTGGTGTCAGGGGGAGTAGCCAATCCTTCCCGTCCCGCACTGTAGCCACAGTCAAAGTCCAACTGATTCTTAACACATCCTGAGCTCAGCCGTGACGTCGCACCCTTATCTGTTTCATCGAAATAGACAAAACTTTATGCATACGTCATCTTTAAAGAAAAGCTTTGATACTTGGGCAGGGTGTGATGGATGATACGCGGGTACTTGGAAAATACATACAAGGACTCTAGTTATTTCAAAGTAAACGGTCCAAATAAGGGTTCTGATTTTAGATGTATTATTAGCGAAAAGTTTCTTGTTTGATTATCTACCTATCGTATTGTTGGATGTTTATTGGACGGCTAAAAATGGAAATTTTCAGATGCTCCTATTTAAATAAATAAATTTTTTTTTTTTTTTTTTTAAAAACAATTTGGTCAGTTTAGTTTGAGTTAGTCTGCATATATAATTTCAAAGTGCCTGCATATCAAGCTTCCTGCTCTCCCAGAGCATCAGTTAACACCCTACCATGGATTAGGGAGAGGAAACGTCCTATGCTAAAGGACCCTACTATTGAATAGGGAAAGGATGTGTTCTATGGTAAGAGGCCAGACTTCCTCCCAATGGGACGCGGGTTGCCTCCTGCCAGGAAGTTCCTGCTGGGAAGCTAGGTGGGGCTACTGCGATATTTTAGGAAATGAGGCCAAAAACGAGTCGAATCCCAAACTCGGATACGAAAGAAATACTTAGCGTTGAAACCTTGGGGTTCATTTTGATGTCTACATGTCATCCAGACCGTTTATAAGATCATTCCCATTGGGATGAATTGAAAACATAAAATACTTGGCCCGACACAAAACGCCTGTTGCCATATGAATGTTTCAACGGTAGTCACTGTTTCTCCATGTGTAGGCCGCTTGAGTTGTGGATTTTCGACAACAAATGAGCTAGCAAAACAGATGACCACCATAGATTTCTCACAAACATCATGGTGGGACTCATCTAGCTTCCCAGTACCCCAACACAACATGGCCACGTTATACCAGGATTTCATAAGGCCCACCGTGATGTATGTGTTTATTCATGCCATCCATCCATTTCGCCACGTCAATTTAGACCTACCTGATTTTGGAGGGTCCAAATTTCATAATCAGAAAACCTTTGGCCGCACCGGCCGACCTTTGTACAAGTCCCTTATCCCACAGGTAACGGTAGCAAATCCCAAGGACTAAAGTAATTGTACAGGTGGTAAACATGTACAAGATGGGATTGTCCATCATCGTATTTATGTAACCAACTTTTATTAGTTGTGATAAGTTATTAGATGATGGTGGTGGTGGGTCCTCCAGTCGGTGGAAATAATTATTGCACCGTTGAAAATTAGGTCCAATAAATGACAGATTTCGATCTTTTAAACGTTTACCGCGTGCACATATATTGAATTTTTAATGGTAGAATTTGATCTGCCTCCTCATTACCAGTTAGTATCAGATGGACTCCTGGCACAGTGGAGGGCACAGCACTGACATAGGTAGTGTGTACTACTGGAAAAGTTATGGGGCCTCACCATGATGCATGTGTTTTACCATGTTGTTCATCCATTTTGGAAGTTTATTTTGGAAGTTTAAAATATCAAGTGGACAACACCACAACACAGTGGTGATGGAATTACAAAATGGGTCCTTCCTCTTGCTCGGATGGTGGGCTCTCGGGAGTTTCAACACCTGGTCAAGGGTTCAAGTACCCATAGGTGGTGAAATCCCACTAAGGCATGAACACTGTTAAGAACCTCTTGGGAGTTACAAAAGTTTTGAATCGAGATGATATTTGTGATTTCCCTTCATCAAGATTGTGTGACCTATTCAGCAGGTGGATGGCAAATAAACATTACAGTGGGTATTAGGAAGTTGTTAAGTAGTGTGTGTTCAATCAACATTGTTTCCTATGGTGTGGTCCACCTATGATTTTGATTTACCTCATTTTGGGATCATGCCATGAGTTGGAAAAAATGAATGGACAGTATAGATAAAACAAAATACATCATGGTGGGCCCGCAGCTTTTCCAATAGCACATGGTATGAGTCTTTGCTGTGTGATACACAGACACTACACAATGTCACAATCCGAGTCCCTATTAGACTACTGAAAAGTGAATATTCCTTTTTCTGTGTTGTTGAAGCAGGACTACTGAATAGCATATCCCTTCCAGCCTCTGGTATTGGCCATATAATGGCCTTAATTCCCTTTGCACCTTACCTAAGTTAGTGGCCATGCATGCCTCTTACCTAAAGGTCCGCTTGTCTAACGAGAGAGAGAGAGAGAGAGAGAGAGATTATTCATCCTTAGGAGTCATTTGGCAGCATGGATTCCAAATGAATTTTATCAATTCACACATGTGGTTGACCATAATATTTAAGTGAAATCTACTCTGATCACCAAGTGGTCTTTCCTTTTCAGTCATAAGGTCCAAAAATAAGCTCAGTTTGTGATTCGGGTGGACCATACAATTGGAAACAATATACAACCATCCATCTCCCAATTGATTCCCTTCGTATGGCTCACCTGAATCAAGAAATGTACTGATTTTTAAGCCTCATAATTAAAATGAGGTGACACGCCTGATGATAGGGGTGGAATTCACTTAAAATCACAAATCCACCCAGATAACTAAATGTGTAACCCCATTTTAGTTGTAGTTCAAAAAATGTCTGGTATGTGATTCAAGTGGACCATTGAAAGGGAAACTGTGATCCAAATTGTTTCCTTTCGTGTGGCCCACATGAATCAAGAATAGGCCTGATTTTTAGTCCCAAGGCTTTATATTTTAACTTTGAATCTAACAATTTGAGTGAATTTTTTATAATCATCACAGTGAGCCTTGAAATGATCAAGGCTGGGTGTCCTTCTTCCAATTGTTTTCTTTTGTATGACCCACATGAATCATGGACATGGCTGATTTTTTTGCCCTATAACTAAAATCAAATGGCCCACCAGGTTATTGGGTGCATTTCACTTAAACATCATGGTGGGGCCCACCAATTGTAAAGTTGGACTGTAATTCATGCTGACGTAATACATAATAAATCACAATAATTGAAATCCACTTATCACCATCATACGATCTATCCAAACACACTTGCATTTTTCTTTTATCACCTATTATCACGTTTTATGGTGCCAAATTACCTCTTAGTATATATAGTACATGCAATGCACATGGAGAAATAGAAAGGAGTCTACTAGAAGTGGGAGAAGCTGTTGTAAAAGGGAAGTTATTAGAAAGGAGTCTACTCTTCAATTGTACAGGCCGCATGCATCAATTCAATTAAGCTGTCCAAGATAGTGGGATTAGATAGGCCATTATTCAAAATTCAGATTGATCTAATGATCTAATTAATTTCTAATTACAGAGCATTTTATTGTTGAATTCAGACCATTGACGGTTTTCATTTTGTGGGTCTATCAACTGTCCACCAATCAGCCATGTTGGAAAACAATATCAATTTAATTTGAAAGAGCCATCTAAATTAGGGTCTACATTACAGTTTATGCCACATGCACAATTTCTTACAGCCTCATATGAACCTTCTCGTATGTTTTCAGCTGGATCATTAAAATTTTCTCATGGTAAAAACCAGGTCTTGCTGATGGAGAGACTGCCCCACCAGACCGACTCCATCCATCCAGTAAATTACCTAAATGTTCTTTATTTTAGTTTAAAACCCTTCTCATGTCCTTTGATAATACATAACTTTCAGCAATTGAATAAATGTTCTTTATTTGAGTTTAAAACCCTTCTCATGTCCTTTAATTATACATTTTTGCAGTTCTGGCCCGGCCCAATACCCTACCTACTCAAGATACTTCAATGCCACCTATAAAATACATTACATGCGAGCATTCACTGTAGTGAAAAGCATGGGCTCTTAGATTTTATTTATTTATTTCAAAAAGCCCATTTTTCTGAAACAAGTGTGATCTTTCCTGCAACATTTTTTTAATCCTGTTTTTTTTTCTGGACCAGAGCATGATCACAATGTGAACTACCTGATGAATGGTCTGGATCCCCGACATGTGTGCCATCTGCATGGTAACTGTGATGACGTGGCCCTGCATTCTATCAAAACCGGTCGAGAAGATGGTCTACCACTTGAAGCATGTTAAACTTATTTTATTAGAAGATGTCATTAATTACATATCTATGACAGAGGTTTGCTAGAATACATCTTGACCTATTGCAATAGTACACACCAGGACTTCAGCCATTGGATCAAAGTCACTTTCAATTACCCAAATCGTCTATATGATGGGCCTCACCATGGATGGGGAAATTTCAACACTTCGATTGAAACATTATTCTAAAATTTAACTAGACCAGACAGATATTTCAAAAAGAAAAAATGTCAAATGATCAAAGGGTTCTAATATTCCAATCTAAGACTTTTGATCTTTTGACCACTCCCAGACTGAGGTAAGGCCCATGATAACAACAATATCCATAGTTGAAAGATGACCCCAAATCCAAAGCCATAAAAAAGTCCCAGACATATGCATGTATTCTAGCAAACCTCTCCATGAGAATACTATCATCATGAGAAAGCCTATGTTTTCTAAGTACGGTTTGAAATTGTTGTTTGAGGAAAACATTGATACTGTTGGTGGGACAATTCTAGAAATTGTACAAGTGGCATACAGTTAAATTAAACCGTTCAAATCGTGGACAAAATCTGGTTGTAAACAATGCTCAGATCTCAGGCCGTTTCATCTTTCAGATGGCCACCACGCATCAAATCAACTGAAGGTTCGAACAAAATATTTTGGCCATTGATTTGTTGTGTGTGATATGGCCCACTTGAGATAAAAAGGGCCCATGTTTTTGTATGGAAGTCTATGAGTGTAGTCCACAAGAAAGTTCGCTCCTAGAATGAAGATCTCCTGGTGTGAAATTCAGGCTAACCAACTCGTTATGTGGGCCAAGCACGTATGCTAGGTCTGATCAATGGCTGAATTACAGCATGAGTGGAGCGAGGTTTCTCTTTATGAGGCCAACGTTATCAATGGCTCAAATGTGTTATGTATGCAAGAGCCGCGATCCCTAACACGTGATGTAGGCATGCATGTCTGACATGAAACCTCCTATTAATGCTAATACATTTTTTGGCTATTGCTGATTTTAGAGAGGTTCTTTAGGAAGCCATTTGGCTTGCATCAAGCGAAGCCGTGTGGGTATTAAGTATGGGAACAATAATGAAAAAGGTAAATTTGCCATTTGATATTAACAAAAAAATAAATAAATAAATTTTTACTATGAGTCCCTCATCTAACATGCACATATAACAATTTTTCATTGACATTGAATCAGATAATTCACCTATGCTAACAAGGCTCTCCCCTTCTTCGCCACCATTTGATGATCCACTTCAACTACGACCTCTCACAGTATAGATGGTCAATATGAAAAGTGTTGTTACCAATTTAATCAAAGTGGGCCAGCCACTCATGTGAACGAAGGCTTATATTCAGTTTTTGTGTGTGGGTAAGATGCTTGGGTATACCAAAGTTTACTCGACTTAAGGTTTAACTGAATTGTTAGTGTTCCCCTACATTGAGACAAATAGATTGGAGATCAAACACAATATCTTGTTATCCTCTCAACCACCAATTGTACTTAAGTAATTTGTAAAATGAGAAGGATTAGCCCTTCCAAATGGATATTTTTTGGCTTTGTGATGATAAACGTGAGTCTACATACTTAAGAATTGTTTCTTTCACTAATACTTCCAGCTCAATATTTTTCAAATGAACAATAATGTACAGATTAAAAAGAAGAAGAAGAAGAAGCTAACAATGTCAGATTTATTAATATTAAATGTATCGACCTTTACAATCGATAAAATGTTATTCAACCAAATGACATAAACGAAAAAATAAGATAAATACATGAATTGTTTATCAGAATAGATGATCGAGTCGAGTGGTCAGTAGGATGTGACTAAATGGGTATAATAAACTAAATACAAACTTAGTTGATCATAGTCCTACAATTTAAGATTGATGATATATAAATCTACTCCTAAGATATTGTAGTGGAAACTGCTAGACAGTAGCGATATATGCTAGAAATATGTTAGGATATGCTAAGATAAATTGAAAAGATACATGTAAAGTAGATACATGTATTTGGTGTAAGACCTTGAGGTCCTCTTCGTGTGCTCCTTTTATACCTCGTCGATGCGGCAAAACTCTTGTTGGGTTTCCTTAGTAATCATAGATCTTCCATGCTTTCTAGATATAGAAATATCTTGGATATATCTAGAACTACTTACTGACTTCTCATATCTTCTCTTCATAGTTGGTCCTACTCCAAAGATTTTCATGGCCCACTAAAGACTAGGCTTTGGAACATCAAGATCCTTTTGACAATGATGACTAGACCAAGATTAGGGAATCTCAAGGACTGATCCTAGACCTAAAATCAATCAGGGCCACTCATCTGGTGGCCCACCTCCTACTCTTTCGCTTTGAAGTGTTGGACAGCTTTGTCAAACCACCTCTTGCATTTTCACCATTCACATCAAGATGGTTTGGAGTGTTGGGGAGGATAAATGAACAGGATCCATCACATCTTGATCCCCCAAACTCATGATCCTAATTGGACCATGGCTTGGGACCTGATTTGACTAATGTGTCTGTCTATCCTAACTTGGACCCAAATCAAAATCGGATTCGTGAGGATATCGGTTTGATTTTTCAATATTTAGAACCTTCTCAAACGCTATATAGTCTCTGAACGTCTCTGGGAAGATCTCTCATTTTGGAAGGGTTGTGGGAGATAGTTTTGCTGAAAATGTCATTACCAGATACTTGATAAGATCCATTCTCTCAGTCGGTCTCTTATAATAGTGATGGACGTGATGTCTTATTAATTAACACGATAAACATGTTCACATGGCATCTATTGATTCGTTCTCCTAGCAACAAGCATAAGGGTTTTGTGCCTTTTCATTTATAAAAGAATGCGTAATACCGTAGGAAGATCAGACGAAAATACTTTCTAGTGAGAGTAGATTTTTTGCCCGTATTAACCTCATAATGTCAACACGCAGCAGCCTTTCATTGACCCACTCGGGACAATCAAATATGAGTGTAAACAAAAAGAATCTCACTAATCGAAGATCACTGCAGTTGGTGCGAAGATGGTCACAAAATGCTTTCGGGATTTGTGCTTCCGAGTCACTTCCTGTAGATGATGAGATTCTGATTACTAAGATCTTTCCACATGAATCATCCGCGATGGATACTTCAACATAAACCAGCTGAATCATCATAGGTGGGGCAGACGGGCTGAGCCTTTAGGAGAAGCGGCTAAGCTCTGCCCTTGGAATACCACACTTTTTGTATGGTTCTAATGCCCAAAGATTTTATATAAAATAAATAAATAAATAAAAAGGTGAGCAAACGTAATTTAGTAGTGTGTGGCCATGGGCTGTTCGGTGCTTCTTTCTCATTTCAATAAGGAAAACTTTGATACACTGCAGAGTATGCTAGTTGATACGCAGGTACAATAAATTTGTAAATATGACAGATAAATGAACTGAAGATAAAACGTATAAATCATGACTTGGCTAAAGCAAAAATTGCATTGTTTTAATTTCTAAACTGGCTGATCAAAAATTGCATTGACATAATTTCTAAACTGGCTGATCCATGGATTTCTAATGGATGGTCAAGGTAAAAATAATAAATGATATAAATTCAAGAGCAAATGCTTAAAATAAGAGCTTCAAGTACTTAAATCAAATTTAAAATTTTAATAAAGAGCTATCGAAAGTGAGCATGACTTCCTGGCGGTTTAATTGAGTTTCCACGAGTACAATTTTGAAGTGCACATTCTGCTAGAGTATGTAACGACTACCTTCTGAAGAGGACTCACACTTCGTCTTCCACGCCTTTTTGGGAACAATCACATTATATTCCAAGGTATGCTAATCATCATAACCTTTCATCTGTTGAACCTCCTTGCATTTAAGGTTGTCAACGGGCACCAGGACAAGCAGTTACCCCATGGACCCAACTCGACCCATTTACTGAACCCATTAAGAAATCGGGTCGGGTTGGGGCCTCACCTTTCTGGACCCCATCAAAAACTGGGTCTAGTCGAGTTCGGTTGGGTGTATCTGATGGACCCAATTAAAGTCAGGTGGGGTCAGGTCTTCTCTGGTCCAGGTTGGTCCAGTTTCGATAATATATTTACACATGATTAATATATATTTAATTATTCTAGTAAAAATGAGGTTTCTCAAGCAACACGTGGGAAAACCTGTTTACACTATGCACATGTCAAAGTGGCACTTGTGTGCAATCCAAGCCATCCTCTGGGTGGACCCAACCATATTAATGCTCTTTATGTCCTGAACCCAACTTGAAACCCAGATCCAAATACCCGATAGGTTGATCAGATACAGGTCCGGGTCTTCAAAGGTCTCTGGATCTTCAAGAAATAGACCCAGACCCGATCCAAACCGGACCCACTGACAGCCCAACTCACGTTCACCACATATATCAAGACTAATTCTAATCCAAAACTCAGATGGGACACCACAGGGAGCAACTTACAATCAAGCCTAGAACCTGTATAAATTCACATGGTTGGCAGCACGAAGTGATTTTTGGTTTGTCCCTTCATCCTGATTAGGCTCTCCTGATGAAGGGGTTGGATGATATACACATAACACAGCGGACTCCACATTCCATCTAAAATTTTACAGTGGGTTTCACCCACTGTTCCCTTTGGTTCGGCTCACTTGATTTGTGGATCAATCTGGGGTTTGGGCCATTAGCATGATAATAAGCATACACCCGAACTTACTTTGGCCATTCCCCCCTTTTGGGGATTCACTCCTCTCTTTCCCACGTCAAGGCATTGCACGTGCCAGTTAGCATGCATAAAGAGCTTGGAGAATAAATATAATTTCATATCATGTGGTGTTTGAATATTAAGTAAAATATCATCAGGCGACTGCGGAATCTAGACTAGAATGAATTGGCTGACTCTCATCTTTTACTAGTACTCTTTTTTAATTCCAGGGATGGAAATTTGAAGTGGCTTTTTCAAGACTATTACAAAGTCATTTGGTGGACTCCCTAAAAAGAGGTTCGCATACCTCACCGGGCCTCGGGCAGGCAAAAACACAAACAATTAAGAATTTGAAATTCAACTATTTGTGTCTCACGCGAAGCAATCCCGCAAGAGCAATGCTAATTTCATATGCCCCATCTTCAAGTGCCAAACACAAATGGACCACACAACCCAGTATTGTGCATGCATGCGCGATCTCGGACAACTAATAGGGTGGCTCCCCCTTTGACCAAAAATCCATTCCGTCCATTTAATCCATTGACCACATGCGTTTGGAACTGGGTGGCTAGAAAAAATGACTATGAATCCAAATTCAATTTGTATGCATCATCTACGAGTCGAGTGGGCCAGCTTGATTTGGATGGGACATGCAACTAAAAGAATATGCGATGAACATCATGGATGCTGTGCATGCCATGTCAGCATGTGCGATGTTGTCGTCTTTGGCACTTGAATGGTGAACGTACAGAATTAGCACTCCCCATCCTACAAATGACAAGGGTTGGTGGAGCTGGTGACATGCTGGCCCTACAATGTTCTTGAACCTTATTCGTGGGATTCTCCGTCAAAACCAGCCCCAAGTGAAAAGAAAATTTGTTAGTTGGATAATACCGTTTCTGCAACAAGGGTTTTTTGTTTAATCTCAGATAAGAAGAAAAATAAAGATTTCTTATCACACACTTAAGTCGGTGAAACCATGTGGGCAATCGCTTTCAAAGCTAACTCAAGTTGCTGAGAAGAAAAGCCCATAATAGGAGCAGGTAGTCACTGATTTGATTTTGCACAACATCAATGGGATGTGAATAACTTATATTGAAACACGTAACTGAGTATACATTTCAAGGAACAAAAAGCAAAAGAGGGTTTTGGTTTTACAGGTGATGAAGATGAAAAACGAAGAACAACGCCACTTAAAGTAGTGTCCCAGAATCGCTAGGCAAGCACTCTCTGCCACAAATGCAGGCCCATCCCTGAAGCTTGACACGACAACAACTATTAGAATGCAGGTTGAGTATCATGAAATACATAAATCTTAATGTAACAGAGCATGCCGAGATAGATGGAAAAATCAAGAAATCAAACAGACATGACTCCTCTCCATGATATATTTAGCTGATCTAGGTACCATAGTGAAATTGAGACAACATTCAAGAGGGATCAATGGCATTTCAATGCGACTGAATTGTGTTTTCACAGGGAGAATTACGCTCATCTTAAAGAGGAATCATATAATGCTCTCAAATGTATGTAGGGTACTGCTCAGACTTTCAGTTTGTACAAGTGGGGATCGTGATTCAGGGAACCAAACCATTGATATGATGGACACCACAGTGGATGGCCAGTGCACCAAAAAATCTCATAGATGCAACAGAAATATAAAGTAATAAAAAAGAAAAACCCAAACCCTCCAATAAGTGGGACCAACATAAAGACATCAAGAAAGAAATACAGCAACAGTTCACATTCATCCAAGAAAAGGCAAATATTCAGCACATAGGGTCTTCCAATCTAGGAGATTTTGGGTGCATTGAGACTCATCATATCAATTGTTTGGATCATTTCACCATGGGCCCCACTTGTACAAACTGACAATATGAACATACCGTACAAACTCTCAATCCGAGCTGATAATACCTCTATGTTGAAAGAATCCATTTATCAAGGAAAAATCCAAAGCCAGGCACAGTGCAAAATTTTCCTTGTTTGATGTAGTGCACCCAAACTAAACTAGTGGGACAATGGATGATGAACCGAATTGTTCATTAGGTTAGCACCCCCATTGTCCTAAAACCACACACAATTGATGATCCTAGCCATTCAATGCATGGGCATTTGCTGGTTTAATACTGACCGTTGCTAATATTTCTTTCTACCATAAATTTGTAGTCCGATTGGACGGCAAAGATTTTCAGGTAAGTATTTGCTGCAGCCATGGTGGCACCCACCTTGTGGTCAGTGCAGATCATGGCTGGTTCTGCCAATGGCCAATTTGTGTTCAACCAGACGAGAAAATTGGTGTGATCTGCTCAGGTTAGCTTCCCTACATTAAGACCTAATAGTGAATGAGATCATAAAATATATTAAGATGGTGATAAAGCATGCTTTAGGAATCAACTTCTGATGATTACACTTTTTGGGTAGCACGTAATAGGTGTGGTAAGGTGTGATGTTAGGCCTGACCGTGTTGGCGTGTGAGTTTTGTTGGTAATCATGTAGTAGTGGGTTCCCTACTGTTTTGTGCAGCCAACTGATCAAGCATGACCTTTTGTGTGGGCGGCAGCTTTGTGCTTTAGCAGTTTTGCTTGGCAACTGCCCTCCATGATGCTACTTTGCCTGTTCGCCCTTTATGATCTGCAGGTAATAGTTGGGCTGGGGCTAAATGCTGGGTGGGACAGTGTTGGCATATGAGTAGTGTCAATGTGAGCCTCTGCCATGGCCAGCTCCACGAGCCCATGTAAAAGAGGATGGTTGATGTCTGGTGGGCAGCTGATTGTAGAATTTTTTTGCCAATATACCATTTAAGCCCAACACCAAATTGTTGGGAGAAAAGCTACGATGATTATGACAATGACAATGTACATGATGCATCGTCAGGCAACAAAACATGGGAGCATAATACTATTCAAGATGAGTAATACACCTCGACATGGGAGAAAAACTAAGATTATGATGATAATGACGATGTAAATGATGCATCAGGATGCAGCAAAACCTGGGAGCATAATACCATTCAAGATCAGTAATACACCTCGTAGATGGATACTGAACACTCTTTTTTAGCATTCCAAAGCATATGTCTGGACCTATTACACAAGAAGAACATAATACAGTTAATCATCCTATCGCTATGAAAATAAACAAACTAGTAAGTTTCAATCTGTAGTAGCTTTATTGTTGAGGAAAGCTGCAAAGAATGGACAAGGTTGTATACAAGGAATACCCATATCCATTAATGATAACACCCAAATCAAATTTATTTGAGCCAAAAGGTAAAATTCAACTTGAAAGCACACTCAAGAATATGCCTTACCTTCAAAAAAGGGGATGGGCAATACAAGGACACTGTAAACTTCAAATAACAGAAAGGTATGTTGCACCATACAGTGGTAATAACGGCCGTAACAGTAACAGTGGAACCCATTTAGCAATATAGGGTTGTAAAAGCCATTCTGGTATTTTTTTATTTTTATTTTTATTTTTTAAAGGCCCGTAATGGGCCTGTAACAGCCAATACAGTTTCTGCCTTTAACTTTGACCATTACAGAGCCATAATAGCCGTTACAGCCCAAATCGTAACAACCGTAAGGCTGGCCGCTACAGCCATTACCATTATTGAATACCTTGACAGTCAGGTTGACTTTGTTAAGAGCTTTGAACACAAGTTATAGGCCTGATATCTACCTCTTAACTCCCGCTTCTAACCGTTCATTACAAAGTGCTGCCGGACACAATAAGGTGGCAAATCCAAATCAAAGGTTCAATTTTAGTGAGGCAGACCGACAGCATTGCAGTGTCTATACTATAAACCATTTCCCCATGTGGCCTTTTTTTTCAATAGAAGTGCATCTTGAAGGGAGTTAATTATAACAATAGATGGTGCAAATAGATGCCAAATGCATGATGATCATGGACTCAATATATCACCATGCAAGTAAATTATTAATCCACAACATGGAAAGCACCTATTAACAGTTTATTAAAATAAACAAAAGCATACAAATGACAACCATATATTTTAGGAAACCCTTGCAACTAAAATCCACTGTTAAGAGAGATAACTGATGAGAGAGAGAGAGAGATCTTTGTAACAAAAATCAACTGTAATTCAAATAAGGTTTTACCTCGAGCATATTTTCCTCCAAAAAGAAATTTGGTCCTGTGCAATTTGTGCCATGAGAACCATCGTATTGAAGGATTCTAAGCTTCCCCTCCTACCATTTACAGACAAGAATAATTTTTATAAACTAAAGTTGGTAGATGACACATGAAATTTTGTTAAACAAATGCCTGTCCATTCTCCAATTCTCACCTTAGTTCCATAAACAAGCCCTCCTCCAACTAAAGGGTGAAAGCATGCAACATTAACCTCATCTTCCGCACTAGGAAGAACTCTCACAAGTTCCATATCTGAAACTCTATAAACCTGGAAATATATAACACAAAACATGCTTTCATATGTGGCTATACCCAAAAAGTATTTAACAAGGCATGCATTATTTGATTATCCAAGAAAGTAACTAAAAAAACCAATTGTCCTTCTCTTTCTTCTCTTTTTGGAATAGTTCATCTCAACCAAAATGAAGTAGAAAGTCAAAACTGAAGAAGTACACAATACATGAGAAACTATGAATGCCAAAGAGGACAAATAGAGAGACAGAAGCTTCAATTGTATCGTCCATTTTGGGATCCTCAAAAGTTACAAGTAATATGGGAGATCTTTACCCTCTTGCATCAGGCAATCAAAGGTCTTTCAGATCTCCCACCTTAAGCAGTTATCCCCTTGAGGTTTTCTTTCCTCTTGGTTGCTCGCCCGTGCTGTGGGGCCTCTTTCGTCTTTTTGTTGCCCCGATGTGGTTTTACGTGTAGGTTTGCTTCCTCCCTTTGGTTTCTAATAAATTATTTTAGCTTGCCTTCCCGTCATACACTGCGTTCTCTTTGGATATCTGGAATAGAGTCTTTCAACGTGCTGGTTTAGCCTGGGTAATGCCGGAGTCCATTGATAGCCTCTTCTGCACTTGGCATGCTGATTTGGGAGGTCTGGTTGGAAAGAAGAAATGGAGAACTTTCCTTCTTCCAGTGTGGAATGAGAGAAACTATCACTGTTTCTGGAACAAGAGTGTTTCCTCGGCTGGGGTTTTCAATTGGGTGATCCTCTTCTTCAGAGATTGGGCTCCTTGCCTATCTGAGTTTTTGGTTTGTTGGGTTCTCAGTTGCTCCAGGCATGGACCTGGTTTTGTTGTATTCTTTTTCTTGTTTTCTGTCTTTTATCTTCTGTTTCCTTTTTCTTTGTTTGTTTTTATGTGGTTTTTGTCTTGTTTCTGTTTCCCTTCGCTTTATTTCTTTTTGTTGTCTCTCCTTCTTTTTTAATAAATTATTCAACTTTCAACAAATAAATAAATAACTAAATTTTAAAAAAAAAAAAGGAAGGAAAAAGAAAAGAAGCTGAAAGTGACATCTATGGGCCTTTTTTCTGTTTCAAACAATGACACCAGATGTGTGAATCAAGTGACTTCAATTAAACTTGACTGGTTATGTACTTTGTTATGACTGTGATGTCATTTCCGTACTTCATAGTAGTTGCACATTTAACTGATGGATATAGATGGAAAATAAATCATTGATCCATATCTTACTCCCCTTACTTATCCACTCCAAAAAAAAAAAAAAGCACTAAGCTTACAATTAACACACTATGATTCAAAGCCTAACACAATTCATGACAACTTTATTTTTTCAAAACACACTGCAATTAATAATAAGTTTCACACATCTTGCTTCTCTGTTGCCATGAGCAATCTATGCCATATGGATTGCACATGAAAATTTTGCAAAAATATCACCTGTTACACCAGGGATAACATTTAAATGAAACAACATCCACTCTAGTTCATCACATGGCATTTTTCTTGAACAACAAGGCACTCAGATTGCATCAGTCTAAACCACAGAATTAGCAGTTCGGCCTTCAAAGTTCATCTCTTTCCACCACAGGCTTCTAGTGCAGAAATAAAAAGGTTTCTTGAAACTAAATGGACCCTGATAAATACGAGCAGGCATAAATGAAGTAACTGTTTCATACAACTAGTTACACACAATCTCATGCATCCAACAAGTAAAGCCTCAATTTTTAGATTGTCCAATTAACCATCACAAAAATGGAGCAAAATCAGAAGTCTCACACCATCATCCAACAGACAATGCATACCTCATTAGATTATGACTGGCAAAGGATCGAGTTGACCCGCCAACCAACAAACCCAGCCTGCTTAAAAGTTGCGATCGAGCAGAATTTATCAGGATTAGGGTTGGGCTTAGGTCAGAAAACGTCACCCACTGCAGTACACAAATCACCTCAGGTTGACAATGGCCTGACCCAACCAACCCATATATCATATTTATATAAACAAATACTTATTGTAGACTGCATGACTGCAGTAGTGCTAGAGATGTGTTGATAAGCAAGAGAGGTCTTAGATTCGAGCCTTCCTCAATTCTTGTTTCTTTATAAGAAGGTTGGATCAGGCCAGGCTTAAACTTAAGAATCAGCTCGCAGGTCAGGCCTGGTAATCTCATTCCAGGTCACTGGTTGGGCTTGGGCTTGGATTCTGGGCCCATTTGGTAACAGGTTGGGTTTGGGCTGATCCTAGGCTCCCTCAGGTAAAAGAAAGAAATGGCTCAATTTATAATTTTTGTTACTGTAATATGTCAAATTATAACACTATTGCACATTTACATGAGAAAATTTTCATGATTCCAAGTCCTAAACAAGGTGGATAAAAAGCATGCCCATGATAGCCTGAGTGCAACATCTACCTCCAAAATTGTGTAAATAGGTATTGTTGTCTCCCCATCAACAACAATGCTTCTAAGAAGAGAACTATGGCGGCGACCATATGCCAATAATATGTGCTCAGACGTGGGTGAGAACTGCAAAATAAAAGCAAAAGGTCAACAAAGGGCCCTTTGGTTAATATTCCATTTATTTTTTTTATTTTATTTTTGTGGATCTTCGTATTGCGGTGAGTTTCAGCAGTTAGCCAATTACCATCAATAATTCACATGAGAATCAACATGCAAACATAAAATATGCCAATAACCAGGCCAACATGAGCTCTGCCAATAGCTCTGCTATGATTCATGGGAGCTCTTTTTTTTTTTTTTTTAAATGAAGCTTTGTCCAAGGAAGGCCCTGATTTTGCCACTTGAAATTAGTCAATGTCACACAAAGATTTTAATGTACAAAAAACCATAATCTTTTTCTAGGATAAATACCTAAAATCAGTAGCAAAACTCAGATAGAAGAAAATATATTAATGCATGGCCAAAGATGACAAATCAAGTGTTATAGCCAGAAAATATGAGTATGGAAGAAAATGTCGCTTTGCAAGGGGGCACCAAGATTGCTACAGTGAATGTGTTCAGTGTTGCATAGTGTTTGCTTTAATAGTGATCTATGATGGTTGCTTCCAGTCTCAGAGTGGTGCTTGATGGTAGTGTTCGAATTCTCTCTGATATTATCGAAATATCTCCAATATTATCTTTATCTCCAGCTCAGTGATATTGATAACACTAGTAGCGATACTGATAACGCTGGTAGTATTAGAAATTTCAAGTATTAGCAATGGATCGCTAAGTATCGCCAACGTACCAATATCACTAATGTAATCGCCAATATTTTCAACTATGTAAATTCTAGGTGTCGATTGTATTGCCAATGCATCAATATCGCCAATGTATCACCGATATTTTCGACTATGTAAATTCTGTATCATATGTGTATCGACGATATTTCAACAATATCACCAACGTATTGATATCATCAAAATTTTGTTTATTAGAAAAAAAAAATTTATTTCAAATTTTTTTCATGAGTACATGATTGTATGTAGTGTTCAATTTGTCATTGATAATATTGATAATATCTCGATATTATCGATATCACAACATGCGCGATATTGAGACAACAATCTTTCATTTCCTTTACAATTGTTCATGATTTCTTGGTGAAACATCATGTGTTGTTGATATTTTACAATATCAATGGATGTTTGGACTAATTTCTTACAACAGCACATGCTTTTAAGGCCCTATTAAACGGAAACTTGTTATGTATGCATTCTTTTTGCAAATTTTTTTATTTCTAAATATGCAAATATGTACATTTTAACATCTCCTAAAGTTTCGCTGAAAATTCTACCGTTTTCCCCGCATTTCCGGTTATTAGCAATATTAGCAGCGATGTCAATATTGTTTTTGTATACATGGCCAGCGAAACTAGTAGCGATACCGATACTTCGAACACTGCTTGATGGTAATGCAAAAACAGTGTTGGCATCATGAGGATGTTTTGTGATGATGTCTCTATAGGTCCTGCAGAAAGGTATATAAACATCGAGCATGCCTTTTGCATATCCTTGTTTAAACCAGCACCAGCAGAGGTTCAAAGGAATGTGAGTGCATGGATTCCACAAGTCTCATCTCCAAACCGGATGTAAGTGCTTGGGCACTACATGTCACAGCTCCCAAAAGAGGAATTCTAGGAGAAACCGTGGCTGAATGATCCAGATTCATTTCATCAGTGTGGAATCACAATGTTTATGTTGAAAATTAAGATCTCACTGCAGATGAAAGAGATGATAAAAGGAATATTTGATACATGCACCTTCACATGCAATAACCTGATCAGACGAGAAGGCTTAAGCATAGGATTTTGTAAGTTTTAGCAACACAGGTAAGCATAGGGTCCGTTTGGATAGGAATAAATAGAGGTAAATGAGGGGGGGGGGGGGGGGTGGGAATTAGGAGTAAATGGAGGTAAATGGTATTTGAGGTGTGTTTGGATGGAAGTAAATGCATGTGGATGAAATGAAATGGGAGTAAATGGACATGTAAATGAAATCCTCTCTACGAGAGAGGATTTGGAAGTAAATGGGGTGAAATGCCTTTTTGAGCTCCCTTGGAGAGCCGCACAAGTAAACAAAGGTGGTGCTACGCACATGTCCGCCATACACATAGCATGCTAATGATACTCCAAAACAATTCAATTATCGGTTACATCACTAATATCGCACCAATAGAATATCCATACTGTCCAAACGTTGGCCATCTAAATGGACAGTTAAAAAGAGTTGGCAAGTTGCTTGTTTGTCATCCTTACGTTGTGAACCACCTGAGGCTGAAAATTTTCTCATTTTTGGCTAAAGTATATATTTCAATGGGCTTTATTACAATCATTTTGTTAAATATCATATATGTACACTATTTTGAGTTGTTAAAGTTGCTTTGGGATACCACATATGTACCTGTGAATATATTGAAAAATTCCAATGCATTCTAATTCCTCTCATGTACTCTCATCCAAACCAATGTTCGAAATATCGGTATCGCATAATGTATCGCAACCTTGGGATACAGATACGTATGGGTTATCACACGGGCTATATTGTTTGTATCGCATAATTTATCGCACTTTTGGGAAACATGGGGAAACATTGTTCCCTAGAGGGATGATGATCATCTATTAGCCTCAGCTCTTGGGAACATGCATTTCAAGGGATGAAATGTGCAAGATATTTTGGATTTTGGGCCTCAAGGAATCTCCGTTTTTAGGTTTTTACCTATGTATAGAAGGATATGGGATAATCTCTCATTGTCCCTTTCCAAGAAGGAGGAGAAGAAGAACAGACAGGTCAGTGGTTAACTTCGGAGAATCAGTAATCTCTTTTTGTCAAGAAATAAAAAAACCAGATTCGAAAAATACAGAAGGGTTAAGGGTGTTTTTAGACTGAAAGATAAAGGATCCCAGAAGCCAAGTGTTTCTGTTTCATGTGCTTCAAACACCAGAAACAAGCCATAAGACCATCAAAATCTTCATGATTCAGAGTTTCAAGGCAGAAGAATAGAGATGGACCTTTTTAATATCCTCTAATAGAAGGGTTTTCGTAAACAGTGACAAGGGATGACAAGGAGATGATTCTGGATAAAACGATGAGGAATAAGAAGACTATTTGCACTGAGTGGTAGCCTCAGCAGAGGATCAGAAGGACAAGAAGACGATGAATTATGTTTCATTCTACCTGTCCAAACTCTCTCTTAGATGCTTCTTTTTTATTTTGTAATTTTTGGTCTAGCCAATAAGCTGAACATGACCCCTGAGAACTACAATGCCCTAGATGATGTTCAAAAAATTATGGCTTAATTGTCCGAATACATGAGCTTGTTGTCAATGCAGGCATCATTGAAGGAGGGTAACTTCTCGCTAAAAAGGATGATAAACTAACAGATGTGTGACTGTGCAGTTTAGGTGTACATGTGTGTGCGCGCATGCACAATGTGTATTGAATACATGTGCAGTAACATTACAATTTTTTAGAGGTGTGCAGGAACAGAACAATGCACATAATAGAGATTAAGAGGTTCCACAACTGGTAAACAAGAGTGAGAAGTGATGGGAATATCTGTTCAAGATTGTGGGCTGCAAATAAAGGGAACTGATAGATATAATGGCACACAGCAACATTTCACAGCAATCTTCAAAAAGCATCTAACCTGAATGGAAGTCAAACAGTGAGCTGCTCTGATTGCCCTCGATGCAAGCACGGACCCGAAGCTATAGATCCAAAAAAAATAGAAAAATATAAATAGAGAACATTGAGGGGATTTGAACATGTAAGTGATGATATTGAGATGATTTTAGAGTATAGGCAAGTGAGAGGTTTAGCCTTACGTTGCCTTCTCAAGAGAATAGATGCGCAGCTCATACATGACTTGGTGAGCTGAAATCGGGTGTCGTGTTGGGGATGTTGCAACCCCTGATACATCTTGGTGAGCATGCAATGGTAGTCCAGGATCAGCTTCCATGCGAGGAAGCACGCATGCAACACAGGCTGCTAAAAATCTTCCACAAGGTGAAAAGTGTGCACCCATTTCACTGCCATCATAAATATATGCGCATTAATATTCAAATGGAATCCCAAGCTTCAGTATAGCACAACATTGAAAATAATAGGAGGTTAGCATGGAATGTCTAATTATCATTACAAACGAGCACAGATTTTTCCCTAGCCCACAATGTTTCTCTCAAATTTTGATGATCTTAAAAGTTAAAAAACACAGTTCTAAAAATGAAAAGAAAAGAATATCAATCGATGCTACATACACAAATTGGTTTTCATTTAAATAATATCTATCAAGCCCTGGAGATGTGCCAAAACATGGTCCATAGGATTGATTTCCCATACAACATGACAATCTCCAGAGGGATACAAGATGATGGTCAAAGATATGCTGATATGTTTATGAGGTTACCGAGTGAAACAGAGTTTTTCCCTCTTTCCAACCCCCTGGTCTATTTCCCTTCATGCTTTAAGATCCCAAATGTGGTGGCTTCAAGAATCGAGCGCCTTAAGAGGAACTTCCTTTGGGAAGGGAAGGAATCGGCACATAAATTTCATTTTTATCAATTGGAAGGAGCTGCAAAAGCTAGCTAAAGAAGGGAGCCTTGGGAATCGATGAATTAGAGTGGGAACTGGAGTCTCCTAAGTAAATGATGGTAGATGTTCGTGGTAAAACCTTGCTCATTGTGGAGAAATCTGATACACAAGAATGCGGTGAATCCAAGGGAAGGTGTTCCTGAGTATTCATCCAAGGGAAGGTGTTCCTGAGTATTCATCCAAGGTCAGGGGCATTGAAGGTGCAGCAGCCAAGTTTTTCAAAATCGTAAAATTTAAAAGTCCAATCATGTAATTCGAATCACATCGTATAAGTATAACAATGCAAATCATAGCCCCAAATCGCAAAACCACATGAATCATACAAATATCATATGAATCATATCATCATCATATCAAATCCATATGATTATCATATCAAATCTGACAGATTGTACGATTATCATGGACTTCATAAATGAGGCCCATAATTACTTAAAAGAACATATTTCTCAAAATAAAATTAATATATACATACTTCAAAGAACTCTTTTTTAAAAAAATTCACTTCTCCCTCCCTCCCTCCCTTTCATGCCTTTTTGCTTTTAAAACGTGTAAAAGGCCCTCCCCTCTGAGAGAGAGAGAGAGAGAGAGAGAGAGAGAAGCGATTTGATTTCAAAACCCAAAACAAATCGAGATATCTTTTGTGTCAGCCAAATGAATCGAATGCCTCTTTATTTGACATGATTCTGCACTCAAGAAAGTTACAAAAGAATGTATATTACTAAAGCACCGTTTCACATTTTTTAGGGAGGGGGTTGTTGAAATTTATTTAAGGAAATTTCTTGAAAGACAAAAAACAAAAGAAACAATAATCATTTAATATTGCCACAATATGTATACCATATACCAGATTCAAAGTTTTTAAAAAATGATATGTATCCCATATACAGATTCTCAATTAATAATATCATGATATGTATTACTTTTCTTGGTGCACATTGATGAAAAATGGATTATTGATGAGTTTTACCCTGATTTGTTTATATTTTTCAGATTTTTTAAGATAATCGGAAAAAAAATCTTATGTATAAAATATGATAGTTCAATACAATTTGACCCCTATTATGATTTGGGGTACAATAACAATTTTGATAACATTGGGGAAAGCAATTAGCAAATTCTGGTGGCAGCAGATAGGGCTGGCAATGGGGCGAGCCTGCGCAAGGCAAAATCAATATTTTGAATAGGCCCATCCAGGCTGGCACGACCTGACTAGTTCAAAACTGGGCCTAAACCAACCACAGGCCCACCCGTTGCCAGCCGTATATGGAGATAATAGTAACATCTCAAGCAGAACTACTCATAGTCATAAGTCATAAGACTCATAGCGTAGTAAGGTTGCCCGCTCATGGTTGGTAAGTGCTAAAAAATTCACTTTTGAAAGGACGCTTGGATTGACAAGGCCCTATTTGAAGAATCCATTCACGCATTGTTTTTGCTCTCACTTGCAAACGAAGAAAAGGTTCAGTATTGACACGAGGTGGTTTGGAGGAGCAGTGCTTGGAATATTTGGCTGCGAAGGAACCCATCCGATGAGGAATCGATTCTCTTTGCATATCTACTCCATGACGTCTAAATTAACAGCTTGACCGAAGATATATATATATATATATATTGGAAGTGGTCTTCAAGTGGTAGATTTTCTTGCAAGTCTTCCATGCTCCAAACACCTTGTGAGAGGGAGCTTCCCACAATGGGCTAGGGGTATGACCGCCTGGTACCTCCGAGGGTAAAAAATTTTGTGTGGCCTGCTATGCTGGATAAACTGTAACAGTGGACAATTTGAAGAAGCAGAAGATGGTATTCCCCAATATGTGCATTATGTGTAGGAAAGAAGAGGCATCAATTGATCATCTTTTTCTCCACTGCAGCATGGCAAGGGATATTTGGATTTTTTTTCTTAGATCAGCTCAGGGTCTCATGGACCTTCAATGGATCCCCTGCTGAGCTGATTTTATGTGCTATTTCAGGCCTTTCAAGGGTTAATGGGAGGTTTTGTGAAGGATGGTGCTCTTTGGGGTCTTATGGGACTTGCGAAGGAGAGAAATAGAAGAATCTTCGACCACAACGCTGCTTTGTTAAGTTAAAAAGAAAAATTAATTGGGCATTGCCTAAGACCAGATGTTCGATGGTTTCAGATCTTATGCAGGATTGGCCAGGAGACTTAGACAACCAAAGCTAGTTGGTGTGCTCTAAATGATGGGTTGCTTATCTTCCTGTCTCTTCAACAGAAGAGGTTGCTCAGTCTTCCCATTATCCGATCGGTCGAGAAAGGCACTTGGCGGTTCCTCCCATGTATTTATGGGCTTTCTTTATTTCTATTTCTGAAGGCCAATTGCCTCACTCCCGAGGGGATGATGATAGCACTTGTTTCTTGGCCATTCAAGATCTCTGTAATTTTTCTCTGGCTTAATAAATTGTCAGTTTTCAAAAACAAAAGTAAAAAAAAATAAAATCTCTTCTTTTGGCAATTTAATAACAAGACAACTAATTTTGTATGCCATAAAGGGCCATACCTGCAAAGGACAGCATGCGGTACAGTTAAGCGGCATTTTTCTGCATCAAGTGGTGCACAAGGATCTTGTATATTGTGTGGCCATATTCTTAGCTTCACAGTGCAAGGTAATTCTGCAGCTGCTGCAGCAGCCAGTGATGTAGCAAGTTCAGATTCGAGCCTACCAACACCAGATTGAGGATCAATATCATCATTTGCAATACTACCAAAAGTAGCACCCTCTCCAGATCCTGCCGGCACCAAACGGGACCGCGAACGATGCCGAGAACCAGATCGTCCTGTGCCCCTACATTGGCTAACACTGGCTGCCATTGCTGAAGAAGCCAATGGAGCCTCTGAACTGCGAGAAGCCAATAGACCAGATGCTGAAGTCTCAGACCCATTTCCTCGAATGGCAGATGAATTTTCTTGGGGAGTGTCATTAAGAGCTGGCACTGGATGCAAGCCAGAATGGGTCTGACCCATTAACCAACCTTGCAAAAAAGGCAGCTCCCAACATGCTGGATCAGCAGAAGGAAAGAACTGATGAAGTTGTCCAACCTCAACGCTTCTTAATAGCATTTGAAGGTCCGAGTTGCCAGAAATGTTACCAGATGCAGCCTCAACCCCTAGCCTAGAATGCCTACTAGGTAACTGAGGAGCAAGGCCATTGGGTTGGAGAATGAGTGGGAAGGAATTGTTGGCATCATCTGATCTCTCCACTGTGCTGGGAGAGCTTCTTTGCTCAACTAGATCCATAGGCTGCACTTCTGTGGTTTCCATAGGATCCATAGGAGAGTCAAGGGCTTCATTTTCCATTTGACTTGGCAGAAGACTAGCAGTTGTGTCTTCCGGTACAGGATTTGAGCTAGAAGGTATTACAGGAGACATCTCCATCGGTGTCACCAAATAGTCATGCCGGTTTCCTCCATTTGAATCAGTCTGCATCTGTGAAGAAGCAGAAGGATCTGCACTTTGTTGCCCATTAGTTGAACTAGTAGCCCTATTATCATTCTGAAAAGATGTCCTTCCACAATGTTTTACAAATGTAGGCAAGAACAAGCAAGGGAAAGGCATGAGAGGCACTTTAGCCTCTAAACTAGGAAGAACACCAGTTCTAACATTCGCAAAGAATACAGCAGGGGGAGGATAGTGCAAGTAACCAGGAGATGTTGCAAGTGTCATTGGAGAATCTGGAGCATCCAGATCATTGACCTGCAAACTAGCCAACTAATTAGGTTCTGTCAGTAGAGGAAAGGACAATTGAACACTGAATGCAAACTGTAAAAACCATTTCACCTCAGCAGTCAGAAGAAATGGAGCAGCATGCGGGTGAAAATGCACTGCCCTCAGTGAACGACGTGTCTTCAATACAATGGTTGGAGAAGGTGACTCTCCTCTCTTGTTGTAGTGCCATATGTACAGCTAACACAGGATTGCCAATGTCAAAGCTAGGAAGACTACAAAACCCGGTCTCACGACCTCAACTATATTAGATGCAAGAGAAATAGAATTCTCACAAAGATGGAACTCTATACGAGATTACTAAATCAAGAATCTCTTACCTTGTGACCCGATGCTACAGCAAGAAGCTCCCCTTGGGCATGGAAGGCAATGGAAGCGATAGGGCGATCTGCTTGAGAACAAAAGTGGCAATTAAGTTCATAACGAAATGGAAAAGTAGCAAATAAAGATCAGAAGATAGAAACAAGATCCACATGGCCACATATGAAATATTACATAAGGTGTGCAAGAGAAATTACAAAAATCGCGTGATCCTATACACTCTGCAGTATTCGCATCCCACAAGCGAACTTCATGATCCAAGCTACCACTTGCAAGTATTTCCGAATGCACTGGGTGGAATCTAACCTGCAGAAAATCCAGTGTTGCATAAGACTGAGAAAGGGTGGTTTTGCAGGATAAATTCAGCTGAAGAATAATTTATTGGTTTGTGCATTATTAACAAAGGAAAAAAGGAAAGATAAGGTGAGTCAGTTGAGGAAATGAAATACAAGTTTCTGGAGGTAGAAGAAGAGGGGAAAAAACAGACATCGATGAACGATCTCAACCAACAAAAAGGGAACCCTGATTGGTTCATCAGATCATTAAACAGGATTTTGAAAGATGACAAGCCGACACAGAAGATGAATACTGATTTATGAAGACCTTCAATCCATCATATGTACCACTCTGGGGCCAAATGTGTGCCCCAAAATGCACATGGATGAGAGTTTGGACTTTTCAGCCCATATGTGTGAATATAGGACAAATGTGGAGTGTTCAATAGGCCAATCAGGCCACATGTGCACTTGAGAGGGCACATTCAATTTAGAACATGTGAAAGAAACTAAACAAGATAAGCCAAGCCACATATGCATAACGAAACAATGGTACAACGATTCCAGTTCCTTCTTGCACATGATGCGTCTGTTTGATAGTGGACGGCAGAACAGGATTCGTGTACCTGACCCCAGTTAGTCAGAATAGAGATTATAGATGATGGTGATGGGATGGGATGGCATGGGAAATGCCAAGTGATGCTTATAGAGGTTGCCTATCGCGAAAATCCTGTTTACAACTGCTGCCCAATAAAAAGCTTTGACACAAGGAGGATCACATAATCCCTGCACCTTTGCCCAAGGATGTTTTATGGATGCTGTGGGGCATAGCTCCTTGAAGAAGTTTATATCTTCTCCCTTTATTTCCCTTGTTTGTCTCTTGTTTCATTCCTGTGATTGCTATCCTCGAGATCAACTCTGTTGGGCACAAATTTGGCTGCTGGAAATCTTTGGGACTCAAAAATGCAAGCCCTTCATTATCAGGCACACTGCCCTAAGACTCAATCCACAAAAAACTTTGGATTCAGTCCTAAGGCTGTTTTCTGTCAAATACTCCTTTATTTTAGAATAATGAATAAATATCTTATCAGCTGAAGACAAGGTGGCAAATCTTAGGTATCCCAAGACCATGGCTCAGATTCAGGGAAGTTACTGGTTTTTCCATCAGTTTCCAATTGCAGATATACAAGGAGGGAGATCTTCCATGAACAAATCATTGAGAAACTGGAAGCATTGGTAAAATGAGATCAGATTCAGAAGGGAAGAATCAAAAGGACACTCAACTCTTGATGGTAAATAGAGAAGGAACACACATGCATTTTAATCTCTAAGCAAGGGACAGCCACAGCAATACTAATATATCAGAGAACTTGGAAAGAACTGCCAATTGAATTCTAGAAGTTAGAAAAAAAAAAAGGTGATTTAACGGTATAATATTATTGGCAGTTACAGGAGGTGTGAGCCCACCTCTCTGGAAAAAAAAAAATAATTAATATTATTATTATTATTATCAACACGCAATACAGATTCAACAGCTGACTTCCTGAGGAGAAACCAAGCAATGGTGTAGAACAGAGACAAATAAACCATTCTACAACAGAGTATGAGTGTAAAAGAAAGGCATCACTTTTTGGTCCCATTCCGCTTAACCTCCAAACCTCTTTCTTACCTGAATAAAGCATGCCAGCTAACCTAAAAGAGGAGCAAATAGTTTCAAATGTTGTCCGTAACCGGGTCAGCTCAGCCAACTCTATCATCAGTTGAGAACAAAACAATTCATTGGGCAAGAAAATCCAACCTAGTCCAACCCAGTCGGAGCTAGTGATGACTCTAAAACCGCTATTCAAAACCATTGGCCAAAACTTTGCTTCCGTTTTTCAAGGCTGGGAGGTAGGGACAAAGGATTCCAACCTGCAATAATCTGAAATACCATTTTATTTTGAGCATGCACAATTTGTCCAACCCTAGTTTCATTGAAGCAACTTTCTTGCTTGATGTACAAGGCAACAAACCAAGTAGGAGAAAATTACGCAAACAGAAATTTCACCACCATATTCCCTCATATAAGTAAAGAAGGTTGACCAAAATGAAACTTCACTGGAACAGAAACCCAGACTGACATTTCATTAATGTGTGCACACATATACAAACAAATCAAATGAATGCTCTGATATGTAGTTGCAAGCATGGACATACCACCCATGGTGTACGTCGATGCCCACTCAACACCTTTAAGCAGCTTCCAGTTTGGCAATCAATTATCTTAACGGTGTGGTCACCACTGTAAACACAGTAACAGTAAATAGTATCATTAACAAAAGCACATCTCGCAAACAAAAGAATGAGAGAAAGACCGGAGACACCAACTTACTGTGTAGATGCAAGAGTTTTTCCGTCGGGACTAAAGGCCGCAGCAATAGTCGACCTCGGAGGAGGTAACAGAGGACAATACTGGGCAGACAAATGCCGGAGTGACTCTGCTTCTACCCTGAAGTACAAATATTATACAAAAGTAACGATAAAAATTTCAGAAAAGCAAACTGAATTCTTCACCACAAATATCAATCAAAAAGTATAAGCCCTTATTGTAAAATCAATGTGGTTCTCAGAATTTGCTAGCATGCACAAAAAACATGCGAGTAAGAAATAACATGCCATTTGAGCTTTAGCTCTTCTAGGGACAGAAAATGTTGAATCACAATCATGCAAAACTATGCAATTGCAAAAGTAATTATTAGGAATCTTATGCAGTATAGAAAGACACTTTACCATGAAATGAGACCATGTCTTGTCTCTGTTACTTCAATTTTTGGCCCAAAGCAATCAACTGTCTGCTTAGAAGCACCTCCCCACAGCCTTCTCGACAAGCGCTTTGCCCCATGAGAGATCTCCCTCCATGCCAACAATCGAAATACATTACTGCCACTGTGAAAATATGAAATAAATCTGAATATAGATAAGTATTCAAAATAATTTCAAATATTTGTGAATAAGTTAAAAGCTTTCCAGTATTGACTCAGCTTGATCGGCCAACAAGTCAAGACAGCAAGGTGTAAAAATTCGGCATGCCACGAATTAATAAAACGACATATGGCTAGATCAGCATGCCAGCAGAATTTACTCAACGTGAGGAGCCAAGTCAGACACTGCTTGGACACCAGACGAGGTGGATCCCAAGATTAAGTCATTAAACGACACCCCATGAAGATGCATCTCTGATTTCTAAGCAGTGTATATGTGAATTTTGAGCAGGTCCTAAAATATAATGGCAGAGCAGCATGCACAACTTTGTGTGAATATCCATATTTAAATTTCCTGACTTGATGCAGGTGAACTCTGTGCTTGCAGCGTCTTAATGGCAAGGATGTGCAGAAAGACAGGTGACAGTAGCAGTATCTTTGGTGTTAAAAGTCTCACGTAGGAAGGAAACTGTAGCTTTACATAAAGACTATCAAAATATTTCCTTCCAAACCAGACTTCAACATTACTTTGGTACCGAGAAAATAAGTAACTTGGTATTTTATCAACATTACAACATGAAAAAGTACAGATATATTAAAACATGATGAAGTACAGATATAAATTGCTGAAACATTCTAATGCAAAAAGAAGCCATCCTTCAAATAAGGGAGTCACTTATAGCAGCAAGGTAAGGCAAAAACGCAAAAAAAAAAAAAAAAAAAAAAAAAAAAAAAAAAAAAAAGAAGAAGAAGAAGAAGAAGAAGAAGAAGAAAAAGAAGAAGAAAGAAAGAAAGATGACCATCAGAAGGGGACAGGATTCCTCACCCATGCCTCAAGGTAGAAGGAGGTGGAAAGTGAGGAAGTCCAGCCTGAGAATTCGATGTTGAGGGCACGTTTGCATCATCTACCAAGGATTGATTCATTTCTTATTTTGAAGAACCTCATGCTCCTACAAATATCAGCACGATGACCCTGAATGCTATGATTCATCCAGACACTTTCAAAATGATGGGTGATGAAAAAAAAAGCAACTGATAACCATCGCATAATTGAAAGGAAGTAAGCAAAAACGAAGGAGATCCAGTCACATAACAGAAACGTACCTCAAACCCAAAAGTTCTTTGGTTCAAATAAACAGCTGATGAGATTCAAAATCCATCTGCTCAAGTGATTAATAAAGCATCAATAACTTTTTGGTGGCACGTCTTTTTTTTTAAGGATATAAGCTCATTTTATTAAAAAGCAGTTCAGCAACAGACAAAGAAGCAAAGAATACAAAAAATACAGCAAAAGGGATCAAGCCTTACAGCCCCAATACAGAAAAAAGCACTATGAACTTTAACATGATTGAATGAACATCAAATCTAAAAGTTCCCACCTCAGATGCAACTCCAATCACAGATGATCATAATCAAAACAATGGAGCATGGTAAAAAACAGCTCCCAACCGACATAAATAAAGGACCCCAACTAACTGACTAAATTTCCATCCATTCCAGCAAAAAATGCTGCCACCACCAAAAGAATTTGATACACCAACTGGCATGTAACTAGAGACTCTAGAGTTGTTCTATGTAATGGTGAATTTATAAAGAAATAAATTCTGTAGTCATTGATAGTAAAAATAATACTAACCATGTGGCACTGCAACTGCGTGTATCTCTCAAAGCTAGAAATGAAATTCCAGATAAACAAACCTGCATGAGGCAGAAGATGTGAGAATGCTCGCCGTTCACAGAAACAGATTGAGGAAAAAACAAAAAAAAAAGTCATTGAAAAAGCAGTCAATATGATTAGTCACGAGGGAGTGTGTGTGGGGTACATCAAACAGTTTCAAAAGAGATACATGGCGAGCCCCACACATCCGAATGAATGACAGGGTAATAGAGGTAGGGATTATAGGAAACTGGTGCATTTATCTGGCTTACGATCCTCAAAAAAAGTTGAAGAGAAAACATGAAGACAGCCAGTGTTAAGCTCAGAAGTGATGTAGAGTGGAAATTGTGCTGTCTAGGAACATTTGTAGCTTCCATTAAGCTATCATTATGTTTATCAAAAATAAATTAAATAACAACCTCCAAGCCATCAGTCACTGTAAGGGCCATGATGCAGCCCATTGTGGTCCTAATGAACTGAAATGGACAGCTTAAATACGCTGAATTCAAAATAGTGTATCTTCTTGTATACAGCTGTAATTGAGGTGATTCAAAAGCCAAAATGAACCTTGATGAGTCTAGCCCAGGATAAATAAATAAAGAGCAAATCAAATGGGTCTCAATGCATGGTTTAGTAGTAGACACACTGCGTTTCAACACTGAAATCATGGGTTCGAGTACCCACATGGGGTGTGTGTGTATAAATAAAATTGAATGAGACTGATCTTAGGACGTTTTGAAACTGTCTAGAAAATCATCAATTTCAAGCGGCTGGTACTTCAAAAATTTTAATAATTTTTCTAGAATTCATAATGGAACGAAATTTTATATGATGAAAATAGACTTGATGATGAATTACTAGAAAGATTATAAAAATCATTTATTAACTAGATGTACCAAAACAGTTGCAAGCAACAGACCTGTCAAAACTAAAAATTTCTGAAACCACAAAGTGGTGCCCATGAACCGGAAATCACTCAACCAGTATGGGTTGGACTCAATCACAACCAACGAGGAATCACTAACTCTTTCTTCTATTGGAAATTTGCAAGAAATAATATTTCTTTTAGAACTCAAAAAATGGATTTCTTTTCTCATTGAAAATGGGTCCATTAGATAGACCAATTACAACCACCTCTCATAAAGACATTAATAACAACCATGGCCCATGGGTTCCCAATGCATGGAACATTTTTCTAAGACAGACAAAAGTTTCAAAATCAAAAGAAAAACCTTTCCATGACATACTTCAATTTCAAATTCTTCCTTTTTCTATGCATGCAAAATGGTCCCAAAGCCGTGTATCATGAATGCAGTTGTAATGGGCTAGATTTCCTGGCTTGGGCCTTATTCATGGGCTGGGCTTTTCTCTTGAATTGGGCTAGTGGAAGGTGCATCAGGCCATGCAAGTAAAATGGGAAAATTTTTTAGTAAATTTGTGTCTAATGCTAAACATCAAGGGCCCATTTGGGTATTCCAGATTTATTGAGGCGCGGATGGAATGCAGCCCAAGCTGCAAGTGAGACAAAAATAGATCAAAGTTGTTTCTATCTCACTAGCGATTCAGTGCATTTTCTCAACTTTCTCATTATCCAATTCATAGACAACTGAACACGGAATCCATATTTTATTCAAATCAGACAGAATATCCACCTCCGCACAGATTTAGTTGTTGATGGAAATTCTCAAATGGACAAAAAGCGTAACAATTCATGTTCATTGAGGGAAAAAGAAGGATAATAATGCAACTACACCCGAATGGATGTTCCACCTCACTCAAACAATGAATGTTGCGAAAACATTGATGGTGATCATCAGTGACCTCAAATAAAAGCTCCAGCGCTTCTGATTCAAAAATTGCAACAGTATGAAAATCATCCGTTGAGTCGTCTCGCAACATGTCTGATTATAAAAGACACAAGGGCAGCGGCATGGGACAGTCTACCTCCATGATAATTTAAAAAAACGAGTAAAAGAGGCAACTTTTGAAACCAGATCATATTGAAACCCCTACAAAAAAAAAAAAAAAAAAAGGGCAAATCGAAAGCAGAATTGAATAAAAATACGAATCGGAATGAACAATTCACCTCGATCGGATCTATTTCCAGTATGATCTCGAGATCCAGTAAACAAGGAAGTGGATTCCGATAGCAATGACGGGTGGAAGATTGGGGGAGAGGAAGAGACGAATCTGGATGAGGTTTGTAGTGAGAATTCGAAAGCTAGGGTTATTTTTTCTGTCGTGGAGGATGAGGTTTGTTAGGAGAGTAGGAGATGAAGAATCGAGTATTTATAGAGAAGGGAGAGACAGAGAGGGGGTGAAGTGCGAACGGTAGAGTGAGAAGGGGGGTGAAATGCGCGCAGTGGGAGGGAGAGAAACGAAACAGCTCCGCTCCATCTAGCCTTCACCACGTCCACGATAATTGCATTTCAATGGCAATAAGGGAAACCTTGGACAAAAAAAAAACCTAATAATCGGACAGTCTATATCACCTGCACGGATGGCATACGTCTTTTGACGGAACTACCCCCGATATATTTTGGAAAATAACAAACAAGGCTGCAGCGTGGTCAGGGATGTAAGCGGGGTGCAATGAACCGGGCGAGCCTGGCCGGGGCGAAGGGGGTTAGGACCTGACCCGTTTAAGAATGGGGTCAGAATTTTGGACCCTGACGCACCCATTAAAATTCGGGTCCAATTTATTGAGAGCATTACACAAAAACTTTAGGATCTCACCGCCCAAACACACTAGAATCAAGGGATATAATAAAACAATGAAATAAATTAAAGCACAAACCACACAATACAAAAGATTTTGCATGAAAAACCTTCGAAAATGAAAAAACCACAAGACCTTGTTCAGAGCAACAATTCAATATAAAATAGAACGTTACAACTGATCACAAGCACATACCGCTTGGATCAAACCTTCTTCACTCACGCATAAGTGGATGAAAAATAAGAGAATAAAGAAAACGGAGATATCTCACTGATCATAAGGATATAGAAGCGCTGAGACGTCAACTGCGCAGTAGATCACCTCTATGAGCAGAACCCTCCATTTCACAAGCTTCCTCCCTCCCTTTTTTCTCTCTCTCTCTTCCTCTAGAATCACTTTAGGAAGCCTTCGCATGCCCTAAAATAGCCCTAAAGACCCCTATTTATAGTTTAGATAACTCCCTTTACACACCTCTGCGAAAACCACCTCAAGTGTACACAGTCCGTACCAAATTCGGACTAAATCTGCGTAACCCTTAACTAGTCGAGCCAGGGCCTTGATTGGTCGAGTGGACCCTCAATTGGTCAAGTCAGGCCCTTAACTGGTCGAGGCAAAAAATCATGGCTTGCTAGACTTTGAGTCAAGCGACCCTCGACCGATCGAGCAAGCTCCTTCGACCGGTCGAGCAGGCCCCTTCAACTAATCGAGCAGCGCGGTCCAACAAGATTTAGGACATCCGCGCTGCACAACCTCTCCTTTGAACTGAGGAGGAAAATCTCATCAAATCTCTCCCTTTCCGACTCAAGGAAAATTTGTCATCTTTAGGTTAGCTAAGTTTCTACAAACTTCAAACTTGTCCTTGAGTAATGCTTTGGTCATCATATCTGACCCATTATCATCCGTATGGGCCTTCTCAAACCGTAACACCTTCTGTTCCAAAGTATCTTTGATCTAGTGATACTGAATCTTTATATACTTCGACTTGGAGTGCTAACTTAGATTATTGCTCAAGTGTATAGCATTTTGACTATCGCAATAGACCATGTGCTGCTCCTGCTTCAGGCTAAATTCTTGTAGAAACCTCTTCATCCAAAGCATCTCTTTACATGCCTCTGTGACCGCAATGTACTTGGCCTCTATCGTTGACAATGTTACGACCTTCTGTAGCTTACTCTGCCAAGAGACCGCTCCCCCTGCAAAAGTGAACATGAACCCCGATGTAGACTTCCTGGAGTCTATGTTACCTGTCATATCTGCATGTGTGTAGTCTTTTAACATAGTTTTTCTGTCACCATAGCATAGACTTAACCTAGATAAGCCTCTTAGATACCGCAGTATCCACTTTACCACTGCCCAATGTGTTTTGTCAGGATTGAAAAGATACCGGCTACCAACACCAACCGCAGATGCTATGTCTAGTCGTGTATACACCATAGCATATATCAAACTTCCTACCGCTGACGCGTAAGGTATCTTCCTCATCTCATCCACCTCTGCCTTCGTCTTTGGACACTGCTTGTCGCTCAATTTGAAGTGACCATTTAGCGGAATACTGACCGGCTTCGCTGCATTCATATTGAACCATTCTATGACTTTCTTAATATACTGCTCTCGTGACAATCAAAGCTTTCTGCTGATTTTGTCACGGGTTATTTCCATTCCAAGGATCTGTTTAGCCGGGTCCAAGTCTTTCATCGCAAACGACTTGCTCAATTCCTGTTTTAGTCTGTCAATCTTCTTGATGTCTTTACCCATGATGAGCATGTCATCAACGTATAACAACAGAACTAAGAAATCACCATCTGAGAACTTGCGCGTGAACACATATTGGTCCGACTCCGTTCTGTCATATTCATGTTTTATCATGAACGAGTCAAACTTCATTTACCATTGCCTTGGAGCTTATTTCAGCCCATACAAGCTCTTCCTCAGACTACACACCATATGTTATTTACCCTTGACTTTGAACCCCTTTGGTTGGTGCATGTAGATCTCTTCTTCCAAGTCACCATGGAGAAAGGTAGTTTTAACATATAACTGCTCTATCTCCAGATCCATGCTAGTCGTTAAGCCAAGCAACACCCATATGGATGTCATCTTCACCATTGGTGAGAATATCTCGTCGAAGTCTACACATTTCCTCTGACCAAACTGTTTCATTACAAGTCTAGCCTTGAACCTCGTTTGTGAATTCTTTTATTTAATCTTCTTTCTGAACACCCACTTGTTGCTCAGAGCTTTCTTACCCTAATGCAATTTCATCATATCATAGGTGTGGTTCTTATGTAAGGATTTCATCTCCTCTTACATAGCTTTCAACCACTCCTCCTTATGCTTGTCGGCTAAGGCCACAGAATAATCTTCTGGCTCTCCTCTATCAGTGAGCGTAATGTACTCATGCGGCGAGTACTTCTTGGACGGACGTCTGTCCCTAGATGACATCCTCACTTGTGGCTCAACAGTTGGATCAAGTGGGGGATGCTCCCCCGGTCCATCTTCTGTAGGAACTCTCTCATCTTTTGCACCTTGTTGTACTCCCCTGTTATCATACACAACAAGAGGAGTAACCAGATTCATGTTCTCTAGCTCACCTGCACTAGGCTGAGTCTTCTCTGGCTTATAAATGTCTTTTTATAGACACCCCACTCAGGCTATATCTTAAGAAAGATAAGACTATTCGGGAACTATGATCATACCTTGAACCAAACCTTAATCACAGCTCAAACCAAACCCTGACCAAAAAGTCCCCGAACCCCCAATCCGCAACCCAAAACCATGATCCAAACCATTCAGCACACATGCAGCCCTGCCTATACCCTATATCTTAATCAGGATCTCCTTTACCCAAGCTTAAACCCACTTGTCTGAGCCGAAAACTCAAAAAAGAAGACCTCTAAGTGAACCCGCACAACGTACAAAACCCGCACGCGCGAGCCCGGCCCGAATGAAGCCCTGACAATTGTCTGATGGCCGCGGGCGGGCGGTAGTCTGACTACTGCCTGCGATACTTCGAATGCCGCCCCTCACAGCCCGCATGTGGACAGCTGTCCCAACATCCAAAAGTCAATTTTCCTCCGAATTTACCCCTCCAACCTTCACTATTTACCTTTTTACCAACCCCAACAGCTAATGAGAGCATGTCATGTGGCATTCCTCTCTCTTTAACCACTCACATACTATCATGTCATCTTCTACCCCTCTCAAACTCAACAATTATAACAATGCTATTGGAAAAGGCTATAAATAACCCTCTCCTCTTCACATTTCCATCATCCACTCTTCACTTCCAAGCCTAAGTGTGAAGGAGAGGGAGAGGGAGAGGAAGAGAGTGTGGGTGAGGAGGTGCCCCCAAGCCTCCAAGTCTAGATTTTTTTTATTATCCCCTTAGCCCACTCCCTACTTTCTCAGTCATCCTAACCTCCAACCTAGCCCAGTTGATCATGGTTCAACCCATATCCTAGCCTACTCAGAAATCAAGCCAAGGATCCATTCATTTTATATACAAGCATTCATCATGACATCTACTCCCTTTTCAACCCTCTGCTTCTCTAGATCTCTAGTGAATGTATGCTCTGTAGCTTGCCATATATCGGATCCTGTCACATCAGAAATTCCTAGTGATCTAGTCCATTTTTTAATCTTTGCATAAGCATCATCGCATCTGCCTTCTAGACACGCCGTTGGACGTATGCTCTGTGGCTTGCCGAAATTTTGGATTTCATCGCATAAAAAATTCACGTGTGTGCCTAGTCCTATCCCGACCACATCATCCATCTCTTGAGATTGTTTCATCACGCAAAGTAGAGACCGTACGTTCGTACGAGCAGAGAGGGTGCCTAACACCTTCCCTCTTTGTAACAAAGGTCCCTTACCTGGAATCTCGGATCACAGACCAGGAGTCAATTTAAGGTAGGGAAGTCTTCGAATTTCCCTCACCTTACGTATTTCATGGTTCTAGCTGATCGCTGGATTTTGAATTTTTTTCGGCTAGTGACGACTCAAACATCCACAATCAGTCTGTCACCTCCACCCCTAATCACCATTACAAATATAAATCAGCGTGGGCTCTAATTTTCAGTGTCTACAGAATGGCGACTCCACTAGGGATGATCTAGTTTGTACTAGGTGAGACCCGACTCGAAATAGTGTGGTAATATAATCTTAGGGGATACTCTACATTTGCATTCATACCTTACATTAAAAAAAATGAGGATCGATCTTTGGCTTGCACCCATTCAAGGCTTTTACTCTCTCCATGTTTATCTAATCCAAAGTTGCCATGGCAAACCAAAAAGAAGAAACTATTACGCCTAAAAGGTACCCCCGGATAGCCTGAATTCATGGCTGATAATACTGCATTCACCTCAACCATAGACGAAATAACCTAAAATTTTAAGGCTCTACATGCCCTTCTTGCCCAATGCGTTCAAAAAGAGATTGTCCAAACCATACAAGTGTCATCACCTAGTGCCCCAGTCATCTCAACTTTCCAACATCCTCCCCATAATGGGAGTCACCTTCAAGGACAGTTTTCTGTAAATGAGAATCCTTTCCAACAGCCTCTCACTGATGAGAATCACTATCAAATATAATCTCTCACAGTCAGGAATCCCAACCAGTTCTAACATCTTCCTCCTAATAAGAGATCTAATCAATTCCAGGGGACAAAACACCCCTCGAACGGTCTCTCCGAAATCGAAGAGCTCCGGGAGCAATTGCGAGAGGTGCAGAGGAAACTAAAAAGGCAGTAAGGGGTGGATCTCCCATCCACTAAATTTAGGGATCTTTGTCCCTTCCCTAATGCAATGGTACCTCAAAACTTTGAGGTACCAAAATTCAAAAGGTATGATGGTACGGAGTGTCCTATGGACCATTTAAGAGCATTTTGTGGAGAGCTTAATCTCTGACAGGTAATAACGGAGCATTGATCCGATTGTTTCAAAAATTCTTGAAAGGCGATGCGCTAAATTGGTATACGTCATTAAACTACCATCAAATCAAAACTTAGGAATAACTTTTCCAAGCTTTCATTGATCATTTTGTGTACAATCTTAATGTAGCGCCTAAAAGGGCGGATCTTACTGCCTTAAGGCAGAGGAATGATGAGTCATTGTCAGCTTATGTTGGACGGTGGCGGGCCATGACCGCCAGAATGAAAATACCCATGGATGATGAGGAGCAAATCTACATGATCATCCACTCGGCAAACCCGAGTATCTCCGAATACCTCGTATTGTATCCATATGCCAACTTCACCTAACTCATCCATGTTGGGGAACGAGTCGAAGCCGGAATAAGGGCTGAAATAATCTCCCCTTCGTGGCCTCATAGGCCTCCCCAGTACAGCGGACAGTGGAAGGAAGGCCTACTGGATACGAGAATGGTAACGAAAGTGATCCTAACCTCCATCCAACAGAAGAAGACAATTCTGTCGACTCTACCCAAGGTGCTCAATTCGCTTCTCAAGAAAGACAATGGCAACAACAACAGCAAACGGAGATTCCTCAGTACCCCAATCATGATCAGCAGATGAGGACAACCTGGGAACCTAGGCAGTTTACACCGATAGCCCAAACTTATAGTGAGGTACTAGCCATGCTAGTCCAAAGGCAAATGTCACGCCCCAAACTCGGAAACCGGGCTCACAAAATTCCCGATCGCCGAATCCGGCGCCGACAGCCTCCGTAGAACCCCATTCTCGGCTCCTAGCTCCCATTCGCCAGGTTCCGATCCTGGGATGCTACGAGGAGGATTTTTAACATCAGTCTGATACGTAATAAGCATAACCAAAGGCATAACCCACAAACAACAACCAAGCACTCCATTACATTTCCACTATGATCAAAAATTTTACAAGTACAATGAGCATAAAGGGAAATACAATGGTAAATAACAAAAACTCCAAAATGATCAGCGACGCGCTCCTGCCTCAACGCTGCTGCAGTCCAACGTCACCTGCACGCAACGGTCGTGCATAAGCTTACAGAAAGCTTAGAGGGTGGTGAAAGTGTGTGCACAAGGTAGTAATATGAATGCAATGTCAGAGTAATGCGGAATATGCAGATGGAACCAAAACGTCATGAGCCGTACCAAGGCTATGCAATGCAAGACATGAATGGTATCGGCCATCCCAAGGCCATGCAATAAACAATGCAACTCAAGCATACAGATCCTCATCAATGTCCACATATCAGTACAGCTCAGAGTATGGAATATCACCGGGGTCTAGTACACTCTAAACCAGATTGCCGCCACATCGCGCGCAATAAGGTAAGTGGAAGAGACCTCACTATCCGTCTGCCAATATCGGGCGCGACTCGTCGATAGCGGACCCATTCCTCGAGCTGGTCAGACTCAGCCTAGCATTGCCCCCTACACTCGGGCGGGTAAGGCCGCACCCCCTTCCAACCGACCACGACACAGTGGAGAGCGTAACCGTCTGGTAATCGGCACTCAACGCTCATCTACCCACTCGGTCTAGACGTTGGAGCAACCTCTTGGTACCATAAGGGTTTAGGGACTTTCACCCAGGGATATCTATAGTACCCCATGTAGAACAAGATTTCCGGTATCCGATCCTGCCAACCACGATGCGTCTGTGGAGGCTACGGCCCTGATGTCGCTAGGGCGTACAATAACCATGACACACAAATGCGGAATGCATGAATCACGCTATCCAGTCATGCAACCAATCCTGCGCATACCGTGCGCTCATGTAGGGCAGCACCACTTAACCGGGAGCCCATAACAACCTGTCCGAAGGCAAATGCTATGATCAGACAATTCTCACGTCAAGCATACATATGGTGCGTATGATTATGAATCATGAAACTGTATTAAACATGGTATAATAAAATGAACTATCTTACAATGCAGATGGGCCTGGACGATCTTTACACAGCAAGTACGGCCTGGTGATGGGCCCTAAGGAGAGTCGTAATGTGGACATCCAACCAACATTACACTCGCAATGTGGACGTCAAACCATCATTGCTTCTCAGGTACGAGCCTCTTAAAACACCGCTACATAATCGGTATTGGGTTTACACATTGCAATGGACCTTATGTTCCTCCCATTGGGCCTTGCATATATATCAAATGGGCCGTAGCTTATGGGCCTTTTATTCGTCAGATGGGCCACGTAAATGAGCCGCACCAATGGGTCTTATGTGCATTGCAGTGGGTCAAACCCGTGGGCCTTGGACCGCACCAATTGGACCTAGTCACCTGAGTCTAATATGCATCAAATGGGTCACACCAATTAGGCCCCCAAATATATATCAGATGGGCCTCAACCAAGAGGCCTTATATGAGTCGAATGGGCCCAAATCCCTAGGCCTTAAACAAATCAAATGGGCCTAAACCCGTAAGCCTTGTATATATAACAAAGTGGCCTAAACCCCTAGGTCTTACATAAATCAAATGGGCCTGTACTCATAGGCTTTATACAATTTAAATGGGCCTGGACCCAAGGGCCTTGGAATATATCAAATAGTTCAGTCCCATGGGCCGTACATCCACATCAAAGTGGACCCCAATATATGTCACAACTACATTTAAGATGAGCCTTAATTCATGCTAAGATGGGGTCCACTTGGACCGTGGATCTGGCTCATACCTTGACTCATTCCATAGCACGGTTTGCTTACAATGGATGGGCAGATTGGATGCAGCATCTGCATCACGGGTGGAGCCCACGAGAAGGCCCACCATTGTGAATGTTTGTACATATGTAGTATATAAACTATGTATATAATATATATATACAATATTTTATATATATATACTATATAACATCAGTGTGTATGTATATGTATGTATACACAAGCATGCACACCTATACCACGCATACAGCACGCACACACTCTCCACACACGCTGCACGCATGCTCTGGTGGCGTGCATAAAACACATGCATCAAGAGGGCTCCACCGTCCGCTGGACGGTGGAAGCAAAATGACAACAAGATACACACATCACTGGGGGTCCCATGTGGGGCCCACCCTGAAATTTTCATTTGAAATCTAACCCGTTCACGAGGTCCCTTGGACCTGGATGAAGGGGAAACATAAATTTCATCTTGATCCAACACTGCTGTGGGCCCCTAAAAGGATCTCAATGGTAATTATTTAGGTCCACTGTTTCAAGTGGCGTGGGCCACCTGAGTTTTGGATCTGGACGAAATTTGGAGGGGGCCCACCTGATGCTGGGGCCCGCCTGATGAACGGATTAAATGGCAATTTAGCATTTTGGTGGGGCCCACGGCTGGAGCCGTGGGTCCCAAGCTGGACGCCCGCCCGCCAAGACGTGCAGCGCCTGCTGCACGTCTGTTGCTTGTCAGAGAGAGGCAATGCCTCATTTCCATTAAAAAAAAAAAATTTAGTTTCCTGGGGTTTTTCACGCCTGGGGGCCACGTCAAGTTGATCCACCCCGTCCATTGAGTTCAGGGGCTCAAAACAATCCCAATGAGTCTAAGGTTCGGGATTTTTGGGCGTATAGTCTCATCAGGAAGTGTATTTAAGGGTAACCATCCAAGTCGCTGATGTTATGGCCCATTGGATAGTCATGTCCACCTCATTCTTCGGCTCAACGGTTAAAATGTTGTGAGCAAGGGGATGGACAGTTTGGATCGAACATCTACATCAAGGTGGGGCCTACACAAGGGGCCACCCAAAAGCTCCTCTCTTTCTTTCTTTTCCTTTTTTTTTTTTTTTTGTTTGTGCAGGGACGTCCAGCGTCCCAGACGCTGGACGGCGAGCTCCCCTTATAGGTACATGGTGGTGGCCTTTTTGAGGTGGGCCGCCACTAATGGATGGCATATTTCAACATATAAGGTGGGCCCCACTTGAAGGAAAATAAATGCATCAAGGCGGGATCCATTCAAGTGGGCCACACAATCCTATTTGCATAAGCACAAAATAAAATAAAAATAAAATAAAAATAAAATAAAATAAAATAAAATAAAAAGAAATGAAAGAGAGAGAGAGAGAGACATGGCGAGTGGGACACGGCTTGTGATGGAGGGACCCCGTCATTATGGGCCCTCCCTTGCAATGAATCATACAATAAATGGGTCCTTTTGATCATGGGACCATCAAATTATAACTCAACGGTGGAGATCCATTCTCCACCGTTATGGACGGTCTAGATGACCTTTTTGAAATGAAATAACCATCATGATGGGGTCCATGGAGAATGGCCCCGTCATGGAACGATCATGATGATCCAAGTGGTCCATCGGCCACATTTAAAGGTCCCAAGTGAGATCCACACCATGGATCGGTGGGCCTCACTTGGTCCACCATAAGATTAAGAAAATCTATCCTATAGAAGCACCCACCGTCCGATCTTCTCGCTCCTAGGGGTTCCTTGGCACCTTGGCTTCAACTTCAACGGTTAGGATGAAGAATGGAGGGTTGAGATGGGGGATTTTGGGGTAGGAAGGTGGGCCACTTGAAGCTTAGAGGGACTTGGGGAATTCCATACGTGGGAGCCCCTTGCAAATTTTAGTTGCTTGGATTTTTTTTTGAAATGAGAAAGAGAGAAAGAGAGAGAGTGATGTAAAGGGAGAGAGAGAGAGTGATGGATGGATGGGTGAGTGATGGTGGTGTAAGAGAAATTTGACTTTTGTGGCTTTTTGTGTAAGAAAGGTATGGGTTGAGAAGACTTTGTTGGCTTTTGTGTAAGAAAGGTATGGGTTTGGGAGACTTTTGTGGTTGCTTGGGAAAAGGGATGGAAGTGATGTGTACTTGACATGTGATGGGTTGATGGGTGATTGATTGATGGGATTGATGTGATTGATGTGACACATCGTTGAGATTCCCTTGGTTTTCGCAACGCGCGGCGTTTTCTCGCACCGAACGTTGGCTCATATCTCTTGATCCGGGTATCGCCTCGGCGCGCGAGTCGCGGTATCGGAACCGCGGCGACGGTGCGGTCGCTATGGTATTGGTCTCGGGTTGAGTCGACTCGGGTTGTCGGTACAAGAATCCAGGTCGCGCGTCGATATCGGTTAAGGGTCGAAAGTTGCCGGAATTCGACCGGTACGACCGCGGAAGTGTACGGAAAGGTACGGACCAAGATACGGGTCTTACAGCAAATACTTACACCGCTACTACCTGGGCTTCCCCTAAACCCTCTGCCACCAAATTGTAATGAGAATGAGTACTGTGCATACTACCAATCCCGAGGCCACACAACGGACCGTTGTTTCGCCCTAAAACATGTGGTCTAAGATCTGATTGACAACCAAATGATTGTGGTTACCTCTCCTGCTATTACCACCACCAATTACACTCTCAAGAATCCCCTGCCATCATATCAAGTATGACCCAGTTCATTAGGAACCCCTACTAACAATATCAATCAAGGAGAGTCACCCTCGGTTAATCCAGTCTGATGCATCTATTCAATCACCGCCAGCCAAACAACAATACCCCCAAATCTACAAGGGGCATACCCTACTAGTCCAAACTATTTGCCCTCAAACATGCAAGGGGCATATCCAGCTGGTCTAGTCTCCATGCCCCCAAGTTTACAAGGGGCACACACTGCCAGTTCAATCTCTTCGCTCTCAAATATGCAACAGGTATCTCCAGTCTCCATGCCCCCAAGTCTACACAGGGCACACCATACCAGTCCAATCTCCTCGTCCTTAAGTATGCAAAAGGCATCTCCAGCCAGTCCAATCTTCGTGCCCTCAGAGCCACCCCCAGTCAATCCAGTCCATACATCCTTTGTCTCACAAGGAGCACCATCTGCCTATTCAGCCTCTACTCCAACCCTCGTGATCCAAGAAAATGCTCATTCCCCGATCAACATACCGCATGCCCTAGAAAAATCAGAGTCCAGTTTCAATCATGTGGTAACTTTCCAAGAGGGACATTTTAGTACTTAAAGGGATTTGCCTAGCTCCACTTAGTCTTCAATCATTTAAGAGAAGAGTCTAGGACGAATAGTTCTCGCCTCTAGGAGAAAGGTTGAGGAAGAGATTAATGTCGAGATCTTGATTTGCCCCAAGACATCAACCATTACTTTTCAAGTCTTTGACATCACAACTTTATTTCATCTCCTCTTTGATCGGTCTTGGATCCATAGAGTCAAGTCTCTCTCTTCGACTCTTCATCAAAAGTCCAAATACATTTTCAGAGATAAGGCGCTAATCGTTTTGAATGATCCTGAACAAATCTTTCTGATAGAAGCAGTCAACCATCAAGAGCTAGATATCCCAATCATAGACATACAATGCTCTGATAAGGATATCCCATACCATGGTCTCGAGCTCAAGACTGTGAATTGCGTGCCTCTTACATGTCCCATTGGATCAAATTATCTCTTCCCTCCAGTCGAGCACCGACATTTTTGTTATCAGCTCAAATATCAAGAAAAAGTAGGCATGACAGGACTGAGATATTAGCCTCCTAAGGATGAGATAACAAAGCACAAATGTATCGGAGGAGGGCAAGATCGGAAAAAGGAGGATGATCCCTTCATCCATGCATCAATCAAATCCATCGGAGAAGGGATCATCTATCTAATTGGCAGGTCGAGATCCACCATGGAGGATCAAGTGAGCGGAATGAGTCCAACTGGACTGTTTGGAAATGACTTGGGTAAGGAGCAAGAATTTCCTCTGATTGACTGGACCACAGTCTGGGTCCCACCTAAGCAAGAAGAATGCAAAGACTCACAATGCATCGAGGATGAGCTGAAGAAAGTGACATCCAACACCAACTCAGAGCTTAATCTCAAACTCATCACGACAATGAGGCCCCACCTACTGATCCATTTGGCCCTGCCTCCTGAGAGGAGGGAGTGCAGGGCAATAGCTGATCCATCTGGCCCTGCCTCCTAAGAGGAGGGAGTGCAGGGCAATAGCTAGTTTGCAATCCCCAAGCCGCACAATAAAAGTAAATAGTGTTTCACTCCTTGAGCCGAATCAGGCAATCCCTAGTTCACATCGTTGTCTTTCTCAAAAAAAAAAAAAAATCAAAAAATTCTCAAAAAGCAAAAAACATTGGATATTTTTGAAACACCAAAAAAAAAATTATCATATACTTGTCAAAATCTAAACAAAAAATAAAAAATCAAAAAATTCTCAAAAAGCCAAAAACACTAGATATTTTCAAAATGCCAAAAAAATTCAGATACTTGTCAAAATGCCAAAAAATCATATATTTGCCAAAATCCAAAAACAACATAAATTTCTCAAAACACAAACACAGTAAAAAATCTTTCAAAACTCATAAGCAATAATGTGTCAAATGCATCTGTTACAACACCCGAGTTTAAAGCCGATTCATATTATTTTCATCTAGAGTTAGACTTTGAACTCATGGATTTGGACAAAGTCCAGGATGGGGAAAATGATGATCCGACTCTCGAGCTAGAGGATTTCCTTCGAAAGTTCGAGGTAAAGGTCAATGTCGTGATGGACGATTTTGAAATTATAAGCTTGGGATCCCTGGAGCTCCCTAACAAAGTACGCATTAAGAGATCCTCACCTCTAGAGTACAGGTAGATGACAGAATTCTTAACGTTAGGGCTATCCAACCTCGCATTCTCCTATGAAGCATTACCTAGATCGAATGAAGAACCAATCATACACCGTCTGCTATGAAGCCTGAAGTCAAGCCCATCAAGCAAAGCCATCAAGATCATGCCTGAAGTCTATGATGGAGTCCTACTGATGAACGACGGAAATAAGCTATTGCAGCATGTCAGGAAGTGCTTCAAGTATTCAAAGGTCGCATAATGGATCCATGTGCAAGTTTTGAATCTTTATAACCTGACAACACTCTAGCCCTTCTTCATTATGGGGTGTGGACATCATCGAAAGAATGAACTCAAAGGCATCCAATGGTCAAGAACAGATTCTCGTATCAGACAAAAGCGGGTACCGACAACATCTTACATTATCAATACGAATGAAAAAGAGAAGTCAAGGAAAATGATTCGTGGTAATCTCGATGTAACCAACTACATCTTGCAGATGTAAAGCACACAACGATCGCCAAGACCAACGACAAACAAGTCTGAAAGAAAGGTTAGCAACATGGTAACAATGCACATCTTATCATTGTGCCTATTAGATCCAGGGGGCAACTCCCAGTCATCCTGAAATGGTTCGTTGATCATTCGCGAGGTTCTTCCAGGAGGTGCACTTCATCTCACCATCATTAGGGGCAAGGATCTTCTAGAGCCCATCAATGCCGACAACATGAATATCTATCATGGGTAATCCTACCTGACTATGTCAACAACCATAATCATAAAGCTAAAGTTAAACGACAAAAAGTTAGCATCCTGAGGTACATTCCATCATTATTCCTTCCCTCTAATAAGTATTCCAAAAAATAAAGGGTTTAAAAAAAGAGGACAAAAAAAGAATAAGAAAAAAAGGACGAATAAAGCGCGCGATCCAAAAAAAAAAGAAAAAGAAAAGAAGAGTCGAACCTAATAAATGAGAACACAATTCACCAACCTATTTCTCCTCAGGATAGTTTGACTCAATGTCAACGGCTTCACAATTGTAATTGAAGATAAAGTCAGGTAGCTCACCAATCGGCCGACAATGAATGGAGTCTAACCTTCCGCCTTTGTACAGGAAAAAGAGAAATCAAAAGAAAAGTAACGTGCCTAAGTAAAACGGGCGAGGTGAAAACCCGAAAGGGTGCCTCGAGTAAAAACAGCGGACAAGTAGCAGACTTGGTGAAAACCTAAAAAGGCACCAAGGGTGAAAATAGCACAGCTACCAAGGGGCAGGTAAGAGCAAAAACTCGGGACATGGTGAAAATCTGAAAGGATGCCATGGACAAAAATGACGAGAAAACCAGTCATAATGAAAACCTAAAAGGCACTACGGGGTAAAATAGCTAGAAAAAAAGAGAAAAAATAAAAAGTACAGGAACAAGAGAAGCCAAGGCAACAAGCAAAGTAAAGAAGCAAAAGGAGGAGATAAGTCCTGGATCAGAATTCTATCAGACTCTGCCCAAATCTAAGGGGCATGATCTAATATGCGTTACTCTCAGGGAACAGAGATCCCTAGTAAACAACGCAGAATATCGGATTCGACATGGGCTAAGTTCAATGTTTTGATTCCACCATCCGAGCACAAATTCAAACACAAGCCAACACCGACAAATTGGGCACAAAAAAAAATTCATTCCTTTCAAAAAAGTCTTTCTATACATCGCCTTCCTTTCTTTTAAAAAAACCAAAAAACAAAAACATTCATGCATATACAGGACAAGTAGCTCACAAAGCCCACAAGTTCAAAGCCCCAGAGACCCACGTTTCAAAGCTCACAAGGCCCACAAGTTCAAAGCCCCAGATGCCCACATTTCAAAGCCCATAAGGCCTATAAGTTCAAAGCCCCAAAGGCCTACATTTCAAAGCCCACAAGGCCCACAAGTTTAAAGCCCCCAAAGGCACACATTTCAAAGCTCACAAAACCCAAAAGGCCCACAAGTTCAAAGCACAAGAGACCCACATTTCAAAGCTCACAAGGCTCACAAGTTCAAAGCTCCAGATACCCACATTTCAAAACCCACAAGGCCCACAAGTTCAAAGTCCACAAGTCCCACATGTCAAAAGCCCACTAAGCCCATTGTTCTAAGGCCCATGGTTCAAGGTCCATGTTTTCCAGCCCATTTCCTAGGCCCACATATCCAAAGCAAGGCCCACTTCACAAGCCCTATTTCAAGGCCCATGGTCCTAGGCCCACATGTCCAAATCAGGCCCATGTTCCCTAATTGCCCCATTAATTCATTAGTGGAGATCATCTGACTATTCGATTTAGACTATACAATAAAAATCGGACGACGACACCCTCCCGCGAGATCGGACGGATGTTTCAAAAATTTAAAAAATACCTCAAATAAAAACTGTTAGCTCCACCAACTTATCGGTGGAGGTAACATGACTGTTTACTTAACTTGTACAATAAAAATCAGACGACGACGCCCTCCCACGAGATCGGACGAATCTTTCAAAAATCTAAAAATGTTCCAAACCATTAGCCCCATTAATTTATTAGTGAGGCCATCTGAATTTTCTACAAATAAAAATCGAACGACAACACCTACCCGCGAAATCGAACGGATATTTTTTAAAAAATCTAAAAAAATATATTTTCAAATAAAATCACCAAGGAGTCTAGCTCCAAAGGGAATAGCTTTCAAACAAAGTTTTCAAAAATACATGCGATGCACAGTACACTGAGGAATCTTCCATATTCTCCAGTTGCGGTCAGTGCAAACAGCTAAATAAGATTTGATCACTTTCGGTTTCCCTGAAGGATGATCGAATATGTACATGATACATATACGATTATCCCGATCTCTATATCTGGACAGTCATACGAATGCTAGTAAAAATGAGTGGATCTATCTTTGGAAAGAACCATCAAACTTAAAGTGACAACAATCCATTGTAACCAAAGTATCAGAATCAGCAGATTGTGTGACAAAAGATTACCTGCACATACCTAGTCCGGGATGTTCAAAAAATTTGATTGAGTCCAAGTCGGCGTAGTGAGTTCCCCATAAGGCTGCACCAATGCGCAGAGTAGCTAACCACTTTGACAATCAAATAAACCTAATACTCTTAAGGTGATTACGTAGCAAAGGCACGACAGACCAAACAGTACGGGAATCCTTGTAAAGTCGCGATGAATGCGCAGAGGCCCTTACTTTTCAGACTTACTCTCTAATGCTATCAATAATTTGATGTGAACGGGTTGTGATTGGTGATCCATAAAGCCGCGACGAATGCCCAGGAGGCAATCACAATATTTTCTTCAACCCTTATGATATGTGCAAGTCATCTCTTTTCTAAACAGCCGACTGACAATGATATAATGGCAGGCAACAGATTCGAGTCACTATCCTTTTTTCTGACCAGAAGGGTGGAGTGTCCACTCACTTTGACCTTTGGTTGGTCGCAACCTCGGTCAAAGAGGGACATTTGTAGACACCCCATCCAGGCTACATCTTGAGAAGGCTAAGACAATTTGGGAACCATGATCATACCTTGAACCAAACCTTAATCGCAGCCCGAACCAAATCCTGACCAAAAAGTCTTTAAACCCCCAATCTGCAACTCAAAACCGTGATCCAAACCATTCAGCACACATGCAGCCCCGCCTATACCCTATATCCTAACCAGGACCTTCTTTACCCATGCCTAAACCTACTTGTCTGGGCCGAAAATCCCAAAAAGAAGACCTCCAAGCGAACCCGCACAACGTACAAAACTCGCACGCGTGAGCCCAGCCCAAACGAAGCCTGGGCAACAGTCCAAATGCTGCCCCTTGCATCCCTCATGTGGACAGCTATCCTAGCGTCCAAAAGTCAACTTTCCTCCAAATTTACTCCTCTAGCCTTCACTATTTACCTTTTTACTAACCTCAACAGCTAATGAGAACATGCTATGTGGCATTCCTCTCTCCTCAACCACTCACATGCTGTCATATCATCTTCTACTCCTCTCAAACTCAGCAATTACAGCAATGTCATTGGAGAAGGCTATAAACAGCCCTCTCCTCTTCACATTTTCATCATCCACTCTTCACTTTCAAGCCTAAGTGTGAAGGAGAGGGAGAGGGAGAGGAAGAGAGTGAGGGTGAGGAGGTGCCCCCAACCCTCCAAGTCCAGATTTTTTGGTTATCCCCTTAACATACTCCCTCCTTTCCCATCCATCCTAACCTCCAACCTAGTCCAGTTGATCATGGTTCAACCCATATCCTAGCCTACTCAGAAATCAAGTCAAGGATCCATTCATTCTATATACAAGCATTCATCATGACATCTACTCCCTTTTTAACCCCCCTGCTTCTCTAGATCTCTAGTGAATGTATGCTCTGTGGCTTGCCATACATCGGATCCTGTTACATAAGAAATTCCTAGTAATCTAGTCCATTTTTTAATTTTTGCATAAGCATTATTACATCCGTCTTCTAGACACGCCATTAGACGTATGTTATATGGCTTGCCGAAATCTCGGATCTCGTCGCATAAGAAATTCATGTGTGTGCTTAGTCCTATCCCGACCACATCATCCATCCCTTGAGATTGTTTCACCACACAAAGTAGAGACCATACGTTCGTACAGGCAGAGAGGGTGCCTAACACCTTCCCTCTTTATAACTGAGGTCCCTTACCTGAAATCTTGGATCATAGACCAAGAGTCAATTTAAGGTAGGAAAGTCTCCAGATTTTCCTCACCTTACGTATTTCGTGGTTCTAGCCGACCGCGGGATTTCGAGATTTTTTCGACTAGTCGCGACTCTAACATCCACAATCAGTCTGTCTGTCACCTCCACCCCTAATCACCATTACAAATATAAATTCATGTCTGTCACCTCCACCCCTAATCACCATTACAAATATAAATGAGCGTGGGCGCCAATTTTCAGTATCTACACTTCTATATATTAATCTTCAGAGAAGACCACATCTCTGCTCCTGACGAGCTTCTTCTCGGTCGGATCCCATAATTTGTAGTCGAATTTTTCATCACCGTACCCTAAGAACACAATTGCCTGATGTTCGTATCGAGCTTAGACCTCTCGTCTTTTGGTACGTGAATGGATACCTTACATCTAAACACCCTGAGATGACTATATGATGGATCTTGTCCAGTCCACACCTTCTTAGGTACTTCTCCATTCAACAAGGCTGATGGAGACCTATTTATCAAATACACTACTGTGTGCATTATTTCTCCCTAGAACTTCTTGGACAACTTTGCATGGGATAACATGCGTCTGATTTTCTCTACAATGGTGTGATTCATTCGCTCAGTCACACCATTGTACTGGGGGTCTTGGAAACCGTGTGTTCATGTCGTATACCCATGGACTTATAATACTCATGAAAGTCTATACATGGGAAGTAGAATAAATCAAATTTAATTCATGCAATTTATTAACATGAAAAACAGATTTAACAAATAAAACTCTATGTTGTTTCCCTAATAAATAGTCAATACAGGTTTTGAGAGGTATACCTGTCACGTCTAGAAGGAGCCGCTTCTGTGCTAGTAGCTGAAGCTCTTTTTCACTTATGTGACCTAGATGCCTATGCCACATGTCAATAGTTGAATATTTCGCTGCGTTCAACCCACCCTTGCACACATTGATACTTACCTTGTAAAGGGTGAAACACTTCTTTCCTTTGGCTGCGATCACCGAACCATTGATGAGCTTCCAGTGCCTACCAACAAATCTGCTCTCATAGTCATCATCATCCAACTTTTCTATCGACAACAAGTTGATCTGAAGGTTTAAAATGTGCCTCACATCTTTAAGAACCAATGTGCAGCCCACATCGATCTTCACACAAATATCGTTGTGTAACACTCTGTACTTCTTAGTACTCGGGTGTCACCGTGTAACGTAACTTATTATAAATACAATCTTAGATTATGTGTGAACATTTACCTTCATTCCATCCTAAATTCGACCATCAAAAGTAATCCCCATCCATAAATCAAAACGTCCATTCTTGAGGTCAAAGCAACCCACACCATATGTTAAATAACCTGAGCGATGATTACACAAATCAAATCATTTATTCGAAGGATTAGTCATTACACGTCTTTAAATGGTCACAAGGCCCTAAACCAAGAGTTTAACCATCGGATGATCATTGGACAAGCGAGATTGGATTATTAAACGGAAATCCAGAATATTTGACACTTAAACCAACCATCAACCGCCTAATGTGAACTAGGATTGGCCCTAATCTTAGATCCTCTTAACAACCCAGTAACAAGGTCCCAATACTAAGAAATATTCTATTTTCCTTTAAAAGTGCTTTAGGATTACTAACTTAAGATCGAGAATAGAAAGTAACAGCCCAAATCAAAATGATCAACCCTCACAACCGTTGAAGATTTAGATCAAAGGTAATCTAACCACCTAATACAACCTCCTTCTATAAATTGGGTCATCCGACCGTTAGCCCTCAAAGACAAGAACACATCTCTTCACAAAATCAATATTTGGCCTTCAAAAACCCATTGCATGGCTGGAATTCCAATGGTGATAAAAGCCGAAACCATGCTTTATTAGACATATTGAACCATACGTTATCAATCTTGACTCTTAGATCGTCAGACCCAGCCTTCATTGGAACCACAACGTCCAACTTAAAGGTCCGTCACATAAGCACCACACCTAGGCTATTAGACCACTAATTTAATCAGTGGATCTCATCTAAGCAAACCCTATGACCATTCCAACTGTGAATGATCAGATTAAATGCAACCTGGCCATCGGATCAACAATAACTTACAATTAATGGTCTTAAACCCTTAAAAGATAAACAGTTAACCACTTGAACCTACTAACTTTTAATCTGTAGCCATTAGGGGACCTTTCAAGACCAATGGATGGTGTTGATCGGACTAGAGCATGACAAGGACCCCGCATTTAACCTGTGCATGTGCATAGATGAGGTGCACACGGCGTGCACGAGACCACCACATTAGTTCAAAGGGACTTTGACCCGATGAAAGCCGAAAATCCCAAAATTTCAAGGGTTCCTGCCCAATGTGATTTCAAACCGAACCGTCCGTTTGGATGATGCAGCGGATGTTTTTCCGAATACGAAAGCTAGATCCAGACCGTCCATCTGATAGAGTGGGTCCCATCGACCCCAACCATGCTTGCATCGGCGATTGAAAGTCACCCGCATAAGCTCGAGCATCCACTAATCGAACATTACGAACGAAAGACGTTGGCGAGGAAAGAACTGCCACATACGTCATCCCACTAGCCAATCTGACCGTTAGAACCCGTCGGATGGAAGCCACGCAGGCAGAAAACAGCCCCGTCAGCCCTACTGTTTTCAAAAATACGCCCTACTCGACGGATTGCAGAAAGAATCTTTCCTTATTGAGGAAAGATGAATCTCATCCGATTGTTAGCATCTGGAAGCTTCTCTCGAGATAATCCGAAACATCGAAATTAGGTTTCAACGGATATCCCCTAGCAAACGAGATGCGGGCGAGAAATTGAAACTGCGGAGGATTTCTCACCTGAAGATCTGCTGTCTTAATCAACGGTCCACCTTACACTGTAAGATGGACCCCACACTACTTTTAGACCATATCAGGACCGTCCAAATGGCCGTGATGTATGCTGTAACAGCCCACGCCCACACTGTATGATATTGTCAGCTCTGGGCATAGCCCGCACGGTTTTGTTCTCGGGGTTGCCCCCAAAAGGCCTCATACAGTATAGGGTGACAACTCCGCATATAACCACCATTACTTCAGACAACTCTTTCGATGTGGGACAAGTTACGCTACAGTCAACTGCAACAGTAGCTCACCCAGCACAGTAGCCTGCCAGCCAGCTTGGGGCCCGCCCACATGTGCGCCCGCCCACATGTGCCCGCCCACATGAAGCAGTGACCAGGGTGTCACATTATCCCCCACTGAGGGCAGAGCCGTCCTCGGCTCTGATTCAACCACCCATATAAAAAACCCCATTATCATCCCTCATCTTCAAAATGACTGTGAAACCCATTTTCTGCAAAATCGGACCCATTCTCTGATCTGGTCCGTTCATCGTGTGGCCCACCACATTTAATGTCCATCAGGGATAATCAAATGAACCCATGTATGAGATCTAAAGTAGTGTGAGATCCTGACGCCTAACCATCTTCAACTAACGCATGTTATCTCCGTGCTAATCATCATGATTACCTGCAGATCTTTTCGAAAATAGAAAAACTATATAAAAGCATGCATTAGGGCGAATTCCAAGGAGGAGAAAAAGATAGGAAATAGAAAGAGAGGGAGATAGGAATTTCGGGTGCCGCTCGAGCGAGTTGTCAGCCTGGTAGCAACTCTACTCAGTTCGGGTTGTTCCTTTGCTAAGAAAGAGAGAGAGAGAAGGAAGGAGAGAGAGATAGAGAAAGAAGGAGAGTGAGGATTAGAGAGCCCCTTCGACCAGCAGCTAGCTGGGACTGAGATTCAACCCAGCTCAGTTGTAGACTTGGTGATTCGACAACGACTTAGTCTTTTAGAAGCCTGATCCATCTCGCGACAAATCCTAATCGTTCCAGCATAGCCGGTCGTCTCCAGCAGCTCATGTCAGTCATAGATCGGAAGAATTAAACAAGCCCATAGAACCTCCTCAAATCAGCTAGCAACTGCAGGTAACTAATTGCTACTCCACCAAGTTTTAAGACCAAGTCGCTAGCGAGTCACTAGCTCTCTAACTCAACCCAAATCGGTATTTCAAGATAAAACCATGACTTAGATCAGAACTGGAGAACGGTTTGCCTCAATATCCTTGCACCATCAAGTATCACAAATCAATCCCAACCGTTTGTCGTGATGCCACACTCAACTCGTTAATGAGTTGACTCTCCAAATACCCAACTGAGTCACGTTCTCGAGATCAGCAACCAGACTCGCCACGAGTCATGCCTCAATCTCCTCCACACCATCAGTTGGAGCCAGTCTCAGTTAGGTATTATCACTAAACCCCATTCATTTCATATAGACTTTCACTCAACTCGTTGGTGAGTTGACTCAGTAGACACACAACTGAGTTAGACTCATTTCAGATCCAAGGTTTAATATCTGGAACCATCTGAGAAGAGTTTTAAGAATACTATCAAGTCATAGGCTGAATGAACCTAGGGAAGACCCCCAGGTATCTCTCTCATCCACCCAGTCTTTTAACTAGATACCTAACTGAGTCGACTCAGTTATAACTTGTTGAAATAATGCGAGCGGGAAACATCCATTACTGCCTATATTGAAGAACACTCTTACGTTCACTCCAACTAAACCAGGACTCATAAACCCACAAGCATATAATCAAACAAGGAAGACATTCATCCAAGGTGAGAGATATCCCACATGGCTTCATTATTTTATTGAATTCTAAAATAGCTTAAGCTTAAAAGTATGAAAACCGTATAATTGTGCAAATGTTAATGTTGCTTCCTTAAATTTGGAATTTATGACGATAATCATGTAAGATTGTCTTGAATCTTTCTACTTTATTCCATCTTATAAGAATTATATTATGCTCATTATGCCCCATTGAAATCGCTTATGTACATGTGTACTTTTATTAGTTGCACTAAGAGGTTAGTTATATTGCTTCTATTCCAATGTTGAGTTACTCCATTAACCCCTTGCGTATATTAGATTAGTTATGAATTGATCCTAATATAGTATTAGAATGTTACAAATGATAACTCAGTACTTTAGATTTCTATTTGGAATTGATGAATGTGGGATATTATATTAACTTCTATTACTCTAGCCCTACAATTCATGATTATGTAATTTGGGTTGGTTTTGCAATCTCTATGCTATCCTAGCAATTGCCCAATTTTGGACATAGTTTTATTGTAGTAGAAAGGAGTCATATGATGCTTCCATTCTCTTTATCTCACGAGTTGAACAACGAATGCTAGATGTAGAACATCACCTCTCTTATGAAGTAGAATAAATCTGTCACTAAATTAGTATGCTTGAAATGTCATGTTATGAGCCCTCATTTGGACCTAGAAAAATGTAAATGAATCTATGATTGAAATCATGCTTGAATGTTGAATATCTTATGATCTTTGGCGACGTCTATGAAAGTAACCTTGTTATCCTATGGAATGTGCATTGGCATCATGGTACATGACATTCACGCATGATATATGAGTTTTTCCGAGTGTCCGATGTAAGTCACACTCTGATTGAATTCTTGGAGGCTTTAACACTTCAGTTAAACTCACAGAGCATGTGCATTCGTGCCACTTTGGGCTCTCTTTCTTTACATGAGACTTTTTCAGGATTAAACACTCTTCGGGCGTACCCTGTGTATTTTTTCAGGAGATATCCTTGGGTGCACTCACTTAAATGACTTTTTCCAGGTAGATAATCTACCGTGGGCGGTCTGTATAATCTTTTATGGGTGGCTAGTTCTCCTTTAGCATACCTATGAGTATTTTTTCCGGGTAATTAGTTCGCCTTGGCCGACCCTTTATTTTGATAGCTGAATGTGCATCCCTAGATCTATGACTTGTACATACATTCATACACCCATACATTCATTTATAATTCCATGATTAGTCTCATTGAAATTTGAATACGTTGATTTAAACTGTTTTGGAATGGTATGATATGTATGAATCCTTGTGGGAAGTTCCTACTGAGTTTTCACTCACCCAATCGTGTGTTTGCACTAAATAGACACAAGTATGATGAACATGTGGAGACTTCTATGACAAGAACTTAGGGATAACTGAGGAGGAGCTCGGCAAGGAGAGCCTTCATATCGACGTAGTTGAGTCGTTGGAGCTCAACTTAAAATTCTGAATTTGCATATTTTCATGTTTCATGCTTTTCCTTTTACTTGGATTGTAATAAAGATTTCCCTGTTGTGGGATTTCATCCTGGCTTCCATTTACATGTAATATACTTCCTTTTTATAATTACTCTTGATATCCTTAGTTTATGCAATGTTGTCTTACTTCATGTTATGAAATTTGCTGCTATTTATATGTATGTTAGTCCACTTCGTGACATAATACTCGGGTTCTCATACTTGAGTAACTATCCTTGAGTTATGAGGACCAGGGTGTTACACGCTGACTCCTACGATCTTCAATGCGTCAGAATTTCTCATCTTCACAGTCCCAAAGCCATTTGACTTGTAGCTTGTGAAGAAATCTCTACATGGAGTCGCATGAAATGAGGCTCTCGAGTCTATCACCCATTCGGTGTCCTGACTCGTAGTCGTGAGACAAACATCATAATCTGCTGAAAGAATAACTACAATGTCGTCATCTGAAGTGACCACAATGGAGTCTGATTTATCTTCCTTCTCCTTTCCTTTTTCCTTTCTTGTCATTCTTCTTCTTTCGACATTCATGCTTGTAGTAACCCTTTTTACTAGAATTCCAACATTCAACATCCTTCCTGACACTCGACTTGCCTCTTGATTTATCTCGGGCCTTCCCACCCTTTCTGTTCTTTCCTCTCTGTCGTTCTTGTTTTATAAGGGCCTCTTATTGAGTAGACCCCTGAGACTTCCTTCTTGTCTCCTCATTGAAGAGACAACTACCTATTCCATGGACACCTTTCCGTCTGGCACGGAGTTACTCAGAGACACCACCAACGTCTTCCAACTGTCGGGCAATGACCTAAGCAATAGCAAAACCTATAGTTCATTGTCCAGGACCATCTTCATAGCAGAGAGTTGATTCAATATGTTGCTGACCTCATTCGTGTGCTCAGCCACAGACTTACCATCTTTGAACTTGAGATTTACAAGTCGTCTTATCAGAAAAAATCTTATTACCAACTGTCTTCCTCTCATACAATCCTTGCAATTTCAGTCATAGGCTAGCGACTAAGGTCTCCGTAGACACATGATGGAATATGGAATCATCCAGCTATTGTCTAATAAACCCCACCGCCTTCTGGTCATAATCATCTGACATATCCTTTATCTTTGCTTATATGCTTAGAATTGGAGCATACAAGTCTTTACAATAAATTAAGTCTTCCATCTTAGCCTTCCATATGGTCCAGTTAGAACCATTGAGACTGATCATCCTTGATGAGCCACCTTCTATAATTCAGAACTGATTTCACTCCGTTCAACCAACTTGAACTCTCTAACACTACTTGGTTGGGAGCGTTACACAAAAACCTTAGAATCTCACCTCCCAAAAACATTAGAATTATGAGATATAATAAAATAATGAAATAAATCAATGCACAAACCACACGACACAAGCGATTTTATGTGAAAAACCTTCAAAGAGCAAAAAATCATGAGACTTTGTCCAGAGGAACAATTCATTATGAAGTAGAATGTTACAACCAATCACAAACACACACCACTTGGATCAAACCTTCTTCACTTACGCTGGAGTGGATGAACAATAAGGGCGTGTTTGGCCGGACCAATCCCATGAGATTAGGAGGGATGAAAGTATTTTTAAGGTAATCATGGTGGTGTCAGTGGATGTCAGCTAATCCCATGGGATGAATGACTTCCAGGATGGATGACCAGTGTGTTTGGGATGGCCATTGGATTTGTTGTACACCATCGACTTCCAGCCGGACATGTTTAGGTATGGCGTTAGACCTCTGCAGTGAGATTTTCACAGGAGGATCCGTAGGGAGCCGTCCGTTTGAGGGACGTTGTGGGCCACCATCAGGACCCCACTGAACAATCTACACCGTCCATCTATTTGTCCATAAAAAATTGACTATAGGGACATTCTCCCTTTTTGAGGAAGCATCTTTGTGCATTGAATATGCCAGCAGGATTCCTGCCTTTTCGGTCAGTTACACAAGACGGCTGGCTGCGTAGATGTGTAAACAGGTTTCGCAAAGAGATTTTTGTAGGAGGATCTGTAGGGAGTGGGCCACACATGGATAAAGGTTGAGAAAAAAAAGAAAATGGAAAGAAATTTTGTAGGAAAATTTCGGAATCAATGAGATTTTCATTGCGCATGCGAACAGGACAACCATGCCGCTGTGACTTGATGTGACTCATCTCTGTGATCGATTTGGGTAATCCAATCCCTTTATCATGCTTAAAGGATAAGTTCAGCCCTGACCTATCTTGTTTCGCACTGAGAAAGCATTCATAGGGCACGCAAATTGGTCTGCAACAGGTCCCATTACAAGAACTTTTGCACAATCGTGCATCTTCTCTTCTTGCAACCGGTCTCATTACAAGGACTGATATAAGCCAACCGACTTCACCTCTTCACGTTCCTAGTTGATCGACCCTGGTGGTCTTATAAAAGAGAGATGTGAGAGAGAGAGAGAGAGAGTGAATCCCATGAGATTTGGTGGGATGGAGAAAAGAGGAGGACGGATTGGCCGAATCCGATCGAAATCCAATGCACCGTTTACGAGGGTGGCGCCATCGTCCATACACGGACTGACCAAATAGCTGGTGGGATGGGAAGAGTCGGGATAACCACCGTATATTGTCGTAAGACGATATTCATTGTCTGTCCAAACACGCCCTAAGAGAATAAAGAAAGCGGAGAGATCTCACCGATCACGAGGACATAAAAGCGCTGAGACGTCGACTGCCTGTAGATCACCTCTATGAGCAGGGCCCTCCCTTCCACAAGCTTCCTCTCTCTCTTTTCTCTATCTCTTCTCTTCCTCTACAATCACTTTAGGAAGCCTTCACATGCCCTAGAATAGCCCTAGGAACCTGTAATGCCCTGAAAATTGGGAGTTGAGTAGAAGCTCAACTCCCGAGTTCCAACACATCACTTATGCAACATAGATATTGATGTTTAAATGTTGTCTATATTAATGCATTAAACATGAGCAGGATTATACTAAAATAATATATCATACTTCAGAGATAATTAAGTTAAGCAAGAAGAAGACTGAGATAGGAATATGATGTATAGAAGTGTTTCTCAATTCCCAGAGTATGAGTATGTTACCAGGCTGAACATATACATATGTTGATCCAAAATTTATAAAATACAAAAATGCTAATGTTTAACTAATCCTTATAGTCCCTGTAATCCCATCGATTAGTACATGGTTTACATAGACCTGCTTGATAATTGAAAGTAGGAGAACTCTTCCTCATCGTCTATGAAATCTATTTCGGCTGTATAGACTCCGTCATTACCTACATTTACAGCAGAGTCTGGTTGGTGTGTTAAAACACCATCCCAAGTGAAAATGAATAGCTAATTCAGTGAAACTATAACGCAAAGGTTAAAATATTATCAATTCAGTCAAGCAGTAACGATAAAGCAGTACAACACTCATGTCCTAAGTATTCTTGTTAATGTAGGAATGATATGCTATAATGATGCATGCCCTTGCCTGAACTCCCTCAGTGACACCATCTCACGGTCGTATATGCTAATCCCACTGTACTCTTCCTCGCCAAAGACACATGCAATGCGGTGCATGGTCGTGTCTGCCAAGTTCTTAATTAGGTTTATTCATATAATATATTCGGAAAGCTAAGCTACCTCCATTTATATCATTTATCCAAACGATGATCCATTTAGGGTCGTCAATCCTAGTTAATCACATACGATAGACAAGTTACATGGCAACATCACCTCAGATTTAAAAGCAGTGGATAGGCAAGTTCAGGTCGCTATGGGAGACTCATCACCTCAACGTAAGCCTAGTTTATACTCGAGGTCATTCCACCAATGCCCTACCAACTGGAGCGCTATTTTTGGAGGGGGTCCGGATTAGACGATTCACCCTAATCCATGTTAGGACCGCAACCAGGTTGCGCCGATGTAGGCCGACAACTCGAATACAGTATCCCATACCACCGTATTCGGCTCGCATTTTTGAGTTGCTCACTGGTCATTACAGGGAGGCTCGTCACCTTAGTGTAGGCTGACAGCTCGACCACGGTGTCCCATACCACCATGCCCAGTTCATGAGTCTTAGCGGATCGTGGTACCAAGGTTGAAACGGACTTTACATTGGTAAGTGGTACCGTAGATTCAAGCAGTAGTGTCCATACATGGTAAATACACAATAAGCCAATCAAGTTATTTGACAAGTTCGATTGGTACAAGCATACGCTAAATTAGTCGACATGGGGTGCATAAGCACTCCACGTGGCCTAACCACTGTAGACAATCACCATACGGATCGGATTCATTGAACGTATCCAATGTAGTGAAACTAGTTTGGCCACTCAAACGGGAACCGTTACCGATTGCCTGGACTACATTGTAGTCTCAATCATACTCAAATGCAGCATGTGTATACATGTGACAATCATATAAGCATTTAATAAACATTCTCAACATGAATCTCATTCGAGCATTTCTTCGAACACATTGCACATATTACCATATATTGCATTTCATTCATAAATTGCATAATTAGAATTTAGGTTACATGAAGGAAATTATACATATAGATAAGGTAATTGAGAATCATATCTCAATACCTTTAATAATTACAATTCAACATTAATTTCTCATTCAGACATTTTAATAAACACTTAGAACATGTTATTATACATATGCATTTTATACATAAATCACATAGTTGAAATTAAGATCGCATGAATGAAATTATACATCTAGATAAGGTAGTTGAGAATCCTATCTCAATGCCCTTAATAAATACAATTCATCGGACAATTTCTCATTCCGATATTTTATCAGACACTTAAACTATACATTACCACATATATGAACTAAATTAGTTATAACATATATTTTGGCAAATCCTTTCACAAAAGAGTTGTCGTACAAACAACAATCATATATTCTACGTTAATAGTCATGACAAGCATAAATCATGATAGCAATTTCATTCAAACATTTCAACAAATACATGGAATGTGTTATATATTCACATAGTTCACACACATGTATTATTTATCGAATACATCGTAACTAAGATCATATGGTGGCAAACAAGTTAGACATAAATCATTAGTTGACATTGAAAGCCTTGAAAACCATAACCTAAACGTTTATAGTCCGCACTTTTCGTCAGTTAACTCGTTTCGGTTCAAATCCTACGCTCCTGTATACAGAACAACGGGTCCCTAAATCACGAAACGGGTTATTTATTACGTCAATTACTCTATTTGGATTCCTAAATCAGGATTAGGGTTAGGATTTCTTACCCAAATCGGAGTTGGAACTGAAGGTGTAGTAATGGTGGGGTGGTGATTCGGTGTATAGAGGTGTGGGAGTGAATCCCAGCAACGATCTCCCTATCTCTCTCTCTTCTCCTCATTCTTTCCTCGTCTTCTCTCTTTTCTCACCCAGGGTTTGAGAAAATCGTATAAAATGAGAGAGGGGTGGTTTAAGGGCATTATATAGGCCCAGAACTGATGCAAATGGCCCCAGGGCCATGGTATACTTGGTTTGTACCCAAAGGGTGTCCGTTTCGGGCAAACAGGACCCCTAGGAAGGTCCATTTCTCACCTAAGTCATGGAGCAAGTTCTCTGATGATGGATCTACGTTAGGACTGTTTATAGTGCAATCTGACTAACAGATCGATTGTAAAGGACCCGTATCAGTTCAATGGTCATCCTTACTCGATCAGAGCCACAAGTATACCAATGAGTGTAAGGAAATTTTTCTGATCCAAGGGTGTAGTTGGGTCAGAATCTGACGATCTGAAACCTTAAATTTGGCCTGTAAGCGAACGACCCAATTCACTTAAGTTCTGGCTCGTTTTCTAAAGATATTCACGTTTCTCACACACTTTGCTCAAGGCTCAAGTGGTACGTTTCTTGATAGTATTTGGGCTCGATTCCTATGATGGTTGTCAAGCCCAGTAAGGTGGTCATCTTATAGTTTCGCGGTAATCGGACTTTCGACGTGCGGTACAGGTCCATTACGAAGTTTCAATGTGCTCCTGAGAGAAACTGAGTTTTGAGATCTCTCATAGGTTTTTAAGTAATGTAGAATTAGCGGTTCTACTGGTTTTGGGTTTTGCAGTTCATATAAAAAAGCGGTTCAAGTTAATCTACTAATTAATTCTGTTTAGTACTTAATTAATTTTTATCTAATTTCTACATAATTTGATCCTTAGGGATTCCTGCCTGAGGTGATACTCGAGTCTTTGTACGGATTTTTCCTATACGTTACAGGACCCATATTTATATTTTAGGCAACTCTCTTTCCGCACTTCTGCGAAAACTGCTTCAAATTTATGCAATCCTCACCAAATACGGACTGAATCTGCGTAACCCTCGACTAGTCAAGCCAGGGCCTCGACTGGTCGAGGCCAAAAATCATGGCTTGCTGGACTTTGAGTTGAGTGACCCTCGACCGGTCAAGCATGCCCCTTCGACTGGTCGAGCAGTGTGGTCCAACAAGATTTAGGGCATCCGCGCTGTACAACCTCTCTTCTGAACTGAGGAGGAAAACCTCATAACAATTGAGTCTAGATCCAAGACAAAATGATCTGAAAGCGATTATTTTAATGGGTCAAGTGAAGTTTAGGTAGGTATAGAAATTATTACGATTGAGCTTTCACGACTGGCTACAATGGCCCAGATTTGCACTAGGCCAAACTAGACTCGATATTGCTTGACACTTATGTGAAGGTCCGAGCCGGGCATGGGCCCAATATACCATGCCTGAGCTAAAAAAAAATTGTTGGGCCCAGGCCTAAACCAACTTGAAAATTGAATAAATCCTTATTTTTGGCTTTTATATATATACACATTGATCAGGTGGGCCACATGTGTACAAAGGAATAAATGTTTTGGATGAATGAAACAGGCCATCTACATTCAGGATGGATAGGTTGCCTAGCTGGTGATTGGAATAACACAGTTGTGAGATATAATAAATGCATATATGATGGAGGATCGGTTGTGTCGGGTTGGATTGAAATGACTTGAGTCTGAGCTTGACCCAAAATTTGATCAAGCCATTTATGTGAAGTCCATTTTAGCACGATCCAAATTGGATCCATTTATGAAAAAGGCAGGTTAACTCAGATTAGGATGGTTTTGAGAGGATCCATTACCTGACCCATTTAGTAATTCATGCCAAACTTTTGAACCCAAACCATCCTAAAATGGTCAAATTTAGACCTAGACCAAGACCTACTGGTTGTAGGATCTAGTCCCATAACCCATGAGGTCAATCTAACCCATTCATACCCCTAGCTGTAAGGATATAAAATAGGCCAAGCCTTTTGAATTAGCCTCCTAGTCATAGGACTTGTTTTGTGGTAGTCACATTAATTATTTAGGTTAGACACATCCTTATCTTGTCTAGGCTAACCATACCATCCTAACTATTTATGATTGTGTTGTTTGTTAATGACTTAGAACATTGAATGTTTATTCAATGCACGTGGTATATGTTTATATTAAAAACTTGGCATGTGATGCAATGTTTCGATTGAAAGGTGTTACACATTGTGTTGGACTTTTTCAAAAGATAATAGAATTTAAAATTTTCCAAGTTCTTCATATCGGTTTTAAACCTAGTTCCACATATCCCAATATAGTGTCATCAAGAATCTACTATAAATTGTGTGCACAAGAGGTTGAATGGTGCATATTTATAATCTTAGAAGATGAACGATGAAACACGTGTGGCATATGTATCCGACAAGAGAGTGATCAATTTGTGACGTCATAGGAATAAGTTAATCTCAAGATTTTCATAAACAATATAAAAAAAACATGAGTTCAAATATTTTAACAATTTATCCTTTGATTTTGAGTTGATATTTCAATTAGCAAAGAAGCTATGAATTAAACACTCCCTAATAACTTAGAACGAACTCAAACCAAAGATCATAATTAGCAATCTAGATCAAGCATGGATCTGAGTTCTTAGCCAGCTGGCCAAGAAAAAGAAACTCTCAGGCCCACCTGCTAGAAAAAAATTTACAGCATCAAATGGATTTGAGCCCATAGTCTGAACAGAACCTAAATAGATTCTAAAGCTCAATGGAGCAAGTCAGAACCCAAATAGATTCTAAAGCCCAATGGAGCATGTCTTATTTTGTTTCCCTTATCATCTCACATCTCACAGTGGAGGTAGTGACTCTGGCCTCAACTAACCTCATCAGCTATAAATGAGACCATCCACAAGGTGAAAGCTTGCACTCTCACTGTTTTCTACTTTGAATGCAACTAAGATGATGAAAGTTGAGCTTGCTCATACTCGAATGCACTTTATAAATGTACTAACCTCAAACATAGAAATGAAGCATGCGTGTGCGAGGCGAGGATTGAGCCACCCAACAGGTGATCCCCACTCCATTGATGACATATCTCAAATCAAGGACAGTTTAATCATTAGGTAGCTAGCTCAAAAGCACAAATAATTTGTACCATCCATCAATTTTCTTTAACCATTTATTTGTTTTATGCACCCGCGGCTAGGTCTATCTATGGCTTGGGGGCCTGCGGTAGGTCTCGGCCCGGATTTCAAACTGTTTTGGGCTAGGCTATTGGGCTGAGCCTATTCAAAATTTTAATTTTTAAACCTGAGCCTGGCCCATCGACACTCCTACCTGTGGCCCACCCGACGATCTTATCATCTTTGCTTTCAGTCATGCCATCCGTGCAATGGGCATAAGACTATGAGTGATTTGGATTTCACATACATACAACGTATTTTTCAATAGGTTAGTATACTTGCAAAGTGCATTATTAACTAAGATAGATCTAGACGTATGTAAACTAAAGTGGGTGCAGTGGAATGACTTAGCCGGAAAGCTAGGAATTAAGATTAAGTTTTACGCCTGCTTTTGCCTTGTTAGTCAAGATTGTACAGACATATACCAGAATGACCCAAGTTTGAGCTCTCTTGGAGCCCAGTTAGGTAAGTTATTTATTGATCCTCTTTGAAGGTAGGGGTCGCAACCTTGAAGGGACAAGGCTTCGGTAAACTTGAGACAAGAGCAGGTCTTGAGCTTGAGTGGCCTGATTTTTCGACCATGCTTAACTAGGGCCAATGATGAATATGATCCTTTTTGTCTTATAGAACATGGATATTAATAATGGAGGTTATACAGGTAACCAAGATGTTTTGGTAGAATATGGTGGATGATCCACGACACCTATAAATTATCCAAATTACATACCTCAATTTAAATTAATAAACTCTACAATAACGTACTTCTTTAAATCTACGCATGCTGAATAGTTGAGTAGAACATATGCTTAACCATTGAATAATTTTATTTAACATAGTAGAAAAATCTTAATACTTTGAAAAAACATAATGATTAATGAGCAAACACTTTTCAGTTATAAACTTAAAATGAGATACCTTATCTACCTGATATGGCCCAACCTATCCTATCCGTTGCCTAGCCTTTTAGGGTGAGAGCCGGGGCTTAGGAATATCTACGGTTAGGCCATGGGCAGCCCTAGCCTAACCCTAGCTTTGGCTTAGGCTAGTGTGCATCCTGTCGAGCATTGACATTCTTTGGATCTATGCTAACCGTTCAAAGGAGATCAAAGTTACATGTACCCCACAATAATGTATTTATTATATTTACATGTTCATCCGGTTGGCCAGATCATTTTAGAGCATAGCCCAAAATGAGTCATATCTAAAGCTCATGTGGACAACACCACAAATAGCAGCAGGACAATGATTCTTACCGCTAAAACATTTATAAGGCCCACCATAACATTTATTTCCCATCCAATCGATTCATAAGGTTGGATGAAGAGAAATAAATAAATATCATATTGATCCAAAACTTCTGTGACTCTATAAAAGTTTCAATGGTAGACATTCAATCTCCCACTCCTTTTTGTAATGTGGTCCACTTGATCTTTGGATCTCTCTTAATTTTTGGCTCAAGCATTACAATGAGCTCGCCAAATGGATAGACAATTTGAATATAATATATACCTTATGGTGGGACCCACGTAATTTGGTGCCGTCAACACACCAGCCAAGTCCGTGGCGTGTGGTACAACTGCTAATCCGCTTCCAAAAAAGAGTCCGGAAATGATGAGAACATGGTTAGATGGCGAGAGTGAGATCTAGAAGCTCAACCTTATCGGATGGCTTAAGACAACAAGAGTACTTATCGACCAAGTTATAATGCTCTTAGTTGCATGTGAATACTTAGTCCAATCCATAGATCTAGACTGTTCATTAAATTAAATGGTATAAAATACAAACATCACGCCAATCTATGAAATGTTAACCATTTGATTACTGACCTTTAATATGGACAGACAGAATTGTTTGCACAAAACTAGGTCCAGTCAACAATCTGATCCATCTATTTATTAGGACCCACCATGGTTTGGTTATGAGTTTAAAGAATCACTTTTGTTAGGCAATTATAGACAACTCATCCATGGCTTGGAAAATGGATGGCTATAAAAACAACTCTAAATAAGCTGTAGATTGGATCTTAATATCAATTCGATTTACGCATGGTGGTACATGAAATGTATTGCAAACTAAATAAACAGTTCAGATCAATCGATTTAACCATCCAAGTAAAAATATGCAACTAGGAGCACTGTAATTTACTGCGCTCTAAGAGCATCAGATCACTTCTAAAAGAAAAAGTAGAAAATAAGTCCTTCAATACGACAAAAGTTCGCGTTCTGGTTCGCCTGACCGCACGAAACTGTGGTTTACGTCATGCCTCGGGGAAACCTTGGCGATTGTTACCATTCATTTGTGGGGTCCATCGCCTACGAAGTACGGTCAAAATATTTGTATTGACCAGATGCTATTGCCCCATTCAGCTTAAAAGACTTTCCACCTGGAAAATGTTAATTTGTTAGCTGATTTTAGATTGTCAGTCCGACCCATTTTTTATCAGGCCATGTCCGAATACCGAATCATCACCCAACCAGTGAAACTCCTGTAACATGGACCGTTCATGATGGAGACCATGGAATGAATGGTTCTGATCACGGATGGTCGGCCACTTGTATAGTGAAGGGTTGCAAACTTAGGTTTCCAAGTGGTCCTGCGGAGACTGTCAGTCTATTTCTCGTGAGACTATGCAGCAAGAGAAAATGACCACTGTAGACAAAACCTTTTACCCAGCGGTTTTTATCGCGGAATAGAAACTTAAGTTACCAAATTAGACTAGCACGTGCGGACAGCGACGTTGAGGACGAAACTACCCCTCCTTTTTACTGCCGTTGCTTTTCCTCTCCCTCCCTTCTCTCGCTCCATTTTTTTTTAAAAAAAGGACGAAAACTCCACCGCTACATCTGTTGCTTGGATCGCACCACGCTCTAGCTGGATCCCACCTAGGGGTGTACACGAATTGAGCTAGCTCGGTTAGCTCGCTCTACTCAATCTGAAAAAAGCTCGATTCAGTTCGGTGTTGAGTTCAAGCAGGGTTGAATTGATTTTTTGAGCTCAAAAATGAGTTCGAGCAGGCCAGCTCAACTCGACTCGGATCAAATCTAGCTTGAATCAAACTTGGATCGAACTAGTTCGGTGACTTGGTTACTTTGTCATTAATGTTGCTCACCAACTGTTTGATAAAATGACTGAACGACATGTGGCTGGTGGCAATGAAGGTTTGGCTAGTGGCAAGGTGGATAGGAAGGTATGTACATGGAACAAAAACTTTTTTTTCTCTTTATTATTATTATTATTTAGAAGGTGTTTGAGAAAATACCTATAAAATCATTGCCTTTGTAGGTAAAACAGTGAGATTTTGAAGTTGCAATTAAGGTGTTTGTGGAAATGCCTCAATAGCAAACTCGGTTCGATCTTAGCTCGAACTCAGCCCGAGCTGTTAATTGAACTGAGCTGAGCTGGCCAATCAGGCCCGAGGACCGAGATCAGCCAAGTTCAAGCTGAGGTTAGCCACTGTTCGAGCCGAGTCGAGCTGAGGCCAACTCAACTCGGTTTGACTCGATGTACACCACTAATCCCACCCTCTTTATTCATCAACATTATCTCATTTTTCCTGAAAATGTTCCCTCACGGAAGACAGTACGCATGACAGGTATGATATACATTTACCTAAACGGCGTAAATTTTTTGTGGGCCATTGAAATGCCGAATGAAGCTCCCATCTTGGTTTTTGGTTCATCCATGCGAAAATCATCCTATGGACATGATGGATTACAAGTAAAACATCATTGTAGGGGCATAAAAAGGTTTCCACGGTGGAAACACTGTTTCCTGTGGTGTGATCCACTTGAAATTTCAATATGCCACCATTTTGGGCTGAAACCCTTGCTTTAGATGGAAAAATGGATGAACGTCATGGATAGTCCACATACATTCAAGGTGGGCCTAACTCAATATTTTTAATTTTTTAATTTTTTTAATATTTTACTATTAATTTTTTTAAAAAAGTTTTTTTAGGTTAGGTTGTTAGTACACACCCATGTCAATACACACACTCCATGTTAGCCACCCCTACTAGGAATCGATACCAGGACCTCAAGTGTTGATATGAGGTATCTCTACTCAGTCTGTCAATTGAGCTATGGATCTGGGTGTGCCCAACTTAGTTAACTCAGCACTATAAGTGCGTACTGAAAATTTTATGAACCGCTCGGTCAATTTCATTAATTGCTCGATCAAATTCACCGAAGAGAATTTCATGTAAATCTCGGTCAATTTCATTAACTGATCGGTCAAATTCAACAAAGCAAATTGTTAGGCTAAGTCAATTACATTTAAAGTTCATTCTAATTCATGTTAACCTCACCCAATTTCAAGCTTGCCTCGCTCAAATTGATGTTTCCCTTGCTCAATTTCTCAATTGTCTCGTTGAATTTTTCCGCTGCCTTGCTCAACTCCTAGGTTCCCTCGCTCAATTTCTAGGTTCCCTTGCTCAATCCTCGCTCCAATTTCTACGTCGCCTCGCTTGCCTCGCTCAATTTCTAGCTTTCCTCACTCGATTTCTAGCTTCCCTTGCTCAATTCCTAAGTTGCCTCACTCCAATTTCGATGTTCCCTCGCTCAAATCCTAGGTTGTCTCGCTCAATTTCTAGCTTCTTCGCTCAATTCGTAGGTTGCCTCGCTCAATTTATAGGTTCCCTCGCACAATTTGTAGCTTCCCTCGCCTCGCTCAAATCCTAGGTTGCCTCGCTCAATTTATAGGTCCCCTCGCTCAATTTCTAGTTTGCCCCGCTCAATTTCCAGTTTACCCCGCTCAATTTCTAGTTTGCCCCGCTCAATTTTCAGTTTGTCCCGCTCAATTTCCAGTTTGCCCCGCTCAATTGAGCGGGATAAACTGGAAATTGAGCGGGGCAAACTAGAAATTGAGCGGGGCAAACTGAAAATTGAGCGGGGCAAACTAGAAATTGAGCGGGGTAAACCGAAATTTTTTTTTTTTACTTTTGTAGGTCCAATCATGATGTATGTCTTATATCAAAACCGTCCATATATGAGCGGGGCAAACTGAAAATTAATCGGGGCAAACTGAAAATTTAGGTTTAGGGATTTGAAAATTTAGGTTTAAGGTGTAAGTTTAGATTTAAGGATAACAATTTTTGATACACTTTAACTACGGATTATAACCGTATCTATAATTGCATCAATATAATTTTTGAATTTGAGAATGGGTAAGTTATGGGTTTTGGTTTTGATTTTGATTTAGGTTATAGGTTATAGGTTTAGGTTAAGGTTATAGGTTTTTGGATTTGAGAATGGGTTCAGGTTTAGGTTATAGGTTTCAGTTTAGGTTATAGGTTTTTGAATTGGAGAATGGGTTCGGGTTTAGGTTATAGGTTTTAGTTATAGGTTTTGGTTTTGGTTTTGGTTTTAGTTTAGATTATAGATTCTTGGATTTGAGAATGGATTATGGTTTAGGTTTAGAAAATCGGGTTCAGGTTCGGGATTGGGTTTAAGTTTGGGTTTTTAAGTTTAGGTTTATATTTATGTTAGGGAGTTGAGATTAGAATTAGGTGTAGGTTTCACTTTAGAAAATTAAGTTTAGGTTATAGGTTTAGGAAAAGGTTAGGTTAGGTTTAGGTTATAGGTTTTGAGATTTGGGAATAGTTTTAAGTTATAAGTATAGGTTTAGGTTAGGTTATAGGTTAAGGTTTAGGGATAGGTTATAGGTTTTGGTATTCGAGAATGGGTTCAGGTTTAGGTTATAGGTTTTGGTTTTGGTTTAGGTTATAGGTTATAGGTTTAGGATAAGGTTTAGGTTTAGGTTTAGGTTATAAGTTTTGGGATTTGAGAATGGGTTCGGGTTTAGGTCATAGGTTTAGGTTTAGGTCAATTTCATGTTTGTCCCGCTCAATTTCCAGTTTACAAAGATCAATTTCTAGTTTGCCCCGCTCAATTTCCAGTTTACCCCGCTCAATTTTCAGTTTGCCCCGCTCAATTTTTAGTTTGCCCCGCTCAATTTCCAGTTTGCCCCGCTCAATTGAGCGGGATAAACTGGAAATTGAGCGGGGTAAACCGAAATTTTTTTTTTAAACTTTTGTAGGTCCCATCATGATGTATGTCTTATATCAAAACCGTCCATATATGAGCGGGGCAAACTGAAAATTTAGGTTTAGGGTGTAAGTTTAGGTTTAGGGATTTGAAAATTTAGGTTTAAGATGTAAGTTTAGATTTAAGGATAACAATTTTTGATACACTTTAGCTACGAATTATAACCGTAGCTATAATTGCATCAATATAATTTTCGAATTTGAGAATGGGTAAGTTATGGGTTTTGGTTTTGATTTTGATTTAGGTTATAGGTTATAGGTTTAGGTTAAGGTTATAGGTTTTTGGATTTGAGAATGGGTTCAGGTTTAGGTTATAGGTTTCAGTTTAGGTTATAGGTTTTTGAATTTGAGAATGGGTTCGGGTTTAGGTTATAAGTTTTAGTTATAGGTTTTGGTTTTGGTTTTGGTTTTGGTTTAGATTATAGGTTTTTGGATTTGAGAATGGGTTATGGTTTAGGTTTAGAAAATCGGGTTCAGGTTCGGGATTGGGTTTAAGTTTGGGTTTTTAAGTTTAGGTTTACATTTATGTTAGGGAGTTGAGATTAGAATTAGGTGTAGGTTTCACTTTAAAAAATTAAGTTTAGGTTATAGGTTTAGGAAAAGGTTAGGTTAGGTTTAGGTTATAGGTTTTATGATTTGGGAATAGTTTTAAGTTATAAGTATAGGTTTAGGTTAGGTTATAGGTTAAGGTTTAGGGATAGGTTATAGGTTTTGGTATTCGAGAATGGGTTCAGGTTTAGGTTATAGGTTTTGGTTTTGGTTTAGGTTATAGGTTATAGGTTTAGGATAAGGTTTAGGTTTAGGTTATAAGTTTTGGGATTTGAGAATGGGTTCGGGTTTAGGTCATAGGTTTAGGTTTAGGTCAATTTCATGTTTGTCCCGCTCAATTTTCAGTTTACAAAGCTCAATTTCTAGTTTACCCCGCTCAATTTCCAGTTTGCCCCGCTCAATTTCTAGTTTGTCCCGCTCAATTTTCAGTTTGCCCCGCTCAATTTCTAGTTTGCCCCGCTCAATTTCCAGTTTGCCCCGCTCAATTGAGCGGGATAAACTAGAAATTGAGCGGGGCAAACTAGAAATTGAGCGGGGCAAACTGAAAATTGAGCGGGGCAAACTAGAAATTGAGCGGGGTAAACCGAAATTTTTTTTTTTTACTTTTGTAGGTCCCATCATGATGTATGTCTTATATCAAAACCGTCCATATATGAGCGGGGCAAATTGAAAATTAAGTGGGGCAAACTGAAAATTTAGGTTTAGGGTGTAAGTTTAGGTTTAGGGATTTGAAAATTTAGGTTTAAGGTGTAAGTTTAGATTTAAGGATAACAATTTTTGATACACTTTAGCTACGAATTATAACCGTAGCTATAATTGCATCAATATAATTTTCGAATTTGAGAATGGGTAAGTTATGGGTTTTGGTTTTGATTTTGATTTAGGTTATAGGTTATAGGTTTAGGTTAAGGTTATAGGTTTTTGGATTTGAGAATGGGTTCAGGTTTAGGTTATAGGTTTCAGTTTAGGTTATAGGTTTTTGAATTTGAGAATGGGTTCGGGTTTAGGTTATAGGTTTTAGTTATAGGTTTTGGTTTTGGTTTTGGTTTTAGTTTAGATTATAGATTCTTGGATTTGAGAATGGATTATGGTTTAGGTTTAGAAAATCGGGTTTAGGTTCGGGATTGGGTTTAAGTTTGGGTTTTTAAGTTTAGGTTTATATTTATGTTAGGGAGTTGAGATTAGAATTAGGTGTAGGTTTCACTTTAGAAAATTAAGTTTAGGTTATAGGTTTAGGAAAAGGTTAGGTTAGGTTTAGGTTATAGGTTTTGAGATTTGGGAATAGTTTTAAGTTATAAGTATAGGTTTAGGTTAGGTTATAGGTTAAGGTTTAGGGATAGGTTATAGGTTTTGGTATTCGAGAATGGGTTCAGGTTTAGGTTATAGGTTTTGGTTTTGGTTTAGGTTATAGGTTATAGGTTTAGGATAAGGTTTAGGTTTAGGTTTAGGTTATAAGTTTTGGGATTTGAGAATGGGTTCGGGTTTAGGTCATAGGTTTAGGTTTAGGTTAATTTCATGTTTGTCTTGCTCAATTTTCAGTTTACAAAGCTCAATTTCTAGTTTGCCCCGCTCAATTTTCAGTTTACCCTGCTCAATTTCCAGTTTGCCCCGCTCAATTTCTAGTTTGTCCCGCTCAATTTTCAGTTTGCCCCGCTCAATTTCTAGTTTGCCCCGCTCAATTTCCAATTTGCCCCGCTCAATTGAGCGGGATAAACTGAAAATTGAGCGGGGCAAACTAGAAATTGAGCGGGGCAAACTGAAAATTGAGCGGGGCAAACTAGAAATTGAGCGGGGTAAACCGAAATTTTTTTTTTCACTTTTGTAAGTCCAATCATGATGTATGTCTTATATCAAAACCGTCCATATATGAGCGGGGCAAACTGAAAATTAAGTGGGGCAAACTGAAAATTTAGGTTTAGGGTGTAAGTTTAGGTTTAGGGATTTGAAAATTTAGGTTTAAGGTGTAAGTTTAGATTTAAGGATAACAATTTTTGATACACTTTAGCTACGGATTATAACCGTAGCTATAATTGCATCAATATAATTTTTGAATTTGAGAATGGGTAAGTTATGGGTTTTGGTTTTGATTTTGATTTAGGTTATAGGTTATAGGTTTAGGTTAAGGTTATAGGTTTTTGGATTTGAGAATGGGTTCAGGTTTAGGTTATAGGTTTCAGTTTAGGTTATAGGTTTTTGAATTTGAGAATGGGTTCGGGTTTAGGTTATAGGTTTTAGTTATAGGTTTTGGTTTTGGTTTTGGTTTTGGTTTAGATTATAGGTTTTTGGATTTGAGAATGGGTTATGGTTTAGGTTTAGAAAATCGGGTTCAGGTTCGGAATTGGGTTTAAGTTTGGATTTTTAAGTTTAGGTTTACATTTATGTTAGGGAGTTGAGATTAGAATTAGGTGTAGGTTTCACTTTAGAAAATTAAGTTTAGGTTTTAGGTTTAGGAAAAGGTTAGGTTAGGTTTAGGTTATAGGTTTTGAGATTTGGGAATAGTTTTAAGTTATAAGTATAGGTTTAGGTTAGGTTATAGGTTAAGGTTTAGGGATAGGTTATAGGTTTTGGTATTCGAGAATAGGTTCAGGTTTAGGTTATAGGTTTTGGTTTTGGCTTAGGTTATAGGTTATAGGTTTAGGATAAGGTTTAGGTTTAGGTTTAGGTTATAAGTTTTGGGATTTGAGAATGGGTTCGGGTTTAGGTCATAGGTTTAGGTTTAGGTCAATTTCATGTTTGTCCCGCTCAATTTCCAGTTTACAACGCTCAATTTCTAGTTTGCCCCGCTCAATTTTCAGTTTACCCCGCTCAATTTCCAGTTTGCCCCGCTCAATTTCTAGTTTGTCCCGCTCAATTTTCAGTTTGCCCCGCTCAATTTCTAGTTTGCCCCGCTCAATTTCCAGTTTTCCCCTCTCAATTGAGCGGGATAAACTGGAAATTGAGCGGGGCAAACTAGAAATTGAGCGGGGCAAACTGAAAATTGAGCGGGGCAAACTAGAAATTGAGCGGGGCAAACTGCAAATTGAGCGGGACAAACTATAAATTAAGCGGGGCAAACTGGAAATTGAGTGGGACAAACTAGAAATTGAGCGAGGCAAACTGGAAATTGAGCAGGGCAAATTGAAAATTAAGCGGGGCAAACTAAAAATTGAGCGGGGAAACTGAAAATTGAGCGGGACAAACTAGAAATTGAGCGGGGGAAACTGGAAATTGAGCGGGACAAACTAGAAATTGAGCGGGGCAGACTGGATTTTTTTTTTTTTTTTGCCATGTTACTTTTGTGGGTCCCATCATGATGTCGTTGTTATATCCAAACCGTCCATATATTTTACGAGCTCATATTAAGGCTTGAGACGTAAAATAAGATAGATCTAACTATCAAGTGGACCACACTGTAAAAGGCAATGGGAAATTGAACGTCTACCATTGAAACCCTTTTAGGGGTTACAGAAGTTTTGGATCATTATGAAATTTTTTTCCTCTTCATCTAGGTCTTTTTGACCCTATGAATGAACTTAGATGAGGATGATTTCTCACAAACGATCATATAACTCCTCTTGGTTTGTTTTCAATCTCATAAAGATTACTGATTTTTCAAGCTACTTCTGGCTTAAAGATTCGTTAGGTGTCTTCTAATTGGTAACAGATTTTATAATTTTTCATTTGGTAGAACTGATTGTTTGAATATCTTGTTTACATACCGAGATTTCTCATTTTTCTATTCCGTAGTGTTTTTTGTGATTTTCACTTTGTACAATCTTCTTTGAATTCTTTTATAATAGTTAGCATCTTGACAAATAGTTCTTTGTGGCATTGATAATCGAATTCAGCTCACTTCTAAATATAAGGCATTATATTGAATGGATAGTCAAATTTTGGTGTAAATATTTTTATAAGCAAATTTTTTCTTTCCTTTTTTTTCTTAGGTGCGTGTTTACAAAGAGTCATCACTCATTGTGGTTATAGTTATTCATTATGTGACAGGTTTTCAGGTGAGATGAACGAGTTTTAAAAGAAAACAGTCTGTGGTTTTGAGAAGCGATTCCTAATGCCATTTTATGTTTAAATGCATATTTCAGATTCAAGCATCTGGTACGTCTCTTGACTCAAGAATGCACATGGTTGGAGTGGTCTGGCCGTTTGGACAGACCGTGTTTATGTATTTACTCAAAATTGATGGAGCAGACCCGGATGTGCGTCGGAGCTATCCGGAAGAGCGGGGGTCCCTGAAAGGTGGGAACCGCTGTTATGACTATGATGAAGTTGTCCATTTCCTATGGACGGCATTGGAAGGGCCTGACAATTTGGACAGGCTATGTTTATATTTGTATTTGCAGGTACCATACCCTTAACCTAAACCCGAACCGATTCTCAAACCCAAAAACCTATAACTTAAACCAAAATCAAAACCAAAACCTATAACCTAAATCAAAACCAAAACCTATGACCTAAACCCGAACCGATTCTCAAATCCCAAAACCTATAACCTAAACCAAAACCAAAACCTATGAACTAAACCCGAACCCATTCTCAAATCCTAAAACCTATAACCTAAACCTAAGCCTAAACCTATAACTTAAACCCGAACCCATTCTAAAATCCCAAAACCTATAACCTAAACCAAAACCTATAACCTAAACCCAAACCCATTCTCAAATCCTAAAACCTATAACTTAAACCAAAACCAAAACCAAAACCTATAACCTAAACCTGAGCTGATTCTTAAATCATAAAACCTATAACCTAAACCAAAACTAAAACCAAAACCTATGACCTAAACCCAAACCCATTCTCAAATCCTAAAACCTATAACCTAAACCAAAACCATAACCTAAGACCTAAACCCGAACCCATTCTCCAATCCCAAAACCTATAACCTAAACCAAAACCTATAACTTAAACCCGAGCCGATTCTCAAATCCTAAAACTTATAACCTAAACCAAAACCTATGACCTAAACCCGAACCTATTCTCAAATCCCAAAACCTATGACCTAAACCCGAACCCATTCTCAAATCCCAAAACCTATAACCTAAACCTAAACCTATAACCTAAATCCAAACCCATTCTAAAGCAAAACCTATAACCTAAACCAAAACCAAAACTAATAACCTAAACCAAATCCAAAACCTATAACCTAAATCCGAACCCATTTTCAAATTCTAAAACCTATAACCTAAACCAAAACCCATTCTCAAATCCAAAACCTATAACCTAAACCTAAACCTAAACCTATAACCTAAACCCGAACCCATTCTAAAATCCCAAAACTTATAACCTAAACCAAAACCTATAACCTAAACCCATACCCATTCTCAAATCCTAAAACCTATAACCTAAACCAAAACCAAAACCAAAACCTATAACCTAAACCCGAGCCGATTCTCAAATCCTAAAACCTATAACCTAAACCAAAACCAAAACCAAAACCTATAACCTAAACCCGAGCCGATTCTCAAATCCTAAAACCTATAACCTAAACCAAAACCTATGACCTCAACTCGAACCCATTCTCAAATCCCAAAACCTATGACCTAAACCCGAACCCATTCTCAAATTCCAAAATCTATAACCTAAATCTAAACCTATGAACTAAACCCGAACCCATTCTCAAATCCTAAAACCTATAACCTAAACCTAAACCTAAACCTGAACCCATTATAAAATTCCAAAACCTATAACCTAAACCAAAGCCAAAACTAAAACCTATAACCTAAACCCAAACCCATTCTCAAATCCTAAAACCTATAACCTAAACCAAAACCATAACCTATAACCTAAACCAAAACCAAAACCAAAACCTATAACCTAAACCTAAACCTTATCCTAAACCAAAACTTATAACTAAAACCAAAACCAAAACCTATAACCTAAACCAAAACCAAAACCAAAACCATAACCAAAACCTATAACCTAAACTCAAACCCATTATCAAATATTCCAAAAACCTATAACCTAAACCTAAAACCATAACCTAAACCTCTAACCTAAACCTAAAACCATATCCTAAACCTCTAACCTATAACGTAAACCAAAACCAATAACCAAAACCAAAACCAAAACCAAAACCTAAGACCTAAACCCGAACTCATTCTCAAATCCTAAAACCTATAACCTAAACCAAAACCATAACCAAAACCTATAACCTAAACCCGAACCCATTCTCAAATCCCAAAACCTACAACCTTATCTTAAACCTATACTTATAACCTAAAACTATTCCTAAATCCCAAAACTTATAACCTTATCCTAAACCTATAACCTAAACCTAAACCTATAACCTATAACCTAAACCCAAACCAAAACTTATAACCTAAACCCGAACCCATTCTCAAATCCCAAAACCTATAACCTAAACCAAAACCAAAACCTATAACCTAATCCGAACCCATTCTCAAATCCCAAAACCTATAACCTAAACCAAAACCTAAAACATATAACCTAAACCCGAACCCATTCTCAAATTCTAAAACCTAGAACCTAAACCCGAACCCATTCACAAATCCCAAAACCCAAACCCAAACCTAAACCTAAACTTAAAACCTAAACCAAAACTAAAACCTATAACCTAAAACCCGAACCCATTCACAAATCCCAAAACCTATAACCTAAACCTGAACCCATTCTGAAATCTCAAAACCCAAAAATCAGTGGGGATTACAACAGGGAAAAGGAAAAAAAAAAATGAAAAATGAAAAAGAAACTAGTAAGTTGGGGTCGACTGGTCTATGGCTACGGATTATAACCGTAGCCATAGCTATAATGCTCTGCACTTATTTTTCTTTTTTCTTTTTTATTTTTATTTTTATTTTTTACATGGAGAACTTTATTGTACCTACATTTTTCTTTAATACATGTTTATATAAATATGTGTGTGTATGTGTATATATATATAAATATAAATTTTTCTCCTTTTTTTTTTTTCATTTCTTTCTTTATTCATTTAACAAGAATATCTTCTAAAATAAAATTAGTTACTTGACGTACCACATATGATTTTGGGGTAGGAGAAGCTATTTTAGCCAACCAACTTAGTTATTTTCCAAGATTCCATCAGGTCGATGGTCGAAAATACATTTCATTCACTTCACGGTCAATTTCAATCACTTCATGGTCAAACTAGAAATTGAGCGAGGCAAATATGAAATTGAGTGAATAAATTAAAAATTGAGTAGGACAAGGTATAAATTGAGTGAGGGAAGCTAGAAATTGAGCGAGGTTTAGGCTACGTTATAGGTTTAGGATAAGGTTTAGGTTTAGGTTTAGGTTATAGGTTTTGGGATTTGAGAATGGGTTCGGGTTTAGGTTATAGGTTTTGGTATTGGTTTAGGTTATAGGTTTTTGAATTTGAGAATGGGTTCGGGTTTAGGTTATAGGTTTTGAGATTTGAGAATGGGTTCAAGTTTTGGTTATAGGTTTTGGTTTTGGTTTTGGTTTAGGTTATAGGTTTTTGGATTTGAGAATGGATTATCGTTTAGGTTTAGGAAATCGGGTTCAGGTTCGGGATTAGGTTTAAGTTTGAATTTTTAAATTTAGGTTTACATTTATGTTAGGGAGTTGAGATTAGGATTAGGTGTAGGTTTCACTTTAGAAAATTGAGTTTAGGTTATAGGTTTAGGGAAAGCTTAGGTTTAGGTTATAGGTTTTGGGATTTGGGAATAGTTTTAAGTTATAATTATAGGTTTAGGTTAGGTTATATGTTAAGGTTTAGGGATAGGTTATAGGTTTTGGTATTCGAGAATGGGTTCGGGTTTAGGTTATAGGTTTTGGTTTTGGTTTTGGTTATAGGTTATAGGTTTAGGATAAGGTTTAGGTTTAGGTTTAGGTTATAGGTTTTGGGATTTGAGAATGTGTTCGGGTTTAGGTCATAGGTTTTGGTTTTAGTTTAGGTTATAAGTTTAGGCCAATTTCATGTTTGTCCCACTCAATTTTCAGTTTGCCCCGCTCAATTGCTAGTTTGCCCCGCTTAATTTTCAGTTTACCCCGCTCAATTTCCAGTTTGCCCCGCTCAATTTCTAATTTGCCCCGCTCAATTTTCAGTTTGTCCCACTCAAAGCAAACTGGAAATTGAGCGGGGCAAACTATCAATTGAGCGGGGCAAACTGGAAATTGAGCGGGGCAAACTAGAAATTGAGCTGGATAAACTGAAAATTAAACGGGGTAAACTAGAAATTGAGCGGGGTAAACTGGAAATTGAGCGGGGCAAATTGGAAATTGAGCAGGGCAAACCGAAACTTAAGCGGGGCAAACTAGAAATTGAGCGGGGCAAACTGAAAATTGAGCGGGATAAACATAAAATTGACTTAAACCTATGACCTAAACTAAAACCAAAACGTATGACCTAAACCCAAACCCATTCTCAAATCCCAAAACCTATAACCTAAACCTAAACCTAAACCTTATCCTAAACCTATAACTTATAACCTAAACCAAAATCAGAACCTATAACCTAAACCCGAACCCATTATTAAATTTCAAAACCTATAACCTAAACTTAACCTTAACCTAAACCTAAACCTATAACCTATAACCTTAACTAAAACCTATAACCTAAACCAATACCAAACCTATAACTTAAACCCGAACCCATTCTCAAATCCCAAAACCTATAACCTAAACCTAAACCTAAACCTTATCCTAAACCTATTACCTATAACCTAAACCAAAACCAAAACCTATAACATAAACCCGAACTCATTCTCAAATCCAAAAACCTATAACATAAACTTATAACCTAAACCAAAACCTATAACCTAAACCAAAACCAAAACCTATAACCAAAACCTAAATAAAAACCTATAACCTAAACCAAAACCTAAACCTATAACTTAAACCAGAACCCATTATCAAATCCTAAGACCTATAACCTAAACCAAAACCTATAACCTAAACCTGAACCCATTCTCAAATCCAAAAACTTATAACCTAAACCTAAACCTTAACATAAACCTATAACCTAAACCTAAATCAAAACCTATAACCTAAACCAAAACTAAAACCTATAACCTAAACCGGAACTTATTATCAAATCCCAAAACCTATAACCTAAACTGAAACCAAAACCTATAACTTAAACCCAAACCCATTCTCAAATCCCAAAACCTAAACCTATAACCTAAACTCAAATCTCTAAACCTAAACCTAAACTAGAAATTGAGCAGGGTAAACTGGAAATTGAGCTAGGCAAACTGGAAATTGAGCGGGGCAAACTGGAATTTGAGCGGGGCAAACTGGAAATTGAGCGGGGCAAACTGAAATTTGAGCGGGGCAAACTGAAAATTGAGCGGGGCAAACTGGAAATTGAGCAGGGCAAACTCGAAATTGAGCGGGGTAAATTGAAAATTGAGAGGGGTAGACTAGAAATTGAGCGGGGCAAACTGGAAATTGAGCGAGGCAAACTAGAGATTGAGCGGGGAAAACTGGAAGTTGAGCGGGGCAAACTAGAAATTGAGTGGGGCAAACTAGAAATTGAGTGGGGGAAACTGAAAATTGAGCGGGGCAAACTGAATTTTTTTTTTTTTTTTTGCTATGTTACTTTTGTGGGTCCCATCATGATGTATGTGTTATATCCAAACCGTCCATATATTTTACGAGCTCATATTAAGGCTTGAGACGAAAAATAAGATAGATCTAACTATCAAGTGGACCACACTGTAAAAGGCAATGGGAAATTGAACGTCTACCATTGAAACCCTTTTAGGGGTTACAGAAGTTTTGGATCATTATGAAATTTTTTTTCCCTCTTCATATAGGTCTTTTTGACCCTATGAATGAACTTACACGAGGAGGATTTCTCACAAACATCACAGTGGGCCCCCCTAAAGGTTTCTAATGGTTGACGCTCATTCAACACTATTTCCTGTAATGTGGTACACTTGAGAACTGGATATATCTCATTTTTGGTCTCATACCATAAAATGATATGGAAAAATATATGAATTGAGCGAGACAACCTACGAATTGTGCGAGAGAAGCTAGAAATCCAGTGAGACAATATATAAATTGAACGTAAGAGCCTAGGAATTGAGTGAGACAACCTATCAATTGAGCGATGCAACGTAGAAATTCAGCGAGGCAACTTAGGATTTGAGCGAGGTTCCCTCGCTCAATTTCAACGTAGCCTAAACCTCGCTCAATTTCTAGGTTGCCTCGCTCAATTTCTAGCTTTCCTCGCTCAAATCCTAAGTTTCCTTGCTCAATTTCTAGATTCCTCCGCTGAACTCCTATATTACCTCTCTCAATTTCTATTACCTCCTTCAATTTCTAGCTTCCCTCACTCAATTCATACCTTGTCCTACTCAATTTTTAATTTACTCACTCAATTTCATATTTGCCTCGCTCAATTTTTAATTTGACCATGAAGTGAATGAAATTGATCGTGAAGTGAATGAAATGTATTTTCGACCATCGACCTGATGGAATCTTAGAAAATAACTAGGTTGGTTGGCTAAAATAGCTTCTCCTACCCCAAAATCATATGGTACGTCAAGTAACTAATTTTAGTTTAGAAGATATTCTTGTTAAATGAATAAAGAAAGAAATGAAAAAAAAAAAAGAGAAAAATTTATATATATATATATATATATATATACACACACACACACACACACACACACTCACACACATATTTATATAAACATGTATTAAAGAAAAATGTAGGTACAATAAAATTCTCCATGTAAAAATTAAAAATAAAACATAATAAGGAAAAAGGAAAAAAACTTCCATAGCTTGTAGTTTTGGCTACGGTTATAATCCGTAGCCATAGGCCGGTCGACCGGGTTGGCCCGGTCGACCCCAACTTGCTGTCTTCTTTTTCACTTTTTTTTTTTTTTTCCCCTTTCCCAGTTGTAATCCCCACTGATTTTTGTGGGTCCCATTATGAGGTATATGTTATATCCAAACCGTCCATCTATTCAGTGAACTCGTATTAAGGCTTGAGATGAAAAATAATACAGATCTAGCTATCAAGTGGACCACACAGTAAAAGGTAATGGGGAATTGAATGTCTACCATTGAAACCCTTTTAGGGGTTGCAGAAGTTTTGGATCATCATGGAATTTGTTTTTCTTCTTCATCCATGCCTTTGTGACCTTATGAATAGATTGGATGGAAAATAAATGTTATGATGGGCCTTACAAAAATTTTTAACAGTGAAAATCAATTTTCCCGCTGCTCTTTGTGGTGTGGTCCGTTGATTTATGGATATGATTTATTTTTTTTGGGATAATGCTCCGAAATGATTTTGAAATATGGATGAACGTTGTGGATATGATAAATACATAGCTGTGGGGCCCTGTAACTTTGATCTCTCCTAAGCCGTTCGTACAACTCTCAGTTGGAGGAGCGTCGGCTCTCGTCTTCGCAGTGAAAAGCAGGGGTAGTTTCGTCCTCAACGTCGCTGTCCGCACGTGCTAGTCTAAGTTGGTAACTTAAGTTTCTATTCCGCGATAAAAACCGCTGGGTAAAAGGTTTTGTCTACAGTGGTCATTTTCTCATGCAGCAATGTACGTGGTATGCCTTTCCCACCTACGTGTCACGTGTAGAACATCTGACTCGTGCGAAAGATGCCCACCGCATGAAGCTTACCTGAGGTGAAAGACAGGTTAATCCACTCACAAACAATCCAGTCATGGGCCCATGGGAAATTCGAGGTGTTGTCCAGAAACTAGACAATCTAGATCAATCAAGAAAGGCACATGTCACCACCTCTGAAAATGGCGTTAGATGGTTTTTGCAAATCCGCGGCTCCATCTAGGATGCGGATTGCGTCCTACCCTACCACTCCAGCTGGGAACGGGTATTAGCTTTGAGTGGCCACTTTGATGTACGGGTCTTATCCATACCGTACATTCATTTTTCGTATCATTTTAAGTTACAAACACAGATCCAAGGCTCAAGTGGACCACACCACCGGAAGCAACGTTGATAATGATTCTCACCGTTGAAACTTTTCTATTGCCCACCATAATGTTTATTTGCCATCCAACCTATTCATATAAGTTACATGGACCTTGAGGAAGAGAAAACACAAGTATAAGCTCTATCCAAAACTTCCCTGTCCCCAATGAGTTTTCCAATGTAAGAGTTTAATCCCCATTGTAGTCCACTTAAGCCTTGATCTTCTCAATTTTTGGATTATACCCTATAGTGATACTAAAAAATGAATGGACTGTGTGGACCAGACCCATACATCATGGTGGCCATTCAAAGCTCCCCGCTCCCGGATGGAGATGGGCGGGGATAGGACGCAATCCGCGTCCCTTGAGAAGTGGATTGGTAGGGACATGGATTGCGTCCTACCTCGCCCGGATAGTAATCCATCTGGGTAGGGCTCTTTGGGCCCACTGTAATGTAACTGTTTTATCCATGCCGTTATTCATTTTTCTCATATCATTTTATGGTATGAACTAAAAAACGAGTCAGGTCCAGGGATTAACTGGACCACAAGGTGGGTATTAAACGTCCACTGTTAAAAACTTCTTAGGAGCTGGAGAAGTTTAGGATCATGCTGATATTTGTGTTTTCACTTCATCCACGTCTATATGACCTTGTGAATAGGTTGGATGGTAAAAAAAACATCGCGGTGGCTACTAGAAAGGTTTCAACAATGCTTGTCATTATCACTGCAGCTTCCTTTGGTGTGGTCCACTGAAGGTGTGGACCTGCTTCATTTTTAGGATCATACCTTAAAATGATACGAGAAAAATGAATAATGGCTTGGATAAAACACTTACATCACGGTGGGCCCCAGAGAGCCTTGCCCGAACGCAATATTGGCAGGTGTACGACACGCCAGCTATATAGTTGGTGTAAATACTTGTCCTGCAAAGACGAGCACCGACACTCCTTGAGCTCCGAGTTATAAGAACGGTTCAAAGGAGATCAAAATTACATGGCCTCACAATGATGTATTTTTATATCCACACCTCTCATCTATTTTTCGAGATAATTTTAGAGCATCAGACAAAAAATGAATCATATCCACAACTCAAAGCAGCGAGGATAGTGATTTTCATCGTTAAAAAATTCGTAGGGCTCACCATAACAACATATAAAGATATACAGTCATCCGTGTTGGGCTAGAATTTTAAAATAATAAGAAAGGCAAGAAAAAGGACACCGACGCCAACTATAAGAGTACAGAATATCTCTCTGTCTGATCGGGGAAGATCATCGGTTGACATGGCCCTAGAAACTATGGCCGGCGTCACCTGTGCCGTCCGTATCGTCTGTCGGATGGACGATGACGAAGAATGGTGGATGTCCAGCTCATCAGAAAATGCAGCAATCTGAACCACATGAGAATCCGTGCAAGGTCTCGACGGTGCACATGCTTTATTGAAGTGACTGTCCCAGCATGCAATTGCCTCTTTCCAGTTCCTGAATGCGCGATGTCTTGCCCCACTAAATCCCTCCACCTCCAACCTCGTGTCATCCCAACACATGTATATTCCAGGCCTACATCCCACATGCATGACGTAATACTTTTCCTTTCCCATCTGCAATGATGTGGACGTAATTGGCACGAATTCATGTCTTGGAATAGAAATTTGCAAACGAAGTTTACATGCAGTACTGTCCTATCAAGTAGCATCGTAAAATACAAATAGACTTAGTAAATGAAAATAAAATCCAGTTGTAAGTATGTACCCTTCCAAGCAGGCAGATTGTATGGTCTTATCTGTCTTAAGAAAATAAACTTACCAATGCATGCATGTGAAACCATATAAAAGATGTTAACTACATAAAAGTTGTCGTCATCGCAAAAGTCATATTTTAATATACTACAGATATACCACCATATTTGTTAGTCAAAAGAAATAAATCTAGAAAAAAGTATTAGATCAAGTAAATTAAAGTTATTATATGCCAACAACTAACAAGTAAGAAAATATAATCAAAGATATTAAATCCTCAGATGGATCCGACACCTCGATCACCAAAGTGGTCATGGAGTATTTTTTCAACTAGTCAATGTGGCGCTTAAGTCGCAGACTCACAAAGAAAAATGCCAGCCCCTAGTCCTTACTCAAGAGCTGACCAACTTAAAAAAACTCTGAGTTAGTCAGGCCCTGGATCTCTTCTAGTACATCAAGTACTTTGGAAGTGCGATTCACCGACTTTCCGAGGCCAAATTTCAGCATTGAATCGGCGACGGTCTGCAGAGATGCCCTGAGTACTTCACAGGGACGAGGAGGGCGCGATCGTTTCCTTCCTACGCTCCCACTTTGAGTAGCTTTGGAATCAGCTGTGTGAGTGGGAGTGCTATGTGAGCCGTGTTGTCCTATCGAAGGATTGTCTGGTGAGAATGGGATGGTCCCTGTGGAGTCCGTGACAAAATCATCTGACAGGTCAACTGTATCGTCGATATCATCATCCAGCTCTCTCATGCATCATTGAGTTCTCGTTAAAGATGAGATGATGATGCTGATGCGGCTATACTCCTACTGTTGCGAACATAACGTCCCGTTGCCTGATCCGAACCGAAGATAACTGCAAAATCATCCATTCTCTCAATTCATTTCTCGCGAAGTCTTTCCGCACGTGGGTGAAACTATAGCCGTACAATGAGCATTTGTAAGTACAGTATGCGAGTTAATAACACATCAGATGGCGGAAGCTGTATATTTTGAAAATCATACCTTAAGATATTCCTCTCAAACTTCATCAAGAGTCGTCACCACTATCCGCTCACTGTCCCATCTAAACCCGCTAGCCGCTAGCATATCCTTCACTGTAGTGTACTCCCTCTTCTAGTACCTTAGTCGGTTCGACACATTTTTCCACTTGAGGACTATATTGGCATGCTTTATCACGGCTTCGGCGACAATTTGGTACGCCTCACGTTTGAAACCATTATCTCCCTTGCGTCCCAGTGTCACTTGTTCCATAAATATGTCGATCATAACCTGATCCATATAGGGAGTCCATTTTATTTTTGGAGCTCGGGATGCAGACTCGGCTAGGGATTTCATCGTCTTCATGCGTGGGGAAGATCGTGTGGGCACCACTGGTGTCTTGACCGGTGAATGTGTTGGTGTCGATGGATCATTAAACATCTGGTCTGCCGTACCACCTGAATATCAAGAACATATGATGATTTGAAAATGTCAACTATAATCATAAGAATGACAACTATTTCAAAAGAATAATTAGCAAAATCATCATTTGGTATCTCCATATAATGAATCTATCTAGTCAGAAGTTGGAAGATCACAATTTCATTGTTAGGTATGTAACGTTTTGTGAAAGTAAATAATAGCAAGTCACAGAATTTGTAACATATAACGAGTAATTATCTACTCCTACTATTTTATTGTGCATCCGCCCACATTCTAGTTGCAATATCATCGCACACGCGAATCCAAGCATCCTTTTCACGCTGAGATGCTCGCAGTAACCATTGTCCCTCGTCATTCGTTGATACATCGTGAGGCGTTGGGTTATTCTCCCCATCAGCAACAGATATTCTAGCGTATTCCACCTCTTCTTGAGATTCTAGTCCGGTATGTATGAAATTGTGTAAGACACAACAGACTATCATAATTTGGACCTGTGTGTGGAATTCATACTGCATGATGGTTTTCAAGATGGGGAAAACAACGCTCACTTGCATTGCTCAAGTACGCATGTCGGTAATTAAACAGCTCCTTCATATTGGTAGGTGCTCTCCTGGTTCGATACTCCTGTAAGTGGTATCTAATTATTAAAAAATAAAACACCTCACAACTTTTTTTTTTGTTAGCTTGTTAGTACACCCATTGTCAATTCACACTTACAGCTACACTAATTATGAAAGCCACTTGGTTTAAAAGCATTCCTCACATCTTCATGGTCAAAGATGACGCTTGCTTTTCCACACATGTATGGAAATTTGAGCCATCCATCAATTTCATAAGATTGCCTTTTGGGCTTATCACTTTTCAGGCCTGTTTGAATTTCTAATTACCGAGGTAATTCAAAATAAATGGGCAATAATTATTTATCAGTGTATTACTAGTTAGATTCCCAAGGTGATGTTGACCGCCGCCTTTCATTTATAACACTCCTCGGGTCACCCGAGGATGAAAAATGTTAAATCATGGGGCCCACCATGATATGTGTGCCTTATACACACCATCCATCCCTTTAGCCAACTCATTTTAGGGCATGAGACGAAAAATGAAGAAGATCCCAAGATCAAGATCAAGTGGACCACAACACAGGAAACAATGGGAATTGAACTCCCACCATTGAAAGCTTCTTGAGGACCCTAAAAGTTTGGGATCAAACTGATATTTTTGTTTCCCTTTTATCCATGACCGTGTGACCATATGAATAGGTTAGATGACAAATAAACATCAATGTGGGCCCTATGAAGAAAATAGCTTTCAACCATTGACGTCTTAATGATCATTGTTCCTTAAGGTGTGGTCCACTTGAGCTTTTGATTTTCTTAATTTTTGGATTTATGCCGTAAAATGTATTTTTTAAAAGGATGGATAGTGTGGATAACTTACATATATCATGGTGGGGCCCACATATTTAAAAAAGTAATAACAGGTATTGTATGGACCACTTTTCAAAATGTAATTTTGGTGAATTTCAACAAATGGGTTAAGTAATAATTACTTATTTCCTTGTGTTTAACAGGGAAATTAAAAATCAAACAACCCCAAAGAGTTGCATACATTTGAATTGAAGGTGATGTGAGGGGGCTTTTGTAAGGATTGAGAGAAGGTTGTGTCGGTTGGAGAATGAATCCAACGCTGGTCGGAGATGATGAGTTGTGTTGATAATTTTATTTAAAGATTCTAGAGGGATGTTTGACATCTTTACTAATAAAAACTTATTTGCTTATTCCAAAAAAAATTAAAAATTAAAATAGTGTTTAGTAAATTTATAATTTTATTACTTATTTTATTTAGAAATGGGGATGTTAGACAAGATGTAAGTGGGGCTCATGTTTCGATAGAGGTGGGCATTGAGTTGAGTCGGACCGGATTAGGTCCAATTCAACTCGATCCGGTTTTTGTAAGTACTTGACCCAAACTCGATATGATTCGGGACCGAGTATAGTAGGGCTGACTCGATCTGAACTGATTCTTTAATGGCCTAACCTAAACTGAGTCTTACTCGGTCAAGGAAACTGAGTTGGATCGAGTTGAATCTTTCCGGTAGATTTGGATTGGGCTGAGTCAAGCCGAGCTAAATATTCTAGTGCTAGGAAGGAAATAGGAAGTAAATCGGGAGAGAGAGAGAAAGAGGAAGAGAAAGGATGTGAGAAAGAAGGAGGGAAGGAGAGGAATTCAGCTTGGGCTGCGTTGCCGCGTAAGTTTATCTGGCGGCACCGGCTCATGTCGGGTTACGGTTCAGGTAGAAGGGGGGTAAAGGTACAAAAAAATAGAGTAAAATCTGACTCTATACTACCTGATTCCAGTTCGGATCGGATCGGATTGAGTTGCTACATGACCCGAACTCGACTCGGTTTGGTGTCCGATCCAATTGGGTCTACTCGATCCAACCTGTCCCTGGCTTTCGATGCGGGTCAGATCTGACGAGTCGGGTCGAATCCTGCCCACCTCTATGGTTCGGTGATCCCCACAATCAATATCGGTAGATCACACACAATTATCATAAAGAGGAAAAAAGATGAATAAGATATCATGTCAAGGAAATGTCAGACAATCCCGTCACAGGTGCAGTTTGGTTAGTGATGCTACCACTAACAGGTGGATAGTGATCTTTGATATATGGCCCACTATGATGTATGTGTTGTATCCACGTTGTTCGTTCATTTTTAAGGATCATTTTATGGCTTGTTCAAAAAATGATTAAACTATAAATCTCAAGTAGACCACAACCTAGGAAAAAAGTAATGATTGCATGTTCACCATTAAAAACCTCCTAAGGTTACTGTACTGTTTATCTGACGTCCTTCCGATTACATCACGAAGACCTGGACGAAGGGGAAAACAAATATCAGCTTGATCCAAAACTTATGTGGCCCCCAAGAAAATTTTAACGGTGGGAGATCAATCAAAACTGTTTCCTATGATGTGGTCCACTTGAGATTTGAATCTATCTCACTTTTGGTTTTATATCATAAAATGATATGAAAAAAATGGATGGACAGCATGGATGAAGCACATATATCATAGTGGGTCGCACAGAGCACCGACCACAAGCTATTGGCTAGTGGCGGTGTCACTAGCCAATCCGTATCCTAGCCGTTGAGTCCTGGCAACTCAATGGTCTGGATCACCGAATCACGGCTCCTGCTTGTGCAAATAGGGTTGTCAACGGCCGGGCCGGCGTAGATGCTGCCTAATCCAAGTCCAAAATCCGCAAAGGGTTATGAAATCTCGACCCACGTCCGAAAGACAATTCACAAAATTGCCACGTACAACCCATAAAATAGTTTGTGTGTAGTGGGCTTGGGCCATGAGTCGGGCTGTCAACGGGCGGGGCTTTAGGTAGGTCTTGCCCGGATTTTGAACTGGCTGGGCCACTTCTATTCAAAATTCTACTTTTTCAGGCCCAAGCCTAGCCCATTGACACCCCATAGCCATGACTACTTGCGCATGCCGAACGTAAATATAAAACGAAAGATGTAATTTTTTTTCACTGGTGCGCACATACACTCTCAAACCCTCGACCTAGCGTTGAAACTCGTATGAGTCTACCACAAGGTAAGCGTAAGAACCAAAAAATAAAAATTTTAAATTACTATCAAATTAAATGAAGATAATGTAATTAAATTTAAGTAAATTATTAAACCATGCATCTCATATCACCGATGTCTAAGCCTTAGCCTTTCCCATTGGCCCAAGCTCGGTGTAAACAACTATGTAGCCCAAAAGCACAGGGCTGGCCCGGCCATCAAACAGCCATACGTGCAAGCGAACACTGGATCAGGTGGTGTTGCCCACACCATCACCAGTAGGGGTGTACATCGAGTCGAATCAAGTAGGACTAGCCTCAGCTTAACTTGGCTCAGCCACTAGTTGACCCCAGCTTGAACTCAGCTCGGCTCGGTCTTCAAGCTTGATTGGCTAGCTTGGTTTGGTTCGATCAGCAATTCATACCAATTTGAGCTGAGTTCGAGTCAAAGTCAAGTCTCCGTGACATTTTCACAAACACATTTAGTGTGCTTTCAATATCTTACTATATATAAAATAGTAGCTATTTATAAGTATTTCATCAAACACCTTATAAACAACATTAAAAAAAAAAAAAAAATATTTATTTCATATACATATATTTCTTACTGCTAGTCGATATTTCGTTGAGTCATTTCATCAAACATTCGGTGAGAAACATCGATATCGGAGTAGCCAAGTCACCCAACTAATTCGATCCAAGTTTGATTTGAGTTGGGTTCGATCCAAGTTGAGTTGAGCTCAGGCAAGCTCAACCCGGTTCAAAATTTTTTTGAAGTAAAAAAACCAGGTCAACTTGGCTTGAACTCAACTTCCAACTAATTCGAATCAGACCTTTTCAAGCCAAGTCGGGCGAGCTAACCCACCTAAGTCGGTTCAACGTACACTCCTTATCACCAGCCATGTTGTGTGATGTGTTGGGCACTGTAGGGCCACCCTATTTGATGTGTTTTTTATCAATGCGGTCTATCCGTTTTCTCAACTCATTCTACATCGTTAGATCAAAACTAAGGGCATCTGAAGCTCAAGTGGACCACACGACCGGAAGCAAGGGATAACGGCTCCCACCTTAATATTCATTTGCCATCGTGTTGGTAAGGTCACATATGCCTGGATGAAGAGAAATACAAATAACAGCTAGGTAAAAAATTTCGTGAACCCTAAGAAGTTTTAGTGGTGGGCATTCAATCACCACCATTTCTAATGGTGTGGTCCACTTGAGCTTCCTACTCACTTTTTCTTTTTAAATCTACCTGATTTAAAATGACCTATAAAGCGGATGGACGGCATGGATTTTAAAAAAATAAAATATCAGGGTAAGCCCCACATCGCCCAACACATCCCACAGTCCGAAGACACGAACGATAGCATCGGGTCGAGATCCAATATTCCCTATCCAGTTTCTCTCTCCTACGGACATTACACGTGCCCGCCAACCAGCGCCCCGCGTAAAAGCGGGTTTTCTCGCTCTGTTCTTCCAGCTTCCCTCTCGGCAGAGTCAGAGCCGTAGAAATGCTATGATTCCATCCAACGGAGGAGGAGCTTCGAGGGTCCTCGACCTCGGACACCATCTCCTCATCTCTTCCCTCCCCTTCTCCCTCGCTATCCCTTCCACATCACCACCCCCATGGAAGTACGGACTTGCTCTTCCGTTCCAAAACCCTAACCTCCTGCGGAACCACTTCATTCGGTGCTCCTCCAGCAAACGCACCGGCCCGTTCTGGGACTCAAATGCCGAGAGCGTTCGAGCAGGAAGATTCAGATTCCGAGATGAATCATTTGACAACGATGAAGGCGGGCGGAGAGAGAAACGGAAGTGGTGGTCCGATGATGATTCGTCGGAATTCGATGAAGATAACGAGCTTTTCGACGAACAGCCGTGGGACAATATCTGGATTTTCAAGGTATTTTCTTGTGTCTGAATTTTTGTTGAAAGCGATCTGGCGAGTTATAGAATTCACAGCTTATTGAAATTGAGAGAATTCTGAATTATGCTTGTCTAAAGAATGCATGTTGAGATGATAAGACATTGCTTTAGATGTGCATGTTTTCAGTTTCTTTCCCGCTTTCTAGTATGAATTTTCAGGAAACCAAAGTGGCAATTTATTAAGCGTTCTTAGTTTTCCTAGTTTTCAACATTGTTACTGAGATTCCTTGGAGATTTTCCATCTAAAGATACATAAGAATGTTTGTGGCATGGGATATTTCACTGTGTGGTTGACAGAAGCTTTTCCAGCTTTTTTCCTAGGCAAATGCATGTTAGAAGTCAGCAACCCTTTTGTTCTTCTAACAAAGGGTGTTGATTGCATTCGAGAGAGATTATTTACTGATTAAAGGTGCTGAAGTTCAAGATTTTAACCGAGAGATGATGATGTATGGTCAGTGCAAAGTGGTCATAACGAAGTCACAACAGCCGATCGAAATGGATTAATTGAGTTTGAATTCAGTTTGAATTCGGTATCAGAAGTGGATCATGTATGGAGAAACATTGTTTATTGGCCGTAGGTGTCATGAATTTTCCCCAAATTTGTGTAGTATCCACAATTGTATTATGTAACTTGGGTCGAAAGTCTAATCAATGACCATTGTTGTCTAAGCATTATCCCAACTAATTAGGGTCCAGTACATGAATCTTGTTCCATGTTCCATTCTATCGAGGACTATATTCTCAATTAAACCTAGTGTCGTCAAATCTTTTCTTAATTCTTACTACCTCCACCAACACTCTTTTGGCCTTCTCTTTGCCCTTTGATAGCCATCAACATGAACCAAATCACTCCTAACCGGTGCGGTTTGTGGTCTCCAATACACATGGACAAACCATCTAAGGCTACTTTCCCTCATCTTATTACCTATTGGGGCTACTCCTAAGTTACCCATGAATGCATCCATTTCCAATTCTACCCTTCCTTGTCTTGCTGCTCATCCATCTCAACATACTCATTTTATGAATGTATTGTTCCTTGATTGCCCCACCTTATGTCCCATAAAGCATTGGCCTTATAGCCATCCTATCAAAACTCCCTGGTAGTTTGATTGTTATTTGGCTATGACATAGAACACCAGAAGCACATCTCTAATTCATCCACCTTGCTCTAATTTTATGAGAAATTTCCTTGTCAAATCATTCTCATGAATTATTGACCCATAATATCAAAAGTGGTCATTTTGGGGTACTTCTTGGCTGTCAATCTTAACTACTTCTGAACGTTCACTCCCATTGTTACTAGCGTTTTGTTCCATGTACTCTGTTTTTGTCTGGCTAATTTTGAAACCTATATATTCTAAAGCACCCTCCATAATTACAGCTTTGCATTTACCCCTTCCCCATCTTATCCATCAAAACTATCTTATTTGCAAACAACATAGACCATGGGACCTCTTCTTGTAAATGCCTAGTTAACTTGTCCATAGCCAATGCAAAAAAATACTTCTCCAAAACCACTGTCCACTGGTGAATGGGAACACTTCTCTCAACTAGTGTCTTCATGCACGCATATGAAAACTCTATTGTTCTAAATTAAGAAAAGAATCCCAAACTATCACATGTATGGACCCTAGTCTCTCCCATACTTTTAATTTCATATGCATTGCTCTTTCTTATTTAATAATTTCCATGAAAGATGCCCAAGACATGAAAATATCCTATTAAAGATCCCTCAAGACACAATTCTCCTAAAATGGAAGACTAATAATGACTTAATGACACATAGGACTCTTTATATAAGGAAGTTATTGCTAAAGACTTAATGACACATAAGATTACTTATACCGGGAAGTTATTGCGAAAGACTTAATGACACATAAGAATCCTCATACCGGGAAGTTATTGCTAATGAGTACCAAAGTGATCGTTTAAGGATGCCACTCTCTGATTACACACACACCTGATTACAGACCTGTACAGCCGAACCTCTCAGATTATGGTAGCAACGATTATTTATTTCAGTCAAAATAAACCATAAGATAGCTAGCATAGCAATCCTCCATCTGGAAGTACCAAGGAGATCCCCTTCCACATGATGCCATGACTGGAACAAGCTCTCAATTGAACCAGGCATCACCCAACACACATTTGAGGATTTGAGGATACTGAACCGCACCACTCTGGAAAAAGAGCAGTGGATGAACGGATGGTTGACAGACTCCTTAGCGCTGGGGCAGAGAGGACACGCAATAGGCAACATGAAAGATCTCTTACGCTGATTATCGATTGTCGAAATCCAAAATTTTTCCCAGTGAGCCATTTGAAGGCAGCTATTTTTGGAGGAGCACCATAGGCCCATAGAAAGGCCGTAGCGGTTGTTTTGTTTTGGTTTTGGTTTTTTTTCTGGAAAGATGAATATTATTAAGCCAACAGCCGGAAAAAAGAGAAGAAACAAAAATAAACAAGAAAACACAAAACAGAACCAAATCCATTTGAATTGGGGGTTCTCGAGTTGAGAACCTCAATCAGATCCACAAGCTGCCACAGGAAGCTACCCTACGCCCAGGCAATATGCTTTTTGAATCGCCTTAAATGATGGCTGTGCAGAAGTTAACATCTGCCACAACCTTAGTCACCTGTAATAGAGCCACTACCTCCATGAATTTTGGAGTCCATTGAACCAATGGGGTCTGAAAAACCAGCAAGCATTGCACTGCTACTGTCCCAAAATACCAATGGACTTTTTTCATGCTTCCACCAGGACTTCTTCTTCTTCTTCTCTTTGAATAGTTTAGTGTGAGCTCTTCTAGACTTTTGTTCCCTAATTCAAATAAAGTAACTCAAAACTCCATATGGTTGTCAACCACTTCATGCTATGCACCGACATTCATTTGTGGATTCAATGAAAAGGAAGGTTGTGGTTCCAGCAACTGAAACATAAACTTGTTAGAGTAAAGAAAGTAAGGTTTTTCTTTAAAAAAAGAAAAATAAAAAATAAATAAAGTAAGGTTCAACTCATGAATGTGTTAAAAATGTTTTGTTAATGTTCATTAGTTTATTAGGCTTATTTTTCAAGTCCAGTGATTAGTCTTGCATAGTTTAGGATGACACAGCCCAAGTCCTCGAAATAAGCCTTTGGAATCTTTAGACTTGCTTCTGCCATATCAGGGTCACTTGATTGGCACTTGACAAACTTTTGATCAAGTACTCAAAAAATCAGCCAAAAAGCTCATTACAGTTGATAAACTCAAAAGAACACTTGACTGAATTTCAAGTCGATTAAGAGTCTGAGTTTGACTAGAGCTCTAAAAACCTGGATAACTATTTACATTGCACATATATTTTGCCAAAGTTTACATAATTCCCTCATCCTTCTTTGATCCATGGGTTTCTCAAAGTAATCTTTGGTTTGGGTTATTTTGACGAGTTATTCTGTTCAATACAAAGATTTATTGATTCCATGTGTTACGGTTAGTGCAGGTATTTAGATCCTTTGGTTGGTTGCTTCCAGCAATCATCATATCAACGCTTCTCACAACAGGCCCCAAAGCTTTCCTCATGGCCCTAGCACTTCCTCTTGGACAATCAGCACTTTCACTGGCCATTGACAAGGTGTGGGGAAAGACACAAGATGGCCCAAAGCAGAAGTCGAAGACCAGGAATAAGCCATTTGCTAGTGCTGCCAGCAATACCAAGAGGAGAGACGACAAAGAAAGCGGCACCAATGGTCAGGCATGGGGTTATCAGTCTTGGGTGGCAACAGATGATGGTGTGGTCGAGAAGGGCAGCAGCCAACGCCAGCCCAGTTTTGGTGGATGGGATGAGCTGGACAGGCGTGGGGAGTCTGATAAGGGGCCAATAAGGCAGCCTGCTAGAACAACAAGCAGGCCGCCCCGGCCCCAGCCAGAGGCGAAGGGAAAGCTGACTAGGAGAGGGAAAAATTCAGACGTGCCCTTGCTTCTAAGGCTGTTGATTGCTGTTTTCCCGTTCTTGGGATCATGGACCAAATTCTTATAGATATTTTCTTGTTCTTGCGAGTGCCCAGCCTGAAGTCGATTTGCACACCCTGTGCTTCTGGGATCTTCAAGTTCAGTGTGCCGGGCGGTCCATACTTCCAAAGTTGAAACTTCTATACATGAGAGGAGAATGAAAAACACTCTTCCATCAATCAGGAGAAGATGCAATTATGCCGAAGGGACCACCGCTCCACTTTGTGGATGTATCTGAGTGGGATCCAATGCATGGAGGATTTACCTGACATTGTTCACCGTGGATCAGCAACGGGGAGAACCTATTTTAGGTAGTAGTTGCCTTCGTATTCCATGTGAAATGTTGATAGATGTGGTGGAAAATAACTAAAGCTTCAATTCCATGGATTGGATTATAGCACCAGTAATTTTTTATTTTTTTTTAGGGTTGTTATTGGTGTACAGATGATTGTCATTTAATGGGCCACCAGAACTGCAGATCTTACCTTTTATGTATGATGATAGAGCCCAGATGTAGCCCAGTCCACCTGGTAACTCATGAGGCCCGGGCCTCAACCAAGCATCCAGACCAATAATCTGATGGCAGCTTGGAGTGGCCCGGTGGGGTCAATATGCCAATTGAAATGGTCATCAAGCCTCAAGGATCATGCATCGGCCTGTCCCATCTGCCTGTAGCCTCAGCTGAGAGTATGTACCAGGCTAGTTGGCGCACTGAGTCAGCCCTGAATCCCAAGCCCATGCCTGATTGATTGTTAATTTTCCACGAACCTTCAGCTCAGGCCCTAGCCAAGCCCAGAAAGAGAGTAGACCTCGCCCTTTTGGGACTTAGTTGCGTGATTATACTAAATAAAGAATTAAAAAAGTAAAACTGCTTATCTGGTCAATGAGGAAGACAAGTGGGCCCACCTTCAGTAATCCATAACATTTTGTTGCGCCTCCTGAGAGGCTAGGTGGGCATTGTAACCTCTTAGACCGGAAGGTCCTGCCATCCTCGTAGTCTTTGGACCTTTTTTCCCCCCGTCAGCTGACTCTGGATCTTTGCTATATTTCTCTTAGCAATCAACTTCAAGGTCACTATCAAAGTTACAATTGCTCTAGCCAGTATATTTTTTGGGCATAGGACAATAGTATCCGTATAGGTCACACTTGCCAGAATTAAAAACCTGCTTATTGTGCAAGCATCCAGTAATCTCGCTAACCAAAGCTTGCCCCTTCTCGCCAGAATTTGAAAAACTGCTTATACCGTGAAGTTCCAGGTCACACATCCTATAATCCATAACATCCTGGGCCGAAATAAGGAAAATTTAGAAACCTCCCTGCAGTCTCTCAAAAGACTGGTAGGGTTTTAGGAAACAAACGAACAAGAAATAATAACTTCTCCACGGCTTCTGACTAGGGAATTTCTGGGGTTGCTCTACTGGAGAGTGTATGGGTGCTTGCCAAGTTCTTTCATTTCATTGTCAGTAACTGTATGTAGTACATCCATGATATTCATTGGAAGACATCAGCAGTAACATATAATCTAAAAAAAATCCAAAAATAAAGCAACTTTTTTATTTTTAAAATATAGTTATTCCATTGTCATGAATAAATAATATAATACAAACAAAAGAATCGTCCTAAATTGTTGATGCCCCAGACAAATTCCATGATCCGAACCTTCCAACCGGAACTACATAAATCACACAAATAAGAATGCCAAATGGCAATCGCATCAATCAAACCTTTGCATGTTAAAGAATGCCAATTACACTTCTGAAGCCACCGACAAGTCATCTTGAAAAGAGCTTGACACTGCCGAGGTTACAGGATGAAGCAGGATCCTTGAGGCATCTGCAGAGCTCGTCTTCATCAAATGGAAATGATGTTGGTAGAGGATGGTCTGGGATCACACCAACCTTGAATAATGAAGTCCAATGGATAGAAAATGGGTTAATTGTAGTTTAAAATATGTGTAGCATAAGAACAACACACATACATTTCACATTCTGCGTTCGGTTGTTGCATAACAATGATGCATGTTACCTTATTTTTGAACTTGCTAAAATTCAAGGAAACAAAATAAAAGGAAAAAAAAAAAAAAAAAAGAAATGAAAAAATGGAAAGAAATATTAGGGATGAGTTGGAAAAGAAATGAATGGAACAGGACGAGAGTTGCATCCAATAGACGAGTGAGGAAATGAGAGGGATTTGAGAAGCAAAAAGTAGTTTGAAAATAGCAAAAGCACGTCTTGACAGCAGAGAGAATCTGAGAAACCCGTTTTTGGTGATATGAGTTCTTATTTAAATGCAATCCTGGGGAGAGGAAAATGGCTGGCTTGATAGTGAAAGAGGAAATGGGCTTCAGTTTTGCCAGATTTTGTGAAAACATCCAGCTATTGGTCTGACAAATTTCATAACAAGGCTACTCCAAAATCCTCTACATCTGGTTGGCATTATACACATCCAATGTTTTCCACCCTAACTAGCCACTGCAAAGGAAATAGAAATGATAAAGAAGAAACAAACCTTGTCAATGTCAGTGTGAGCAGGGGTCTCATACCGGGCCACAGTAACAGCCAAGCCGGATCCATCAGATAGCTCAAAAACTGACTGGATCTTCCTGTGCATTGGACATTGAATAAACTATTAAAGCTAGAAAAGATTTCAAATTGATGGATGCCGCACAGAAGTAACAGTTGTTACCCTTTTCCAAATGTGGGCTCCCCAAATAGCACTGCACGCTTGTTATCTTTCAGGGCTCCAGCTAATATCTCGCTCGCACTTGCAGTTCCTTTATTTACCTAGAGGAAACTCTAAGAGTAAACACAGCAGATTTTTTTTTTTTTTAATCTATAATAAATCCATTCCCTTTAAGTACTGCTTCTTTAAGACTCAATAAAAGATAAGGACCTAAGCCCCAGCAAAGTAGGAAACATAATCAAATCCCTCAACAGCATCAACCTCCCTATGAACATGGGTGATAGAATCAGAACTGATTGGAATCATGCAATGCAACTGTATATGAAATGCAACTTAAGGAGCACCCAATAACCCTGTTTCAATATTTTTGACACAGGGTGGATCCCTGCAATTGGAGTTCTATGGGGATGGTTTTGCAAGGAATCTGACCTAATCCGATCTAGTCCTAGTCCATATTCAATACGCCACTCATGAAATAAATTATCCGACAGCTTGTAATCTGGGTAGGATCATGATACATTTGAGCCTATTAAGGAGAGGAAAGAGCTCCAGAATAATTGGGCAGATGAACCACTAAAAGATGTGGATGCGCATACCAGGTAAAACACGTCCAAATAGAAGCATGGGTGAATAGATATCTCCAGCACTCCCAAGAATGAAGGTGTTTTCCTGGCAAGCCATAGTCAATAAGATCTCGAGGGTTCGTGTTTTTTAGGGATTGGGCCCCGTAGTTTTGTTTTCTGGGGTTTTCTAGCCAGCCTCAGGTCTGGTTCTGTAATTTTATTTATTTATTTTTGTCATTCCTTCTATTTCTCTTCCTTTTCCTTTTTCTTTTTTCCTTTTTCGGTTCTGCCCTGCTCTCTTCTTTTTTGTATTTTTCTCTTTGTTTGTTTGATAAAATTCTCACCTATCCAAAAAAAAAGATTTTGACAGTGGACAACTCAAAGAATAAGAGGAATTTCATGCTTCTGAATAGGTGCATAACATGCATGGCTAATGAAGAATCTGTCAATTATCTTTTTATTCATTACCCGGTGGCAAAGGGAATGGGGACTTTCTTCATAGCAAGAATTGGAGTGCAGTCGGTATTCAATGATCCGTTCACAATACGGCTCCTAGGTGGGCCAGTGGGCCATTCAAAGGTCAAAAGAAGATATTGTGGACAACCTCTTTCTTCAGCACTTACATTGGAAAACCAGAAACAATGAATATCACTTATTAACAGGTCATGCAAACAGTATTGGAAAAGCTGCTAATGGATGAGTTGTTCCAACTTCCAAGTGTATCTTGTATTCCCATCAATCACTCTTGATATTTCTTCCAATTCAAGGTGATATCATGGGAGAATTAAAAAAGAGTTGATAAAAGTTGAAAAGAAGAGAGCATACCAACACAGCCAGAGGTTCTGATGCTGCTATTGCATTACTTCCATCAGTCTCGTATATATCTCGAACACCACGACTATCGCAAATATAGACAATTACACCTTTATCCAACCTAAATGACAGACACATGGTAATGAACACTAGTTCCGAATATTAAACAATTACACCAACTTGATAAAACTACAGAAGCATTCCCTGTAGAACAGTATCTAATTGCAGGTGGTAAGGGAGCAACTGAAAGAGCCACAGACATTCAGATAAAAATAACTCTCAAGTGCCATTATCCTCAACAAAAGTATGAATCTACAATTTTAATGCAATTAAGTTTCTAAATCTCTGATCGCTACTTGCAAGCAGTACATAGTCAGCACAGGTATGCAAGTATGATTGAAGTACCGGGGCAACATAGGTTGTGCTACCAGTCAAGTAATGATGCCCTTCATGTTATTAACTCCTGAAGTGGCTGGCTATATAAGTTCTTGATCTTGCGTGGCACTCCTTTAGTTTGATTGGAGATGCAGCAAATCCAGTCATTGATTAGAGGCATATAATCATATGCACATCTGAATGTGTATAGATGTTTGTGCCTTTCCTGTGTGCATGAGTGTTCGAACATATAGGTTACATACAATTATCTGAACATGTTGACAGACCGTATGGATTGTGATGATTGCACGTATGGCCCACTTAATGTGGAGATTATGATTTTTATTGTTTCATTTTATTATTCCTTCATGATATTAACTCCCGAAGTGGCTGGCTATTTAAGTTCTTGATCTTGAGCTGCACTCCTCTAGTTTGATTGGAGATGCAGCAAATCCAGTCATTGGTTAAAGGCATACATGTATATGCACATCTGAATGCGTATAGATGTTTGTGCCTTTCTCGTGTGCATGAGCGTTTGAGCATATAGGTTACATACAATTGTCTGAACATGTTGACAGATGGTGATGGATGGTGATTGCACGTGTGGCCCACTTCATGTGGAGATTATGATTTCTATTGTTTCATTTTATTATTCCTTTTGTTTAGTCCTTAAGGTTATGGGTTAGCATAGAGTTTAAGCATGTGGGCTTTTGGTTATGGAATAACTTAAGCATAGGGAGTATTTATGTACTTTCACATATATAATGGAAGCCCTAATGGCAAGATGTTCCGTATTGGTAACAGTGACAGCAACAATCACCACCATTACCGATATAGAGAATCAACTTAACGGCTGATATGCCCTCATATCGGTCGGTTTTTTTTTTTTTTTTTTTTTTGGCTTGAAAAATTCTGAAAAAATATCCAAAAATAAAAATAAAATCAGAAAATATAAATATTCTGAATATGCATGCATTTTTTTGGTTTTGAACATGTCTATGATAGTGCAACAGTCCACTTTTTAGTGAGAATGATGTATTGGTTTGTCTAATGAATTTATGAACCTAGCAACTTGGGATTGATTGCAAACCTTCTATATTTAATTTTCTAACTCAATAATATTAATGATAAATTTATTAGAATGAATGTAATACCAAAAATATCATATTTGCAGGTTTTACTATTATTCACTGTATTGGTGTATTACATTCCTTGCAACCCACATATATTTCAACAAACAAACTCAAAAGACTTTTGTAGTTTTGTGTCCTATTCCTATTATGTAATTTCTATGTCTAACGATTTGATATCATTTCTCCCAATAAATCTTAAGAAACATTGAAATTAAATTTAGATCTATGGTGTTGCTAATGTAGAACGGGTCGCAGACGCTTTCAGGGCCAAGATGGACCAGAGAAGGATCGATCGGAGGTGGAGGTGATCAAGACCGTCCGAACCTTAAAACAGTCGTATCTCGCAAACCGGAATGGGTTTTTCGACATATCTTATATGGTTTTGGGGTAGGAGAAACTACTTTAGCCAACCAACTCAGCTAAGCCGAGTTTCCCATGCCGGATTTGTGAGATTCCATCAAATTGACAGTCGAAAATCCTTTTTATTCCCGTTTTTACTAAAAGTAGTAAGTTTTAATTTGATCATAACTTTTGATCCTTTTGAGTTTTAGGAGTCGTGCCCAACATGAAAAAGGCTTGGAAAAATTAGTACAATAATGTGGTTAGGCCAAATTGGACACTTACTATTTTTGGTTGAAAACCATGAAGTCTAGTAGGAATCATGACCGTCTATAAATAGTACGTTTACTATTTACAGTAAGTCATGCTTTTAGGGAGTTCGAGTAGAGTCTAGAACTTCGTCCTAGGTTTGAGTTCACTATTTAAAGGATTGTAATTTCATTTTTTATCGTCAATCAATTTATTTTGAATTATTAGAAATTATTTCTATTTTCATCTCTCGTGGATTCGAGGAATCTCTGTGAGGAGTCCAAAGAAGCTCCATGGATTAGAAGTAGTTATCCCTGAGGAAGATGGTGATTGGCCTCATCATGTCCTTCCCTGTGTCAGTTGCTGATTTGGCGGAACAGCACAGACCGACCTCAGTAGTGTTGATGTGGCAAAGTTTTGTGGGCCCCACCATGATGTATGTGTTATATCCATAGTCCATCCATTTTGCCAGATAATTTTAGGGAGTGAGCCCCAAAATGAGGCAGATCCAAAGCTCAAGTCGACTACACCACAAAAAGTAGAGGGGACAGTGACGCACACCGTTGTAACCTTCCTAGAGCTCACCATGATGTTTATTTGTCATCCAACTTGTTCATAAGGTATTAGGGTCACATGGATTGTCAGAGCTGTTAGTAGCCCCAAAAGAAGAAGAAGACAAACAATTAAGGGTTTTTTTTTTTTTCCCTTCTCCGTCACAAGGCCGTAACCGCTATTATACCTTGCAACAGCCAACATGGGGGCCATAATGGCCATTAAGGCTCCAATTTTCTCACCCACCCCGCTGTTATGCCCTATAACGATTGATACAGATGAGGACCGTAACGGCTGTTATGACTCCAATTTTCTCTCCCACCCTGCTTCGAACCCATATTGCGTAATAGCCTTGGCCGTTACTAGTACGAATTGGTCATTACGGCCAAAACATAACCGTTTTGGTACACCTTGCCTAATGTTAGTAACCGTTTTGGTCACCACATTCTAAGCCTTTTCTCTATTTTCTCTCGCTTCTTCTCATAATCTCTCCCTTTGTCCTTTTCAATCCAACTCAAGGAACAGAATGTAAGTATGAATGCAAAAAAATGCATAAGTATGCATGTGAGTGTAGAAGTCTCCAATCGATTATTAGTAAATGATTGCAGTCATATTTCCAAAAACTTCAAATGTTGAAATTGAAACTAAAATGCTAGCATCGTGAGGTCTTTGGTGCTAGGGAAAAGGAGGTGGAGTCTATTCTAGCGTGCTTCAAAGCTTGGACAACAAGGAAGAATTAGGGTCTCTGTCGGAGGAAGAGCAAGCTATCAGAGCTAAGTTCTCGATTGACTATAATTCTAGAATTAAAGAGAAGGAGATAAAGTGGAGTCAAAGATCCTAAGCGATTTGGCTAAAAAAAGGGGAAAAAATATGAAATTCTTTCATGAGATAGCAAATGCTCAGACTCGGGTCAACTCTCTCTCTCTGAGGCGATTGTTAACTATTATTCTTCTCTCCTCTTAGCTGATGATTTTGTAAGACCTTGGCCAGACAATGTCTTTCTGCACTCTTTTGAGAGAGCAGGAAGATGGTCTTGAAGCCTTCATTTCTTTGGAGGAAGTCAAGGAGGTTGTCTTTTCTCTTGAGAAGGATAAATCTCCGGGGCTGGATGGCTTTCCTTCAATCGTTTTCAAACATTTTGGAATCTGATTAGTAGGGATCTATTTCTTTTCATTGAAGAATTCTTCAGATCTAGGTACATTCCTGCTGAAATGGGATGTGCATTTTTGGAAGGAAGAGAGTGCCAATGATCGACAATTTATGCAAGCACGGAATGATCCTCCCCAGTGTTTGTCTTCTGTGCTATCGCCAGGCACAGTTAATTGGCCATATCTTCCATCATTGCTCTTATATTTCTGAAGTTTGGGCTGGAATCTTCAGAATGACAACAGTTTATTGGGTTATTCCTGGTTTGATAGAAGATCTCTTTGTTGCTTGGCACGCAGCGGACGGAGGCAAACTAGGAACGAAACGGTGGAGGATGGCGTCGTTGGCATTATTGTGGGCAATTTGGGGAGAAAGGAATGACCAATGTTTTCATAATAAATGCAAGGGGAATTCGGAGGTCCTTAGTAAGGTGGTAATGTTGTTTCAGGATTGGGCCCCCTGAGGGAGGTTTAGGGGTGCAGCAGGGGGCTGCTTTGTCGTTGTAAATTAGCTTAGGGCTGATGTAGCTTTTTCCTGGGTTTTTTAGTTTTCTTTTTTTTTTACTAAAGTATCATCTTTCAAAAAAAAAAAAAAATTTCATTGACCATGGTATATAACAGAATACAGAAAAAAATAAAATGTAAATGCATACAACAGATGCATTCTGCTGTTCTGTTGATTCTGTGAAGAAGCTTACCAGATCTTGGCGATCTCGATTCCTTCTGGGAAAGATCCACCACTGCACCAAATTTCGGTGTATCAGAAGCACACTTAAAGGGTGAATGCAAACATGGATACACATTAAAAAGTGAATTACCTGTTATTTCGAAGGTCCAACACAAAGGCATTGACATTGCTACTTCTTAAAGTTTCGATAGCTTCCTTGACAGCTCCTATAAGAAAAGTCTCTTTCAGAACATATTACATGGAAATTGGCCCATCTAAATCTCATTCAAATCCACCCTATCCTGAGTATGCAGGCGGTAATACAAATTTTAATAGGTAAATCGAAAACTAAAATGCAGTTACTTGACAATGGACTTTGTTACAAAAGAGAAATTAGAAATGAATGAAGTTAGCTTCAACATTTTCCCTTTGCAATGCCTCTACTTGTAACAGACACAGAAATCTATAAACAAAGAAAATCAAATTTTGACTATGAAAATATTTACTTATGAACCAAATGATACTCAAAGGACAGCTTGGATTCTCCGAGTAGATATCTTGCTCTGAAAGAAGCTACTGAAGGATGATAGCTAGCACTACCCACCAGAAGCATTTTGGTTGAATGACGTCAGTTTGATATATCCAATTCTGGATCTGTCCTTCCCCGAACTCTGAACCTCACATAGCAATGACTTCACTGGGTTCAGGGAAACTCTCTCTCGCCTGCAAAACAGAAGGAAATAGTTAACTGAATAATAATAGTAAGACTAATAAAGAAAATTCCACCTGGCAGTGATGTGATAGCTTGCCCAACGTCCAGGTAAAAGAGGTTCATGTCAGGTAGGCAGCCAGACAATGATTTTTTTTTCTTTTCCAAGTAATCATGCAAACAGAAGCTAACCTCAAGTAGCGGGGTTTCTAGGTCAATGCTTTGATGATGATGATGATGAATTGTATGGTAAAGAGAATTAAGATGGAATGCCCCTCTTGGTGATTTAGATGAAAGCATTCTAAACCATGAGGTGCCCATTAAAGGGTAGTTAAAAAAACCTTAGCATAAAGCAGGCCAGTAACACAGAACGAACTTTAGTCTCAACGATATTGGATTTTAAACATGAACACAAAAATCATAGAAAACTTACTTTAAAGATACCTGCTTTATTTCAGGTCCACTGCAAATCGCCAATTCTACTAAGCTTCCCTCTGGACCCCTGCAAAATGTTTCTTTGTTTAGTTAAACAATAGATGAATGAATAAGTACACTGATTTTTATTTTTTTTTTAACATACTGAGATTGGAAATAGTCTTAAACGATGAACTGTGACAGAAAAAAAAAATAAAAAAATCTTCAATTAGGAAGTTTCCAAGGGATATAGGAACAAAACATGGCTTGAAGGTGACAAGAAGTTGGAAGTTCTTCCTATTGATACCTTTTGCCTTATTATTATTATTATTATATTTTTTCTTTGGTGTTGTTGCAAAAAAAAAGAGAAGAAAGTATGGACAATAATGACATTTTCAAACATGAGAAAACAGAAACATTGCAATAAATTGTTCCCTAGGGAGAATCTCCTTAGGTCAAGCATTGATAATTCCATTTTAATGATGCATACTGGTATGATAAATAGAATTTCAGAAGGATGCATCAGAACAAAAAGCCCCAAAGCAAGGTCTCCAAACGGGATAGGAATCTAAAAAGGAATTGTGCAACATTAGTAATGAGTTACGGAATTAATAGCAGTAAAAGAATACAATCCAAAGCTCAGACTAGAATATAAAGGGGATGCAACAAGAAATATGTAAAAAATGCAAAAAAGAAAAAAAAAATCAGAAAAAAGAAGTGATTTACAGAGCATGGCATGAGATGCTTTTGTTAAACTTCCAAAGAGTGAGATAAGCTTGGAATTAAGATCTCCCAACAACATTCAACTAAGCTGTAGAAAGAAATGCATTTACTCGTACAAGGATCAATATATATATATGACATAAAAGATCAGAACAAAAAATGTGGCAGGACTATGATGATGACTAGTACCACTGAGCATTGGGATTCACAATATTTGCTACCAATGCATCATTGACTAAGGAATGATTGGAAGCTACAAAGATTCATGTCATAAGAAATAAATGAAAGGCTTTTCCAAGAAACATACTATGTACAACAAATGAGTTTGGGTAAGTAGGAACCAACTGACCAGCACTAGGATGTCGAGATGGATGAATGGAAAGACAAGGATAGAGTCAAGAGATCATTAGCCACCATAGGAGATAAAACGATGGAGAGCATGTTGAGATGGCTCCATCATGCACTACAAAAATTGGAGACAAACGTGGCAATAGGTGGAAATTTGATAAGGGTTGAAGGACCTTCAAGGAGGACGACAGGAAGAAGTAAAAGGGCTTGGATTAATGTGGTGAGAAGGCATGTAGCTAACTGAGGAAAGGGCCTTACATAAGAATGATTGGGGAAATAGCATTAGTAAACAGATGCAAATAGCTGGGACAGGCTATGAAGATGATGAGGACAGAGGTATTAAACAAAAAAAATAAATCAAATTGATAGCACATAAGTGCTCCAATGGCTGCAAATTTTTCTGGGACAATCTGTTAGCAATCTATTTTAGGTAGCATAAATAAATACATGGAAAACTACAATTGTCATTATGGTAGAAAACTTACTGTAGGCGTTCAGCTGCATCATATAACCCCATCGTTTCTGTACTTGTATTATCAATTGATAAGATAACATCACCAGGCATAATGCCAGCCCTCTCTGCAGGCCCCCCAGGAGAAGATGAAATCACAATAAGTCCTGAAGGTGAACCATTAATTCCTGTTGGATAGCCAATTGATAATCCCACACCTGTAAGAGATCCCTGAGTTCCAGACTGCCTTCAAAGAAGAAAATGACAGATTTTAAGAAGAAGATTCAATACAATTAACTTCTTTCAAAGATGGCATTAATACATGCTGAATCACACTCTACTTGGTTGCCAATTCAAGTTCTAACCAGAATCGAATATGAAATAACTTGAGATCACAAGAAGAGACAGCCTTATACCCGCAAGCTCTTGAATCTATCTGGTTCCAGAAAGCGTGTGAAAGGATCATCAAGCGTTGCAAGCATTTTCTTTATTGCCATATCTGAATAAAAGGATCATCTCATAAGATTTAGAGGAAGAATTAAATATAAAAAAGTGCACCTAACGTTTAACTAAGGATTAATGAACATCATATATTTACTTAAAATAAAACAAACTTCTGCAGTCGTAATCCCTAAATAAGTAAATCTAACAACAATTCAATGTTCACAAGTTCCTCGATATGAAGTGCATAAAACTTGACTGTCTGGTGGCATGGCTGATTATTTTTTTGTTTGTACCTGGCCTCTTCATACATTGCACAATTAGAACTTAGGTAACTCGTACAGGTCTCTTAATTGGAATCCCTAGCATATCTTAAGGTTGGCAACCAATCAAGGTACTCAGTTCACTTTGCAGCCTAGTGCAACACGGGCAAAATTACTCACTTTTACACCATACAGTTTGGATCTCAGGCCACAACGGATCGAAAGGTTCTGCAACAATCATACAAGGTCACTCTCTGTCATAGAAATTAAGCAGGGATAACTCTGGGAGAGAGCATGGGTTTACATGGAATTCATATTGTTAATGCTTTCTTCTTTAACATCATGCAAATGGATCAATGGTCCAAAAGCTAGTTCCATCACCATATAGAAAAGAACATATACACATGCTTTGGTAAATGTAATTTATTGACAAAGAAGGTAGACATGGTTCCATGAGAAAGTTTTCAAATACTAATTTTTTCAGTATCAGAAACACGCATGTTGTAATTGATTTATTTGATCGGCTCTTCAAACAAATGGTAGTTTAAGAAATGCTTACTCAATTTACTGACCAAAAATAACAATAATTTGTGCATGTAAATGAAAATTCTGTTTCAACATAAATTTAGACAGTAATTCATGCAGGTAGCTTCGGCATAAAAGACCAAGGAAAGAAAACCATACATGTCTCTTCTCGTGTGTTCATTGGTTCGTTGCGAAGTGCATTCTCTCGATACCGAAACCAACTTTTCCCATTAAAAGTCTTGTCAAAATATGCACGGTCAATTGTCCTCCATGCCTCCAAGAAAAGAAGATTCTCTTCCGTGAGTGCCCCTACATTTGAATCACATACAAGAATTTTCTTCTGCTTACATATTAAAAATCCAATCTAAGATAGCATGCATTTTAGTTTGTCGCTAAATCAAAGAATTCAGAGGCACCCATATAAAGAGATGCTTGCTTACAGGATGGCGTCTTGCTAACTGCCACAGAAAGTGACATTATAAGCACCATGCCAATGGCCAACTGAAAGAAAAGCACAAAGAAGCGGCTTTTGAACCTCTCTTTCCAATTTAGTACTCTGTGACTTGTAGCGCACTCCCTGAACTTTGTAGCGCCGGTACAAAGAAGTAGCGACCATGACTGAGATGTGAAGCTTTGAAGCTTCCAAAATGGTTGAAAGAAGGAACTGCATGACGTAAAAGCTCCATCACCAATCTTGAGGGACTTGCAACCTTTTCTTCCACCATTGACATCATACTCTAAAGATAATAAACGATTTCGGAAACCATCTCCTACAATCCTAGAGACCCGAAATTTCCATAGCAGAACCTGAGAAGGGGTTAATCAGAGGAATTAGTGAAATACACCCACCAATTAAATAAATATTACATGCAATAATGAACCCTAGAATTCTATTAATTATTTATTTACTCGCATAAACAGCCCATTAACTTATCAACCATGCTGATTTGTACATACTTTGAAGTGAAAATTTTAGAGTGCACCATTGAGTCGTGGCCTTTTTAAGTTACAACTTGCTTTATTGAATCCACTGTTTACAGAATAAAGAATAAGAATACTAAATCGATCCTATTCCTATATACATATAGAGGAGGCCTCAAATGCAACTAGTTGAACGGTAAGGTTACCATTCAACTAGGACATAATTGTCAACGTGTCATCTGTGTATGACATCTAACCTGTCCAAACGGCTGGTCCCCGAGAAAATCACCTAGTGCAAAAATTAGGCTGATCCACTCATCATTTGGGCCACACATACTTTGGATCAAATCAACCACTGTCCATTGCTGTACATACTTGACAAGTTGACACCAATGTACTGCACTACTTGGACTTAAGGTTATTGTCTAACTACTACTGTGTGCCTGTGTTATAGAAGAAATGATAACACAGATTGGGATAAACAAAATTGATTTAGGGTTGTTACGCAACCTGGAATTGTTAACCAATTCAAGAGGCAGATTCTTGTATTTGGCAGGTTGAAGTAGTTGAGAGCAAAAGACAATTTTTGAATTCTTGTTGGGAGGTTCATTTGCAAATTCTAGGAATTGAAAACCCTCCCAACAGTCATTTTCCAGAACTCTTTTAAGAAAGAGATCCACACTTCTTTAAAGAGTGTGGATCTCTTTTACAGCGAAGGCTATCTAACTATGAGCCCAATGCCACACGTTATACTAGTGTGTCCTGTTGGCATAGTTGATATGATTTACCTCTTCAAGATCCTTCTCCTGTGAATACATATAGCACGATTCCTGGCAATTCTTTCCTAGAATCCAAACAAAGTTTCTGGGTTTCACATAATCAAATTCCAGTTTTCCAAACATAATTGAAAGATTCAAATTCTCAGGAAATTGTATCCTCGAATTGAATTCGTAAGTATTTACGATTTCCAGGTTCCCAAAAGACACTTGTACTTCACTATTGGATAGCTTTCGAATTTCCCTCACTATGGGATGATTTTCCCTAAAATTTCAATCCTAGCATATCTGAACTCTTCATCTTACGACAAGACATGTGGGAGAAATGCTAATTTGCGCACTGCGTAAAATTTCGCAAATGCACGGTGATCAGGACCGTTGATCTGGTGGGACATCGCATAGATGAGCTATAGCAACAAAAAAATAAAATAAAAATCGCAGTGAGGGGACAACTTCGACGATCCGGAAATTGTGAATACTTATGCCGCTGAACGCAGACCGTTGCTCATTCTCTGAGTTAACAGTCCCTCTTTCAGGCTACTGATCGGATCGCTACCACCGTCCGATCACCTTGATTTTCACGAAAAGGCCCATCCACGTCGGTGGCTCGACAAATCAATGTCCTGAAAACCATGTGAGAGAGAGAGAAAGAGTACCTGAGAATTGATGAATTTTGGGGTGTGGAGAGAGGGATGGGGTTTGGGGTTCCTGTTGAAGATAAAAGGAGGAGAGCTTGCGACGAGCACCATCACTCCCAACCTTTTTGGCTTCTCTATCCCCGCTTTTGCGCTTTTTGTGTTATGTAAGGCCTAGAACCATTGATTACTCTGGCAGAGCTTGATAGTTCATACGCATGCATACTCAGAAACTGTATGTATGGATGTCATGCGTATAACTTAAATCGGACCGTACAAGACGTGGGACTTACTTTGGATTAGTTTAAAAGAAAAGGTTAAATGGGGATGACGACCTGTAATGGAGGATTAGATTGAAAAACAAGTAACGGCCTGAAATTAACTAACAGATTCTGACCCGTCCACATAGCAAAACGTAAAGTTGGAATGAGAAGATGATACTAGTCATCTGATTTCCCCCTTCCAATATGGGCATCTCACTAATCCACTTTTAACCATATATTTGATAGCCATTAGTTGGATGGCTAGGATTTTTTTTAATTTTTAATTTTTATATTCTTCAACTACAATGGACCCGCATTATGGATGGTCAAGATGAGACACAACCATTAATGAATGGGTGCAAAACTAGGAAGCTGACTGCGTCCAATCCCCAACTTGAGGGAAATCGGCCCACGTGGAGCTCTATGGCCGACCCTGTTGTATGTGGTTTATCTAAGCCATTCGTCCATTTTTCAAGCCGTTTTACAGTGTAAGTCCAAAATTGAGGCAGACTGAAGGCTCAAGTGAGCCATACCATTGAAATCTTTCTGGGCCCACCTTGATTTTATTTGCTATCCAAGCTGTTCTTAAGGTCACACAAACCTTGAAAACTCAAATGTTAGCTTGATCCAAATCTTGGGTGGCTCTTAAAAAGTTTCTAATGGTGGGTGTTCAATCCTCATTGTGTGGTCCACTTGAGCCTATGATCTACTTATTTTTTAGCTCATGTCCTAAAGTGATGTGGAAAAATAAATAAATGGAACGTAAAACATATATTATGTGGCTCCATAGAGCTCCTATTTGGACTGATTTAGTTCAGATGGGGGTAGGATGCAATCTGCTTCCCTAGAACAAAGGGCTCATTGGGGAGCTTGTTTTTGGAACGCATTAGATTTCAAATCATAACTCAAAGTGGTTTTATATTTTTATCCGTGTTTAGCAGCCCTGTACTTGGAATGAAAATAGGAAAGCATTGAAATTCTGCACTACATGTTCAAGAATTTTAATTTGATTATTAAATCAATTTTAATATTTCAAATTAGTATACATATGTGATAGTTGACATCATTGTAATAAACTCATTTAAATGTATACTTTGGAATAAAAAAATAAAAATTCTAAGCCTCAATTGGGGCACAAGTGCAGGATCACAAATGAGTGACTTGCCAACAAATTTTAAGTGTCGATTCAAATTTTAAGTGTCTATTTGGATTGTTTGAATCATTCTATTGATATAATTTAGTGATGCATTTGGCAATTTAATTGTTTTGGAGTATTCTTAGCATGCTCTCTCTCTCTCTCTCTCTCTCTCTCTCTCTCTATATATATATATATATATATATATAAATGGATTAATAGTCTAGTGATACTTTTTGTTACATGTGTGACTATTTTAACTTCTTCTTCTTCTTTTTTCTTTTTTTTTTTTTTTTTTAAATATATATTTTTTTTAAAGCATTTGAATCCAATCAAAATAAAAGAGAGATTTTAAAACAAAAACAAAATTGTATTATTCAAATGCCTCAAATTCTAAATACTTTTGAATTTTGAATACACCGGATTCCACACTGCCAAACAACTTCTAACATTGATCACAATCTCTAAACATAGTCAATGGCCATCAACAAACGCTACTAAAGTACTGATAAAAAAAAGATAGCTTCCACCCCACTGCCACAGTTGGTGGGTGATGGTTTTATTTTCCATACGATAGGAGGTTAGGATTATTTAAGGGGGCTTTTGGATCTAAGTTACTTTAGATAATTTATTTATGTCATAAGTAGCTTATCTTGATTTTCATTTAATTAAAAGATAAGTACATTTGGAAACAACATACTTATCATCAAGTGGAAAAGCATGTTTGGTTTCCAACATTATAAGTAATTATCCCTCAAGTATGTTTGATCCCCCTCACATCCACCATCCATCATGTGAGGCCAACTTTTGATGTGGCCATTCATTGTGTGGGCCTCACCTTTCATGTGAGCGGTCCATCATCTGGGACCACCTCCGATGTGGGTTGTCCATCATGCGGGGCCTGCCTTGAATATGGGCCACTCATTGTTTGGTCCACCTTCAATGTGAATTGTCCTTCATGTGGGCCTCACCTTCAATGTGGGTTGCCCATCGTATGGGGCTCACCTTAGATGTGGGCCATTCATCATTAGAGGCCGACCTTTGATGTGGATCGTCCATCATGTGGGGCCATCTCAATATGGGTCATCATCATGTGGGGCCCAGTTTCAATCTTTGCTGCCCATCATATGGAGCCCACCTTTGATGTGGACCATCCATCATGCAGGCCCCACCTTTGAAGTGGGTCGTCCATCATGCTAGCTCCCTTTGGATGTATGCTATTTATTAGTATGGGTTGACCTTTGATGTGGACCAACTATTGTGTGCGTCCACATTAATAGGGGGTCATGCATCAGGTAGGGTTTACCATGACATGGATTGTCTAATGTGTGAGCCCCACCTTCGACGCGGACAACCCATCATGTGGAGCCTACTCTAATATGGACTGCAAGAGAGAGCCTCCTTAGGGAGAAGTAGAAAGTAGTAACTCAAAAGGTTATAAGAATTTTTTATTTTTTATTTTGTTAAGTAACTTTTTGTAGATGAATTACTTTTCAATGATACTTACCAAGTTACCAAGCTAACTTTAGTGAAAAAGTGACTTAATAATTTAACATAAGTTAACAACTATTTGGTGATATCCAAACAGGTCCTTAATAAGTCTTACATCTGGATTACGCCTATAGTGCATCCGAATATTTATATATTTTGATTTTAGGTACATCCTGTAAGTACATGCCATGGAGTGTGGACCATCACTCCCCAATTAGCTTTTCACAATATACTTTTCAGTTCTAACAGGGTCTTGGGTTCGTTTTGAAAGTTCCCATGGTCCCACTACGGCCTAAGTGCGGGCTGTGCACGCGTGGGTGTATGTGTGTGGGGGTGTGCGTAAAAATGAAGAAAAGTAAAAAACTGAGCCCCATGGTTCATCAATCCAAACCATGTCTGTATATTGCGGAAGGACCTTGGCTTATAAACCTTGGAGACTTGTAGCCACCATTCTTGGAACTTTTTTATGTTCCCAGTTAAATGAGCCATTGCTGTACTTCTCTTCTTAATCGTTTGACCAATGAATGGCCTGGGGAGACCTGCGATCTATCTAAACTGTTGATTCGATGGCCCACCACCAGAAAAGAACCATGCAGGAAAGTCTTGGGATCCTGAGACCCCGGCCATCCAACCTTCGATTCCTTTTCAGTTGAATATGAACCATTATTGCATTTATTTTTTTATACTATTTGTGGGCCACTAGTCCAAAAGTTATGACTCTGGACTGCCCTGACAAAAAAAATTTTAGGTGGCAGGGTCTATGAGAGCAATGGTCCAATATTCCAAGGGTTATGACTCTGGACTGCCTGACAGAGAAATTTTTAGGTGGCAGAGTCCATGAGAGCAATGGTCGCCTGCTTGCTCAAGCCGAAAATCTAGTCCTGGATCATATAAATTCCCGGTGGTTGAAGGGTGCATTTGATTGCACTAAATACCATGAAATCTTCTGATATATCATAAATTGCACTAAAAATAATGAAATTTCATAACATTTGGTGCAACCGAACAGCCTAAAACAGTTCCCAATTTGCAATCTATGTTTCATTGGAGCAAAGTACAGCTGCCCACGTTCAGGGTGCATAATTGAGCTAGCCCTTGGACTTGCCTGCTTTACATGGCAGGTTGCATTAGATGTTTGTTTAAGCAGGTAGATCAATGGTCAAAATACATATGTGATAGGAAATAAGTAAAAGAATACATACAAATAATATAAAAATATCTTCATTATAATTTTATCATACCTGTCCAAACACAATAATTACTGGTCAAATTACTTGTTTTAAGGAGAGGTATCTTGTAATTTTGTCATGATTGCACTTGCACAAGGGAATCAATTCACATGGGTAGGATTATAATCATACTCCCGTTCAGATGGTGTTATGGAATTTGGAAAAACGATCCATCGGGGCAAAGTGCAACTTAGCCGTCGATGAAACCCTCATTTTGAAACGAAATGATGGCCCATCTAGAAATCCACCTGAAATGCCATTTTCAAAGTCACCCAACAAAATACACACTTAAAGGCCCACTCCCCCGACATCAATCAGATTGGTTTCAAATGTGTCGGCCAAAATGTCAGTTTTGGTATAAAAAGTTAAAAAGTAAAAAGAATAAAGAAAAAAACTTTTGCAGAAACCACATCCAAGTGGATCCAGATCTCGAACAGGCGAACAATACCATGTTGGGACATCCCCCAAAATTAGGATTCTACTACTGTTCAAGGGGGTAACCTTGGTAGGGTTCACAGCCTCTTGTAAGAGGCAGCAATCATGACAATTCCATCCATGAAAATCCCCTGCATTTGTGAGGAAATCCTTGAAACTAGCTGTCTGCTAGGATGAATTGGAGATGTGCTTCCCCATCTCCCAAATACCAACATAAGTACAGTGCTTTTGTAAGCTCATGCACAATGACATTGCATTGCATCTCCAAATTCTGCATGCAGAATACAACATCCTGCCTCTGAAATAGCATAACAATAACAAGCCTGCTACCATGAGCAATTCAAAAACACTGATATTGCATTTTCGGTAATGCTAACCCATGCTCGATAGCTCACTAAATGCTTATGGTTGAAGGAAGCAACCAAGGCCAAACACTCCATTCAAAAGAAACCTATGTTACTGCGAAAAGGCCAGTTAACACAAAAAGAGATCTGGTATATGAAATGGGCCCAGTGCTAACTACTAAATCAGGAGAGCCTCTTCATCCAACTTCAAGAACTGTCAAGAAAGGGAAATTTCACATGGTCTTGTTGCTCTGTAGACCTGACAACCTCTCTGTAAATCATTTGTGCAATGGTTTGAAATTTATAATCTCTTTGCCAGTTCGTTTAGCAACATCCACTATCTATTTTGTATTTCTGATGACCGAGGACTCATTGAAAAATAGGAATAGCTTGCCATGGCATGAATCATCACACATTACAAGACCGACGAGGGTTGCTAGAAAGTTTTTCCCAAAGGCTCGTCCAATCTGCTTAATCCCCTCCTGCCCCAAAGTGGCAAGGACGATCCAGATTGCTCAATCTTCACCTACAGGCTCCTCTAGTACCTGGTCCACATGGAAATAATCTCAATGAAGGGAGATCATGAGTTAGAAACTGCTTTTAACCATTGTTTCCAAGCCACATTGTACAGATGATGAGATCACTATGAACAGTTCTGATCATCACATGTTGGGGTAGAAGAGGCGAGCAGATTGGGGGGAGAACTGCTAACAAACCTTATTAGAAAATACAACTACCACCAAATACTCTAGGATTCAATTAAGAACTAGTTCAAAGGTCCCCATCATAAAAGCTACTTCTAGCAAGGGAAAATAAATAAATAATCCAGTGCCACTTTGCTGTTGGTGCTTAAGTAGACTAGTCCAAGGTTCCTCAACCCACAAAGTAAATGCAAAACAAAAATGTAAGGGGAAAAAGCACAAATACTATAATTCTCTTCTACATGAAGAGATTTGGGCGAGAAGCCTTGAAAGTGGTCTTGAGCTTACGAGTTGGGGGCCTCACTTTCCTGAAGACAAGGGGGAATTTGATCTTTAAGCCATGGAACTGCTTGGTGCTCTCGCGCTTACAGTCAGAGTCAGAGACGGTGGCTGTCTTGATTATCTGAATACAGGGAGACCTGACACGGTGGCGGGATGCCATCTCATTGTACATCTGCTCGACGGCACCGTTCAACGTGGTGTCCCTGTACTCCTTGTACATGTTGTGGTAGCCAGTCCTGCTCTGGTACCTCAGCCAGATACCATAGTTATCAATCGTTGTTGGATACTCCTCAAATATCTATCCACATAAAAAGCAACCATGAGATCAATTATCAGAGAGAGTGAATAAAAGAAAGATGAGAGAGAAAAGCTGGGGCCTGGAGGGGACTCAGAATGGTAAAAAAAGCCAGAGATTTGGCTGATGCAGTGAGGCTGTGAGTTGATCAAAATGAATATGAAAGATAATGGTTCGGTTAGTGTGAGCAAGAAGTATTCAGTAGGCTAAATAAGCATTAGCCCAGGCAATAAATAAATAATAAAAGAAGAAGAAGAAGACAAGGAGAAGGATGCTAATCATGCTATAATAACATTGGGTGTAAATTGAACTCTCTTGAAATTGATTTTGGAGGCAAGAAAAAAAGAGTTGGAAAAGAAGTGCAATGTTGATGAGATGACTAACACACCTGAAGTAGCTGATGGCTAGAATTATGAAGCTCCAGCATTGAACCAAATAAACTGAATGCTAACCAAAGATATAATAACCACTTTTGGCATACTGTATTGGTCGATGCCAAATCCAGCACATTATGTACATATCAGCTGTCTGGCTGTTTTGGAACCATAAGCGCATTTGGAAAAAAAATGTTTGGGGCACACCATGATATTTGCACTCCCCCCAAGTCCAACCTATCCGGGTATCCAGCAGGATCCAATCATCAGGTCAGGATGACCCAGAAATCAGACCGATCCAATCATCACATGGGCCAGACCATAGAGAACAAAAGAAAGCTACCCGAAAGGTCCAACTTGCACAAGGGGCACAACGTCATTGTGTTTATGGAATCCAATCCATCCAAATGGTGAACCCTAACATAAAAATGGGATGCCTCAAAAATCAGACCAATACAATCATGTAGTGGACCCCATCATTTGAATTTAGAGGATATTGGTGCAATTTTATATTATTTTGAATGGTGTGGCCCACCTGAGCTCTAGATTATCCTGAATTTTGGGACATTCCATAATTATGGTGGGGCACACATGATGCACGGTTTGGAACGCATACAAAGATCACAGTGGTCGCACCTGATGCATGGTTTGGATGGCATACATACGCATGTTTTAAAAAATCAATTTCGGCATCCACTGTGATGTGTATTCCATCCAACCCATTCAAAAGGAAGATCCAAACATTAGGTTGTGATTCCCCAAAATTCTGGCCAACCAAATCATCATGTGGGCCAAACCATAGAGAAAAATGGACAGCCACCAGAAAGCTCCTAACTGTGTGGGGAGCACTGTGATAGTTTCTAACCCACCCAAATTGTGCGCCTCACCCTGAAACTGAGACACCACAGTACAGGCTAATACAATCATCAAGCGGGTCTAATCACTTGAATTGGGATTATTTTTTTAATTTGATTTTACACATTTTCTTTTGGCATGGCCCACCTGAATTTTGGATAGGCCCGATTTTTCAGGAATTCCACATTCATCTTGGGTCACACTGATGTAGAGTTTGGATGGCAAAAACGCACAGCAGGAGGCCAAACATCCTGCCAATTTTCCTCTCTTTATATATATAAACATGAGTTGCATGGAGGGAAGAGGTCAGAATTACCCTGACTCACCTGAGTTTACCCGTACCAGACAAGCTAGTGGCAATTTGGGGCAACCAAAAATCAGTAGCCAAAACAATGAATTTCCAGAGTTGCATTTATGGGATGCCAATCATGGTAGAGTTACACAGGCGAGGACCATAGACAAAAAATCCATACAGCAAAAGATGGCACAGGAAATATTCACGCTTTATTTGATTTTGATCTTATAAGGGTCACGATTTGGTTAAAGAAACAAACCAAAAATTGAAGAATTGAAGTTCAGGTTTAACAAGGATAGGACTCAAAAGAGTCAAAGCGAAAGAATCAGCTATATATGCACATAGATGTGTCCGCATATGGTATAAAAACAAAATCAAAGTACAAAACTTCAATCAGAACAATTAGAACTTCTTTGTATATTACTAATAATTCACATAGGTCAAATTGTAAGCAAATATTATTCTCTCAAATTCTTTGTTCTGAAGTAATCCCTATATAAATCAACTGACTCCCCGTTAAAATTTCCAACCCTTCACTCAATTCTATTATTGGATGATGAAAGCTAACATCTGTCATTAAATCATCAAAAGTCTTCTGAATTTTTTCTGAAAAAAAAAGGGAGCTAGGTTCAGTCTACCACAACGAAAACCAGTGTTTTTTGCTCATGTTTCGAAAAGTACCAAGTTTTCGTTAAAGCATTTACACTAGTTCTGACTTCTGATTTTTTATTATTTTTTCAATATGTAATTTTGAAACTGGGGGTTGAAATCTTGTTGGCACAAACCAAAGAGTTCAAAATGTTGAAACTGCAGCTGGCCCGGTCAACCATTGAGCTTTATGGTGGGGTTGATATCTTGTTGACAGAGGATCAAGAATGACAAAAAATGTTGATCAATCCAACATCTTGTATCACATTTCTACTTTGAATCCAGTACAACTAAGGCATATAGATTTCCAAAGAACAAATTTTGATATTCCAAGCTGTCATGGTTCATTTGGCAAATATTTGGTGGCAATTGACGAAAGCTACTCATCCATGTTAGATTTCCCTCAAGTATATTGCTATTATGAGCTGTAGATCTTTTGCACTCTTGCCATTGCTAACACAACCAAATCGAAAAGGGAGAAGCTCAATTGGTATATGTTCTTTTCTTGAATATCAAACAGCAAATCCTCACAAAGCATCAGAAAATCTCAACTATATAAAATGCGAGTAGCTTTGGACATTTTTACCTTCACAACTAATCACTAGTAGAGACATATCGAACTCCTTTTTTCTCTTTTTTTTTTTTAAAATTTTATTATTATTATTATTATTATTATTATTATTATTATTATTTAAATCTATAACCTTTCAAAAGAAATGAGGACGATTGTCCTTTCAAGACTTTCACGCGAGTAGCCCGCTACCACGTCTCTTCTTTGTATACAGCCCACATCAACGGAATTTTAGGAGCTTATGCAACAAAAGGCTTTGAGGGGCCTACTATGATGACTGTGTGACATCCACTCTATACATCTATTGCGCCGGCTCATGTTAGGACGTTAGCCTAAAACAAGGCAGATCGGAAACTCAAGTAGGTCGCAACACAGGAAAGAGTGGAGACGTGATGCCCACCATTGAAATCATTTAGGGCGCCTTCTCTCTTTCTCTCTCTGTGTGTAGCCCACACCTTTCCCTCCAATTTCTCTCCCTTTTTCTCTCCCCTCTTCTCTCTACATGCCATATCCACTTGAAAAAAATAAAGGATTGCTTGTTGAAATCCAACAACCTACTATCGTAATGCTAGTATCACAAAATTCTCTTATTCTTCTTCCATAAGCAACACATGTCAAGCGGGAAGCAATAAATGCTATAACTTGGAAAAAATTACTTTTTATGATCATAACTATTCATAAAAGAATCTCTACATGTGCATATAACTATTCTCAAAGCAAAGGAAGCCGTAAAATAATCCTAACCATCCATTGCTTCTAACCCTAATAATCTATTTCACTAAAACATTATAATGACAAACATATCGCTTGATATTGTCACAACTACACGCCTTCCAAAAATGGATAATAATTCAAATGCAATTGGAATTGCATAATCTTAGGCTCATTGAAAGATAATTTGGTAGCCTTTCAAACATGATCAATTTCTTGTCATTTGAAAATTGTTTGACACTTGAAAATTCCTCACAAAATGACAAAAAAGCTACGGGCATGTTTGAATTGGTGGAAACCAAAAGGTAGATGAGGAAAGGAAAAGGTTGCATCAAAGGACAATTGTGTAAAAGGAAAAAAGGTTTCCTTTTATTTAGGTCCGAGAGTGGAAAAGAAGATGGCTATTTATCAAAGAAATCTAACGAAATATGAGGAAAAGGAAATTGATTTCCTCAATCTTCTTGGCTTTTGTAAACAAGGGAAATCCTCACATTTGAGGAAATCGATTTCATTTCCTTAGTTAATTTTTTATTCTCCACAAATTTGAAGAGCCTCTAAAGGGAACTTGTTGAACAAGTCATCGGTTAGCTCTTACCTCTAACTAGTGGTATGGCATGTGCAACGCATGTGGAGAGAGCAAGAAGAAGAGAGAAATAAAGAGACTATTTGGAGAGAAAGGTATGGGCTACACGCAGAGATAGAAAGAGTGAAGGCCCCCCTAATGATTTCAATGGTGGGGACCCCATTCCCACTCTTTCTTGTGTTGTGGCCTACTTGAGTCTTTGATCTGCCTCGTTTTTAGATTGACATCCTAACATGAGCCGGCGCAACAGATGTATGGAGTGAATATCACACCGTCATTACGATGGGCTCCACATATCCTTTTGTTGCATGAGCTCCTTAATAATTCATGTTGGTGTAGGTTATGGAAAGAAGAGAAGCACTAGCGGGCTACTCACATGGAAGTCTTGAAAGGACAACTGCCTCTAATTATTTGTTGAAGAACTACATAAAAATAATTAAATAAAATTTCACACATTTGATTGTATACACAATCTAATTTGATTGTGATTTGACCTAAATCTACCATTAGGCCATGGATCTAATCCAAATCCTTGATTAAGACAACCTAGTTGATTTGATTGGTCAGATTATTGAATGCCCATCTTGTTTTACCTAAATGCATCCTTTAATCAGTGTATTTGGTTTTGGATACATTAATCCCCTAGGCTTTAAAAAGAACATCCTTGAGTTGATAGCCATGATTGATCCACATCCATGTTTCCCCTTTACAACATGTTCTCCTTGGATGTGGTGGCATTTGGTTATGAAGGCCTAAGCATCAACTTGGCATTGCTTGGAAATGATGGTGTTGCATATCATGCCACCCTTTCTCTTGCTTCTTTGTCATTCTCTACACAATGGGCATTAGCCTCACCCCCCCCTCCCTTTTGTAATAGATTTGTCAGCTTTGAATATCAAATTATCGATCATGACCTCTTCTCTTACTCTTGATTGACTTCCACTGCAATTGCATCATATGCACCCTAATCGTGACTCTGGAATGATGCTAGTGCATCCATTTCAACTTCAATAATCTCAAAATTCACCAATATAATCCATGAATCGTCACTCATCATTTCTTTCATTTCCATTGATTTATCGCTTGAATATCCTAGAAACATGCTGGTTGATCCATCAATATGTTCTCAATTGATCTATCCAATATTTATCAAACAATTCAATGGTGAATTCTTTACATTCACCATCTTGGACCAGGACTTTTTGTTAGAAACCACTTCCTTGAGAGTTTTGTGCATTGCTCCTTAGTTTCCACAATTTGGTCTCTTACCTTCTACTCTTTCGCTGGTGATTCATTTTTCTCTTTTGAAGATTTAGAGTATGATTAGTGCTCGTCAAACATCAGGTTCATTGTGAATTTTCTTCAATCCTTCAAAAGTGGGTTTTTTATTTAGGGAAATTTTGGGAAATTGGGAATTTGTCTTAAGTAATTTGGAAGCTTTGACAAATTGTGTTAAGGTTGTGGAAACATTAGTAACTTTGCACAGTTGGGTTTTTAGGGTTCTAAAATTTTGGAGATTCTGATCATTTGCAGAAGCATTCAGAAAAATGAAAAAAATTATGGTTTGGATGAAAGAGATTGGGGAAATTTGCAAATCTGGGGTTAGGAAATTGGGGAATATTACAAATTTGGGAAGCAATTGGGGTTATGGGGTTCTGAATTGGTAACAACAACGGAAATATTTATATTAAAAAAATAAATAAAGAAAAGAAAAGAAAAGAAAGAAACATGCAAACCCTGCAGCTTGCTCTGATATTGAAATAGATGCAACAACATTGAAAAACGAGGAATCTCAATTCAAATATGTAACTTTTTCTTGAAGATCAAACCACAATTTCTTCAACGATACAATGGAAAATAAAATAAAGGACAGTTGACTGATCACTGACAAGATTTCCCCACTCTTCTTTTACCATAGGTAACACATACCAAATGGGAATCAATACATGTTATAACACAAAAGTAACTTTTTGCATCATAATTATTCATAAATCTTTACATGTTTCAAAGCGAAAGAAATCCTAACCATCCATTGCTTGTAATTTAATTTCATTCATCTTTTCACTAAAACATTAAAAAGACCAAAATATCCTTTAATCCTATCACAAGTTCAAAACCATACTTGCTTTCCAAAAATCAACCATAACTGAATCGATAATGGAATAACGTAATCTCGGGCTCATTTGACGAATAACTGACTAGACTTTCAAACATGACCAATTTTATGTAATTTGGACACTGTTTAATGCCGAAGAATGCCGCACAAAAGTAAATGACACAAATAATAACAGAAAATCTGTTGAATGTCATAGACTAACTCTTAACTCTCTAACAACTAATTAGATAACACATCTTATGAACTTGAAGAACGTTTTATTGAACCCGTGGGCCCACAATCAAATTTGACAGTGACTTGATCCAGATCTGCCATCAGAAAGCAGATCTGATCCAGATCCTCGAACAAGATAGCCTAGACGGTTAGATCAATCAGATCGTTGCTAGCCACCTGTTTGGATGCATCCTCTGATCAATGTGTGTGGTCCTGGATGCATCAGCTACATATCTATACATATCATGGCACAGCAAAATCAGGTAGCATGCATCGAGAAACAGAAAATACATATTTGATCCAGCGGCTCGAAATGTATGGCTCCAATTTAGAATCCGATCAAATCAAATCAGTGAGCATTAGATTTCCAGCAAGAAGAAGAAAAATACTAAAAAGGACCCAAGACTCGACAGAGTCAACTCACGGTGTCAGACAACCGAGTAGTTAAACTCAGTGGTTGAGAGAGAGAGAGAGAGAGAGAGAGAGAGAGAGAGAGAGAGAGAGAGAGAGAGAGAGAGAGATACCTCGTTAATGGCAAGCACTTGTCCGTTGCTCTTCTTCACCTTCTTCAGCTTTCTCAAGAAATACCTGAAAATGAGTTTGTAGAAATAATAAATAATGAAAGAAAAAATAGGGAAAAGGGCAAAGTGGTGAATAAGTACCAGAACTTGGATTTTGCTCTGACTTCGTTGGTGGCCCATAGCTTCATGCGGTAGATCTTGGGGTGTTCGTCGGATGGGGTGGGAAGAGATCGACCCACCACCTGGTATTGATGAAACTGCCCACGAAATTTTCAAAATATTAAAAATAAAATATAGAAATAGGATTTTTATGCAGATGGGTTTTTGGAGGATTTAAAGATTTTACCCTGAAATTTCCCATTGATTGCAGAGAGACTCTCCCTCTCTCTTTTGCTCTCTCTCTCACTGAAGAGGCAAGAATAGATGAAGCAAAACCCTAGTTTAAGCACGGCCTTCATGTTATACATCTTCTTTACCCCTGTTTTTCCAGTTTATTACGCAAATATCCTCCGAGATTTTTTTTAAATGCTCCGGTAGTGCAGTAGTTTATACGCATGCACAGGAAACATGTACACGTGGCATATATTTAAGTTAAAATAAACCGTATATTCGTTTCAACCATATCATATATGTAATAATGCAAAAGAATTATTTATTAATGACCATTTTCTTATTGAATATGAACCATTAACTGAGTTTCAATAGATGCTGACCAATTCAATTTCGGACGCATTTGCAGTGTAATTTTCGGTTTTTGGCCCGTCTAAACTGGGGAATACTATTTAGACGGCTTATGTCTATCTAATTATGCCAGATGTAGAAGTTACGGCTTATTTCTATCTGATCATGCAGCATGTAGTTATGAGTGCATGCATAGGAACTACCACACTCTGCCAGATGGAAGCTGGAGTCCGGTCGCCCCTATCTGATCTGTGTATGGGCTGTATCTGTTTATGGACGCCCTCGTCACTATAATTTTAAGACATGAGTTCAAAATTGAAGTCCAAAAGCTCAGGTTGCATTACATGCAAGGGTCATTTACTGTAGGGTTTTCCTTAAACGTTGTTGTGTGGTCAGCTACCAACGCATATTGGACGCGGATTTCCTGCATAAAGCCTTTCGCATAGAGTTCCGCGCTCCTGCGATGTTAAAAATTTATAAAGTCATTTATGTACGGTCTTCCTTAAGCCTTGACGTTTGCTAGAAATTCACTGTGTCTATACGTTTTCGAAAATGTTACAGGACATGTGATCAAAATTGAAGTGGATCCTTAACTCAAGTGAGCTGCACGAGATAAAATAGTGGGGATTTAGTACCAATAGTTGAAACATTTTTAAGGCCACGAGTTTTTTATTTGGCTAAGTTTTAGGTATTTTCATTTTTCTCATACGAAAATGACTTTATAAACAGTTTGGATCACATATAAATATCAAGGTGGAGCTCACAAGTTTTATTAGTAGGAAACTCATTTCCCAATTTTCCATCTCTTAACCACTTGATTTTTTATCCACCTCGGTTTCAGTCAGGTCTCCTAATTTGAGCTCAAGAAACGGATGTACATAATGGATTTATTACAAATATAACATTGGGCCCACCTAGCATCCCAATCCACGATCTACCTATCAAAGGGAATTCGCATCCCACAAAGATTTGCCCATTCCTTGCTATAGACTAGCCGTTGGACGCAACCAACATCCCTACGAGATTACCAAGGTTTTTTTTTCATTGAATGCTAATGCACACCCCAGTGACGCTTTGCCCTTGCCGGGGTCCTACCTTGATAATGAGTCATATATCCACATTGTCCCTCAATTTCTCATACCCATTTTAGGACAGCTCCAAAAGTTATGCAATTCCAAATCTCAAGTAGACCACACTATTGGAAACAGTGGTGATTGAATGACACACCGTTAAATTTTCCAAAGGCCCAACTTAAGGTTTTCTTAATGTTTATCTACCATCTAACTTGTTGATAATGAAGATTTAAATGAAAGGATATATATATATATATATATATATATAGTTTGATCCAAAACTTTTATAGCCTACAAAAGTTTTTAATAATCATTCATCATTATTTCTAGTGGATAGCCTTTAATTTTGGACCTTCTTAAGGTTTGGGCTTGAAAAAATAAATGAACAACATAGGTATCCAACAAATACGAAGTGGACCCCACATGGTTAGGATAACACCTAAATGAGTCCTTACTCATGCCTACCCACAAGAGTTTCAATTCCAAGTCATGGGTTCAAGTACTCATTGTGGTAATTAAAATTCTACTATAGTGTGAGTGTCTGGGTGTGCATGGGGTGTGAGTGTGACCTAAAGATCTGTCTCACCTCTTATGGTCCCCCGTTTATACAAGTGGGCCCCAAATTAGGTACGGTCGAATTCAGTCTATTAGTTCATCAATTATATTTCTATTATCACTAAAATTAGACCTCCTTTAGCTGATTGGTTCGTAGCTTATTACCTTTTCCTTAACTTAGATGTGGGTTTCTTTATTTCCTTAGCTCAAGATGTACACTCATTACATCTCTCCTATTTTATTTGGGGTGCCGAGATTTTTATTTTTAAAAAAAATTTTAATTCATGATGTGGTTCTCTTCTTGACTCGAGTGTAAGTTCTTTCTACTTTCTCACACGATGTGTATGTACGTACACCCCTTCTCTTCTTTCCTTTTTCTTTCACTTTTCTCTGTATCCACAATAACTTTCTGGACTTGTGTCTTGGTATTAAAAATTTGCTGCTTACCTTTCAAAATAATGTTGAGATAAATTGACTCCTTGCACATAGGTGCTTATAGATGTTACTCAATTAGAACTACTGAATTATGGAACTTGCTATCACTAAGTCCTAGTTCATAACAGTCCCAAAGCTCGAGGGGTTACACAATAATAACCTTTCATTCATGGACACCTGTTTGTTGAAAATATTTTTTCTATTTTCTGTCCAATAAATGTCTACTAATCTGATATTTAGATGATCAAATAACTTTAATTCTCTATTTATGATATATCTAAACTTCCAATCCTAATTTGAAAGGTTTAATTTGAAATACTTTATTGCATGTATGAAATTTCGAAGTGAATACATGATCTATCACGCCCTAAGAGAATGTTAGTCTTTATCTAAAACAAAAATCCTTTTGATAATAGCATAGGAGTTCACTTATAAGTTAATGCTACCAACGCATCAATATGCCAATCCCGACCATCCAAAGTCATCGTTTCCATCGTTGATAAAACAGTGGGCTAATATCAGGCCAATCAGATCAACCTCTACATCTCATTGGGAAAGTTTGAAAATGGTAAACAAGCAGACTCAGTTGTTTAAGATCTACTGATTGACACCATTTTCGTTCCATGCTTCATTGACAATGGGGCCACAGTTTAAGGGTCTAGATTAGTATTTAGCCCAGTCACATATTGTAGAATGGCATTGTTCCAATGTGCAATTTGTAATGTTTTATCCTTCTTAGGAAAGCTGTCATGGTTATGAAATACAGAGCTAGGCTTCTAAGCTAGTTAGTTTTGCATCTTTTAAGAAATGGTGGTGGCTTTCAAACCTCAAGCATGGTGCAGTTGTACAGAAATCTAGTCAAGTCCAAATTGTTAATATAACTATTGACAAAGTACAACCCAAAAATTACAGTAAGACAACAACAGTAACTATCTGAATTTCTCCTTTGAATTTAAACTATACACTATTTTACTTTTAACCATCCATTAAAATTTACATAGATTGTAAGGATTGCTTGAATAACCACTTCTAATATGTTGGATCAATAAGTTATGAGAGTTAATAGATTAGTAAAGATGTTGCAGATGGAGTTCAAGTGATGTAGAAGAAACTGTATTTGCTTTTGAAGTGACCAATATGTACCACTGAAATTGAAAGGCAGAATTTATAAAATAGCTATAAGACTAATCGTACTTTATTAAAAATGTTGTGTAAGCAAGGAATAACATATTCATAGGATAAGTGTAGTTGAAATGGGGTTGATGAGATGAGTGACCAACAAGAAAAGAAATGATAGAATTAGAAATGAATGCATTAGAGAAAACTTAAGAGTAACACTAATATGTATCAAGGCAAGGGAAAGTAGATTGGGCTGGCTTGATCACGTACAACATGGATTAAAAACCGGAGTGGTTAGAAGGAATGAGTTGATTGAAATCAACAGCTCTAGAGAGGTAAGGTGAAGACGCAAATGGACATGACTAAATGTAGTAAGAAAAGACTTTGATGTATCATAACCTAACTGTAATTATAACCCTTGATAGAGTGGCGGAAGAGGATTCATGCAGTGAACCCAGTTAATTGGGGGTTAAGGTTAGATAGTGATGATAATGGTTTGAATTACTCGAACAACATTAGTTTAAAGATTTTCTCTGTTCACAATGTCACCTGTGTCTTCAAAATGGTGGTGAATTATAGAGCATGTAAAAGAGAAGATGATTGGATTGCTTAATCATTATGAAATGGAGATATGCTCTGTTCACAATGTGACCCACTAATTGGGTGGTCAAGATCACTACACATTAGTACCGCATGTGAGGATGATTTGGATTGCCTATCTAAATCGTTGGTTTTGTTGTGGACAGAGCATAAACAAAATTAGTTGGGGTGGAGCATAGCTAAAAAATTACACAAGTAGACAATAATAACAACCACTTAACTTTCACTTCAATCATTTCTAGCTTACTTAATCCTCAATTGATCAGTTGGATGATTTGGTAGCTATAATTAAAAACTAAATAGAATTTAAGAAAAATGATATGTCCTTGAAACATGGACCACTCACAGTTTTACTTTTAACCATATGATCAATTGGATGGTTAACCATTAATTGATCAACTGAATTAAATAAAAAAGGATTGGATGATTAGGATGGCATGGACTTTTAATCATTAATTGATATGATTAGATGCTTAACTATAAATCGATCAATTGGATTAAATGGATGGTTAACTATCAGTTAATCAATTGTATTAAATAAAAAATGATTGGATAGTTTGGGTTGTTTGATATATGTAAATAAAAACTAAATAAAGCTAAGTTGATTTAGTGGTTAAATATCAATTAATCGAGTTAGATAAAAGGGATTGAAGGTTAGGATCATTTGATTAGATGTAAATAAAACTATATAAAATCAAGTTTAATAGTCTTAAATATTAATCAGTTGGATTAAACAAAAGGAATTGTATGCTTAACCATTTATTGATCAATTAGATTAAATAAAAAGGATTTGATGATTGATTAGATGGTTAACTACCAATTGATCAATTGGCATAAATAAAAAACCACTGGATGGTTGATGAATTGGATTAAATAATGTTAGATTATATCTACTATAGAAAGTTATTTAGATAGATTTGTGTAATCTACTAAGATCTTTAGATATCTCTAATAGATCTCTCATCTCATTGATTTTGTATATTCATGTCATTGTAGTGAAATAAACATGATATGATTTTTGTGGTGTAGTCTGTAGTTTAACAATTTGAAAGGATGGGGTCATTTCATCGCTATAAATAAAACCAAATAAAATTATATCTTATGGAATGATTGAAATTTGAAAGAAGGATTGGAAGGTCGGACTGCTTGATATATAAATAAAAACTAAGGGATTGGATGGTTGATTTGATGGATAGCTGTCAAATGATCAATTGCATTTGCTTTAGCTAAACTGTATATATCGGATTGTTGATAGACTGGGTTTTTTTTAAAAAAAAGTGTCAGATGAATGATCAATTCAATTAAATGAAAAGGGTTGGATGGTTAGGATCAGTTGTTTGATAGATTTAAATAAAAACCAAATTAGATTGTTAGGACAATTTGATAATGTTAAAAAGAAAGCTAAATAAAAGGCTATCGATTGATCAATTGGTTTAAATAAAACTATCGCATCTTTGTTCAATTGGGTTACATACAAAGGATTGGATGGTTGGAATCGTTTGATAGCCATTAAAAAAAAATAAAATGAAGAGGGATTGTGTGGTTTGGATTGTTATATAGCTATAACTAAAAACTAAATAAAAATTGATTGGATGGTTAAGGTCGTTGTATAGCTATAACTAAAAACTAAATAAAAAATGATTAGCTGGTTTGAATTGTTTGATACTTGTAAATAAATACCAAACAAAAATAGGATTGAAAAAATATTATATGGTTAAGATCAACCGTTTGGGAGGTATAAATAAAACTAAATTGGATGGTTAGGATCAATTGAGAGTTGTAAATAAAAACTAGATGATAAAGGAACTTGTGGCCAGGATTAGTCTAGGCTGTAAATAAAAAATCAATATGATAAAGGAATATATAGTTAGGATTGTTTGTTTCATAGAAGATAAAACAATAGAAAATAAAAACTAAATTGGATGGTTAGGATCATCTTATAAATGAAAATAAAAAAGTAATGTATAAGATTGATTCTTGATGGAAATAAGGACAAAATAAAAAAGGAATGTATGTGTAGGATTCATTATTGATGCAAATAAAAACAATGTGTGGTTGGGATTGACCACATGTGTCAGAAAGTAAAACTTAATAAATGATTGCGGTGAGCGTGGATCGAACACGCGACCTTCAGATCTTCAGTCTGACGCTCTCCCAACTGAGCTATCCCCGCATTGATGAATTACATTTTATTTACTAATTTAATATTGATATCAAATAATCATTGGTGCCAAGGAGCAAAATGGCCCCACCTTAGATGCTCTATCCAAAGAAAGACCAGTTCTCATGATCCAGTGGGCCAGTTGAATGTGGACCAAAAATAAAACAAATCCATTTCTTTCGAACAATAAACTAATCAATCCTAGCACGCATATCCAATGACTGACAACGTGTATTTTTGTTAAATAATTTAAATACTTTTGACATTTTTAACTATAATATTACAATGGTAAACTCAAACCAAATGCACTGGTGCTCTTAGGACTGAGGGTGCAAACGGGTCAGGTCGAGGGGGCCTGGACCCGATCTGGGCAGAAATGTGGCTCTACGCCCAATCACCCAATCTATTAAAATTGGGTCAGGTTTGGTTGGGTCTACGTTTTAAAAAAAGGAACCATTTGTTTTATGTTTGGGGCTCAATGTATAGAACCTAGACCTGACCCATTTATCTTGTGAGTATGGTTTGGTAGGGCACGAGGATTGCAGGTTTTCATACAATGTTATTTCTTATAAAACCCAAAATGTTATTTGGGTTCACGATTAGAGGAGGTCGAGGACCCCCCTCCGAGGGATCCTTCCACGAGACTGTATTTCATTCCGTCAATGTTCAATAATAATCATTTCGTTTTGCATCTTTACTTGGGTAGTTAATTTAACTGCCTCATTAATCGTCCATTTAGGCTACATCTAGACCCAATCTTGTATCGTCTTATGTTACCTACTGGTGAATCCGTCGACTTACTGTGGCTTAGTCTTGTCTAAATCATTTGTCGTGGACATGCGATGAATTTCTCTATGTAGTCTCTCATGAATTGGCTACCTTGCAGATAATTTTGATATTACTGAAACAATATTATATGGTCATAGTCGATTGATAAGAATCGTGTCTAAATCAATTATGTGCAGATGGATGCTGTCATCTGAAGTTAGAGTCATTTCCACCAAGCTAAGGCTCCACTTCTCAATTTATAAGTCACGAGCTTGACCTGTTTCTCCTCAAGAATCTCCATATAGTTTAAGAATCGTTCAATTTTAAGAAGCCAATCGATGAAGTTCATGATGTGAATTTGGCCATAAAGTTAAGGAGGTCAACCTTCATCTTGTATTCTCTATCTCATCCTTGTCTTGTTACTTTTCAATCTTCTCCTTGGAGAATTATATCATCAAATCCTTATCGCTAAATTCACCAGTATCAGGTTGTGGTTTGTGATTTATCACCGGTATCACACTACAAACTTAACAATCACAAGCTCCATCACCAATCTTAGGATGCTTCTCATTACGAACACGAGTCTACCCTAAGACCTTCGTCAAATGGTCGATTATTGCTTGTAGTCTTCGTATGGCTCGTAGATTCTTTCGCAGGAAAGCTTCAAATGCCGTCATCATCATATGATCATTTTATGGCGCACCGTTCATGTGGTTGTTACTTGAACCATTATTAGATGCCACCGAGTTGAGGAAAAGTCTTACTTTGATACCTAGTGATGTAGGGAAGAACATGAAATAACAACAAAGAAGACCTTGAATACACAAGGCGAGTTCTTGATTCCACATGAAGTAAGAGAGAAAATTTGAGTATTTTTATTGAATAGTAATATAACATTGCTCAATTACATCACTAACATGAATGGCCGAAAAACTTTATTCGATTAAAAATTACCTAAAATAGCAAAATCCCCCAAAAGGTTAATTTTGTCAAAAATAGAAATGTTTATAAGATCTTATTGGAACATTCCCGACATTATTACATGCAACTTCTATAAATACAAATCTTATAAAACTCTAAAAATAGGGAAATACAATGATAATAGAAGTTATAAAAAATCATTAAAAAAAAATCCTAAAATCTTGATTTTAACCCTCAAGCCATGAATTTTCTTGTGAAACAATCGTCAACAATCCGTTCCATGGTTTGAAAGAACACGGATGCACTGCTGCATAAAGATCAATGTATTTTGTGATGATGCCTAGATCAAAAGTTATCTTTTATGATCAAAACTTTGAACAACAATTTCTCCATATCCGAGATGAATTTCTTCAAAATAGGCTTGCTTGAGACCCAGTTACGTCATGACCTACATAGGACGGGGTCCAATTCTGATGGACTACTTCCACTTTCGTTCAGGCTTCTTTTAATCCAGCTATGCTAAGAATGTATCTTCGACTTGCTTTACATCATTTTCAATAGGCATGCCGTTAGAAAATATGCATTTTAAAGTTCCATTAGATGTTCATCGATTCATGACCAATCCGAAGTGGTGACACAATTTGAACCATGAATTAATACCATAGAAACTTCCAGATAAAATGTGAGTCGCCTTTGGTATATGCCATCCAACCCACACACTGTGTATGCTTCACCAGGATGAAATAAACCAAAATTGGAAGTATTACAAAACTAAGGTGGGCTAAACCTTGTCAATATATAAATGTGTTAGGTATGATTGGTATATTGCTCCCCGTGGTGCCCCACATGAGTTTTGGGTCCGGATGTTTTTTTTTTATTTTTATGATGTATGGTGATCACGAGGAAGTACACAAGATGCATGGTTTGGATTTCACATAGACATCATAGGGCCATACCCCTAAGACAAACGGTAATTATGTATAATTAGTACATGCGAATGAATCTTCACACCATGCCAGAGAGCAAGCTGATTTTCTCGCGCGGATAAAACATCTGGTGAAAACAAAAACTTGGGAGTTATTAATTTATCAAAAACTCAATCTCCATGTATGTGGTGCACATGTATGAGATCTGATATATTCCTTTCTTAGGCCTAGCCATGGATGCATAGCACCTTAAAGCAAGTTCTCCAGCTACTGATTGAAAGATTTCTGAGGATTACATAGAAAAGTTCCAATAAATTATCATATTTCATGAGGCACAATTTATCCAACCAGAAGCTTCTTTGTGCTTGTGTTTGTTTTGGTATATAGCCCATCCACAATAGGGCCTAAGAGATGAACAATTCAGATTGATGAACAATTCAGATTTCCTATCCATCTGCTGCATGTACAAATATTGAGTGGTTGAGAACTAATTTAGATGTTGGTGGTTAGCGTCATATCCGTTCCCTCGTGGGAGAATATGATACAGTGGTGCTAGTGGAATTAATATAGGAGAATCAACTCACCATCTCTTGAGTTTCAGGGTAATAAATCAATCAGGTTGGTCCATCTAGTTGTCCCTACCTTTGTATGCATGGTTTTTATAATTATACAAATATGCTATTTCCTAACCAACTAAAAGAATGCCTTAAAAAAGGTGTGAGATGAAGACATTAAAGGCCGAACATCTCTCCTTGGGTAGGTTGATGCCTTCCCCTGTTTAGCTGTTTTTATTTATTTTTAAATCAATATATCTCAATAGCTCTTAGGAATAAAAAAAATAAGAGAGTTAATGTTCAAAAGTTTATCAAAGTAATTAATGGAACAAAAAAAAAAAAACTCACCAAACAAAATGGAGAAATGTGATGGAAAGGATAGTCTAATATTTGGCGTGCTTTCTAAAACATGAGTCATCTATGACAGTGCCAACTAGATGGACAGCTCTGATCAATACATATCCCTACCTGTGTACTGTGGAGAGATGGCTATGTCATTTCTGGCTTTTCATTTCTACTCTATAATTTCATCCTATTTAATCAATCATACCTGGATATCTGCCAGTTGAGACAATGTAACTGTGTGCAAAGCCTCGATAAGAGGAGTCCTGCATGCAGATAGCTCCTGGGACACGTGTTGCATGGTGGGCCGAGTTTGAGGACTGGCACATAAGCATGCAAGTGCCAACATCGCTGCACAAACCACATCCTTCATGTCTTTAGGCGTGGGAGGCGGGAGGCGTTGGTCTAACACATCCATCAACAATGTATCTTGGCCACCTGATGATGCCAAGGATGACAAGAGATCCCCAGGATGCCTTCCCATTATTAGTTCAAGTGATACAACTCCAAAGCTATATACATCGCATTTCTCAGTCACCCCCATTGTGTATGCAAGCTCTGTAAGAATACAAAACAAGGTTGAGAAGCAAGGTCACGTTTCCTACTGTACCCAACATTCATTGGCATGCAATGCTCTAGCTACTTCTCTTCATGCATCCATCTATGTATGAAGTTTGTTTTGAATAGAGGATTGTATAATTGTTAAGGAAAACATTAAAACTGTAATACAAATAAAGATGAAGCTAATTAAATTTTTTTTTTTCTCAAAATTTCCAAATTTGATTTAATATACGTCATTAAATTTATTAAGAGGAAGTCCTTTTACCATTTATGAAATTAAAATTTAAAGTTGACATAACCTTGCATGCAATGAGAATTAAAAGAGGAAATGGAATTTAAATATTTTAAATAATATGCGACTTAAAAACATTTTCTCCATAGACAACTAGGAAAATGATCATGATTAAGCAGTTTAAGTAACAATATAAATAAAAGCAAATTTTTAGTGATCTTTAACACTTACAAGTATGGTTTTAGACATTAATTCCGCATTCCATGATATTGTCGGACATAATAAGAAGATTTAAGCAACATCAGGGAAAAAGATGGAAATAAAAAATTAAGCTCAAAGCACTGCTACCAACTATTCACCATACCTGGAGCAACATATCCATAAGTTCCCACAAGTGCAGACCAGTTGGATGAATCGGGTTTTAGAAGTCTAGCAGTGCCGAAGTCAGAGACACAGGCCTCAAATTCCAAATCCAATAAAATATTGCTGCTTGATAAATCCCGGTGAACTATAGGGGGGGTGCAATCGTGGTGCATATATGATAATGCATGGGATACTCCTCTGATTACCTTCATCCTCTTCACCCAATCCAATTCTACACCTCGTTCTGTACAGCTGCTGAGGTTGTTAGCCAAGCTTCCCCTTTCCATGTACTTATACACTAGAAACGAGCACCGAGAATGTGAACAGAACCCATAAAGCTTCACAATGTTGCGATGTCGGATTTCTGTTAATGCTTGTATCTCATTTCTAAAGCTTCTTTGGTCCACTCCCTCACCCCCTTCTAATGGGTCAAGTTTTTTCACAGCTACTACCTGACCAGTTTGCAGATTTGCTTTATAAACTCTCCCACACCCTCCCACCCCAATGCAATGTTTGTCATCAAAATCCTCTGTTGCTACGATGATGTCTTCATACACGGTCTTTCCATCAAAATTCCATATTGCAAATAGATTTCCATTGTTCATTTCGATGTCCCCTTTCTCTGCGTTTCTTGGTGATCTCTGGAGAAAAATGAAATAAATGACAACAAATGCAAATAGAAGAAATAATGCTGCCACAATGGGAGTAATGATGAAGAACACAGTTTTGAGGTCTTTCTTTCTGCCAACAGGGTTTATTGACGAGGAATTACATGGTAGCATACCTTTTACTTCACCGCATAGACCTTCATTTTCAATGAATGCCTCTAATGGAGCCAAACGAAATGCTTTGCTGTCAGGGAGAGGGCCCTCCAAATCATTGTATGATAAGTCGATGGAAGATAAACTGAACATCTCTTTGAAAGACGATGGAATGGAACCTGAGAGCAAGTTGTGGCAGAAATTTAGCTTTTCCAGCATGTGCAGCTTCCCAAGTTGTTGGGGTATCTCTCCCGAAAGGAAGTTATGGCTGAGAGCCAATTCAGACTGTAGTCCAACTAGATTACCTATCTGAAATGGAATGCTCCCATTCAAATAATTCTCACTCATGCTCAAATACCGCAATTTGGAGCAGTTCCCCAGTTGTTGAGGTATCGGCCCACCCAGTTTGTTCTTCGATAGGTCAAGAATCTCCAAATTGGATAGTTTTCCAATTTCAACTGGTACCCAACCAGATAGTTGGTTATTTTTTAAACTCAATTCATAAAGCAGAGACAACATCCCAAAGGTACTAGGAATCTCTCCTTCTAAGTTGTTCGATGAAAGTTCGAGCTCTCGTAGCCTACTCAATTGCCCAATTTGCAACGGAATTGTACCAGTAATATTGTTGTTGGAGATTTTTAGTAGTGTTAGGTTTCGACATTCTCCCCAATTAGGGGACAGCTCACCATACAATCTATTGTAACTCAGGTCAATGAACTCCAAATCAGGATATACACCCAAAACTTGGGATATATTTCCTGTGAGCTGATTATGTTCGAGCCGAACTCGTGTTAAAGTGGTGCAGTTTCTCAGGCTTTCAGGGATGGGACCAGTAAAATGGTTGCTTGTCGCAGTGAAGTATTTGAGTGATCTGCCTTGGCATATTTGAGGTAGGTGGCCAGAGAAATCATTGCCACTCAAAGCGATACGCTCCAAACGTGTTAGATTTGAGATTTCTGGAGGTACTGAACCAGATAACTGATTATAAAATAGGAGTAGACTTAGGCTTCTCAAATTTCCCAGAGATGGAGGGATTGGACCAGTGAGATTATTTTCAGATAGGGCGAGTTGACTTAGGCTTCTCAAATTTCCAAGAGATAGAGGGATTGGACCAGAGAGATTATTTCCATATAGGGCGAGTCGATTTAGGCTTCTCAAATTTCCGAGAGATGGAGGGATTGGACCACTGAGCTGATTTTCAAAGAGCAACAAGCTGGTGAGCCAAGTCATGTTTCCCAGAGTGGAAGGAATGGAACCTTTTAGACTGTTACCACATATCTGCAGCACGTACAGACGCTTAAGATTGCCCATTTCTGGATAGATCTGTCCGGAAATCTGATTTCCACAAAGGTATAAGTAGGGAAGCTCAGTTAGATTTGCTAAAGCAAAGGGTAAGGAACCAGTTAAAAGGTTAGTGGACAGGTCTAGCTGATACAAATTCCCAAGTTTTCCTATTTCTTGAGGGATTGGCCCTGAAATACTATTCATAAGGAGGTGCAAGAAAATCAACTGGGTCAAGTTTCCTATGGTGGAAGGAATGGAACCGTTCAGATTGTTACGGCCCATGAGCAATTGAGTCAGATTCCTCAAATTTCCTATTTCCTCTGGGATAGGACCCGATAATTCGTTCTCATAGAGATGAAGGGTATTCAACTGGGTCAAGTTTCCTAAAGTGGAAGGAATGGAACCGTTTAGAAGGTTCCGGAACATGTGCACTTGTATCAGATTCCTCATATTTCCTATTTCTCGTGGGATAGGACCCGAAACTCGGTTTTCATGGAGGCCAATATACGTCAGCTGGCTCAAATTACCCAGAGATGGAGGGATGGTACCCGTGAGATTGTTTGTGCTCAATCTTAGGTACAGGAGATCTTTAAGCGTTCCTATTTCCGAAGGTATCGAACCAATTATCTGATTTTGGGAGAGGTCCAAGCGGTGGAGATTTCTCAGCAGGCTAATTCTCGATGGAACTGCTCCGGTGAGTCTATTGGTATAGAGTTGAAGGGAAATGAGTCTGGACCAATTAGCAAAGAAATGAGGGGATATTTCACCAGTTATCATGTTATTAGAAAGGTCGAGCTCTAGAATGCGAGTGAGATTAGCTAGTGAAGGAGGCAACGTACCCGACAGTTGATTGGCAGACAAATCAAGGAAGACGAGTTTTGAAAGAGAACCTATCTGGGTTGGAATACTTCCATGGAGTGAGTTTTGGCTGAGATTGAGGTGGACGAGGTTGGGAAATGAAGAGAAGCTCAAATTATCAAGCGTACCTTGCAAGCTCGTATTCCACAGGTTTATTTCAACTACGCTTTCTGCATGATCGCATGAGATTCCGGTCCAGTTGCATGGAGAGCTATGTCGAGTGGCAGAAGCGTTGGCAATGGGGAATAAGGACCATGAACGGAGAGCCTCTGTTTGAGAGAGGCTGGCTTTCCATTTCAGGAGAGCTTTTGCTTCCTCAGATGCAGATGCTGGGGATGATGATTCATTGGAGGAAGCTATTAGTAGTAAGAAGAGGAGAGAGAGAAGGGATTTCTTTGAGTACATGTTTGTATTTCTGATGCTAGTGCTGTGGGTTTGTGTTTGGGTTAGGAGAGGATGCTTTCATTTTATAGTGGGATGAGCCTCGCCCACCCGTGTCTTACGTTGGCGACTGGAGTCAAGCGCTTTATCTTGTAAGTGGACCAGCGTCAACCAGCCTCATTTTCTAAAAAAGTGTCCCATGTGGCAAGTGTTGAGGGTCGAATATTGCATATTAGACCCAGATATTGTCTGAATTTATGAATATAATGCTGTCTAATGGCTCATTTTCACATTCTTGTGTTGCAAGGTGATTTTATGAGCATGGATGGAAAAAGGATGTTGAAAGTTGAGATTTAACGATCTGATGACACCAAAGGCAAGGGACACACTCCAAGGGATCAAGATTGACAGATATACATGGTCAGAAATCCGAGAAAACTAAGAAATTGAGGCTCAAGTGGCTTGAAACGTATCCAGAACGCAAGATCATGGGTTTCCAATATCGGTTCGGCTCGAAACTTCATACGTGGCTTGAGAACCATAAATTAACCGTACACGTCAAAAATCATCCATTGGATCATTGCGGAAGTGGCCTAACAGGCAGATCAGCCCATCAATCTTCAATTTGGGGCCCACTTGGCAGCTGGATATGCTTGATAATTGTTCTCAACGGGTAAAATAATGTGAAGAACAGAATGGGCGGAGTGGATTTCTTGTATGTATAGCGTGTGTACATAATGTACACACACCCGCCGTGCACGAAATTTCCCAAAAGTCCCAGGAAAAAAAAAAAAAAAAACGTGCAGCGGACGCACGGCCGCTGGCCATTTTGTGATCAGATGTGGGCCCCACATGTGCCCCATAAGCTCAATCCGAACCGTCCACCGTGTAGACAGACGCGAGCACTACAAAACCATATTGTCACTTTTCACCCATGCGTGCACACGTGTGAGATACAGAGGCCACAAAAGGGCTGCCCTGCAACGTTCAAAACTGATTATTTTGTGATTTCTTCTCTGGGCCACGTCAATGGACGTTCAAAATCATCCATTCTTGACTGAAATTTTGTTCTGAATCCAATGGATGGGATGGATTTTTCAGAAAATGCTTCTGTGGGGCCCACCGATCACAACAGCAAAAATGATGCGAAAGGTTTCGCACATCCGTGAAAATTGACTTTTTCAGGCGGTTTTGGCCCACCATCTTTGATCATATGGCAGATCTAAACCGTCTATCATGTAGAGGACCCAAGAAAGTACTAAGGGACGGTGTTTCTTTGAAATTTGAGCGAGAAAAGTAGCGTGTTTCGAGGCACCGAACTTGACTACGAAAATTACACTCCATGTCCTGCTACAACTCTGTCACTGACTCCAGCCTTCCAATAGCTATAAAAGGAGGTTTTGGACGTGGGGATTGAGGTCTAGGAAGGAAGAAAAAGAGAGACGTGGAGGCTCGGGTAGAGACTTGAAGCAGACGTGAGGGAGAGAGTATTTTCTTTTCTTTTCTTTTATTATGAGATTTAATCCGTTCATGGCGGGCTGAACCTCTTAGCTAGGGCTAAGAGGTGAAGCTTGTAGTGAGATGGGAGATTTGACTTTATTTAAATTTTAATGCATGAATTGACGTTGATTTTAGTTAATTATTATGGGAATGTTTTAGGTTTTTAATGGTCTGTTGTGACTGAAATTACAATGGGTCTGCAATGGCTTTAAATATTTCCGTTCTCTTTAATGTTTATGATGTCAGGAAGCCCTGTTGTTCACCATAGTCTCCTGGGCATGGTTGGATGTCGGTACCCTTCCTAACTTGCATACATGTGATTGGGTGGTAATTGGTTTAATTCTGTTGTTTGCCATAGTCTTTGGGCATGGTTGGTGATGGAATCCATTCTAATTAATCTTCCTTTCATCTCTTTGAAAACTAGATCAACGGCAGTTCAGTAATTTCCATAATTTTTTGATGCAAGTATAAGTTCTCCCTGATCTCTACAAGTGGATCCTCTGAATCCCTAGTTTCCTTACCTCTGATTTCTCCTATAAGTTTTAGATTAATAGTTTACAATTATTCCTCAATTTATAATTCAATTCAGATTTCATCTCATTCTAGTTATATTTATAGTTAATTTTAGATAACGTACAAGTTTCAGTCCCTTGGGATTCGACCTCGGTCTTACCGAGTTATTACTACATCACAACCCTGCACTTGGGGATTGAACAAGTTTTTGGCGCCGTTGCCGGGGACTGTCGGCTACGTTTTTCTAAAATTAATTAGTTTTAGGATTAGTTTAGGATTATATTTTCTTTTTAGAAATTTTTAATTCTAGGTTTAGAAGCTTAATTATTTTCCTTATTAGAAATTTTCCTAACTTTAGAAATTTGCTATTCTTCCTTCTATCTGATTTTTAGAACTAACTCAATTTTTCTGTTTTGTAGGAAACTTCTAATTTAGTAAGCTCTTTCTAATTTTTTCTTTTTTTTAGAATTTCTTCTTTTCTCTAGAAATTAGTTTACTTTTCATTAGGACTTTCTATTCTTAGAAACTAATTTTTTTTGTTTTGTTTTGCAGATTCTTAACCTAGGACTCCAAATTTGGTAACTTCTTTCCATCTTTCCTTTTTATTTTCTAGATTACTTCTTCCTTTCTCTTAGGTTTAAGTTAGAATTTGAGGGCTGAGTGTGTTTTATGCCCCAGTGGGCACGCGACAACACTCGACGTCTCGTGACTGAAGGAGGATTAGTTGAGGGGTTGACTGTCTATCGCAGGACTAGACACCACTTGAATTCTCCTGAGTTAGAGGACGTTATGGCTGAAAATCAACCTCAAGCACTACCCCAACCTAGGGTTGAGGAAGTACATGATGAGAATGAGGTGCATCAGGCACTCCCGACTCGTACTTTACGAGATTATTTACAACCGGCGGGAGTGAGTACGCCCTCATGCATGATTTTTCCTGCGAATACAGGACATATAGACATCAAGCCAGGGGTTATCCAACTCCTTCCTAAGTTCCATGGGCTTGAGTCTGAAGAACCATACTTGCATCTGAAAGAGTTCGATGAAATCATAGGCATCTTATACTTTCCTAATGTATCTGAGGATACTATTAGGCTGAAACTCTTTCCATTTTCCTTGAAAGAAAAAGTCAAGACGTGGTTACATTCACTGCGTCCTAGATCCATTGGCACATGGAATGATATGTAGAGGGAATTTATAAAGAAAATTTTCCCTCATCATAAGACAATTACCCTCAGGAGAACAATCATGAACTTTGCCCAAAAGGAAGATGAAACATTCTTCCAATGTTGGGAAAGGTTCAAGGATTTGGTTAATGCATGCCCACAACATGGCTTTGAAATATGGCGCATTACAAATTTTTTCTATGATGGGCTAACATCTTCCATGCGCCAAATGGTCGAGACAATGTGTAACGGAGAATTCATCAATAAAAATGTCGATGAGGTATGAGATTACCTCGATAGTCTCGCTAAAAAAACACAATCATGGGACTATTACCCAAGGACGAACACCACGTCTAGGCCGACTCATTCAAGGAAAAAAGGAGGAATATATCTCCTGAAAGAGGATAATGATCTTAACGCTAAGGTGGCCAATCTCACCAGAAAATTTGAGGCCATGGAAGGAAGGAAGGAAAAGGTTAATGAAAGTGTTTGCGGCATCTGTGATTGCAACATTCATACTACTGAAAATTGTCCTTCAATACCTGCCTTTCGAGAAGTATTGAATGAACAATCTAATGCCGTAAATAACTATCAAAGACCTTTCAATGGACCACCCTCTAATACGTACAATTCTGGCTGGAAAAATCATCCGAATTTTAGTTGGAGGAATGGACAAACTGCTACCCCTCAAGGTTTCTTCAATCAAAATCCAAATAAGGGGAAACCTCAAGAAGAATCGGTTCAAATTTCCAAACAAGAGCTGGCTCAGACAATGCAAGGAATTTCAGATTTTATGCAAAAAATAGATTCACGTATGACGGCTATGGAAAAAGGGATGCTCCCTGCACAATCACTCCCTAATTCGAAACCGCAATACGAGACAGGTGATCCGAGCTCTTCAAATCAAATGGGGCACGCTAAATCCATCACCACTCTTAGGAGTGGGAAGGTTATTGATAAAACCCTTCCGGTTAGGCCCGAGAAGCCTTAAGAACCAGAAGAGGACAACAATGATGGATCTAGTGGCGCCCCACAAAATTTGAACCGAAACCTCTAGAAAAGCCAGTTGCTCCGTTTCCCCAACGGTTGGTTGAGCCAAAACGTCTAACTCTCAGGATATCCTAGAGGTATTGAAACAAGTGAAAGTCAACATTCCTCTACTTAACGTTGTAAAACAGATTCCTTTATATGCTAAATTTCTAAAGGACTTATGCACTACCAAACGACGAAAAAGTGTTCAAAAGAAGATCTCCTTGACTGAGAAAGTGAGTGCCATCCTGAAACAAGATGTGCCGCAAAAATTCAAAGATCCCGGTTGCCCAACCATATCATGTATAATAGGGAACTATCGAATTGACCACGCACTTCTTGACTTAGGAGCAAGCGTCAATCTGATTTCCTATTCGGTATATCAACAGTTAGGTTTGGGTGAATTAAAACCCACCCGAACCATACTACAACTTGCTGATCGTTCTGTTCGTGTACCAAGAGGGATCATCGAGGATGTGTTGGTCTAGGTGGATAGATTCTACTACCCGTTGATTTTATCATCTTGGACACCGAACCCATCAATGACACGAGCACTCAGATTCCCGTCATCCTTGGTCGCCCATTCCTGTCCACTTCAAATGCAATTATCAATTGCAGGAATGGTGTTATGACTATGTCTTTTGAAAATTTGACATTGGAATCGAATATCTTTTTCAATAACGGCAGCAACTCAGAGGATGATGACGATTTCCACGATGTTAACATGATTAATTCTTTTGTGGAAGATAGAACACCTCTCACATTATCCTATGATCCTCTAGAGACGTGCCTGGCCCACTCCCATGATCTTGATGATGATATAATTAGGGAGACGTGTGCCATGCTGGATACTGCACCGGTACTTGAAGTTAACCGGTGGAGGCCACACATTGAAGAATTGCCCTAAACTTATGTAGTGCCTCTACCGTCTAACCTCAAGCCACCGAAGCTTGACCTAAAACCTTTGCCCTCTGATTTAAAATATGTCTATTTAGGTCAAGATGAGACATACCCGGTGGTGATCTCTGTCCACCTGGAGAAAGAATAGGAGAGTATGCTCATATCTACTCTCATTGAGCATAAGGGAGCTCTTGGATGGACAATAGCGGATCTCAAGGGATTTAACCCATCGATTTGTACTCACCGTATATATCTTGAGGACAATGCAAAGGCTGTTCGACAATCACAATGTAGACTAAATCCAAACATGAAGGAAGTGGTTAAGGCCGAGGTTCTCAAACTATTGGAAGTGGGGATCATTTATCCCATATCCGATAGTCAATGGGTGAGTCCAACTCAGGTGGTTCCTAAGAAGTCCGAGATCACCATCGTAGCCAATGCCAATAATGAACTCGTGCCGACCAGAGTTACTACTGGTTGGAGAATGTGCATTGACTATAGAAAGCTGAATACCGTCACAAGGAAAGACCACTTTCCTTTGCCCTTCATTGATCAAATCCTGGAAAGGCTATCTGGTTATTCCTATTATTGTTTCCTTGACGGGTATTCAGGTTATAATCAGATTGAAATCGCCCCTGAGGATCAGGAAAAGACCACATTTACATGTCCCTATGGCACCTTTACTTACAGAAGGATGCCATTCGGGTTATGTAATGCCCCTGCCACCTTTCAGCGATGCATGACGAGTATCTTTTCTGACATGATGGGGAAATATCTAGAGGTCTTCATGGACGATTTCTCTATTTTTGGTTCATCTTTCAGCGAATGCTTAGTAAGTCTTAAATGTGTGCTGAAAAGATGTGAAGAAAAAAATTTGGTACTTAACTGGGAGAAGTGCCATTTTATGGTTCAAAAGGGAATTGTCCTTGGGCATATCATCTCGTCTAAAGGAATCGAGGTAGATAAGGTAAAAATTGATCTTATCTCTAACTTACCTCCACCCAAAAATATCAGAGACGTGCGATCCTTCTTAGGACACGCAGGCTTTTACAGATGATTCATAAAGGACTTTAGTCTCCTCTCTCGTCCTTTATGTAATCTTATTCAAAAGGACACACCATACGGACTGAGCAGTGCCAAGAACTTTCACTAAGCTTAAGGGCATGTTAACCACTGCACCTATCATGCAGCCACCCGACTGGAGTCTGCCTTTTGAACTTATGTGCGATGCCTCTGATTATGCTCTTGGGGCGGTTCTAGGCCAGCGAAAAGATAAGTGGCCTTACGTTATTCACTACGCAAGTAGGACTCTAAATCCTGCCCAAGTGAACTACTCGACTACGGAAAAGGAACTCTTGGCCGTAGTGTTCGCCTTGGACAAATTTAGGTCCTACCTGATCGGATCCAAGATCATCATCTACACAGATCACGCGGCACTTAAGTATCTTCTTTCTAAGAATGATTCTAAGCCTCGCCTGATACGATGGATCCTTCTACTCCAAGAATTCGATTTGAAAATTAAAGACAAAAAGGGAGTAGAGAACGTAGTGGCCGATCATCTTTCTCGCCTTAATACCTCTGATTCCCTTGAGGCGACCCATATCAATGACATGTTCCCTGATGAACAACTGTTTAAAGTCTCTCATTCACCTTGGTTCGCTAATATTGCTAATTATCTTGCTACAGGTACCATACCGACACACTGGACGTCACAAGATAAAAAGAAATTCTTTACCAAGGTGCGTAACTTTTTCTGGGACGATCCATATTTATTTAAATATTACCCAGACCAACTCTTAAGGAGATGCGTACCAGACGATGAGCATCAGAGTGTCATCTCCTTATGTCACTCACAGGCCTGTGGTGGTCACTTTTCTGCTAAAAAGACCACGGCCAAGATTTTACAGTGTGGCTTCTACTGGCCCACTATGTTCAGGGACACTCATGAGTTTTGCAAGGCTTGTGAGCGTTGTCAGAAATTGGGAGCATTGTCCCGTCGAAATATGATGCCCTTGAATCCCATCCTTATTATATAAGCATTTGATTGTTGGGGCATTGATTTCATGGGACCATTCCCCCAATCATTTGGAAATCTTTATATTTTGCTCGCCGTAAACTATGTCACTAAATGGGTCGAAGCAATTCCGTGCCGCAAAAATGACCATCGCACGGTCATTAAATTTTTGAAAGAAAATATCCTGTCGCGGTTCGGAACGCCTCGAGCCATCATTAGTGACGGGGGCTCACACTTTTGCAATAGACCATTTGAGAGCTTAATGAAGAAATACGGTATCTCTCATAAGGTGAGCACCCCATACCATCCACAGACAAGTGAACAAGTTGAAATTTTCAATAGGGAGATCAAACATATCCTAGAGAAAATGGTTAACCCTGATCGTAAGGACTGGTCAATTCGATTGACCGACTCCTTATGGGCGTACCGTACTGCTTTTAAAACTCCTATTGGAACATCTCCCTTTAGACTTGTCTATGGAAAGGCTTGTCACTTGCCGGTGGAATTGGAGCATAAAGCATACTGGGCGATCAAAAATCTAAATTTCAATCTGGACAACGCTGGTTCGCTACGCAAACTTCAATTAAATGAACTGGAAGAAATCCGGAACGATGCATATGAGAACTCAAAAATTTACAAGGACAAGATGAAGGCGTTTCATAATCAACATATTCTACGAAAATCATTCACGCCAGGTCAGAAAGTCCTCTTGTACGATTCTCGACTACATCTCTTTCCGGGTAAGCTTCGATCTCGTTGGACCGGCCCTTACATTGTTGTCACTGCTTATCCTCATGGGGCCGTCGAGATAAAAGATCCTGACAATGGCAAGGAGTTTAAAGTAAATGGACATCGATTAAAGCCATTTGTCGAGACATTTGATTCAGAGGACATGTCCATGCCTCTGATTGCTCCTGTTTACCATGACTGATCTCCTAGTCTGATGGAGGTATAGGTAGGTTTATCGCTTTCATATGACTAGGATTGTTGCTTTATTTGTCTGGCTGAAGACGGTAAATTTAGCACTCCTGGGAGGCAACCCAGCTTTTTTTATTCCTTTTCATTCTTTAGTAGATGATTCAATGTTTGTGGGTAACATTACTGCAAACCCTCACGAGACTACAACTCGTCCACTAGGGGTAACCTAGGGGTTTAAAGGCTTGTTGTATATGTTAAATGTAATCGAGAGCACCTGCGAAAGTGGTATAGGTAGGATTTTATTTTCGTTATTTTTGTTCTGCTTTCTCTCTCATGCTGACAAGCTTCCATACTGTGATCTCGTGGAAAATCTCTCTTGATTCGTTATCCAGGTACTATCTTCCCATCACTTTACTTTCGTTGTTCCATGTGCACTGCATGCCCATATCTTTTACATTGAGGACAATGTAGATTTTAGGTTGGGGGTGGGAGATTAGGCTTCCTAATCAGTATTTTCCTGATCTTGAGCAAAAATTGTGAAATTTTTTAAAATTTTTCTGAAAATTCCTACAAATTCGAAATGATTTTGACAGATATCCCTAATTTAGATTTTCAAGATACATAATGTTGGATTTATGACTCTTGGATTCCGTATCGATTAGATTTCACAGTTAAGATCGAAGTATCAATCCATGATTAGAGATTTTAAACATTGATTGAATCATGATTTCAAGACACGTCTTACGTACACATTAAGATTTCAGATCCATATCGAAGGATTAACTTGGTAATCACTAAGCACGAAAGGAACCAGACTGAAATATCTTGCCATCATGGTATAAAAATTGGAAAGGTTGGATAATTAATCTTCACCATAGGTTTGCTCCCTATAGGTGTAGAGTTAATTCCCCATGAATGATATGTGAAAAAGAGTCAGGTGTACGATCTTCACCATAGGTTTGCTCCCTATAGGTGAGGATTTGATTCCCCTTCCTTAGCATTACTTTGAATAGAAGAATCACAAATTAATAGGCTAATCTATGAGGCAAGTTTTGGAGTAGGTTTGAGTTGTCATGAATTTTCTTGTTGGTTACTAATGCTATCATGAAATAATAAATTGAATTTTAATGTGATTGGCTGAGATTCCACTATACACTCATGGATCATAATGTTCAGAATTTGTCTGATTTATGGATTAATACTTTGAACTTCATTAGGAAGTTTACCGTGCGCTTGAGTCCAAGCGCAAGTAATGCCCAACATTCATGAATCGTAGAATTCTAATGCCTGAATTATTTCTCAAAAATCATTCGGCTTTACAGAAATTTTCATATAAGTCTCAACTTATTTTTCACATATCTTGCTCGGGACTAGCAAGATGCTTGTTGGAGGTTGTGTTGAGGGTCAAATATTGCATATTAGACCCCAGATATTGTCTGGATTTACGAATATAATGCTGTCTAATGGCTCGTTTTCGCATTCTTGTGTTGCAAGGTGATTTTATGAGCATGGATGGAAAAAGGATGTTAAAGGTTGAGATTTAATGATCTGATGACACCAAAGGTAAGGGACACACTCCAGGGGACCAAGATTGACAGATATACACGGTCAGAAATTCGAGAAAACTAAGAAATTGAAGCTCAAGTGGCTTGAAATACATCCAGAACGCAAGATCAAGGGGTTCCCAATATCGGTTCGGCTCGAAACTTCATACGTGGCCTGAGGACCATAAATTAACCGTACACGTCAAAAATCATCCATTGGATCATTACGGAAGTGGCCTAACGAGCAGATCAGCCCATCAATCTTTAATTTGGGGCCCACCCGCCAGCTGGATATGCTTGATAATTGTTCTCAACGGGTAAAATAATGTGAGGAACAGAATGGGCGGAGTGGATTTCTTGAAAGCTTCACAGTGGACCCTATATGTACAGTGTGTGTACATAGTGTACACACGCCCGCCGTGCACGAAATTTCCCAACGTTTCCGTCTACAACTCAAAAAAAAAAAAAAAAAAAAAAAAGTGCAGCGGACGCACGGCCGCTGGCTGTTTTTGCGATCAGATGTGGGCCCCACACGTACCCCATAAGCTCAATCCGAACCATCCACCGTGTAGACAGCCGCGAGCACTACAAAACCATGTTGTCACCTTTCACCCATGCGTGCACACGTGTGAGACACAGAGGCCACAAAAGGGCTGCCCTGCAACGTTTAAAACTGATTATTTTGTGATTTCTTCTCTGGGCCACGTCAATGGACGTTCAAAATCACCCATTCTTTACTGAAATTTCGTTCTAAATCCAATGGACGGGGTGGATTTTCCAGAAAATGCTTCTATGGGGCCCACCGATCACAACAGCGAAATGGTGCGAAAGGTTTCGCACATCCGTGAAAATCGACTTTTTCAGGTGATTTTGGCCCACCATCTTTGATCATATGGCAGATCTGAACCGTCTATCATGTAGAGGACCCAAGAAAGTACTAAGAACGTTGTTTCTTTAGAATTTGAGCGAGAAAAGTGGCGTGTTTCGAGGCACCGAACTTGACTGTGAAAATTGCACTCCGTGTCCTGCTACAACTCTGTCACTGACTCCAGCCTTCCAACAGATATAAAAGGAGGTTTTGGACGTGGGGATTGAGGTCTAGGAAGGAAGAAAAAGAGAGACGTGGAGGCTCGGGCAGGGACTTGAAGCAGACGTGAGGGAGAGAGTATTTTCTTTTCTTTTCTTTTATTATGAGATTTAACCCGTTCATGGCGGGCTGAACCTCTTAGCTAGGGCTAAGAGGTGAAGCTTGTAGTGAGATGGGAGATTTGATTTTATTTAAATTTTAATGCATGAATTGACGTTGATTTTAGTTAATTATTATGGGAATGTTTTAGGTTTTTAATGGTCTGTTGTGACTGAAATTACAATGGGTCTGCAATGGCTTTAAATAATTCCGTTCTCTTTAATGTTTATGATGTCAGGAAGCCCTGTTGTTCACCATAGTCTCCTGGGCATGGTTGGATGTCGGTACCCTTCCTAACTTGCATACATGTGATTGGGTGGTAATTAGTTTAATTCTGTTGTTTGTCATAGTCTTTGGGCATGTTTTGGTGATGGAATCCATTCTAATTAATCTTCCTTTCATCTTTTTGAAAACTAGATCAACGGCAGTTCAGTAATTTTCATAATTTTTTGATGCAAGCATAAGTTCTCCCTGATCTCTACAAGTGGATCCTCTGAATCCCTAGTTTCCTTACCTCTGATTTCTCCTATAAGTTTTAGATTAATAGTTTACAATTTTTCCTCAATTTATAATTCAATTCAGATTTCATCTCATTCTAGCTATATTTTCAGTTAATTTTAGATAACGTACAAGTTTCAGTCCCTTGGGATTCGACCTCGGTCTTACCGAGTTATTACTACATCACAACCCTGCACTTGGGGAGTGAACAGCAAGTGGACCAGCCTGAATTTTCAAGTCAGGCGCATCTGGACTATGGAGCCTATCCGATAGATGGCTTGGATCTCACAAGCTCTTATTGTACCGGGTAAACTCAATTGGGCTCACCCTGAATGTATGTGGTTTATCCATGCCGTCTATCCTTTTTGTCCATCTAAATTAAAGAGTTCAGCCCAAAATTGAAGCATATCCAAAGAACAAGTGGATCATACCGCTGGAAACAGTGGAGATAATGATTTTCACCATTGAAATCTTTCTAGGCCTCACAGTGATGTTTATTTGTCATCCAACCTATTCATAAGATCATCCAAACATGGAAGAAGGAAATAAATAAATAAATATAAGCTTGGTCCAAAACTTTTGTGCCCCCAAGAATTTTTCAATGGCAAACATTTAATTCAACTATTTCTTGTGTTGCGGTTCATTTGAACATGCGAGACGCTTCATTTTTTTCTTTTTCTTTTTTGGCTCTACCCTAAAATCATCTCATAAAATGGATGAACATAGCAGATAAAATACATAAATCACAATAAACCTCACAAAGTTTACTCATTACGCTAAGCGTAGTAAGTTACTCAGTATGCAATCCACTTCCCAGCTTTGTACTTAAGGCATGTTTCGGCAGTGGAATTAGAAGGGATTAAGTGGGATGGGATTTATCTAATCCCGTGCCAATTCCACATCATGTTTGGGAAGAGCGGAAAAGCTTGGAATTAGATTAGATGAGATTGCATTGGTCCGTGCCACGCAAGGTTAGGAAGTTGTGTAGGTCTCACCATGATGTGTGGGATATATCCGCACCATCTACCCATTTTTTGAGATTATTTGAGAGCATGGGCCAAAAAATCAGATAAATCTAAAGTTCAAGTGAACCCCACCATAGAAAGCAACGGGGATTGAATACTTACCATTGAAAACTTCTTTGGGGCCACATAAGTTTTGGATCTACCTCATTTTTAAGCCTATACCATAAAATGAGGTTACAAAACAAATGAATGGTTAAGATATAGCACATGTGTGTTATTCTCATAAATTTCAAATGATGATGGGTATATCCATTCAATGTACCACCGTATAACCAACAAAGCACTGCAACAAGGGACAATCCTGGTCACGGGTCATAGTTATGTTTTTTGAATCCCATCCCACCTAACCCCTTCTAATCCAAGAGCAATTGTAGATGGGGAGCGCGGGTTGCGTCCTACTTCCGTCCCGCCGCCTCCAACTGGGAACGGATTAGAGCTTTGAGTGGCCACTGTGCTGCATGGTTCTTATTCTTCATTTTATTTTATTTATTTATTTATTATTATTATTATTTTTGTATCATTTTAGGATATAAGCCTGAAATTGAAGTAGATTCAAGATAGATGTAGACTACACAATGGGGATTAAACTCTTACCGTTGAAATTTTCTTGGGGCATAGAAATTTTGGATGTATCTAATATTTGTGTTTTCTTTTCATCTGGTTATATTCTAACTTTATGGGGCCATAGGAATTTTGGATGTAGCTGATATTTGTGTTTTCTTTTCATCTGGTTATATTCTAACTTTATGAATATGTTGGATGAAAAATGAACATCATGGTTGGCATTAGAAAAGTTTCAATGGCGAGAATCATTATCACCGTGCTTCCAGTGGTGTGGTCCAATTGAAACTTGGATCTGCCTCAGTTTTGGGCATGTATTCTAAAATGATATGAAAAAAATGGATAGACGGTGTGGATAAGACCTATACATCACGATGGCCACTCAAAGCTCTGACCGTTCCCAGTTGAAGATGCGCTGGGGTCGGACGCAATCCGCGACCGCAGTTGACTCTTCCTCCCTGTCAGGCAGAAATGAAAGCGAGACTCACGTCAGTTTCGTGGGAGAGTGCTCATTCGGTCGTAGGCGAGCTATCGCATCTGACCGGCAGCAATGAAAGCGAGACACACATCAGTCTCAGTGAATTGTGGATGCAGATTGGCTGGTGTCTTACACACGAGCTATATAGCTGGTGTACTGACGTCAGGAGGTTCCGGGGGTCAAATCATGAAGTATGTGTAATATCTAGACCGTTTATTCATTTGGCCAGCTAGTCTTAAGGCTTGAGCCGAAAAAATAAGACAAATCTAAAAATTAATTGGACCAAAAAACAGTGGGAGATTGAACGTCTACCATTGAAATCCTTTTGGGGGTCACAAAAGTTTTGGATCAATATGAAATTTGTTTTTCCTCTTCATCCATATATTTTTAACCATATTAACAGATTAGATGTAAAATAAACATTATGGTGGGCCCTACAAATTTTTTAACCATGGAAATCATTATCCTCGCTGCTACTTTTGGTGTGGTCCATTTGAGATTTCCATATGATTCATTTTTTATTTTTTTTCTAATGCTCTAAAATGATCTCAAAAAATGGATGAACAGTATGGATATAATAAATACATCATTGTGGGGCCTACGTAACTTTGATCTCACTTGAACTGTTCGTACTACTTGGAGCTCGAGGCGCATCGGTACTTCGCACGACACGTATCTACACCAGCTATATAACTAGTGTGTGGTATACTAGCCAATCTACTTTCATGAATTGTCTACCGGAATGTTGGCCCTACTTAGGGTTGTACACAAACCAGGCTAGCTCGGTTAACTCGCTCGACTCAGCCCGACTTGGAACTGAGTTCGGGCCGAGACGGGCCATTTTCTTCAGCCTGAAATTGAGTTTAAGCTGAGTTCAAACATGTCCCAGTTCGGTTCAACTCGTTCTGAAACCCGACTCGACTTGGCCCGACCCGGCTCGACTCGGCAGTTTTTATATATATATATATATATATATATATATATATATATATATATATATATATATATATATATATATCCTAATCATTTGACACAGAGAAGTGAGAACGCCGTCCGTCCTTTTGTATATGGAGCAGGCATGAAATTGGCCCGAACTCGCCCGATTGCTGACCAGGTTGAATTCGGGCTGGACATGTTGGCTTGGGAATCAGGCCGGGTCGGGTTCGGGCTGGGTGTGGCTAGTGACCGGGCTGGGCCGGGTTGAGCCCAGTTCGATTCGGATTAACTCGTGTACACCCCTGGCCCTACTATGCCGAGAAGTTTTTTTAAAGACTAAATTACCTTTGTTCTGGTTCAATAGTTATATAGGGAATAAAGTTAGGTTGTATTTAATGATGAGAAAGTGGACGGAAGTCTTTTTGAGCGTGGGCAAGGCTCAACTCATGGGGCCCACATTGATATATGTGTATAATCCATGCTGCCCATCCTTTTTGCCGTGTCATTTTAGGGCTAAAGTCCAAATATTAGCCTGATCCAGAGCTCGTGTGGGCCACATAATAGAAAATAATGATGACAATGACACCCACCGTTGAAACTTTTAAGGCTCACTATGATGTTTGTTAGAAGTAGACACTATTCAAGTTAAGACTTTTTGGACTCACGTCAAGCTGACCAACAAGGTGAATGGAACGGATCACTCCATCGGAGGCCTCGACTCCTATTATTTTAAAATAATCAAGTTAATAATTACATCAACCTGACAACCACGACCCTTACAACATTACCACCACGACGCTTACCATGTTATATAGGTATGGGTCGTAGTTGTCATGTTATACGGGTATGGGTTATAATGTGGTAAGGGTCGTGGTTGTAATGTTATATAGTTCGTGGTCGTCATGTTGTATGGGTTGTAATTATCATGGGTCGAGGTTGTCATGTTATATGAGTCATGGCTGTTATGAGTCATGGTTGTCATGTTATATCGGTAATGGTTATCATGTTATATGGGTTGAGGTTGTCATGTGACGTGTGGAAGTCATGGTTGGAGCATAATAAAGGTTGAGTTGGTTATGTTATAAGGGTCGTGGGTTCTGTTGTGATTTATGTGTTGAATTCAATCCGTTCATTGGATTTGGAATTTAATTTAACATCATCAGCTAAAAAATGAGTTACATCCAAAAATTTTAAGGCCCTCAAAAGGTTTTCAATTGTAAGTTTTTAATTTCACTACTTTTTATGGTGTGGTCAACGCTAGCCTTTGATATACCTCATTTTTGGGCTCATTCCTTAAAATAATCTTTCAAAATGAATAAATGGCGTGGATAAAATATATACATCACAATGGGCCCAATAAGACAATCCATCTCTACATAGGTCTAGTTATCCTACCCGCGTAAGTCACGTTACCCTACCCTCATTTTTAAAAAAGTATCCCATGTAGTAAGTGGACCAGCATGATTTTTCAGTTCAGGCGCATCTAGACTATGGAGCCTATCTGATAGACAGCTTGGATCTCACAGCTTGGTACTAAATGGAATACCTTCCCTTTGAGTGGGTACCTGAGGGAATTTAAAGGCGAGATTCCTTGTTGGGTCGTGGATAGGGGTGTACACGGGTCAATCCGAGTTGAACTGGGCTCAATCCGGCCCGGCCCTGTCACCAACTACACCCAGCCCGAACCCGGCCCGACAGCAATCGGGCGAGTTCGGGATAGTTTCGAACCTTTGAGTTCGGGCCAGAATTTGTACTCTTGGTATATACTAACATAAATCAAACCATTTAACAGGAACCAAAAAGGAACACTTGATTGGATTAATGACAATGGATTGATGGAAATTTATTGGATGGTTAAAAATGAAAACATCCAATTGCCATTTTTTCACGAACAGTTCCCGAATCAGTTGTTAGGAACTCTCCAACTAATCTGATTTTCGACCACAATTTAGTTGACTGAATTCCAACTACTGTAGGCAACGTGAACAAATTCTGTGTCAGTGTATCAAGCATCATACTTGCTAGAGTATCAAATAACATCCCCGGATTTGTTTCTGTAAGAGGCCACCCCCTCCCATGCGTGTGTGAAAGATATAGGCCATTCATCAAATAAGGGGCGTTATTAAGTACCATTCTAGTATGTGAGATTGGACGTTTAGAAGTAAAGGGATAAACGGTCCACATTCAACAATGTAGGTGGGTCACGTCTCCGTGGTAGACCCCAACTTCTTGTTGGAATGGTGGGACCCACCATTCCAACTTACTAACATAGAGATTTTTAATAATAACATAGCAATCTTATATAGCAACATGGCTTTAAGGCCGGCTGCAACCTCGCGGTGAACCATGCTCACATGATCAACAACCATCTATGGGCCATCACGTGGTTATTAGAAGGGAAATGATCAATGGTCCAAATTTAGAAGGCAAATTGGATGTATTTGTTTGTAGGATCAGTCCAATGTTTGGGATATGCTCTATCAACAGTGGGCCAATAACTTGGGACGGTCTGGATTGATGCACGTGTTTGCCACATGTGTTGTGACTGGGTTGTTGCTACAATTCATCTTTTATCCGTATGACATGGCCCATGAGAAACCGGGCCCTATCCAGGTCGAGCCGAGTCGAGTTGGGTCAGGTCAAATCAGGTTTTGGACTGAGTTGGGCCAAACTGTGCTCTATCCGAACTCAACCTGAACTCAATTTTGGACTGAGAAAAATGGCCCATCCCGGCCTGAACTCATTTTTAGATAAGGCCAAGTGGAGCGAGCTAACCGGGCTAGCCTGGTTCGTGTACACCCCTAGTCGTGGATGAGTTTTAATCTCGGACCGCATCAATGAAAGCAATACTCACGCCAGTCTCATAGAAACAGTTCGTTGGGTCGTACACGAGTTCTCGTCTCTGACCCGCAGCAATGAAAACGAGACTCACGTCAGTCTCATAGACCGGAATTGTCTACGCCACTTGTTTTACTCCAGGCTTGAAGCACCCAAGCACCGTAGAGTGCACATGTTGTATACATCAAATCCACTCTGTCCATCGGGGGAGAATCCTTATTTGGACCGTACATACAAAAGCTAAGTCTGATTAACAACTCACATAGTCTACACTAATGGTAACAACAGAAAATTTCTCTTAAAACGGCTACCATCCGAAAATTTCCCATCTTCTCTTCATCTTCATGTGTTACGCGTGATTAACAGGTGGACTGAAAGATACACGCCATGGTTACCCCACCCACAAACCTATGGTTGGCCCAATGTATCATGGTGTCTGGTCCATTGTTCCTTGTGCTCTGGCCCATCTGAGATATGGATCAGATGACATTTGGCCTAATTAAGAGCCTAACATCAATGATTAAATGTGATTGATGGATTGAATTTTACATATATATCATGGTGGGCCACATATTTAGGTGTTTTAGGATGCTGATTTTTAGCCTTTTCATGAAAAGTCCCTGTGCTAGGATGTTTCGTGGGGCCCAACGTAAATTGTTGAGAGAAATCTACATTGTCCATCCATTTTGCCTACCTTTTAGGAGATGAGAACAAAATAAGTGGATCCAAAACACAAGGCAGCCATGACAGAGGAAAAACTTGGGAAAAAGTTGCCTACCATTAAAGCCTTCTTGGGCTCCACGTTGATGTTTACATGCCATCCAAACCCTTTATAAGGTCATGAAGTGAAAACATACAAAACTTAACATGATATGAAACTTTTGTGGAGATGCAAATGTTTCAACAGTTGTCATTTAATCTCCATTGTTTCCTCTTGTATGGCTGCTTTGAGTTTTAAATCCATCATAATTTTGGTCGGTTGTCCTAAAATGATCCGACAAAATGGTTGGAAGGAGTGGTTTTCTCTCAAATATCACCATGAGCCTCACGTAACATACCAGGAACTTTCTACGAAAGCCTTCCCCAAGAAATCCGTGTCCGGCGTTTTACGCCTGGAGTAGAGCAGGTTAGAATTTTCTTAGCCTTTGGCGAAGTCTAGAGGTTGGACGACTGCCACCAATGAAAGCGAGAGTCGAAGGTCAAGGGTTCGAGTGCCCATAGGTGGTGAAATTCCACTAGCGTGAGCGTGTGGGGTGTGTGTGAAAAAATAAGAAGAAAAAAGCGGGAGTCACAAGGTCTCCTGGACGAACGCGGATTGCGTGCTACCCCACTCCTTCCAGCTGCTTGAACGGTTAGGAGGTCTGAGTGTCCATCATGATGTATGGGCTTTATCCACACTGTCTATCCATTTGGCCCATGGTATTTTATAGGATAGGACCTAAAGTTAGCTAGATCTAAGGTTCAAGTGGACCACAACACCGGAATCAGTGCTGATAATGATGCTCACGTTGGAACTTTCCTAGGGCCCACTGATGATGTTTATTTGCCATCCAACCTATTCATAAAGTTACATAGACCTGGATGAAGGGATAAAAAAAATCATCTCGATCCCAAACTTCTATGAACCCCAGGAAGTTTTCAACAGTAAGAGTTTAATCTCCATTGTGTGGTCAACCTGTATATTGGATCTACATCAGGTTTGGTTCTGTTTTGGAAAATGATATGAAAAAATGGACGGACGGTGTGGATAAAAATCATCCATCACGGTGGCCACTCGGATCCCCTGCACGTTCCCACCTGGGTACGGACGGGGTAGGCCGCAGTCCGCGTACCTCTTGGACCGGAATTGTCTAATGCACAGCGTCAAACTCGCGTGTGTAAAATGGAAGCGGATTGGCTGGCGTACCTCACGCCAGCTATATAGTATTGACGGCAGTAAGTTCTATGGGTCTGATCATGAGATGTGTGCTGTATCCAAACCGTTCATCCATTTGGCAAGCTTATCTTAAAGCTTGAGATGAAAAATAAGATAGATCTAAGACCACACTGCATAAAGCAGTAAGATATTGAACGTCTACCATTGAAACCCTTTTTAGTATGACAAAAGTTTTGGATTAATATGAAATTTGTTTTTCGTCTTCATTTAGGTATTTGCGACTTTATGAACAGATTGTATAGAAAATAAAGGTTATGGTGGGCCCTAACAATTGTTTAACGGTGAAAATCATTATATCCACGACTATTTGTGGTGGGGTGAAGATGATATTTGGATATGATTCATTTTTGGATAATGCTCTAAAATAATCTCTAAAAATAGATGAACGGTATAGATATGATAAACACATCACTGTGGGGCCATGTAGCTTTAATCTCCTTTGAACCGTTCATACAACTCGAGGAGCATCAATGCTTGTCTTCGCACCACACGTACCTACAGCAGCAGCGGTACACCAGCCAATCCGCTTCCACGTAAAATGCCCTCCGTTAATGAGGGGCGCGGATTGGCTACCGACAAGTGACGGGAGAGACTACTGAAGTGACGTCAGCAAGTTTTGTGGCCCCATCACATAAAACGGTGGGTAGAGTGACACCTGTTGGGGAAAAATGTGTCAAGCTCGGGTCAAGCTCTGAGACTCGGATGAGAGTGGGTCGGTTTTGCTGACACTTCCTGAAGAATCCGAGACAACACCGACAGACTAGAGGATAGGCCGGGAGGCGTAAGCAAGGATGATTAAAGTCGCTCTGTCAGAGTGATAACCTCGCCTGCATAAACCCACTAAAGGCCGAGCGTGTTAAAGCCACTCAGCCGACAGAGTAAGACCCATTCAAGGAGTTGATTCTGTCGGTCACGGACCAAGGAATGACCGATAGAAACCGAGATTATTACGTCCGTGGAAGGGCCGGGAACCCGTCCTCCTGTGTCGGCCGAGACTCCCCTAGGGTCGGTCACGACCTGACTGAGACTCCCCCAGAGTCGGTCGAGATCTAGCCGAGACGGAGAGTGGCGGAACGAGGACAGATGCTGATCTACGGAAATCCAGGGATACGGGTAGCGGATCCCGAGATTCTCGGGATCCTGAGCAATCATAGGAGAAGAATCCTCTGAGGATAAGGGTTGGCAAATTGTATAAATCCCTAAGCTTGGAACAGAAGAAGGTACGCAATACTAACCGAGACAAGCTCTTGGCTATTGACCCGATAACTGACTTAAGCATCGGAGGTTCCCCGGCTCTAGCCAGGGTTCCCTTGACATTGTTGTCTGTGCAGGTGAAGGAGGGCCCGCCTCGAGGAAGCTATCCCATAAGAACACCGCAACAGTTTGGCGCCGTCTGTGGGAATCGGATAAAAAGCCGTTTTCTCCAACTATTCGAATGGCAAGAACAAGAAGGACGGACTCAGATGAAGCTGGGGAGGCCGCTGTTAGCACAGCTCAGGGAGCTCCCCCGGCAGCACCGCCTGCGACTACAAGCCAGCCCAATCAAGGGAACGCACACCTGGATCGCGAGGTTTAAGAAATGCATTCCGAGATGGCTGCTATGAAACACATGCTGGAACAACTGTGCAACCAGCAGATGCAGCGCCAGGAGTCGGCACAAGTTCATCCACTAGCGTCTGTAGCGCAGCCTGCCGCGCCACAGTCGCCCAGACGACCGAGTTAACCGCGAGAACCGAGTCACCCAGCGCCTGCCCACTCAGCAACAACCATTTTACCTCCCTCTGACTTGAGGCATAGAATAGATCAGAGGAGGTGAAGTCGGCTAGCCGCAGACGCTGAAGAAACGGCAGAGAGCGCCGAACCCTTGAAGGCTGATTACAGGACTTCAAGAACGAGGTCCGAGAGAATATGTCAAAGGAGATGGCGGATATAAAGCACGGTCGGAACTCAGATCCGACCAAACACGAAGAAAAAGCTTCCCCGTTTGTGGACGAGGTAATGCGGGCCCGGTTGCTGGAAAGGTTCCGCTTACCCCAGATAACTCCTTTTTCCGGAAAGACTGATCCGACAGAGCATCTTGAATGCTTCAGGACTTACATGGAATTGCACGATGCCTCGGACGCTGTTATGTGCCGAGCGTTTTCTCTGACCTTGACTGACGTAGCCCGACTTTGGTTTAAGCAATTGAAACCCAGGTCGATAAAGTCGTTCGCCGAACTCAGTGACGCCTTCCTCAGCAATTTCATTGGCGGAAAAAAGAAACTGAAGCTTCCCGCACATCTGAACAACATAGTTCAGAGGGAAGGAGAACTACTAAAAGACTACATTAAACGCTTCAATTTCGAGTCCCTGCAAGTTCGAAAGCATTCTGAGAAGACAGCTCTCAACGTTCTCATGCAGGGGGTTAGGGACAAGCCTTTTTTGGCGTTACTGGACAAAAATCCGCCCGATACTCTGGGCGAGTTCATGGTTCGGTAGGACAAATACGCCGATGCAGAAGAGACGCGACTCATAAGAGAAAAGATCTAGAACACAAAACCGTCGGCAAAAGAGTCGGCCAAAAAAGAAGCTGACTCAGCCGGAAGAAAAAAGCGAAAAGACGAAAGGGGGCGAGACGACAGCAGGCCAGGAAAGCGACCAGACAGAAGATTCTCTACATACACCCCCTAAACAAATCTCCCGAACAAGTGCTAATGGAGATCAAGACCGAAGGCTTCGTCAACTGGCCTCAGAAAATGCGAGGGAATCCGAATCGTCGGAACAAGAACAAATATTGTCACTACCATCGTGACCATGGTCACAACACGAGTGACTGTTATCACTTGAAGGACGAGATCGAGCGGCTGATTAAAGAGGGCCGGCTAAGAGAACATACAGTAGGGACCGGCGTCGCTGCAGGACCGAGTGAAGAGCGGCCCCAAGAAGAGATTCGAACGATCGTCGGGGGTCATCAAGGCGGCGGAGACTCAAATAACGCCCAAAGAAACCATTCCAGAAGCCTCGATCGCTCTGAGTCCGAAGTTCTCCTGCTATCTCGGCCTCCCAAGGAGAAAAAACGAGAGAAATATTGTATCTCGTTCACTGAAGAAGATGCTCGAGGCATTCATCATCCTCACGATGATGCGCTCGTAGTCACCCTCACAATCGCGAACAGAAAAGTGTTCCGGATACTAGTGGATACAGGGTCATCAGCGGACGTCCTGTTCGCCCAAGCATTCGACAAAATGGGCATAGGTCGGTGGTACTACGGCCTGTCCGAACTCCGCTCATCGAATTCTCGGGCGGACAGGTACTCCCAGAGGGAATCATCTCGCTGCCGCTCACCGCCGGAACTGCGCCCCATTAAAGGACCGTGATGGTCGACTTTCTCGTCGTGGACCAACCATCAGTGTATAACGCCATACTCGGCCGACCGTCTCTAAGCCTCCTTCAAACCGTGGTGTCTACCTACCACCTTTCCATGAAATTTTCGACCGAGTCGGGAGTAGGAATAGTGAAAGGAGATCAGCAAGATTCTCGGAAGTGCTATGCCACCGCGGTAAGGGCCCCGACTGAGGTTTCGACGATTGAATCGCTGGACCCCCGTATCGGATCTCACGAGCGGGGGGAACTAATGGAAGAACTCGTCTCGGTGCCATTAACCGAGACAAACGTTTCAAAAGTAGTCCGAATCGGCTCATCTTTGAGCCCGCCTCTTAAAGAACGGATGATCACCTTGCTTCGACGGTATGCCGATGTCTTCGCCTGGAGTCATGAAGACATGCCTGGGATCAATTCCTCGGTCATAACACACTGACTCAACATCGACCCAACCTACAGGCCCATCCGACAGAAGCGTCGTCCTTTCGGCCTGGAAAGGTACGCTATCATTGGAGAGGAAGTCAGCAAGCTTTTTAAAGCCAAATTCATCGAAGAGATATACTATCCGGAATGGATAGCCAATGTCGTACTCGTAAAGAAAGCCAATGGGAAGTGGCGAGTCTGTATAGAATATACGGATCTAAACAAAGCCTGCCCCAATGATAGCTTCCCTCTTCCTCGCATTGATCAGTTGGTTGATAGTACCGCGGGTCATGAACTGCTAAGCTTTATGGATGCCTATTCAGGCTATAATCAAATTGTAATGCATGAGAATGATAAATCAAAAACCGCCTTTGTCACCGACAAAGGCCTTTACTGTTACCGAGTGATGCCGTTTGGGTTAAAGAATGCCGGAGCAACATATCAGCGGTTAGTGAACAAAATGTTCGCTCGACAAATAGGCCGAACGATGGAAGTTTATATTGACGATATGCTCATCAAAAATAAACGGGCAACCGACCATGAGAAGGACTTGGAAGAAATGTTCTTGACTCTGCGTAAATATAAAATGAAGCTGAACCCCAGCAAGTGCGCGTTTGGCGTGAGCTCGAAAAAATTCCTCGGTTTCCTCGTTAGTCAGCGCGGAATCGAAGCGAATCCCGAGAAAATCAAAGCCTTACTCGAAATGAAATCTCCTAAAACAATCAAAGATGTTCAAAGGTTGACAGGAAGAATGGCCGCGCTTAATTGTTTCCTTTCTCGAGCCACAGATAAGTGTCTCCCGTTCTTCAAGCAATTGAAGGGACGACAGACGATGGAGTGGATGGACGAATGTGAGAAAGCATTCCAAGATCTGAAGGTTTACCTCGAATCCCCACCGCTGCTATCTAAGCCCGAGCCTGGCGAAGCGTTGTTGTTATATTTGGCCGTGTCTGAGGCCGCGGTAAGCTCGGCTTTAATACGAGAGAGTTAAGGGAAGCAGCTGCCGGTCTACTACGTCAGCAAAGCCTTGCTACTAGCAGAAACGAGGTATCCTCAGCTCGAGAAAGTAGCCTTCACTCCTGTGATTTCATCACGACGCCTTCGACCATACTTTTAGGCCCATACCATTATCGTTATGACCGACTTACCACTCCGCCAGATTCTCCAAAAGCCAGAAGCTTCCGGCCGACTTACAAAGTGTGCAGTCGAATTAAGCGAATTTGACATACATTACAGGCCCAGAGCAGCCTTAAAAGGACAGGCCGTCGCCGACTTCCTTGTCGAAGTGGTTCTTAATCCCGACAATATGCCTGAATCAGAGGGCATTAATGTACCTGAGGCTTCTTCCTCTCTCGGGCCGACACCCTGGAAGCTATTTGTCGACGGATCATCCAACTCGAAGGCAAGTGGGGCAGGGGTAGTGTTAGAAACTCCCGACCAAACTTGTATGCAATATGCCTTGCGACTTGACTTTTAAGCGTCCAACAATACAGCAGAATACGAAGCCTTATTGTTAGGCCTCAGACTCGCCGCGAGTCTGGGCGTGACCCATTTGAACGTTTTCAGCGACTCACAATTGGTTGTTAACCAAGTTTCTGGTGTTTATCAAGCTCGGAAAGAGAAGCTTAAGGCGTACATGGAAAAGGCTAAAGAATTGATCGGCGGATTCCAGAAATGTGAGGTAATTCGAATACCTAGAACCGACAACGCCAAAGCCGACCTGTTAGCAAAGCTTGCCTCAGCGGATGAGAAAGACATACCTCGGTCGGTTCCGATTGAATATGTCCCTAAACCAAGAATAAATGAGCCGACTGTCTTGGCCCTATTTCCCATCAATCCAGCGACTGCTTGGTTTGACTCACTCGTCCGCTACCTCAACGATGGTGAATTACCAGAAGACCGTGCCGAGGCACGACGGTTAAAAGTTCGGGCATCACGCTGCACCATCTTGAATGAGATTCTGTATAAAAAAGGCTTTCATGCTCCTCTATTAAGGTGCGTCGACTCCCAAGAAGCCGACTATATCTTACGGGAGATACACGAAGGGATATGTGGAAACCATTCAGGAGGACGCTCGCTCGCCAACAAAGTGTTGCGGCAGGGATATTACTGGCCGACCATACAGCATGACTCCAAACGATTCGTCCAGAGATGCGACAAGTGTCAGCGGTTCGCAGTAATCCCGAGACAACCCCCCGAGGAGTTGACTCCGATGTCGGGACCATGACCCTTTGCGCAGTGGGGAATCGACATAATCGGGCCCTTTCCATTGGGGAAGGGTCAGACTAAATTTGCCGTGGTTGCGGTGGACTACTTCACTAAGTACGCTGAAGCAGAACCATTGGCAAAAATTACCGAGCAAAGGATCACGAGTTTCGTCTGGAAGAATATCATATGTCGGTTCGGGATACCTCGGATAATAGTTACCGACAATGGAAGGCAGTTCGACAACAAACAATTCCGAGAGATGTGCAGTAACCTCGGGATCTGAAACATGTACTCCTCGCCTCATCACCCTCAGACGAACGGACAGGTTGAGGCGGTCAACAAAATCGTAAAGCAGCATCTCCGGACGAGACTCGACGAAGCAAAGGGAGCGTGGGCCGAAGAACTTCCGAATATACTGTGGGCCTATCGGACCACAGCACGGACTGCCACGGGAGAAACCCCCTTTTCTCTATGTTACGGTGCGGAAGCGGTCGCACCGGTTGAGATCGGTATTGGTTCAACCCGAGTCAACTTATATAGTGGATGAGAGAATGGTGAACTCCTCTCGTTCGCACTTGATTCGTTGGAAGAAAGAAGAGAAAGTACTCGATTGAGGATGATGGCCCGACAGAGACAGGTGTCTCGGTTTTACAATCGCCGAGTTAAAGTTCGACGATTCCGAGCCGGGGATATGGTCCTCCGAAAGACCTTCCCAAATACTAAGGAAATTGGGTCGGGTACACTAAGGCCAAATTAGGAAGGCCCCTGCATCGTCTCAGGCACCATTCGACCGGAAACCTACCGGCTGGAAGACCTAAAGGGGCAGTTGTTGCCTCACCCTTAGAATGCCGAGCATCTCAAGACTTATTATCCGTAAGATAGAATAAAAAGAGCTGTAATTGAAGTCGACTCAATAAAAGTTCTATTTCGTACAAGTACCCAATGTCGGGTCAGTAAAAAAAAAAAAAAAAAAACTCACAAAAGGAAAAGTACATTATCCGACTGTCCCGTTCAGTCGGGATTCAACTCCTATGCGGCGCCCGAAGGACCGGCCTCTTCAGCGGCGGCGTCTCCTTCAGTGGCTTCGCCCTCAGCAGCCTCGGCGGTCGGACTGTCGACTTCGAAGGCGGAGAGATCGAGGTCAGGGAAGGCCGCCCTCATCTCCAAGATGCACGCCTTGTAACCACCTTGATAAAGATGGTCTCTTTCCTCTTCAAACTCGGTAGATTCGAGGAAGGCGTCCACGGCTCGATCTCGCTCCTCTTTGGCTCGGTGCATTTCTTCTTGAGCTTCTTGAAAAAGGCCGGCAGCCTCGGCCTTCGCGTGAGCAAGATCATCCTCGCACTCGCCGTGAACTTGAAGAAGACGCCGCTCCCTCTCCTCGGCCTCCTGAAGGAGCGAAGTCAGACGAGCATTGTCGGCCTTGACTCCTTCGAGAGCTGCAAGGGCGTCCGCGGCCATCTTCCGAGCGATAGAAAGATCGCCGGTCATGATGCCAATCCGACTCTCGGTGATCTCTCTACGGCCCTCAGCCTCGGCCGCGACCCTCTTCGCAGTCTCCGCCTCGGATGCGAGCTTCTGGGAGGCGGTTAGCTCCGAGCTTGCTTTGACGAGGCAAGGAGCCAGCTGCAATACAGAGACAGTGAGCTGTGCTGTAAAACTTAGCCAGGAGCGACACAAGATTGGAGAAAAGTTTACCTCAAAAAGCAATCTCGCCGCACGCCCGAGGGTTTGGTCCGTCGGGGCGTTGTAATAACTGGCGAAGTCTCTCTCTCTTCCGTGGGCAAGCGCCCAAGGAATCATCCCCGCAATGATCTTCGTGAAGGGGGACTCCTGTTGAGTCATCTCCCTTCTCGGGGATTCTTCACGCGGGGCCTCCCTCGGCCCTGAGACCTCATCAGCAACGAGTCCCGACTCGGGTGTCACCTGAGCCACTGGAGGAATTGGCTCCGCTTCCTCGGCCCTCTCATCAGGGTCGGAAAGGACGACCACTTGGGGAGCAGCAGGTGCAGCAGCAGGTGGAGCGACCGTTCCCTTCCCCTTGTCCGTGGTCTTCTGCTGCTTCGAGGGCCGAGACTCGGACAACTGAGCCAATCTCGGGGGGGGGGGGGGGGGGGGGGGGGGGGAGGGCCTTTACTTTGGATAGTGGCTTCAAGGCGGGGCGAGGCTTGGCCATGCTCTCAGGCGCGGGCCTCAGAATGGGGCGAGCTTCGGGGAGGTCTGCAAGGACGAGTAAGAAGAATGAGGGAGCAAACAGGAAACTAAAAGGACAAAGATAAGGAAGACGAAATACCTGAGACGAACGAATCTAAGCCTGCGAGGTGAAGGCGCTCAGGTTGCAGAAGCAACTTCCAAGATCGCTCTGCCGCGCTTAGCTTCCTCAGCTCTCTTATACGAGTCAGAGCCCCGGACTCGAGCTTCCCTCTCCTCTTCGAGATATCTGCAAGACATTGCGGAGTCGGGATTAGCAGAAGAGGATATAAAAATGAAGAGTAAGAAAAGGGAAGATTAGTGGGCCGAGGCGTCGAGTCACCTGCTCTACGGAACGTGCGGGATATTTGAGGCTCGTACGGCCACGTGTCGGCCGACTTCCATCGACCGCACGCCCAGAACCACCTTTCCTTCCAGAACTTGTTTGAAGTAGGTGGGTCGGTTATTAGAGATCCCCCCTTGCCTCTCCACACGCTCAGAAAGTAGAAGCCAGGGAAGTTAGGGTTTGGTCGGACTTGGTACAGATAGATGAACTCGTCGACCGTGAGGGAAGGTTGTTCTAACTCGGACCAAAGCACGGCACACCCGAACAAATTCCTCCACGCATTTGGAACAATTTGGCCGGGGGCTATTTTGACTCGGGAGAGAAAGTCACGGGCAATGGGCTGGAGTGGTAAGCGCAAGCCACACTGCATCGCGACTTGGAAATTTGCTACCATCCCTGCAGGGGGATGGTTGGGTAAATTACCTGGACGAGGGAGATGAAGGACGACCGAGTCAGGGACATGGTATCCAGCCCTGATCCGGTTTAAATCAGATTCATTTAGAATGGAGGCGACGAGACCGCTGGGCTCGTCTCCTTCCCCTTTTGAAGACGACCCAGAAGCTTCCGCAGTTCGGTTCATAGGGTATGGAACGGCCGTTCCTTCGCCCATGATTAAGTCATCCTCTCCATCCTCGTCCTCTATCTGATCCACCCAAGGGTTAGGCCTCCCTGGACGAGTCATCAGAGACGTCCCACCGCTGGATGGACCGATCTGGGCAGGACGCTCAGCCGATGGGTTGCCGGATTCTCTGACAAGCCGGAATGCGGCGTCAGCTCCGACGGCGAACTCCGTCAACAGGGAAGGTGGTTCTGTAACGTCCCAAAGGTGTTGGGACACACCCTCATCTACGGACGTTTCCTCCCGAGGGCTTTGAGAGCCGTGTGCGGCCATTAAAGCTGATAAAAGAAGGAGGAAAGGACTCACCAAAGAAATCGACAACGACTGCAAGGAAAGATTGACGGGGAAAGAGGCGACAGCAGAGGAGAAGAAGAAGAAAAATCGAAAACGCATTCGGGATCAGACACAGGCGGGAGGAAGAAGGACGAAAACAAAGTTCGCACCGTCCTCCCACCCGGGCCTTTTATAACCACGTCACGTGGCAGAGCCATTATGGCAAAAGCGAATCGACGTTCGCCTCGGCTCCCCCGTTCGACGCGTGGCAACCGCTGACTGACTGCGGTGAAATCGTGGCCACGCGTCCGCTCTCTATACGCGGACGGAACGAATCGACGGCTGGCCGCGTGTGCGACCTTGGGAGGCGCAACGTCGCGCGCTAAAGACGACTCAAAGAGCATTAAATGCCTCATCATTCTCTCGGATGCTAATGCGAATCGACCGAGAAAATCGTACTCCTTGTTGCCATAGACGACACAAGGAGTAAGGGGGGCTCACTGTTGGGGAAAAATGTGTCAAGCTCGGGTCAAGCTCTGAGACTCGGATGAGAGTGGGTCGGTTTTGCTGACACTGCCTGAAGAATCCGAGACAACACCGACAGACTAGAGGATAGGCCGGGAGGCATAAGCAAGGACGATTAAAGTCGCTCTGTCAGAGTGATAACCTCGCCTGCATAAACCCACTAAAGGCCGAGCGTGTTAAAGCCACTCAGCCGACAGAGTAAGACCCATTCAAGGAGTTGATTCTGTCGGTCACGGACCAAGGAATGACCGATAGAAACCGAGATTATTCCGTTCGTGGAAGGGCCGGGAACCCGTCCTCCTGTGTCGGCCGAGACTCCCCCAGGGTCGGTCACGACATGGCTGAGACTCCCCCAGAGTCGGTCGAGATCTAGCCGAGACGGAGAGTGACGGAACGAGGACAGATGCTGATCTACGGAAATACAGGGATACGGGTAGCGGATCCCGAGATTCTTGGAATCCTGAGCAATTCCAGGAGAAGAATCCTCTGAGGATAAGGGTTGACAAATTGTATAAATCCCTAAACCTGTAACAGAAGAAGGTACGCAATACTAACCGAGATAAGTTCTTGGCTATTGACCCGATAACTGACTTAAGCATCGGAGGTTCCCCGGCTCTAGCCAGGGTTCACTTGATATTGTTGTCTGTGCAGGTGAAGGAGGGCCCGCCTCGAGGAAGTCATCCCATAAGAACACCGCAACAACACCACCATTAAAAACTACTGAAGGCTACAAAAGTTTTCGATCAAGCTGATATCTGTGTTTTTTACTTCTTTAATGTCTTTTTTAGGTTGGATTATGAAAAAACATCACAGCAGGCCTTAGGAAGGTTTCAACGGTGGGAATCAATCTTGCCGCTGTTTTCTGTGGTGGGGTCCAGTAAAACTTTGGATCCAACTGGTTCTCTGCGTCATGCTTTAAAATAATATCTCCAGATGAATGGACGTTGTGGATACAACACATACATCATTAGTAGGGTCCACAGAACTTGGTGACGTCACTTCAGTAGCCAGTCTCGCTAGTCAACCTGTCCGTATCTAATCCGCGTCCGTTGATGAGGCCAAAAATTATTATTTGTACCAAACATTCAAAAGCTAAATCTCAATAACAACTCAGACGATCTACATTAATAGTATTATGATGATTTTTTTATTACTACTTTAATCTTTCTTCTTTTATTTTTGATCCTCTTCAAACTTGTGAGTACGCCTGATTGACGGGTTTGATGAAAGATATACACCATGGTGGCTGCACCCACAAACCTATGGTTGGTCCAATGTTCCATGTGGTCTGGCCCAAGGAGAACTGGATGTCATGAAAACATCGTAGTGGGCCTAGTACGTGGATTTCGAGGTTAGTGAAATATTGGGTTAATCAGACCGTTATCTGCAAATCAGAGCAATCGGACCGTTCAACTTGGAGTCTGTACAAGACAGACCGTCGATCTTCAATTCCATGATATTGTCCATGAACAACAGGGCTGTATGGACCAGTATGGGCCTGAAACAGGGCGATATGACCCATTGGTGGAGAACGATATGATTAGCCAAGCTGTAGGATGTACCCAATAAACGGGTATTAGCCTTCCATGATATTGTTGCCAAAAATGTAGGATGGTCATATCTATGGTAGAGAGCCGGCTGCACCGAAATCAGATTGGGTGCTGAGTAACTGATCAGTAGGCTTTTATCATACTTAGTAATCTGTGTTGGGCATACCGTTCATGTAAGTGGTTTATCCACGCCATCCATCCATTTTCCAGCTCATTTTAGGGTTGATCCCGTAATTGAAGCATATCCAAAGCTCAAGTGGACCGCACCACAAGAAACAGTGGGAATAATGATTTGCATTGTGAAAACCTTCTGGGCCCAGAGTGATGTTTATTTATCATCTAACATGGATCATCTGATTGTGTATGTATTTCAGTAAAAAGAGAATTTGCGTGGTTCATCCGATTGTGTATGTACTCTCAATGGAACCCGATCATAGGGTTATTCTTATTGGGATGATATAAAAACATAAATATTAGCCTTATCCAATACTTTTGTGGCCCCCAAATGTTTCAATGGTGGGCGTTCCATTCTCACTTTTCCATGTCATGTGGACCACCTGAGTTTTAGATTCGTCTCATTTTTTGTTTTCTGTCCTGTTGTGACTTGCAAAACTGATGGAAGGAGCAGTCACAGGGGCTCGACGTAGCTTCTGCCTTCAGGCAACTCATGTCCAAATTAGGTGCAGGCAGGAATAAAAAAAAGCAGGAAAAGGCAATTGGACTGGAAACCAAACGAAGGGTGCATTTTGTTTTTATCTCCCCTTCTTTCTTTTTTTTTTCGAAATTGTACCCATCCAATGTGGGGCATAATAGATCAATGGTTCGGATCACACAGATTATGCTGCCTTATCCTTGGCTCATGGATTCATAATTCCTCGAGAGAACGGAACAGAGTTTGTATTGCTTGCCATTTGTTGCTCTCTGATGTTATATAATTCGGCAAAAGGGACACTGCTGAATGGTAAACACTACAAGATGAACATCTAGGAATACACACACACTAACATCAACCAACAAGTGAAAGCTTAATTTTAATGGTGACTTGTCCATGATAGGCTGCACTTGATGAATGGCCCAAATTGATACTTATCACTGACATGTGTATACAAAAGAGAGGGCTCTCTTCCATAATTCAGTTCTACCAGCTCTACTGCATCATTTCCGAATTGATCAGAATGCACTTTTAAAACTGCTGTCTGATCTGTCGGTTAACGTGAGTCCCCCTTGCAGAAAACTGGCTGCTAGAAACATTAATATACACACTGCAATATAGTTTCATGAAACATCACAAATGCAAGTACCATAGCATCTAAGGCCATGATTGAACTTCCTAGGACCCAAATCAAAAGGGACCCAATGCAAAAGGGAGTTATCAATTGATTACTTCGGCAGTGTGACTTTCAATAGGCAGGCAGTGAGAAAATGTACATTCAAAGATCCATTGAATGTTCATCAATTAATGATCAATCTGAAGTGGACCGACAATTTAAACCATGAATTTTTTTCTTTGAACCATGAATTAATACCGTAGAAACTTCAAGATAGAATGTGGGTCTCCTCTGTTGTATATGCCATCCAACCCACTTACCAGGTATGTTTCACTTTCACCAGGATGAAACAAACCAAAACTGGAAGTATTACAAAACTAATGTGGGTTAAACATTGTGAATTTAAATGTGTTAGGTATGATTGATACATTGCTCTCTATGGCGTCCTACCTAAGTTTTGGGTCCACTTGTTTTATGGATGTATGGTGAACGTAAGAAGCTGCACAAGATGCATGGTTTGGATTTCACATACACATCACGGGGGGCCACAACCCTTAGACACATGGTGTGTATATATATATATATATATATATATATATATATATATATGCATGGCTCTGTGTGAACGTGCATTTTAGTTGTATGTGTATGTATATTGAGTGCATACGAATGAATCCTCATACCTTGTCAAAAAGCATGAAGGTTTTCTCGTGTAGGTAAAGCATCCGGTTTAAACAAGAACTTGGGAAAATGATGATAATTAATGATTTTAAGTAACAATTGAAATAAAAGCAACTTTTTCGGTGATCTTTAATGCTTATAAGTATGCTTTTACACATTCCACATTCCATAATATTGTCTGACATAATAAGAAGATTTAATCAACATCAGGGTAAAAGATGGAAAGAAAGAAAATTAGGCTATTACAACCAACTATTCACCATACCTGGAGCGACATATCCGTAAGTGCCTGCAAGAGCAGACCAGTTTGATGAATCGGGTTTTAGAAGTCTAGCAGTGTTGAAGTCGTAGACAGCCTCAAATTCCAAATTCAATAAAATGTTGTTGCTCGATGAGTCCTGATTTGAACTATAGGAGGGGTGCAATCATGGTGCATATGCTGCTACTCTGTTAACCATCATCCTCTTCACCCAATCCAATTTTACAGCTCCTTCCATACAGCTGCTGAGGATGCTAGCCAAGCTTCCCCTTTCCATGTACTCGTATAGTGCACTGAGGATGCGAACAGAACCCATAAAGCTTCACAATGTTGCAATGTCGGATTTCTGTTAATGCTTGTATCTCATTTCTGAAGCTTCTTTGTTTTGCTCCCTCACCCCCTTCTAACGGGTAAAGTTTTTTCACAGCAACTACTTGACCAGTTTGTAGATTTGCTTTATAAACTCTCGAGTCTCGTCCACCCTCCTACCCCAATGCAATATTTGTTGTTGAAATCCTCTGTTACTACAATGATGTCTTCATACACGGTCTTTCCATCAAAATTCCATATTGAGGAATCAAGGAATTTTTCCTATGGATTCTGAGGACTCGAGAAGTTTTTTATTTTTTTATTTTTTATTATCCCTCGAGCCTACGGAATATCTTTCAAATAGATTGCCATTGTTCATTTCTATGTCCCCTTTCTTTACATTTGTTCTTCTTCAGAGAAAAATGAAATAAATGACAACAAATAGAAAGAGAAGAAATAATGCTGCCACAATGGGAGTAATGATGAAGAACACAGTTTTGAGGTCTTTCTTTCTGCCAACAGGGTCTATTAAAAAGGAATTACATGGTAGCATGCCTTTTATTTCACTGCATAAACCTTTGTTGTCAATGAATGCCTTTAATGGAGCCAGTTGAAAGGCTTTGCCCTCAGGGAGAGGGTCCTCCAAATCATTGTATGAAAAATCAATGGAAGATGAAGTGATAATCTCTTTGAAAGACGACAGGATGGAACCTGAGAGAGAATTGTGGGAGAGATTTAGCTTTTCCAAAAATTTTAATTTCCTAAGCTGCTGGGATATATCTCCCATAAGCAAGTCAAGCTGGAAATGGGCCTATTGGGTTGGCCGAATCAAAAGATTTGGTACTCTTGGGCATCTGAAATTTGTTCACAACTTCAGAGTGGGAAATGGACCTGCAGATCATATGGCTTGAATGGGCAGCGACACTCAAGCCTCCTCCTTGATTCGTAAGATTTCTCTGCTCCCAAGACACGTCAGAGGAAGCCTTTTCCTAGATAAAGTGGGCCTGGGGGCGCTTAGGATCGGCCCAGGCAGAGTTTTTCAGCACTTCCAGAGTGCCATGTGAAGCTCGGACTGGCAGTTGCTGCTGAGGAGCTGTGGTCCTCTGTTTTCTCCCTCTCTTCAGGCTCTCTGTTTGCTCGGATTCGGGGTGGCAGTGTGGAGGCATGTGTTGCTTTCGGGTGCCGGAGATATGCATTGGCTGGGCGTTTGTTTGCAGTGGGAAAGCCATCTGGGCTCAGTTTTCTGCTGTTTCTGCTGGTGTTGCTGTTTTGTTTGTAGTGTTGCCAGTCTCATGCACAAATCTGTTCTGTTTTCTGTTGTGTTTTCTCCTCTGTACATGTTCCTTTGTTGAGCTAAAAGATAGGTGAGGCACGATCCTTTTTGTAATGCCCGCCTGAAATACTTGTAACTTCTCCTTCTCATCAACAAAGTTTGGTGTTGAGCATTTGTGCTCCCACCTTTTGTCAGAAAAAAAAAAGAAAAAAAAGTTATGACTGAGATCCAATATATCCTGTAGGTTTCCTCGGTTACCAATCTGAAATGGAATGCTTCCATTCAAATAATTTCCCTCATTTTCAAGTACTGTAGTTTGGAGCAGTCTCCCAGTCGTTGAGGTATTGTCCCACTAACTTTGTTCTTTGATAGGTCCAGAATCTTCAAATTGGATAGTTTTCCAATTTCAGGTGGTACCCAACTAGACAGTTGGTTGCCTTCCAAGCTCAAGCTGTAAAGCATAGACAAACTCCCCAGGCTGCTAGGAATCTTTCCTTCAAGGTTGTTGGATGAAAGGTCGAGCTGATGTAGCTGACTTAATTGCTCAATTTCCAGTAGAATTCTACTAGTAATATTGTTGTCGGAGATTTTTAGCAGTGTTAGAATTCGACTTTCTCTCCAATTAGGCGACAACTCACCATGCAATCTATTGTAACTCAGGTCAATGTACTCTAAAACAGGATATACTCTGAAAACTTGGGATATATTTCCAGTGAGCTGATTATGTTCAAGCCGAACTCTTGTTAAGCTGGTGCAGTTTCTCAGGCTTTCAGGAATGGGACCAGTGAAATGGCTGTTAAACGCAGTGAAGTGTCTGAGTGATCCGCCTTGGCATACTTGGAGTAGGTGGCCGGAGAAGTTGTCAACCAAAGAGAGAATCTTCAAACATGTTAGATTTGAGATTTCTGGAGGTACTGAACCGGATAACTGATTAATTGATAGAGAGAGTAAAGTTAGGCTACTCAAATTGCTGAAAGGAGGAATTGGACCAGATAACTGATTATCAATTAGAAAGAGTGAAGTTAGGCTGGTCAAATTGTTGAAAGATGGAGGAACCACTGACCTGATTCCTACATATCTGTAGATGGTACATATTCTTAAGATTGCCAATTTCTTGAGAGATCTGTCCTGAAATCTGATTTCCACAAAGGTATAAGCCGCCAAGTTCAGTTAGATTTCCTAGAGTGTAGGGTAAGGAACCAGTTAGGAGGTTATGGGCCAGGTCTAGCTGATTCAGTTTCTTAAATTTTCCCAACTCTTGAGGGATTGGCCCTGAAATACGATTCCTTGAGATCTGCAAGTAAACCAGCTGGGTCAAGTTTCCTAAAGTGAAAGGGATAGAACTGTTTAAAAGGTTACCTTCAAACGACAGATGTTTCAGATTCCTCATATTTCCTATTTCTTGAGGGATTGGCCCTGAAATACTATTCATAAGGAGGGGCAAGTTAGTCAGCTGGGTCAAGTTTCCTAAAGTAGAAGGAATGGAACCGTTTAGTATGGCCCATGTGCACTTCTTTCAGATTCTTTATATTTCCTATTTCCCAAGGGAAAGGACCTGAAACTCTGTTTTCTTGGAGGTCAAGATACGTCAACTGACTCAAATTACCCAGAGATGGAGGGATGGCACCTGTGAGATAGATTCTGCTCAATCTTAGGGTCTGGAGATCTTTAAGCATTCCTATTTTTGAAGGTATCGAACCAACTATTTGTTTTCGGGAGAGGTTCAGTGCTGAAGGTTTCTCAGCAGGTTAATTCGCTGTGGAAAGGCCAGAAACGCCGCCCAATTCAATTCGATGGCTCTGAGATTAGCATCACTGGGGTAATCTCAAACATTATCCACTGGATCAGCCTAATCGGTACCCTTTTACCGCTGCCCAAGTCCCCAAAACTGTCCACAACGCTAACTCTCAGCGCCTTGGGGATTGAAAGTCCGGCGCCCATCATGGGCAGGTTTCAAGTTGTCAAGTGGGTTAGACCCCAACATGTATGGATTAAAATCAATGTAGATGGATCCATGTTTGGCAACCTGGGGCCCTCAGTAGGTGGTGGTGTTGGAAGGAATATTTCAGGTGACTTCCTCTTTGCTTTCTCCTCTGGATACGGGTTCGGCTCCAATACGAGGGCAGAGATCAGAGTGATTCTTGATGGTCTTAATGAGTGTGCAAGGCTTGGATTCACTAAGGTGGTGGCGGCGAGTGATTCAAAATCAGTAGTCTTAGCCCTTTCAAAACAATCTCTCCGCATGTGGTCCATGTGGTACTGGAAGATTACAATCTGCTCTCTCACGCATGGTATGGAAGTTTGCATCACCCACACCCATGTGGAGACTAACTCGGTTGCGGATAGTCTGGCCCGGTTGGGGAGTGATGGCCAAATGAACCGGCTCTTCCAATCGTTGGGAGAAGTCCCCCTTTCCATTTGTGGTATGTTGTTCCTAAACAAAGTGGGCCTAGGCAACCTGTGGGAAGCCTAATTCTTTTTCCTTAGCTGTTTTACGATAGGTGGGTCCACATCCTTTTGTCGGTGGGCCTGCCCGAAATTAGTTGGTGTAAAGTCCAGAGATGATTGGTATAGAGTTGATTAAAAAAAAAAGAGGGGATATTTCACCATTTCTCATGTTATCACAAAGGTCGAGCTCTAGAATGCGAGTAAGATTAGCTAGTGACGCAGGCAAGGCACTTGACAGTTGATTGGTAGACAAATCAAGGAGGACGAGTTTTGAAAGTTTGAAAGAGAACCAATATGGGTTGGAATGGTTCCACGGAGTGAGATTTGGTTGAGAATGAGGCACGCAAGGTTGGGAAATGAAGGGAAGCTCAAATTATTAAGCGTACATTGTAACCTCTTATTCCATGGGTTTATTTCAACTATGCTTGGAGATTAATTGCATGAGATTCCGGTCCAATTGTATGGATCCTTCTCTTGTATAAATCTTTCTAATATTCCGTTTCTTTTTGTGACGGTTCCTCTTCTCTCCGCCAACTTTGTTTCTCTCCGTTGTCATTTTATATCTTGAACTGCTTGATTATGTTTCTCTCTTTGCCTGTTAGACTTTTGAATTACTTGACCACATCATTCCATCAACTACCCACCGACATGTAAAACTAAATTTACGCCAACTGTAGTGCTGCAAAAAACACTCCAAGCATTTTTTAAGTTATTTTCATCCATCTTTTATTTCTTATGCAAAAAACACTCCAAGCATTTTTTTAAGTTATTTTCATCCATCTTTTATTTCTTATGCAATGCTACGTGTCATTCTCCTATTAACTTTTCAAGAATGGTAAAAATAAGAATACAACATGTACATTTAATCAAAATTAATGCGTTTAGTTGGTGGGCCCAACTTTAGACAGAGGATTCATGAATACTTTTTTTTTTTTTCCAACAACAAGTAAATATTGTTTTTATCTAAACCATAACCACATAACATAGAACTGTTTACTATTACTAATTGTAGTTCTTGAGAGATCAAAAACTATAACCAGAGATCAAAAACATAACAAGGGAAGAGGATAACTTAGTCATTCCTCTCCCCACACCATTTAACACAAGATAAAGATAACCCAACCATAACTAGTACTAGTACTGCTGCTACTTAGTTACTCCATGTGCCATCTGGAGCAAAGCCGCCACTCAGGTACCGATTGGTTCCTCTAGTTGCCATCTAAAGCACCACCACCACCACGGTAACAAGATCCTCCATCTGACCCATCATATCGACGATCCCGTCCACCACCTCCACCACCACTGCGACTATAACCCCCTCCCCCTCCATAGCCATCACTGCTACGGCGACCACTGTTACGAAATCCTCCGCCACCGCCACCGGTGCCACCACTTCCCCTGGACTGGGCCTCGTTGACAGTGATGCTCCTCCCGTCAAGGTTTTGTCCATTCATCCCTTCAATGGCATTCGTGGACTGTTCGTTGCTGAAGGTGACGAATCCAAAGCCCCTCGATCTCCCCATCTCACGGTCGCTAATAATCTTGGATTCGATAACTTCTCCGACTGAGCTAAAAGCCCTTTCGAGAGAGCGGTCGTCGGGAGCCCATGGGAGCCGTCCAACAAAGCAGCGGTATTCTAGGTCAGCAGACACCATCACCACCTACAAAAGAAAGCCTCAGAAAAAGAGGAAGAAAGAGGGGAAGGGAGACAGAAACCCACCCTTGAGAGAACACCATATGGATACTTAATGGACAATAAAAAAAAATAAAGATATCGAACGGTCTAAATTCAACAAACAATTGCCAATCCAATAACCTGATTGCTGCGTTCTTACCTACCCCTGATGTATCCTATGATTTTCAACGTTAACTTCAATTTAAATACATGACACGTGTTGCATGCACAAGAACTATCACACTCTAGTGGAGTATCAAAATAACTCTCTTTTTTGGTGGGGAACTGGAGGGAAGCAGATTGGCTGGTGTACAACACAGCACCCGTATAGATGGTGTATTGACATAAGTAAGTTCTGTGGGTCTAATAATGAGGAATGTGTTATTTCCAAACCTTCCATTCATATGTCGAGCCCATCTTAAGGCTTGAGACAAAAAATAATAATGAGGAATGTGTTATTTCCAAACCTTTCATTCATATGTCGAGCCCATCTTAAGGCTTGAGACAAAAAATAAGACAGATCTAACTATCAAATGGGTCACACTGGAAAAATCAGTGGAGGATTCAACGTCTACTATTGAAATCCTTTCAGGAGTTATAGAAGTTTTGGATCAATAAGAAATTTATTTTTCCTCTTCATCCAAATCTCTGTGACTTTATGAACAGATTGGATGGAAAATAAATGTTATGATGGCCCCTATGAATTTTTTAATGGTGAAAATCATCACGTCATTGATATTTGTGGTGTGGTCTCTTTGGATATGATTCATTTTTTGGATAATGCTTTAAAATGATCTCAAAAAATGGATGAACAGTGTGGATATAAAAAATACATAACTGTGGGGCCATGTAATATACATCACTATGGGGCCATGTAACTTTGATCGCCTTTGTACGGGAAGCCGATTGGCTGCTGTACCACACACAAGCTATATTGCTGTTTTAGGTACGTGTCCTGCCAAGATGAGCACTGACGCTCCTTGACCTCCCAGTTGTAGAACGATTCAAAGGAGATCAAAGTTACATGGCCTCACAGTGATGTATTTATTATATCTATACTGTTCATCTATTTTTATAGATTATTTTAGAGCATTAGACAAAAAACTAATCATATCCAAAAATGATATGGACCACACCATAAATAGTAGCGGAGATAACCATTTTTACCGTTAAACAATTTGTAGGGTGCACCATAACGTTTATTTTCCATCCAATTTGTTCATAAGGTCGCAAATGTAAGGCCCATATCCTAGACCGTACCGTTCTTTAGACTTCCGCGATTCTCTCGGTCGAATTACAGCAACCCACGACCTGTAATTGACGTTTGCGCATGACTCTAAGTCGCATCCTGTATATCTATGACGACTTGACTTGAAACTTATACACTAGCGACCGCGCCGTTGCTGCTGTTCCAACGTTGTGTCTCGTGCACCGATGTGATACCCCGGCCAAGAGTTGTGGGCCCACGTTTATTTCAAAGAAAACGCCGCGCGTTGCGAATTCTGAGAGAATCTCTATCACCTTTCACATCAATCAATTAATCACAAGTCAAGTACACAACCTATCCCTCTCGTACACAAGCCATACCCAAAGTTAACTCTTTCTCTCTCCACCCATCCCTTTCTCATCCAAAATTCAACCAAACCCATACTCTCCATGTCATTCTTCTTACAGCATCCATCCCTCCCATCCCTTCTCTCTTACAACACCCTCTCCTCTCTCATTCTCTCCACCATTTCTCAAGCTTCCATGAGAGAAAAGCTCTAAAGAGAGAAAAGATCAAGGCCCACTTCCTACCCCATCGTCTCACCATTTAACCCTTCTATAAGACCCGTATTCTATAACGTACCGTTTCGTATTCTTCCGCGGTCCTTCCGGTCGAATTCCGACAACCTTCGACCTGTATTCGATGTTTACGCTCGAACCTAAGCCGAGTCCTGCATATCAGAGTCGACTCGACTCGAAACTTATACCTTAGCGACCGCGCCGTCGCCGCGGTTCTAACGCTGCGACTTGCGCACCGACCCGATACCTAGGCTAAAAGATGTCAGTCTGCGTTCAATTCGAAGAAAACACCGTGCGTTGCGAATTAAGAGGGAATCTCTACGAGATGTCCCATCAATCAATCAATCAATCAATCAATCCCATCAATCAAGTACACATCATACATCAAGTCAAGTACAATAACCCATACCTTTCTCTTACATAAGCAAGATCAAAGTCAACTCTCTCTCCCATCACCCATCACTTTCTTACAACCCACCACTCCACCCATCACCCATCACACCATATCACTCCATCACCCTTTTCACCCATCACTTCCCCCTCTCTCTCATTCATTCTAAAAAAAATCTCTCCCAAGCAAATTTCACACGTCCAAGCTCCTCCAAAATCCCAAGTGTGGCCCACCTTCTCAGCTTCCATCTACACCTCTCATCTCTCATCCACACCATCAAAGATCCATTATCCACCGTCCAAAGTGAAGGCAAGGAGCTAAGGAGGCTAGGGGAGTAAGAAGGAAGCCAAGAGGTGGGTGATCATCCTTCATTTCAATTTTTTAGGGTCCATTTGTTATGGAACTCACTTGATGTATGTGTTGTATCAATGGAGGGCCCATAGTGGCGGGGTCCCTCCTCTTTACCACCGTCTCTCTCTCTTGTTCTCTCTTTCTCTCTCTCTCTTTCTCTCTAGTTATCCTTCCTCTAAAATGAAGTGGGCCCCACCAATTCATGATAAATCTACCCCATCCATCAAATGGTGTGGCCCACCACATTTTAAGTTAAATAATATTTATTTTATATTAATGTATGTATATATGTACATGCATGGTGGGCCACGATCATGTGGGACCCACCTTGGTGAACGTGGACCACGTGCATGTGGGACCCACCATGATGCAGTGTTTATCCAGGCCGTCCAGCGTCTAGGGACGCTGGACGAGCATGGTGCTCATGGGTGCGTGTACTGACATGGAGGTGTACTAACGTGCTGACAAAAAAAAAAGAGAAAGAAAGGAAAAGAAAGAAATGGTGTGCCACTGATGCAGGCCCCACCTTGATGTATGTGCTTAATCCGAGCCTTCCACCATCTTCCTCAGATTATTTTAGGCGTTGAGCCAAAATTTGGGACCAATCCGATTCTCAGGTGGGCCATACCATCTAAAATCATGTGAAGACATGCTTGAAACATATAAAAGCACTTGGTGGGGCCTACCTGAAATTTGGACGTGGCTGAAACTTGGTCAGAACCCCCAGTCAGGTGGGACACACATAATGAGTGGGCTGGATTGGAGAACCACCTTGTGGTGGGCCCCCGACCGCGGCCTCATGAACAGTTTGGATGGCAATAAACATCACTGTGGCCCAAGGTCCACGTGACCCGTGAACAGTTTGGATGGCAAATATACATCACCGTGCCCCCCCCCCCCCCCCCCCCCCCGACCCACGTGACCTTATGAACAGATTGGGTGGTAAATGAACATCACGGTGGGCCCCAGCCCACGTGATCATATGAGTAGGTTGGACGTCAAAATAAACATTTCAGTGGGCCCATGGTCCACTTGACCTTATGAATAGGTTGGATGGAAAATAAATATATTATGATGGGTCCCCATGTTCATGTAACCTTATCAACAGGTTGTATGAAAACTAAACATTTTTTGGTGGGCTTCTATTTATGTGATCTTTTCAACAAATTGAGTCGAAAAATAAGCATTATGACGGGCCTCACATGAGGCTCACTTTGATATATATGGGCCCATGTATTTAAGACCATCTTGATGTATTTTTAGGCCCATAATTGAGGCCCACTTGGATGCAATGGGCTGATATGTTTAGGCCCATCTTGATGTATTTTCAGGTCTATTATTGAGGCCCACTTGGATGCATATGGACCCATGTATTTAGGCCCGTCTTGGCATGTATATGGCCCAATATTGAGGCCCACTTTGTTATATATGGGCCCATGTGTGTAGGCCCATTTAATGTATTTATGGCCCATTATTGAGGCCCACTTTGGTATATATAAGGCCTATGTGATTAGGACCATTTGATGCACATAAAGCCCATGTGATTGGGCTCATCTTTAATGCATTCTAAGGCCCATGGGTTATGACCCATTGCAAAGTACCTAAGGCCCATTGGTGAAGCTCATTGAGGTGATCTGCTTGATGAATGTAAGCCCCATATGATACGACCCAATTGATGTACTTAAGGCCCAATTGGGTGCAACTAGGTCCATTACAATGCGTGACCCCTCCATGACATATAACGATATTTATAACAAGTAATGCCTTGGGAACAATGATGGTTAGATGCCTACATTGTAAGGATGACGTCGGTTAAATGTCTGTATTGTCACTCTCCCTAAGGCCCACTAATAGGCCATACTTGTAGTAAGTAAGCCATCTAGGCCCATCTCAGTTATACTCAGACCCCATCCCTATATACATGTTTAGTATAGATCCATGATTCATTATCACATGCATCATATGTATGACTGATCATAGCATATGCCTTCGGGTGAACTGTTTATGGGCTCCCTGATAGGCGGGGTTGCCCTACATGAGTGCATGATACACATAGGACTGTTGCTTGACTGATAGTGTGACACATGCACTAGCATTTGTATGATTGTGATTATTGTATGCTCCAGCGACATCAGGGCCATAGCCTCCACAGATGCATCGTGGGTGGCTGGATTGGATACCGAAAATGTTTGGTTCTAGCATATGGGCGCCATAGATGTCCCTAGGTAAAAATTCTTAAACCCGATGGTACCACAGGATGACTCCAACGTCGAGACCGAGTGGATACACGAGTGCGCGAGGATCGTATACTAGTAGGCCGCGTCTCCCACTGTGTCGTGGTCGGTTGGAAAGGGGTGTGACCTTACCGGCCTAAGTGAGGGGGCAATTTCTAGGTTGAGTTTGACCAGCTTGAGGAATCGGTCCACTATCGACGAGCCGGGCCCGATATTAGCAGGCGGATAGTGAGGTCTATTCTGCTCTCCCAGTTGTGCGTTCGAATAGGGACGACAAACTGGCGTAGAGTGTATTAGACCCCGGTGATTATCCAGAATGAGAACTGTATTGATATGTGGATGATGATTGACATGCTTAGCTTGTATTCTGCATCGCATGGCCTGGATGTGGCCGATCGCATTCATATCTTGCACCGCATAGCCTTGGTACGACTGATTGCATTCATGTATTCATCAGCATGATTCCGCATTACTTTGACCCTACATTCTTAGCACGCTTATATTGTGTACACACTTACATCACCATCTAAGCTTTCTATAAGCTTATGCACAATTGATGCGTGCAGGTGACGCCAGGACGCAGCCTTAGTCTCGCCACAGTTGGAGCGTGCAGGCGAGCTTCTGGAGTTTTTGTTATTGTCACTATTTTATATTTTTCTTTCCTTTGCATTGTACTTAAAGTTTTTGATCATAGTGAATTTTGTGATGATGCTCTTGTGGTTATTGTTCGTGGGTTATGCTTATGTTATACTCATTACGAATTAAATGGATATTAGGAATCCTCCTTATAGCATCCCAGGATCGGAACCTAGTATATGGGTGCCAGGAGCCGAGAATGGGGTACTACGGAGGCTGTCGGCGCCAGATTCGGCAATCGAGAATTTTGTGATCCCGGTTTCCGAGTTTGGGGCGTGACACCTTCAAACTTCATCATCCACACTTAAAGAAAAAGCCTATGAGCTAAAGAGTCTAAGGAGCCAAGAATGAGCGAAATTGGTGGGTGTTTTGTAGGATTATATTTCAATTTTTGTGATGAACCAAGTGGGACCTACCGATTGATGGTATGGATCCTATTTGGGACCCACCTTTTGTATGTATTGTAAATCCTAGGAGGGCTCATAGTGACGGAGCCATCCATCACACATCTCTCTCTCTCTCTCTCTCTCTCTCTCTCTCTCTCCTGATTGTATGGCCCACAATCATGTGTTGTATCCTCACCATCTAATCGTTAGGCCCACCTTGCTGCTGCCTTTTGGCAGGCCCTGGATGAAGGGAATTGCAAATATCAGTTGATCCAAAACCTTGGTGGGCCACCACATGGACCCACCTCGATGTATGCATTATATATCCACACTATCCAACTAGTGGGCCCACGGCCTGGACGGTCTGCACCGTCCAGCGCACTTGGGTCCTGAACGCTGTAACAAAAAAAATATTAAATTAATATATGTGGTGGGCCCCACGTGGGACCAACCTTCCTGAAAGCAGATTGGTTGGAGTACCTCATACCAGCTATGTATCTGCTGTACAGCGTCAGCAAGTTCTGTGGCCCCATTACGATGTATGTGGTATGATCCACACCGTCCGTCCATTTATTGGATGGTGGGACCCAACCACATGTGTGAGGTCCTCATCATCCAGCTGGGACGTGGCCCCCACCAGATGTATGTATTTTATACACACAGTCCATCTAAGGTGGGACTTTACCTGATGTATATAGGCACGCCGTCCATCCATCTTATACCAGTAAGATGGCTGCTGTATTGATGTCGCCAAATTCTATGGGCCCTAATCATGAGGTATGTACGTGTTAAATCTATACCGTCCAGTCGTTTGTAGAGATCGTTTTAAGTAAGACCTACCACATGTGTGGGACCCACTGTGATATACATATTTTAGATGGACGGTGGGGATCATTAGCAGCAAGCTGCTGTCGTGACGACAACAAGTTCTATGGGACCCACTGTTGGTGTATGTATTTTATGTCCACGTCATCCATCTGCCGAGCCCACCTTAACGTATGTATTACATCCAAACCGTCCATCCGGATGGTGAGCTCGTCTTAAGGTTTGAGACTAAAAATAAGACAGATCTATTTATCAAGTGGACCACATTGCAAAAACCGTGGGGATTGAACATCTACCATTGAAACCCTTTTGGGGTCACGGGAGTTTTCGATCAATATGAAATTTTTTTCCTCTTAATTCAGGTCTTTGTGGCCGTATGAACAATTTGGATGGAAAATCAATGTTATGTGTGGTCCAAATGATCTTTAAATCATCTCTGCTATTATTGTAGTATGGTCCAAATGATCTTTAAATCATCATCTCCGCTGCCATTGTGGTATGGTCCAGATGATCTTTGAATATATTTCTTATTCTTTTTGGGTAATACTCTAAAATGATCTCTAAAAATAGATGTATGGTGTAGATAGTTCACCTAGAATGGTGGGCCCGACTTGATGTATTTGAGGCCTAGATATGAGGCCCATTGTGATATGTTGGAGGCCCATTATTGCAGCTCATGTGTTGTGCCCCATTTGATGTATATGAGGCCCATGTATTGTGGCCCATTTGATGTATTTGAGGCCCAGACATCAGGCCCAATGTGATGTATATATGGCTCATATGATGAGGCCCATTATGATGTGTATGAGGCCTTTGTGTGTGAGGCCCAATGGAATGTGTATTGGGCCCTTATGTGAGGCCATGGGCCCACTATGTGTTAGGCTCTATGTGGGCCACTCCTTGGGAGCAATGTTAGTTAAATGTCCACATTGATGGGCAATGATAGTTAAATGTCTACATTGTGACATTCCTTTAGGCCTTGTTAGGCCCATTCTCATCATTCTCTAAGTGGGTCAACCTCAATCATTGGGCCCCATTGATGTTGCCTAGTCCATCATCGCCGTAGACGGATGGATCCGTGTTACCAGATTTGGTATATCCACGGTGGAGGGCCGATCTTTATATTATGGTTTAGATCAGCTGTTCATCTATGGACCCCGCCTTGCATATAGGCTGATTATCGATGTCGATTATCGATACTGATTATAAGTATGTGACAGCATAACATCATGATACATGCCCATACGCATCATATGCATGTTTGTTATGAGATGTGGTTGACCATTACATATGCCATAGGGCAGGTTGTTTATGAGACTCCCTGATAGGCGGAGTCGTCCCACATGAGCGAATGATATGTGCAGGATTGATGCATGATTAGATTGTGTGAATCATGCATCTTGCATTGTGTGTTGTGATTATTGTATGCCTTAGCGATATCAGGATCGTAGCTTCCATAGGCATATCGTGGATGACAGGATTGAACACTGAAAATACTGTTATTAGCATTGGGGCATCATAAATGTCCCTAGGTGAAAATCCTTAAACCAGATGGTACTAGAGGATGACTCAAACGTCGAGACCGAGTAGATACATGAGCGCACGAGGGCCAAATACTAGGGGCCGCATCTCTCACTGTGCCGTGGTCGGTTCGAAGAGGGTGTGGCCTTACTCACCCGAGGGTAGAGGGCAATTACTAGGTTGAGTATGACCAGCTCGTAAATGGGTCCACTATCGATGTGCCGGATAGGTATTGGTAATTTATTGGTCAGACGGATAGTGAGGTTTCTTACGCTCACTTGGACTGCACACCTGGGAAGGGGGTAGTGTCATTTAGAGTGTATTAAACCCTGGTGACTATCTAGAGTGAGAACTATACTAATATTTGATGCTCCAGTGATGAGCTGCATTGATATGTGGATTCGGATGAGGATTGGTATGCTCAAGTTGCATCTCGCATCGTGTGACCTTGGTATGGCTGACATCATTCATGCCTTACATCGCATGTCTTGATATGGCCGATTACATTCATGTCTTGCATCGTTTAGCCTTGGTACAACTGATTGCATTCATGGACTTACCAATATATTTCACATTACTCCGACATTGCATTCTGAGTATGCTTATATTGCGCACACACTCTCACCACTCTCTAAGCTTTATATAAGCTTATGCACGATTTATGTGTGCAGGTGACGATAGACCGTAGCTGAGCAGGAGAAGGGGGGTGCCGCAAAGCTTTTGGAGATTTTGATTATTGATATTTTATTTCCTTTACGCATTGTACTCAAAGTTTTTGATCATAGTGGATTTGTGATGATGTTGTTGGTTGTTGTTGTGGGTTATACTTATGGTTATGCTTGTTACGGAATAATTCATGCTGAAAAAAATCCTCCTTGTAGGGCCCCAGGATCGGAACTTGGTATATGGGTGTCAGGAGCCGAGAATGGGGTACTATGGAAGCTGTTGAGGCTGAATTTGATGATCAGAAATTTTATGAGCCCGATTTTCGAGCAAATATGACAAAAAAAATTACAACTTATTCAAAGGGAATTAAGGAAATATGCCCAAATCAAATAATCAGAAATTTCTTCTTTTTTTTTTTTTTTTTTTTTTTTTTTTTGAACTTTCCTTCTATTCAGATGAAAATAGAGGCTTTACAAAAGCTCTACACCATATTTCGGACCCCCTCTAACCAAAAAGAGGAGAGGGCCCATAGTAGGTAATCACAGACGATCCCTACTTACAAAGAAACAGAGAGGCAAAACGAGAAACAAAAAAAAAGCAATTAGGCTGAAAAGACTGCTCTGGGCGACCCTAACCCGACTCTATCAAAAAAAAATCAGTCCCTGGACTTCCATTGGGTGCGTCCTATGGTGAATATAAACCGTGTTTAGTTGATGCTGGCTCCCTTCTCGGGCCATACGGTCCGCTGGGCCATTAGCTTCTCTAAGCGTGTGAAAGAAGGAAAAATTACCCTGCCTGCACAGTCGGTTAATCCGTGAAATCCAAGGTTTCCACTTCCACGGAATATTGGATTGATTTGTGAGGCTTGCAGTCACCAATTTTGAATCGGATTCTACCATTATTCTTTGCATACCTTTCTCTAAGCATAACACCATCCCATCGTGAATAGCATGAAGTTCCGCCAGGTTGTTGCAACCAACCCTGTAGGCCGCGGAGAAACCGAAATGAAGGTACCATTGTCGTTCCTGTAGATTCCACCCCCGCCTGAGGGACCAGGGTTACTTAATGCCAACCCATCCACATTTAATTTGACCCACCCGGGGGACGGCTGCTTCCATTTAACCAGGATAGAGGCAGAACATCTGATAAAGCTACCTTGTTGACAATTTTGATATTACTGGAACAATATTACATGGTCATAGTCGATTGACAAGAATCGTGTCTAAATCAACTATTTCATTTACTGCCATGTGCAGATGGACGCTTTCATCTACTTCGTCCATGGAAATTTGAGTTATTTCTACCATGCCGAGGCTCCACTTCTCAACTTATAGGTCATGAGCTTGACCTGTTTCTCCGCGAGAATCTCCACATAGTTAAAAATTTGTTCAACTTTAAGAAGCCAGTTGATAAAGTCCTTGATATGAAGTTTGCCAAAAAGTTAACGAGGTCAACCTTCATATTGTATTCTCTATCTCACTCGTCTTGTGCATTTTTGTTATTCTCCTTGAAGAATTATATCATCAATTTCCTCATCGCTAAATTCACTGGTAGTATTAGGTGGTGCCCTGCAATTTATCACCGCTATTGCAACACAAACTTAACAATCACGAGCTCCATCACCAATCTTAGGATGCTACTCATTACTAACACGAGTCTACCCTAAGGCCTCCGTCAAATGGTCGATTATTGCTCGTAGTCTTTGTATGGCTTGTAGATTCTTTCGTAGGAAAGCTTCTAATGCCGTAATTGTCATAAGGTCATTTTATGGAGCACCGTTCATGTTGAGCATACTCGAACCATTATTAGATGCCATTGTGTTGAGAAAAAGTCTTACTTTGATACCAAGTGATGCGGGGAAGAACGTGAAATAACAACAAAGAAGATCATAATCTTTCGAAAGTAATCAAGACCTTGAATCCACGAGGCTGAGTTCTTGATTCCACAAGAAGTCAGAGAAAATTTGAGTATTTTTATTGAATAGTAATATAAGATTGCTTAATTACATCACTAACATGAATGACCCCCAAACCTTATTCGATTAAAAATTACCTAAGCTAACAAAATCTCCCAAAAGGTTAATTTTGTCAAAAATAGAAATGTTTATAAGATCTTATTGGAACATTCTTGGCATTATTACACGCAGCTTCTAAAAATACAAATATTTTAAAACTCTAAAAATAGAAAAATACAATGATAATGGAAGTTATAAAAAATCATAAAAAATTCCTGAAGTCTTGATTTTAACCCTCAAGCTATGAATTTTCTTGCAAAACAGTCGTCAACAATCTGTTGCATGGTTTGAATGATCAAGGATGCAGTACTACTACATAAAGATCGATGTATTTTGTGATGATGCCCAGATCAAAAGTGCTCTTCTACGATCAAAACTTCAAACGACAATTTCTCCCTATCTGGTATGAATTTCTTCAAAATAAACATGCTTGATACCCAGTTACGTCATGATCTGCATAGGACGGGGTCAATTCCGATGGACTACTTCCACTTTCCTTTTGGCTTCTTTTGATCCAGCTATGCTAAGAATGAATCTTAGACCTGCTCTACATCACTTTCAATAGGCATGCAGTCAGAAAATATACATTTTAAAGTTCCATCAGATGTTTCATCCATTCATGATCAATCTGAAGTGGTCACACAATTTGAATCATGAATTAACACCATAGAAACTTCCAGATAAAATGTGAGTATCCTTTGTTGTATATGCCATCCAACCCACACACCGGGTATGCTTCACCAGGATGAAACAAACCAAAATTGGAAGTATTACAAAACTAAGGTAGGCTAAACCTTGTCAATATATAAATGTGTTTGGTATGATTGGTACATTGCTACCTACGGTGCCCCACATAAGTTTTGGGTCCGGATGTATCTTTTTTTGGATGTATGGTGATCACGAGGAGGTGCACAAGATGCATGGATTGGATTTCACATAGACATCATTAGGGCCATACCCCTCAGACAAACGGTAATTATATATAATTAGTACATGCGAATGAATCTTCACACCATGCCAAAAAGCAAGCTGATTTTCTCGGGTAGATAAAATATCTGGTGAAAACAAGAACTTAGGAGTTATTAATTTATCAAAAACTCAATCTCCATGTATGTGGTGCACATATATGAGATATGATATATTCATTTCTTTGGCCTAGCCATTAGGGGTACATACGGTTTGGTTCGATCTAGTTCTGGGGTGAAACCAGAACCGAACCGTTCCTTATGGTTCTAGGATTTTCGGAACCGGAACCGGACCGTTAGCACCCTAGAACCGAACCAGAACCGGACCGTGAAAACCGGTTCGGTTCCACAGTTCTAGGCTTTTTATAATCCAACCTAATTGCATGTTCTATTTTATAATTTAGCCCATGTCCATTAGTGTTGTGATCCACTTGATGAATGATTTAGATATTGTATATGGTGTGAAAAAATACATTTATGAAAATAAGCAAAGGGTGCATTGTAAACCATAAATCATGAGTTAAATATACAACTAAAATATAGTGTAAACTCACGGTTCGAGGTTTGGTTCCAAGTTTGGTTCCACGGATCGGATCCACAATTTGGATTCATGGTTCGGTTCGGTTCTACGTACCCCTAAACCGGAACCAAACCAAACTAAACCATTTTTTAATTTTTGGAACCGGAACCGAAACCGGTGCACTGTAGAACCGGACCAAACTAGACCGTTTAGTCGGTACCAGTCCGGTTCCACGGTTCTACCGGTTCGATGTGCACCCCTACTAGGCATGGATGCATAGCACCTTAAAGTAAGTTCTCCGGCTACTAGACTGATTGAAAGATTTATGAGGATTACATAGAAAAGGTCCAATAAATTATCATATTTCACGAGGCACAATTTATCCAACCAGAAGCTTCCTTGTGCTTGTGTGTGTTTGTTTTGGTATATAGCCCATCCACAACAGGGCCTAAGAGATGAACAATTCAGATTTCCTATCTGCTGCATGTACAAATATTGAGTGGTTGAGAAGTAATATTTAGCGTCATATCTGTTCCCTTGAGGGGGAATATGTGATTCATACATATCCCTTCCTGTGTACTGTGGAGAGATGTCTCTACCATATTCTGGTTTTTTCCATTTCTAATCTATAATCTCCTTCTATTTAATCAATCATACCTGGATATCCGACAGTTGAGACAATGTAACAGTATGCAAAGCCTCAGGAAGAGGAGCCCTGCTTGTAGATAGCTCCTGCGACGCTTGTTGCATGGTAGGCCGAGATTGAGGATTGGCATGTAAGCATGCAAGTGCCAACATTGCTGCACAAACCACATCCTTCATGTCTTTAGGCATGGGAGGCTGGAGGCGTTGGTCTAACACATCCATCAACAATGTATCTTCGCCACCTGATGATGCCCAGGATGATAAGAGATCCCCAGGATGCCTTCCCATTATGACTTCAAGTGATACAACCCCAAAGCTATATACATCACATTTCTCAGTCACCCTCATTGTGTATGCAAGCTCTGTAAGAATAGAAAACAAGCAAGATCATGTTTCCTACTATACCTTCTATTCATTGGCATGCAATGCTCTAGCTACTTCTCTTCATTAATTCATCTATTTATAAAGTTTGTTTTGAATAGATGATCTTATAATTGTTAATTAAGGAAGACATGGAACCGACAATACAAATACAGACGAAGCAAATTTGTTTCACAAATTTTCCAAATTTGTTTCACAAATTCATTAAATTTATTAAGAGGAAGTCCTTTTACCATTTATGAAATTAAATTTTAAAGTTAGCATATCCTTGCATGAGATGAGACTAAAAGAGTAAATGAAATTTAAATATTTTAAATAAAATGCGACTTGAACATTTTCTCCATAGACAAGTAGGAAAATGATGATAATTAAGCATTTTAAGTAACAATTGAAATAAAAGCAATGTTTTCAGTGATCTTTAACACTTATAAGTATTCTTTTAGACATTCCACATTCCATAATATTGTCTGACATAATAAGAACATTTAAGCAACATCAACTATTACTATCAACTACCATACCTGGAGCGACATATCCACAAGTACCCGCAAGTGCAGACCAGTTGGATGAATCGGGTTTTAGGAGTCTAGCAGTGCCAAAGTCAGAGATACAGGCCTCAAATTCCAAATCCAACAAAATGTTGTTGCTCGATAAGTCCCGGTGAACTATAGAAGGGGTGCGATCGTGGTGCATGTATGATAATGCATGGGCTACTCCTCTAATAACCTTCATTCTCTTCCCCCAATCCAATTCTACAGCTCCTTCACTGCTGCTGAGGATGCTAGCCAAGCTTCCCCTCTCCATGTACTCATACACTAGAAATGAGCACCGAGCATGCGAACAGAAACCATAGAACTTCACAATGTTGCGATGTCGAATTTCTGTTAGTGCTTGTATCTCACTTCTAAAGCTTCTTTGATAAACTTGCTCACCACCCTGGGACGAATGAAGTTTTTTTACAGCTACTACCTGACCTGTGGACAGATCTGCTTTATAAACTTTCCCGTGGCCTCCCACCCCAATGCAATGTATGTCACTGAAATCCTCTGTTGCCCTGATGATGTCTTCATATGCAATCTTTCCGTCAAAATTGCATATTGCAAATAGATTTCCATTGTTCACTTCTACATCCCCAATCTCTGCATTTCTTGTTCTCTTAAGAAAAATGGAGCAAATGATGGCAAATACAAATAGAAGAAATAATGCTGCCACAATAGGAATAACGATGATGATCACAAGCTTGGGGTCTTTCCTGCCACCAACAGGGTTTATCGATGAGGAATTACATGGTAGCATACCTTTTACTTCACCGCATAGACCTTTGTTTTCAACAAATGCCTCTAATGGAGCCAGAAGGAAGGCTTTGCCGTCAGGTAGAGGGCCCTCCAAATCATTGTAAGAAAAGTCGATCGAATATAAACTGATCATCTCTTTGAAAGACGATGGGATGGAACCGGAGAGTGAATTGTGGGAGAGATTTAGCTTTTCCAACATTTGCAGTTTCCCAAGTTGTTGGGTTATCTCTCCCGAAAGTAAGTTACAGCTGAGATCCAAGGTAATCTGTAGGCCTCTCAGATTACCAATCTGAAACGGAATGCTCCCATTCAAATAATTATCACTCATGCTCAAATACCGCAATTTGGAGCAGTCTCCCAGTTGCTGTGGTATCGGCCCACTCAGCTTGTTCTTTGATAGGTCAAGAATCGCCAAATTGGATAGTTTTCCAATTTCACCCGGTAACCAACCAGATAGTCGGTTATTTTGTAAACTCAAGTTGTAAAGCATGGACAAACTCCCCAGGCTACTAGGAATATTTCCTTGTAGGTTGTTTGAAGACAGGTCGAGTTCCCGTAGCTGACTTAGCCGCCCAATCTGTGGCGGAATTCTACCAGTGATATTGTTGTTGGTGATTTTTAGTAGTGTTAGGTTTGCACATTCTCCCCAATTAGGCGACAGCTCACCATGCAATCTATTGTAACTCAGGTCAATGTAGTCTAAAACAGGATATACTCCAAAGACTTGGGATAAATTTCCGGTGAGCTGATTATGTTCAAGCCGAACTCTTGTTAAGGTGTTGCAATTTCTCAGGCTTTCAGGGATGGGACCGGTGAAATGGTTGTTTTCCATATTGAAGTGTGTGAGTGATCCGCCTTGGCATACTTGAGGTAGGTGGCCAGAGAAGCTGTTGCCACCCAAAAGGAACCTCTGCAAACGTGTTAGATTCGATATCTCTTGAGGTACTGAACCAGATAACTGATTATGAAACAGAACAAGTGATTCTAGGCTACTCAAATTGCTGATAGACAGAGGAATTGGACCACTGAGCTGATTTCTACATATCTGTAGATGGAGCAGATTCTTAAGATTGCTGATTTCTTGAGAGATCTGTCCGGAAATCTGATTTCCACAAAGGTATAAGTAGCGAAGTCCAGTTAGATTTCCTAAATTGTAGGGTAAGGAACCAGTTAGAATGTTATTGGACAGGTCTAGCTGATGCAGTTTCTTTAGTTTTCCTAATCCTTGAGGGATTGGCCCTGAAATACGATTCCCAAAGAGGTGGAAGTAAATCAGTTGGGTAAAGTTTCCTATAGTGGAAGGGATATAACCATTTAGAAGGTTACCTTCAATCCACAATAGATTCAGATTCCTCATATTTCCTATTTCTTGAGGGATTGGCCCTGAAATACTATTCATAAGGAGGTACAAGTGAGTCAGCTGGGTCAAGTTTCCTAAAGTGGAAGGAATGGAACCGTTTAGAAGGTTCTGGCCCATGTGCACTTGTTTCAGATTCTTCATATTTCCTATTTCCCGAGGTATAGGACCAGAAACTCTGTTTTCATAGAGGTCAAGATGCGTCAGCTGGCTCAAATTACCCAGAGATGGAGGGATGACACCCGTGAGATTGTTTCTGTACAATCTCAGGGTTAGGAGATCTTTAAGCGTTCCTATTTCTGAAGGTATCGAACTGACTATCTGATTTTGGGAGAGGTCCAAGTGGCGGAGATTTTTCAGAAGGCTAATTCTCGATGAAACTTCTCCGGTGAGTTTATTGGTATAGAGTTGAAGAGAGATGAGTTCGGTCCAATTGACAAAGAAATGAGGGGATATTTCACCAGTAATCATGTTATTAGAAAGGTGGAGCTCTAGAATGCGAGTGAGATTAGCTAGTGAAGGAGGCAACGTACCCGACAGTTGATTGGCAGACAAATCAAGGAAGACGAGTTTTGAAAGAGAACCAATCTGGGTTGGAATACTTCCATGGAGTGAGTTTTGGCTGAGATTGAGGTGGACGAGGTTGGGAAATGAAGAGAAGCTCAAATTATCAAGCGTACCTTGCAAGCTCGTATTCCACAGGTTTATTTCAACTACGCTTTCTGCATGATCGCATGAGATTCCGGTCCAGTTGCATGGAGAGCTATGTCGAGTGGCAGAAGCGTTGGCAACGGGGAATAAGGACCATGAACGGAGAGCCTCTGTTTGAGAGAGATTGGCTTTCCATTTGAAGAGAGCTTTTGCTTCCAAAGATGCTGGGGATGATGATTCATTGGAGGAAGCTATTAGTAGTAAGAAGAGGAGAGAGAGAAGGGATTTCTTGGAGTACATGTTTGGATTTCTGTTGCCAGTGCTGTGGGTCTGTGTTTGGGTTAGGAGAGTACCTTGCCAACTTGTGTTTTACGTTGGCGATTGGAGTCAAGCGCTTTGTCTTGAACTGGAATCCCCTGCAACACCCAATTATACGTATGCAATCCACTCCGTTAATATTGTGAAGCTTGTAATTTTTCACTGTACATCTCTGAAAAAATAACCATATACAAAAGTCACGATGGCCACGACAATGGAAACTGTGTAGATCACATGTAAAAAACTTGAAAGTTCAAGAGGTGTCCCGACTGAGATTTGGTTCTTCTTGATTTTCGAACAGTATTAATCATGGTGATCGTGTTGCGTGTAATACACACCCCCACTATAATATTTATGGTCCGTGTCCCCTCCCCATTGTTCCCTTTGGCGTGGCCCACTTGAACTGTAGATTGGGATAATTTTTTGGCTTTAACGTCTAAATTAATGGGTTGCACCTGGTGGACAAAGTGGATTTGAAATGCAAAACCGGGAGGCCCCATTGAAGCTGGGGTGTTTTAATACAACATGTGTGGTACAGGATTTTCGTTCATTTATCCTCATTGCTAGCGGATCGAGGAATCATACAATTCTAGGCCTATCACTGGAGAATAGCTACGGAGTTAGAACTGTTGGTACGATATGCTATTCATGCTATCCACAGTGTTTCTCTGTCTCATCGATATTTTTCAAATTTTCTTTAGTTGGTCGGGCACCTTTTCAATGCCATTGTTGAGTATTCGATTCCATTGAGAAATTTTAGGAAATTATATTTTGTCTTTGGACGGTTGATGTATTAGTTCGATGCCATCGACATGGTTTCGATGCTATTGAATGATTAGTTTCGATGCCATCAACAGATTCCGTGCAAATTTTTACATAATTGTGAATTTGCAGGATTTTGTTTCTTATTTTGATTGTGTTTCCTCCAAAGGTATATATTGGAGTGCAATTGGAATTGAGAGTATATCAAGGAGATTTTAGGGTTTTTAAATCATCCAAGGGTTTAAAAGGTATAATAATGGTGAGATTCGAAATTGTTCGAATCGGATAAACTCTTTACTTTGTAATTTCTACTTTTATAGTGATCATTTGTCACTTTGTTCCATATTTTTTTTTCCAAAAGAATTTTTTTCAGATTAAAACATTGTGTTCTCTTAGTGTTTGCTTGGTACTGTTGGATTATTATCCTACACTCACCTTTATGTACTTGCACAGTTCCCCAACACCTTTATGTTGTACACAACACAACACATACACCAAAACCTCTCAGGTGGCTGAACAAGTTTACCTTTAATAAGTAAAAATGTTCACATTCACCCAAAAGAGGCTAACTATTCTACACCTAGGATTTTCATTTTGGCAATAGGCAATCTAGGCAGGGCTCATCAAATCAACGGTTTAGATCACTGAGGTATGGGCGGCACTTCAACGAAATTAAAACCTAACTTTACCTGGACCAGCCTGATTTTGTAAATATGGTGTCCCATCTTGTAAGTGGACCAGCCTCAACCAGCCTCATTTTCTAAAAAGTGTTCCCTGTGGCAAGTGGACCAGCCTGGATTTTCAAGTCAGGCGCATCTAGACTATGGAGCCGATAGATGGCTTGCATCTCACAAGCTCTGTGAAATCGGATTGAGTATTGAGTTACTTGGTAAGCTCTTATTGTACTTATTAAACTCAGTTGGGCCCACCCTGAATGTATGTGCTTGTAACACCTCGGAAAAATCCGTACAGAGACTCGAGTACCAACTCGATCAGAAATCACTTAAGATGAATTACTTTAGAAAATAAATGTAAGTTAACTAGCGCTATGCTAGATTAGCTGTGAAATTAGCATCGAATACTTTAAATACGTTCTACAAGACCCAAAACTTGTAGAATCAATGACACTATAATACCCTGAAATCTAGGATCAAAATCTAAACCCAGTTGTTCTGGAACATGTCTGAAAACTTCGTATTGGATTTAGACCGCGCGTCGAAAGTCCGATATGTACAATCTTAGACCGTTATGACCGCTTAGCTAGACTTGACAATCATTTCGAAAATCAAGCCCAATCGATGTTCTGGGGCTATTTCATTGAGCATGGAGTGAAGAAAGTGAGAAATGGGTTAAGATTTGAAATTTTAATCCAAATCTGGCACGTGACTTTGCGCGTTATTATTAAGCGTTCTGACTGTCAGAATGCAGCCAAATTTCACCCTCGGATCAGGAAAAATTTCTCTTTCATATCCTGAGACTTGTAGACCTGATTTAGGAACGATGACCGCTGAACTGAAACTAGTCCACCATGTGCGATCTGCGAACTCTACCGGACTGAAAACTTGGTGTGAACAACATCTAGTGATCATGAGCTTAAGTCCGATCGCGTTCGGCCAGGGGACCTCCTGAAATGCTCTTTTGGATCGGAACAGCCCCGATTTGGTTATAACCCAAGTATACTTTATTCCAAAGTCTAAAACGGTGAGGTTTTAACCTATATAAGGGCCTTAAACCCTCACATCTCTCTCCCATACAAATTTGCTAGAAACCCTAGATTGAGAGAGAGAGAAAGTGAGAGATTGTGAGAGAGTGTGGGAGGGTTCTTCTTGCCACTTGCTACGGTTGTTACACGTGATAAATCCCGGCATTCAAATCACTTTCTCGGTAATTCTAATGCACTTCTAGGTAAGAGAAACCCTAACTACTTGCTGTTTTGGGTTTCTTTCGATTCAAACAGCGATGTAGCTTATGTAACTTGTGTATTAGGTCGCCTTTACGCCGTTGACGAAGCGTATACATTCAAATCGAATCGATACACGTCTAGGGCAAAAGGTGAGGATTTTAGACGCTTTGATTGACTGATTTCAAAGCTTTCAATGTCGTTTAAGAGTAGATTATCGATGGCAACGCCGTTTGACATGTAGAACATTCTATCCATTTTCCGTTTCGTAAACGTATTGAAATTATGAGATTTAGGGCATTTTAGTCATTTGTAGGAAATACTGTTTACATCCAAATTTTGCTGAAATGTTTGCTATGGTTATTTGTCGTGTTAGGATATAAGGAATGCGTGCATGACCTGTTTGGCGAAGAGATTCGCCCTAATACGCACTTTGAGTCGACATACGCTATGTAGACGAAAGTGTGTAGACTAAGTGTTTGTATAAATGTTTGTATTAATACGTATTGAGTAGATGGTGTTGTGAATGAGTTTTGAGATTGAATTCTCAAGTAATATGCTGATGTAAATGATTTCCATCATGTTGGCTGTATGTATTGATTTCATTATAAATATGACATGCACATGTTGGATGATTTGTTTAAGTTGTATGTTATAACATATGTCAACATGCTTACATTATTGTATTTCATTTCTGTTACTCTCATATGATTACTAATGTTGATATTCAAGTGTTTGGGGCTATACGTTAGTCCAGGCAGTCGATAATGGATTGAATTCGTGGTTGGCTTCTATTTGCCACGAAGGACATGTCGATGAACGCGGGTCGTGTTTCGGGTTGGCGGTAGTGGTTAGGCCACACGAAGTATTTTATGCACTTCATGTCGTTCGAGTTGAGATGCACTCGCACTAGTCGAGCCCATCAAGTAACCTGACTGGCCATTGTATGTTCACCCTGTATGAGTCATAACTGTCTGAACCTAGGGTACTGAAATTACTATTGAAAACCTTGTTAACCATGGTACCTTGATCCATAAAGACTCATGAGCTAGACATGGTGGTATGGGACACCGTGGTCGAGCTGTCGGCCTACGCTGGGGCCACAAACCTCCCCGTAGTGACCAGTGAGCACCTTAACTCGTGAGCAGATTATGGTGGTATGAGACACTATATTCTTGCTGTCGGCCTACACTGATAAGGTGACGAGCCCTTTGTAGTGATCGCGGGAGTATTTTGAGTCTACGTGAGGGGCGACCCTTCCGTAGCGGCAAGAGTATATTAGGCCTGTATTGATAAGGTGATGGGGGAGCGGTGCAACGAGTACGAGCAACAGCCCTGACAACCCTTGCAGCGACCTATAAACTTAACATCGTATGAGATTACTAAGAGTGACGACCCTAGACAGGATCTGTGTTGGGATTGATATAAGCAAAGTACCTTAGTTTTCCAATCCTGCTGTATGAAAAGGACTAATAACAACTCGATAATTATTATCCATATCGCATTGCATGTGCCTGGAAGATGTGGAGTACTGCGGGAAGAAAGCATGCCGCGGACGCAGATGGTGCCGCATGAGGGAGTATGTTGGTGAGGGCATCCATCATGTCTTTTCATGCTTGCATTAACCACAGTATCTAGGAATGTTTGATTGTTTGCACTACTATTATCGCATGATTGATTTGAGAACATGCTAATCTTTGCTCTATTATTCCACTGAGTTGATCACTCACTCCCACGTTACGGGATGATGTTTGTAACACCAACCAGACCCTGTCTTAGATGCAGGTGATGATGCGATTCAGGACGTGGAGCCGGATTATGACGAGGACCAGGACGAGTTCTTGTACATGCAGTTCTCCGATGGCTTTACGTAGGTGGCCTGGATCGACGGGACATGCTAGTTGGACTATCACCTGACATTTATTTTTATTTTATGACATGTATATGAGACACAGTGATGTATTCATACTTTGGAGACAGTTCGAGGTTATTTTGTTTTCATACAGTGATATATATATCTTTTAGTCTTCCGCTTGTATTTTATCACTGGATCTGAAGTATGAACTGCAGCTTTGGTATAATCTTACTCATGTGAATGCTCTAGCTCATACAATATTGAATCATACTCATTTTTATTGCATAAGTGATGGTATGAAACTCGAGAGTCGAGTTTCCACACGACTCCCAATTTTCAGGGTGTTACAAGTTGGTATCAGAGAATGATTTAGATTAAACCGGACCTGGGTTATGACCATGCGACGTACGCTGTCGCTCCTTTGACTTAAGTGGGTGCGAGAAAAATCTAAAAACACTCGTAGGACTTCAGTTTCGCCAATAGGCGAAGTCTACTCAAATCGATCGTTTTGATCGATCTATAACGTATCTTTGGTCACGTGAAGCCACCTAAGTCGCCTCTAGGTCATTAGTTGGCGGGTTTGCGATGATCCCAGAAGAATTCTAAACCCGAAAATTCATGTCCTTGGGTTGTGGGGCAACCACAACCCTTACACTCAATCTCAGGGCTTAAAAACCCCGTTTCATCCAATTCCTTCAGAATCTTCCCTTTCACCACCCCATTCTTTAACTTTTTCTACGTCCTTTTTTACTACACATGAATCCAAATGTGTGAATGATGGTGAATAATACTTAAATAAATTTTTTATCATAAATAGTAAAAATATGTAAGAATTGGACTTTTTGCCATTACAATTATGGAATATCTTGTAATAAGTGGGCTAGTTGGATGGATTGGCCTCTCCTACCCCAAAATCATATGCTACATGATGCATAAGATCATTATTTTTTACAAATTGATCCCGAAACGCTCCAAATGGAGTCATAGGCCTATCTAGGCTAATAGACAATGAACCAGGGTGGGCCCCACACATATTTGGGACCCCTAGGGCAGGGAGAACCCAGCCCACATGGCCAGAGTTTCCGACTTGCAACTTCACCGGCGATGGCATCGCCGGTTCGGGAATGCATCGCCGTATGATGGGCCCCACTCGGTCTAAAATTTGGGCCGACGCCCTTTTATGGCTAGGGCATCCCTCCCATGGGTGGTTCGCACCTTTAAACCCCCTAAAACCCATACCTCCTTCACAAAAAATGTCCCCAAGCTCTCCTTTCTTCACCTTCTTGCTGCCTCCCTCTCAAATCCCATCCCCAAGCCACATCCGTTCTCATTCTTGGTCACAACCGACCCCACTTCATCGTCCACGGCAGTAGGCAGTCCCCTCTCCCTCCATTTTCGTCCGTGGAAGCTCCTACACCCTCCATTGAAGACTAGTTTTCGTGTGAGCCTCCATTCCCACGTATTTTACTCTTTTCCATTTGAAAATCCAGCTTTTGAGAGCCTGATCTACCCCTCTACAGGGCCTAGATTCATTTCAGTCCATTTGGGTAGCCATTTCTTCCCATTTTCCTCAATTTCTATGGCTTTTGTGGAGGCTATTTTGGCCTTTTTTTCTTTCTCCACCATCCTCTCTCTCATGGGAAAGAGGAAGACCACTGCCGATGAAGCGGGGCCTAGTCGCCCTTCACAAGCAAGAAATCCGAGAGGTGGCGCCGCTAGCTCAAGCGCCGCCGCAAGTCCAAGTGCAGCTCGTGAGTTTCACACAAAGCGGGATTTGGATCCCCATGCTCACGTAGGGCGAGTACTGTTAGCAGAGTTGCCTCATGGCGCTTATACTGATCGCAAGGTTCTGTTTGAAGCACATGTGAATGAGCGGCTCTTCGGTGAATTTTTGTTGTTTGAGCGCATTAAAGCTGCCAATTGGGGTCCACTCTTTGAAGTCCGCTCTCGTGCGAACGTGATCATCGTTCGTGCCTTCTATGCTCGTATCCGGGATCCTACGTTAGAGCCATTGCAGTTCAAGATTCCCTTTGATAGAGACCGGGAAGTCACGATCGACGTTCGATTGATAGCTCGCCTTCTGAACGTGCCTCTTGGCGAGGTACATCCAAGTGTTAAGAATCTGAAGAGTATTCGTGAGCGAGATCGCCGCACCAGGTTCCTATGTGGTGGTTTGGTTTCGTGGCAGTCTAACAATAGCCTCTTAGCGTCTCACATGTCGGATGATTTACGCATGCTGCATCATATTTGCACGTTCAATGTGTATCCTAGGTCGACCAACCGCAGTGAATGTACGCATCTCATGGTCGATTTCTTGTATCAAGTGGGCCAGGGAGAGAATATATGCATGACCACCTTTGTGTTGCGACTGATCGTCCTCGTAGCGAAGTCGAGAAGAACGTCTGAGTCACTTCCTTTTGGCTGGCTCATATGTAAGATTGCGCTTGAGTTTGCTTACAGACTTGGGCCAGAGTTGCCTATACCGATCCACTTCATCGATGAGACTATCATGAATAAGATGCAGATCGGGCCTCGGCAGCGTGAGGCTCAGCTCGATGATGATAGCGAGGGCGATTATGATAGTGAAGAGGATGCAAGTGAAGAAGAAACTGTGGCAGAAATAGAGGAATAAGTCCAGGAAGAAGAAGAAGAGGAGGCTCAGGATACTGATGAGAGTCCTCCCACTGCGACTCGGGCTGCTAGGGATGCCCACATAGCCCGACTTGAGGAGAGTCAGGTTGCCTTACGACGGGAAGTTCAAGAACTCCGGGCTGAGGTGAAACAAGATCTTGAAGATACCAAGGCCGTTATGAAACAGAAATTTGGCAAGGTGACTCGCACTTTAAAGGCTATCCTGTGTTGTCTGCAGGATAAGGGTGCTCCTCCTCCATCCTCAGACTCAGACTAGTGATCTAGACCCAGATGTTGTTGGTCGTAGTTAGTTATTTCCTGCTTTTTGTGTGTAAGCCTGAGAAGGCTAGAAATTTACTTATGTTGCAGTTGTAGCTTTGACTGGCTTAGTTTTTCATGTGTTTCTTGTCATAATGCATGTAAAGATATATCTCTTGTATTGTGACAATTTTGATTAAATGAAATGCATAGAATGTCTTTAGCTCGTTATGTGAATGATTGTGTGGTGGTGTGTTTGTGCTATTGCTGAAACTGACAAGGTTACGCCCTATTTTGAATAGGAAATGCCGCCTAAGGCTATGCGGAGCACGACACGACTTACACTGGGGGAGCCTATGGATCGGGTTCCTCTCCAGAGTGATGTACATACGGACCTTACCGTGGGCCCGATTCCTGAGACTGCACCTGAGTTTCGGCCTTCTACTGGTCCTACAGTTGGACCACCACCTTTTACTCTGCCAGTCAGAGAGCAGTATCGTGCGTCTTCTTCGACGCAGTATGTGCCGCAGCTTGCTCCACCTCCTGATAGGTTTGAGCAGTTAATGGCCATGATGCATCAGTAGCACCAGCAGTTTCTGACCATGATAGCAGGGCCTTAGCCCAGGTGGGAGTGCGACTCCACCTGCACCATCTGTGCATCCAGCTGAGGATGCTGGTACGTCAACTCAGGATGAGGGCATGACTCATCCTACACCCTCTGCTTACCCTACGGGGACTACTACGGATACACGGAGCCTACTTGAGTGATTCCAGCGCTTGCGGCCTCCTACTTTTACGGGTTCTCACAGACCCGAGGAGGCCGAGTATTGGCTTGATCGTGTGTCGAAGATACTCAAAATGCTGCATTACTTAGAGTCTGAGCAGGTTGAGTTGGCTACGTTCATGTTCGAGCAAGAGGCCAAATTGTGGTGGGATAGTGTGTTGTGGACAGTTGCTGTCGATTACATCTAGACTTGGGTAGTGTTCGAGTTCCGTTTTCACGAGAAATACTATCCCCAGACTTACAGGCACGAGCGGGAGAACGAGTTTCTACACCTCAGGCAGGGAGGCATGACTGTGACAGAGTATGAGCATCGGTTCACTGAGTTGGGCAGATACGTCCCGACATACTTGCTGACGAACAGATGCGCATACGCCGATTTTCTGAGGGCTTGCGACCGGACATACGGTCGAAGATGTGTTGTGTCAGCATACCATCCTACGCAGAGTTGATACACATGTCCATGAGGGCAGAGCAAGATTTTGATTGATTGGAGCGATCTCGTAGCCCTATTGTTCCTAGGCCACGACCGAATTTGTAGGACAGGCCAGTTGCTGGCAAGAGGCCACGCTTTAGCCCTCCTCCTAGGGCTACAGCGCCGGTACTTCCGACGAGGCGCCCCGATCTGTCGTGTACTTATTGTGGGAGACCGGATCACAGTGTGGGGAACTGTTTCGCTTGGATGAGAAACAATGAATTTTCGCCGCCGCAGAAGATCGACCGTCCACGCCCATAGGCTTTATCTGCTCCACCATTACGGTCGGCTCTTGCGTATCCTTCCTTCAGACCTCCTGTACCTCCCTTCCGGCCGCCTCTACGGCCCATGATACCGCGGCCGAATCGTCCACAGTAGGCACGGGTCATGCTTTGACAGCGCAGGCAGCCGAGACAGAGACTACTCAGCCCTTAGCCTTTGAGGTCACCGCTCATATTAGAAGTACTCCTGTACTTGTGATGGTGGATACTGGATCCATGATTTCCTTGATATCGCATTCCATAGTCAGACGTCTTGGGCTATCGACGATTCGTATGGATGGGGTGCGAGTTCTTGCAGCGCACGGGACTTTTTCTGATGCCACCCTGATGTGTGAGGGTTGTTTGGTGGATCTTGGGAGCAGGATGATAGCCATTGATCTCATCATCGACCCCTCTCCCTATTATCTCGACGTCATCCTTGGCATGGATTAGCTGATGGCAGGGAGGGCCGAGATCGACTGCAAGACTCGTATAGTGACAGTGTACAAGCCGGAGGGCACGTCCTTTACATTTCCCATGCAGGTTCATCTCCCCTTCCGAATATTTAGCTATGCTTCCTTATTACGGGACGTCGATGCCCCGACACTTGAGCACATGCCAGTGGTTTGTGATTATGAGGATCTGTTCAGGAAGATTTCTGGTTTGCCGCCTCGGCGAGAGATTAATTTTACTATCGATCTGGTACCTGATTCGTCGCCCGTCTCATTGCAGACGTATCGCATGGCTCCGTGTGAGATGGAGGAGTTGAGGAAACAGATTGATGATCTGTTAGAGGTTGGCTTCATTCGGCCAAGCGTATCTCCTTAGGGAGCACCGGTACTATTTGTGACGAAGAAGGATAGTTCACTGCGATTATGTATTGACTATCGCAGGTTGAACCAGATTACGGTGAAGAATCGATATCCCTTGCCCAGGATAGATGACTTGTTTGATTAGTTGAGAGGGGCCCAATACTTCTTGAAGATTGATCTTCAGTTAGGGTATCACCAGTTGCGCGTCAAGGATGAGGACGTGCATAAGACAGCTTTCAGGACCAGCTTTGGCCACTACGAGTTCCTCGTGATGTCGTTTGGTCTTACGAACGCACCAGCCGTGTTCATGGATCTGATGAACAGGGTATTTAGGCCATTCCTCTATCGATTCATCATTGTGTTCATAGACGACATTTTGGTATACTCCAGGAGATGAGAGGAGCATGAGGAGCACTTGCGATTGGTCCTGGATACGCTGAGACAACATCGGTTGTTCACACAGTATAAGAAGTGTGACTTCTGGAAGCAGGAAGTGAAGTTCCTGGGATATGTGGTGTCCAAGGATGGTATGACAGTTGACCTAGCTAAGGTAGCTGCAGTTTAGGACTAGGAGCAGCCTAGTTCTGTCACTGAGGTGAGGAGTTTTTTGGGCCTTGCTGACTACTATCGAAGTTTCATTCGAGATTTCTCGAAGATCGCCAGACCTTTATCTCAGTTGACACGGAAGAATGCAAAGTTCACCTGGAACGATAAGGTGGAAGCAGCTTTTCAGGAGCTGAAGGACAGACTTACATCCGCCCCTGTGCTAGTATTACTAGAGCAAGGGGTGAAGTACACTATATATACTGATGCATCTAGCGTTGGTCTGGGTTGTGTCCTTATGCAGAAGGACAGAGTAATTTCGTATGCCTCGAGACAATTAAGGAAGCACGAGGAGAATTACCCTACACACGACCTTGAGTTGGCAGCCGTCATTTTCGCTTTTAAGCTCTAGAGACATTACCTCTACGGAGAGGAGTTCGAGCTCTTTTGCGATCACAAGAGCCTCAAGTACATATTCACGCAGCGGGACTTGAATATGAGGTAGCGGTGATGGATGGAGACTTTAAAGGACTTCAAGTTCGAAGTCTCCTACCATCCTGGTAAGGCGCACCTTGTGGCTGATGCGTTGAGCCGCAAGAAAGCGATAGAGTTTGCAGCTCTGCTGATGGTTGCCGAGTGGGACATGGTTGAGTTTTTGAGAGACTTTGAGCAGAAACTCACTGTGGAGGAGCCCTATGAGTTTATCGCACATGTGCAGGTGCGATCTCTTATCGATGACAGAGTCATCGCGGCGCAGTGGGATGATGCGCGTCTGACTGAGCTTCGAGAGTAGACCAGTGATGATGTAGACGCCGAGTGGAGAGTTGGAACGGATGGGGGCTTACGTTATCGTGACCGTTTATGCGTCCTAGATATCCCTGACTTGAGAAGAGAGATTCTCGAGGCTGCACACTGTACCAGACTTACGATGCATCCGGGCAGCACAAAGATGTATCGCGACGTGAGGACCTACTGGTGGGATGGTATGAAGACCCACATCGCTGAGTTTGTGTCCCGTTGTCTCACATGCCAACAGGTGAAGGTAGAGTATCGCCGACCTCCTGGACTCCTTCAGCCTATGCCCATCGCTGAGTGGAAGTGGGACTTTATCTCTATGGACTTTATTTCAGGACTGTCGAAGACGAGGAAGGGACATGATTCTATATGAGTGATTGTCGACCATCTGACGAAGTCGGCGCACTTCCTATCGATCAGAGTTACGAACTCTGCAGACGAGTTAGCCAGGCTGTATATCAGAGAGATCGTGCATCTGCATGGAGTTCCTTTGGAGATCGTGTCGGACAGAGACATGCACTTTACTTCTATTTTCTGGACTCGCATTCAGGAGGCTATGGGTGTGAAGTTGAAGTTTAGTACAGCCTTCCACCCACAGACAGACGGACAGACAGAGCGGGTGAACCAAATTCTAGAGGACATGTTGCGGGCTTGCGTATTGGACTTCAAAGACAGTTGGGATGATTGTCTTGCATATGCGGAGTTCGCGTATAACAACAGTTTCCAGGCGAGTATCGGTATGACAACTTATGAGGCCTTATATGGGCGACCTTACCGAGCATCGCATTGCTGGGCAGAGGTTGGTGAGCGTAGATTGATTGGTCCAGAGATAGTGCAGGCGACGTCAGAGAAGGTTGATATCATTAGACGCCAGCTTCTTACAACGCAGAGTAAACAGAAGAGTTATGCCAATACGAGACAACGCCCGCTAGAGTTCGCGGTTGGAGATCACGTATTTTTGAGAGTGTTCCCTATGAAGGGAGTCCTTCGGTTCGGGAAGAAGGGGAAACTAGCACCGTGATTCATTGGTCCATTTTAGATTCTCGACCGTGTGGGTGTAGTGGCTTATCGTCTAGCTTTGCCTACGCCTCTCGCTAGTGTACACAACGATTTCATGTTTCTATGCTGAAGAAATACGTTTCTGATCCTTCCCATATTATCAGATGAGAGCAGGTGCAGTTAGGTGAGGATGTTACATATATACTGCGACCGACGCGTATACTGGACAGGAAGGAGCAGGTACTGCGTAGCAAGGTCATCCCCCTTGTGAAGGTGTTGTGGACGCATCACTCTGAGGAAGAGGCTATGTGGGAGACAGAAGCCGAGATCAAAAAGAACTACCCACAGCTTCTCGAGGAGTACGAAAAGGTACAAATTTTGAGGATGAAAATTATTGTTAAGGGGGGTAGATTGTAACGCCTCGGAAAAATCTGTACAGAGACTCGAGTACCAACTCGATCAGAAATCACTTAGGATTAATTCCTTTAGAAAATAAACGTAAGTTAACTAGCGCTACGCTAGATTAGCTGTGAAATTAGCATCGAACACTTTAAATACGTTCTACAAAACTGAAAACTTGTAGAATCAATGACGCTATAATACCCTGAAATATACGATCAAACTCTAAACCCAGTTGTTCTGGAACATGTCTGAAAACTTCGTATTGGATTTAGACCGTGCGTCGAAAGTCCGATATCTACAATCTTAGACCGTTACGACCGCTTAGCTGGACTTGACAATCATGTCGAAAATCAAGCCCAACCGATGTTCTGGGGCTATTTCATTGAGCATGGAGTGAAGAAAGTGAGAAATGGGTTAAGATTTGAAAATTTAATCCAAATCTGGCACGTGACTTTGTGCGTTATTATTAAGCGTTCTGATTGTCAGAATGCAGCCAAATTTCACCCTCGGATCAAGAAAAAATTCTCTTTTATATCTTGAGACTTGTAGACCTGATTTAGGAACGATGACCGCTGAACTGAAACTGGTCCGCCATGTGCGATCTGCGAACTCTACCAGACTGAAAACTTGGTGTGAACAACATACAGTGATCATGAGTTTAAGTCCGATCGCGTTCGGCCAGGGGACCTCCCAAAATGCTCTTTTGGATCGGAACAACCCCGATTTGGTTATAACCCAAGTATACTTTGTTCCTAAGTCTAAAACGGTGAGGTTTTAGCCTATATAAGGGCCTTAAACCCTCACATCTCTCTCCCATCCGAATTTGCTAGAAACCCTAGATTGAGAGAGAGAGAAAGTGAGAGATTGTGAGAGAGTGTGGGAGGGTTCTTCTTGCCACTTGCTACGGCTGTTACACGTGCTAAATCCCGGCATTCAAATAACTTTCCCGGTGATTCTAACGCACTTCTAGGTAAAAGAAACCCTAACTACTTGCTGTTTTGGGTTTCTTTCGATTCAAACAGCGATGTCGCTTATGTAAATTGTGTATTAGGTCACCTTTACGCCGTTGACGAAGCGTATACGTTCAAATCGAATCGATACACGTATAGGGCAAAAGGTAAGGATTTTAGACGCTTTGATTGACTGATTTCAAAGCTTTCAATGTCGTTTAAGAGTAGATTATCGACGGCAACGCCGTTTGACATGTAGAACATGCTATCCATTTTCCGTTTCGTAAACGTATGGAAATTATGAGATTTAGGGCATTTTAGTCATTTGTAGGAAATATTGTTTACATCCACGTTTTGTTGAAATGTTTGCTATGGTTATTTGTCGTATTAGGATATTAGGAATGCATGCATGATCTGTTTGGAGAAGAGATTCGCCCTAATGCGCACTTTGAGTCAACATACGCTATGTAGACGAAAGTGTGTAGACTAAGTGTTTGTATAAATGTTTGTATTAGTACGTATTGAGTAGATGGTATTGTGAATGAGTTTTGACATTGAATTCTCAAGTAATATGCTGATGTAAATGATTTCCATCATGTTGGTTGTATGTATTGATTTCATTATAAATATGACATGCATGTGTTGGATGATTTGTTTAAGTTGTATGTTATAACATATGTCAACATGCTTATATTATTGTATTTCATTTCTGTTACTCTCATATGATTACTAATGTTGATATTCAAGTGTTTGGGGCAATACGTTATTCCAGGCAGTCGGTAATGGATTGAATTCGTGGTTGGCTTCTATTTGCCACGAAGGGCGTGTCGATGAACGCAGGTCGTGTTTCGGGTTGGCGGCAGTGGTTGGCCACACGAAGTGTTTTATACACTTCATGTCGTTCGACTTGAGATGCGCTCGCACTAGTCGAGCCCGTCAAGTAACCCGACTAGCCATTGTATGTTCACCCTGTATGAGTCATAACTGTCTGAACCTAGGGTACTGAACTTACCATTAGAAACCCTGTTAATTATGGTACCTTGATCCATAAAGACTCATGAGCCGGGCATGGTGGTATGGGACACCGTGGTCGAGCTGTCGGCCTACGCTGGGGCCACAAACCTCCCCGTAGTGACCAGTGAGCACCTTGACTCGTGATCAGGTTATGGTGGTATGAGACACTATATTCTTACTGTCGGCCTACACTGATCAGGTGACGAGCCCTTTGTAGTGACCGCGAGCGTATTCTGAGTCTACGTGAGGAGCGACCCTTCCGTAGCGACAAGAGTATATTAGGCCTGTATTGATAAGGTGATGGGGGAGCGGTGCAACGAGTGCGAGCAACAGCCCTGACAGCCCTTGCAGTGACCTATAAACTCAACATCGTATGAGATTACTAAGAGTGACGACCCTAGACAGGATCTGTGTTGGGATTGATATAAGCAAAGTACCTTAGTTTCCCAATCCTGCTGTATGAAAAGGACTAACAATAACTCGGTAATTATTATCCATATCGCATTGCATGTGCCTGAAAGATGTGGAGTACTGCGGGAAGAAAGCATGCCGCGGACGCAGATGGTGCCGCATGAGGGAGTATGTTGGTGAGGGCATCCATCATGTGATTTCATGCTTGCATTAACCACAATATCTAGGAATGTTTGATTGTTTGCACTACTATTATCGCATGATTGATTTGAGAACATGCTAATCTTTGCTCTATTATTTCACTGAGTTGATTACTCACTCCCACGTTACGGGATGATGTTTGCAACACCAACCAGACCCTGTCTTAGATGCAAGTGATGATGCAATTCAGGACGTGGAGCCGGATTATGACGAAGACCAGGACGAGTTCTCGTACATGCAGTTTTCCGACGGCTTTGGGTAGGTGGCCTGGATCGGCGGGACATGACTATCACCTGACATTTATTTTTGTTTTATGACATGTATATGAGACTCAGTGATGTATTCATACTTTGGAGACAGTTCGAGGTTATTTTGTTTTCATACAGTGATATATATATCTTTCAGTCTTCCGCTTGCATTTTATCACTGGATCTGAAGTATGAACTGCAGTTTTGGTATAATCTTACTCATGTGAATGCTCTAACTCATACAACATTGAATCATACTCATTTTTGTTGCATAAGTGATGGTATGAAACTCGGGAGTCGGGTTTCCACACGACCCCTGATTTTCAGGGTGTTACAGTGGTCTATCTACACTATCCATCCTTTTTTCCATCTAAATTAAGGGGTTGATCCCAAAATCGAAGCATATCCAAATATCAAGTGGATCGTACCATTGGAAACAGTAGTGGGGATAGTGATTTCCACCATTGAAACCTTTCTAGGCCCTGCAGTGATGTTTATTTGTCATCCAACTTGTTCATAAGATCATATAGATATAGATGAATGAAAAAAATAAATATACACTTGATCTAAACCTTTTGTAGCCCCAAGAATTTTTCAACGGTAAACGTTCAATTCAAATATTTCTTGTGGTGTGATTCATTTAAACATTGGATATACCTCATTTTTTGGCTTACGTCTTAAAATCATCTGATAAAATAGATGGACGTAACGGATAAAATACATAAACTATAATGGACCTCGTAGAGTTTACTCAACACACTAAGCATAGTGAGTTACTCAAGTACGCGATCCGCTTGCCAGCTTGGTGGCAAATGGGTGGAGAGTAATTGCTGAGTCGTAGATGGGACTGTGAATTGCGTCCTACCTCCAACCGGCCGTCTCCAACTGGGAACGGGCGGGAGCTTTGAGTGTCCATTGTGATGTACCGGTCTTATCCACAATGTCTATGTATTTTTTGGTATTAATTTAGGATATAAGATCAAAATTGAAGTAGATCCAAGATAGATGTGGACTACATGATGGGGATTAAACTCTTACCGTTGAAATTTTCAGGGGGCCATAGAAATTTTGGATGTAGCTGATATTAATTTGTGTTTTCTCTTCATCTGGTTATATCTAACTTTATGAATATGTTGGATGGAAAATCAACATCATAGTTGGCGCTAGAAAATTTTCAATGGTGAGAATCATTATCACCATGCTTCTTGTGGTGTGGTCCAATTGGGCCTTTGATCTGCCTCAGTTTAGGGCCTATATACTTAAATTGATATGAAAAAAAATAAAAATAAATGGGCGGTGTGGATAAGACCTATACATCACGGTGGCCACTCAAAGCTCCGGACCGTTTCCAATTGAAGTTGCGCAGGGGTAGGACGCACTCTGCGTCCACAGATGAGTCTTCCACTCTGGCAGGCGGAAATGATAGCGAGGCTGACGTCAGTTCCGTGGGAGAGTGCTTATTGGGTCGTAGCCGGGTAATCGTCTCTGACCGGCAGCAATGAAAGCGACATTCACCCGAGTCTCCGTGAATTGTGTAAGCGGATTGGCTAGTGTATCACACACCAGCTATATAGCTGGTGTATTAACTTCAGCAAGTTTTATGGGTCAAATCATGAGGTATGTGTAATATCCAAACTGTTCATTAATTAGGCAATCTAGGTATTAAGGTTTGAGCTGAAAAATAAAACAAATTTAAAGATCAATTGAACCACACTACAAAAAACAGTAGGAGATTGAATGTCTACCATTGAAACCCTTTTGGGGTCATAGAAGTTTCAAATCAATATGAAATTTGCTTTTCCTCTTCATCCATATATTTTTAAGCTTATTAACAGATTGAATGTAAAATAAACATTATGGTGGGCCCTACAAATTTTTTAACGCAAATCATTATCCTTGCTGCTGCTTTTGGTATGGTCCATTTGAGATTTCCATATGATTCATTTTTTTGGTATGGCCCATTTGAGATTTCCATATGATTCATTTTTTTCTAATGCTCTAAAATGATCTCGAAAAATGGATGGATGGTATGGATATAATAAATACATCATTGTGGGGCCATATAAGTTTGATCTCATTTGAACTGTTCGTACAACTCGGAGCTCGATGCACGTTGGCGCCCATCTACGACACTATCTACACCACTTATATAACCGGTGTGTGGTACGCTGGCCAATCTACTTTTGTGAATTGTCTATCAGAATTTTGGCCGCACTGGCACCCCGTTGTATAGTTAAATTCTCTAAGGGCCTGTTTGATTTTTTAGTGCAAGTGCAAATACTTAGTAAATAACTAATTATTACACTTTCACTCGTTTGGAATTTTTTGAGAATTCTTGCCTGAACCGGTTCAAAAGTGTCATTTAAAATTCTTAGACCTCACGGTGATGTATATGATATATCTGTTCCGTCCATCCGTTTTACCACAACAATTTGCAATATGAGTCAAAAAATTATGTAAATCCAATACTCAAGTGGCTCACACCAAAAGAAATAGTAGCCCTTAAAAGTTTTTAACGGTAAGTGTATGATTTACTTTTTTCTATGGCGTGGTCCACTAGAGCTTTGGATATGCCTCATTTTTTGGCTCATGCCATAAATTCAACTGGCATAATGGATGAACGGTGTGGATAAGCAAAATGCATTATAGTATGACCAACATATATTTTGCAATATTCTCTATCTCTTTGTTAAAAAAGTAGGTAGTGGGTGAAATGTTTTAAATGCAAAGGAAAATAAATGTCCAAGAAATTCAAACTTCCAAATATGCGGAGGGGTAGCTTTCTAACACATCTTGAGAAGTTTTTTTAAAGACTAAATTACCTTTGTTCTAGTTCAATAGTTATACATTGAACAAAGTTAGGTCATATTTAATAGTGAACAAAGTTAGGTCGTATTTAATGATGAGAAAGTGAATGTAAGCCTTTTTGGGCGTGGGCAAGGCTCAACTCATGGGCCGACATTAATATATGTGTATAATTTATACTACCCATCCTTTTTGCTATATCATTTTGGAGTAACAGCCCAAATCTCAACCTCATCTAGAGCTCATGTGGGCCACATAATAGAAAAGAATGGTGATAATGACACACACTGTTGAAACTTTTCAGGCTCACTATGATGTTTGTTAGAAGTGGACACTACCAAAGGTAGGCCTTTTTGGACTCATGACAAGCTGTCCAACAAGGTGGACGGAACGAATCACTCCATCGTAAGCTTCGACTCCTATTATTTAAAAATAATCAACTTATTAATTACATCAACTTGACAACACGACCCTTACAACATTACCACCATGATGCTTACCATGTTATATAGGTATGGGTCATGATTGTCAAGTTATACGGGTATGAGTTATAATGTGGTAAGGGTCGTGGTTGTAATGTTATATGGTTCATGGTCGTCATGTTATATGGATTGTGATTATCATGAGTCGATGTTGTCATATTATATGAGTCATGATTGTCATGTTATATGGCTCATAGTTATCATGTTATATGGATCAAGGTTATCACGTAACGTGTTGAAGTCGTGGTTGGAACATAATAAGGGTCGAGTTGGTCATGTTATAAGGGTTGCGGGTCCTGTTGTGATTTATGTGTCGAATCCAATCCGTCCATTGGATTTAGAATTTAATTTAATATTATGAGTTAAAAAATGAGTTACATCAAAAAATTTTACCGCCTCCAAAAGGTTTTCAATGGTAAGTTTTCAATTTCACTGCTTTCTATGGTGTGGTCAACACGAGCCTTTAATATGCCTCATTTTTTGGCTGATTACTTAAAATGATCTTTCAAAATGAATGGATGATGTGGATAAAATATATACATCACAGTGGGCCCAATAAGATTATCCATCTCCACGTAGGTCTAGTTACCCTACTCACGTCAGTCACGTTACTGTACTCTCATTTTCTAAAAAGTGTCCCTTGTAGTAAATGGGTCAGCATGATTTTTCAGGTCAGGCGCATCTAGACTATGGAGCCTATCTGATAGAGTGCTTGGATCTCACAGCTTGGTGCCAAATGGAATACCTTCCCTTTGAGTGGCTACACGAGGGAATTTAGATGCGAGATTCCTTGCTGGGTCGTAGATGAGTTTTAATCTCCTACCGGCATCAATGAAAGCGATCCTCACGTCAGTCTCGTAGAAACTGCTCATTGGGTCGCAGACGAGTTCTCGTCTCTGACCGGCAGCAATGAAAGCGAGACTCACGTCTGCCTCATGGACCGGAATTGTCTACGCCACTTGTTTTACTCCAGGCTTGAAGCACCCAAGCACTGTAGAGTTAACATGTTGTATACATCAAATCCACTCTGTCCATCGGGGAGAATACTTATTTGGACGGTACATACAAAAACTAAGTCTTATTAACAACTCACATAGTCCACACTAACGGTAACAACAGAAAATTTCTCTTAAAACTGCTATCATCCGAAATTTTCCCATCTTCTCTTCATCTTCATGTGTTACCCGTGATTAACGGGTTGACTGAAAGATACACACCATGGTTGCCCCACCCACAAACCTATGGTTGGCCCAATGTATCATGGGGTCTGGCCCATTGTTCCATGTCCTCTGGCCCATCTGAAATATGGATCAGATGACAAACGTAAATTTTTGAGAGAAATCTACATTGTCCATACATTTTGCCTATCCTTTTTGGACATTTGACGAAAATAAGGTGTATTCAAAACTCAAGGCAGCCAGAAGGAAAACTGGGGAAAGAGTTGCCTACCATTGAAGTCTTCTTGGTTTCATGTTGAAAAACTTAACAGGATACGGAACTTTTGTGGCCATACAAATGTTTCAACAGTGGTCATTGAATCTCCATTGTTTCCTCTTGTATGGCCACTTTGAGTTTTAAATCCATCTTATTTTTGGTCTATTGTCCTAAAATGATAGGACAAAACAGGTGGGCGGAGTGAATTTCTCTCAAATATCACCGTGAGCCTCACGTAACATACTAGGAACTCTCTACGAAAGCCTTCTGCAGGAAATCCGTGTCCGGTGTTTTACGCCTTGAGTAGAGCAATCAAAGCAACTCTCCTTTTGATTCGGAAAAGGAAATTGAGAGTCAAGGTTAGAATTTTCTGAGCTGCCAGCAATGAAAGCGAGAGTCACGAGGGTCTCCTGGACGAACGCGGATTGCGTGCTACCCCGCTCCTTCCAGCTGCTTGAACGGTTAGGAGGTCTGAGTGTCCATCATGATGTATGGGTTTTATCCACACCGTCTATCCATTTGGTCCATGGTATTTTATAGAACAGGCCCTAAAGTTAGCTAGATCAAAAGTTCAAGTGGACCACAACACCAGAATCAGTGCTGATAATGATGCTCACCGTTGGAACTTTCCTAGGGCCCACCGATGATGTTTATTTGCCATCCAACCTATTCATAAAGTTACATAGACCTGGATGAAGGGAAAAAAAAAATCATCTCGATCCCAAACTTCTATGAACCCTAGGAAGTTTTCAACGGTAAGAGTTTAATCCCCATTGTGTGGTCCACCTGTGTCTTGGATCTGCCTCAGATTTGAATCTGTTTTGGAAAATGATATGGAAAAATGGATGGATGGTGTGGATAAAAATCATCCATCACGGTGACCACTCAGATCCCCTGCACGTTCCCACCTGGATACGGACGGGATAGGCCGCAGTCCGCGTTCCTCTTAGACCGGAATTGTCTAATGCACAGCGTCAAACACGCGTATGTAAAATACCCTCCGTTGATGAGGCCAAAAATCATTATTTGTACCAAACATTCAAAAGCTAAATCTCAATAACAACTCAGACTATCTACATTAATAGTATTATGATGATTATTTATTTATTTATTTAATTTATTTATCTTTCTTCTTTTATTTTTGATCTTCTCCTCATACTTGTGAGTACACCTGATAGACGGGTTTGATGAAAGATACACACCATGGTGGCTGCACCCACAAACCTGTGGTTGGCCCAGCGTTCCATGTGGTCTGGCCCAATGAGAACTGGATGTCATGAAAACATCGTAGTGGGCCTAGCACGTGGATATCGAGGTTAGTGAAATATGGGGTTAATCAGACAGTTATCTCCAAATCAGAGCAATTAGACTGTTCAACTTCAAGTCTGTACAAAACAGACCGTCGATCTTCAATTCCATGATATTCTCCATGAACAACAGGGTTGTATGGACCAGTATGGGCCTGAAACAGGGCGATATGACCCATTGGTGGAGAACGATATGATAGGCCAAGCTGTAGGATGTACCCAATAAACAGGTATTAGCCTTTCATGATATTGTTGCCAAAGATGTAGGATGGTCATATCTATGTTAGAGAGCTGGCGCACGGAAATCAGATTGGGTGCTGAGTAACTCATTAGGCTTTTATCATACATAGTAATATGTGTTGGGCATACCGTTCACATGTAAGTGGTTTATCCATGCCGTCCATCCATTTTTCCAGCTCATTTTAGGGTTGATTCCAAAATTGAAGCATATACAAAGCTCAAGTGGACCACACCACAAGAAACAGTAGGAATAATGATTTCCATCGCGAAAACCATCCTATGGCCCAGTGTGATGTTTATTTATCATCTAACCTGTTCATAAGATCAAACAGACAGATGAAGGGAAAACACATATATCAGTTTGACCCAAAACTTCTGTGGCACCCAAGACTTTTTCAATGGTAGACATTCAATGCATATTATTTCCTGTATTGTGGTCCACTCGAGTTTTAGAAATGTTTCATTTTGGGACTTGAGCCCTAAAATTATCTGGTAAAATGGATGCGATGCTGTGGATAAAATATATAAATCATAGTGGGCCCCACAGAGTTTACTCACCATGCACTTTGCCTCCGGCTGCACCCTGATTGAATAGTTCAATTCTCAAGTTTCTCCGTAAATGAAAAGAATGAGATAGATGATGGTGCAGCCCAGTTATGGAATGAATAACTGGTTGTTCTACTCTTTCCAAGTATTCCAGAGACAGTAGGGGAATAGGGACTAGAGGAATAGTAGTTCAAGACAGGGCTTTTGTGTACATAGGCTTATAAATAACCTCCGGGCTAAATCGTATGACAGAGATTATTTGTTTAGAAAAATAGAGAACTGATTTTTCCATATATTGGTGCAATGCCTTTAAAACTTTAGAGGATGCGATGCACTAGCTCTAGGTTTGCACAAAGCAATTACGCACACTATTGTCTCCTTTATAATCTTTCATGCTACAAAGTTCTATGTAATGTATGGGAGCTAGTTTTTATCGTGTTTCTAGATTCATCCGGTACTTTAGCAAATAGGCATTGTAGGACTGTTCATATATATAAATAATCTTTAGGTGCGAAAAACAGAGGAGACATTGCAGCCTACCTTTCAAAGGCGAGTAAGATTAGCTAGCGAAGCAGGTAAGGCATCTGACAGTTGTTTGGCAGACAAATCAAAGGGGACGGGTTTCAAAAGATAACCAATCTGGGTTGGAATGATTCCATGGAGTGAGTTTTGGTTGAGAATGAGGCCCGCAAGGTTGGAAAATGAAGAGAAGCTCAAATTATTAAGCGTACCTTGTAACCCCTTACTCCACAGGTTTATTTCAACTACAATTCGTGATTAATTGCATGAGATTCCGGTCCAGTTGTATGGTAGATTGTTCTTTTGCCTAAATCTCTCTTGTTACGTTTCTTGTAGTGACAGTTTCTCTCCTCTCGGCCAACTTTGTCTCTCTATCACCCTTTTATATCTTGAACTGCTCGGCCATGTTTCTCTATTTGCTCATTAGACTTTTGAATTACTTAGATTACATCATTCCATTAACTACCCACTAACATGTAAAACTAGATTTATGCTAGTTAGCCGTAATCTCGCAAAAAATGCTCCAAGCATTTTAAAGTTCTTTTCGTTCATTTCTTATTTTTAATGCAATACCACATGGCACTCTCCTATCAGTTTTCCCATAATAGTCACTACGTGAGAAATGAAAAAAAATGACAGCTTTAGAGACGGTTCTGGATCGTCTTTAAAATTGCTTGGTTTAAGGATGCTTTAAAGACAGCCGTAAGCCGTATCTAAAATTAGGGACGGCTCCTAACCGTCCCTAATATTGTCTTTAAATGTTCTGTGTCCGCAAATAATTTAAGACGGTCTTTGACCTTCTTATATACCTCATCTGAGACAGTCAAAGACCGTCCGCATTAGAGACGGTCTTTGACCGTCTTACATGCGGTCATCTGAGACGGTCACTGGCTGTCCATATTAGAGACGGTCATGGGCCGTCTTTTACTTATAATCTGAGACTGTCAAAGACCGTCTCTATTAGAGACGGTCCTTAGCCGTCTTATTGCCATGTCAAAAACCGTCTTTATCAGAGACTGTCAAAGACCGTCTCTATTAGAGACTGTCATAGACTGTCTTTATTAGAGACTGTCAATGACCGTCTCTATTAGAGACTGTTACTGACCGTCTCTATTAAAGACGGTCCTTAGCCGTCTTATTGCCCCGTCAAAAACCGTCTCTATTAGAGACTGTCAAAAACCGTTTTTATTAGGGACTGTCAAAGACCATCTCTATTAGAGACTGTCAATGACCGTCTCCATTAGAGACTGTTACTGACCGTCTTTATTAGAGATGGTCCTTAGCCGTCTTCTAGGACCGTGGAAAACCGTCTGTATTAGAGATGGTCCTTAACCGTCTCTAATGCTCAGGTACGACCTCCAATTATAGTTAAGGGGCTTAGAAAAAATAATTAACAATATTAAAAAAAAAAAACTGTGATTTTATAAAAATTTACATTCTGAAAAAAAATTTAAGAACTTTGAATAATGTTGATAACTTTGAAAAAAAAAAAATTTCAATAAAAAAATGATATTCTGAATAAATATATATAAAAAATTAAACAAAATTGTGAAAAAATTGATAAATTGTAAATATATAAATATATAAATATATATATATATATATATATATATATATATATATATATATATATATATATATATATATATATATATATATATATATATATATATAGAAAAAGAAAACTAGATTTTGTATTTTGACAAAAAAAAATAAAAAGTTATATAACAAAAGTGAGATTTAAAAAATGATATTTTGAAAAGGAAAATTTTAAAAATTAAACAAAATTGTAAAAAAATTGACAAATTGTAAAAAAAAATATATATATTTTAAAAAAACTAGATTTTGTATTTTGACAAGAAAACTTAAAAAGTTATATAACAAAAGTGAGATTTTAAAAAAAATGATAAGAGATCTAGAAAATTTTAAAAATTAAACAAAATTGTGAAAAAATTGACAGATTGAAAAAAAATATATTTTTAAAAAAAGAAAACTAGATTTTATATTTTGACAAGAAAACTTAAAAAGTTATATAACAAAAGTGAGATTTTAAAAAAAATAATATTTTGAAAAAGAAAATTTAAAAAATTAAACAAAATTGTGAAAAAATTGACAAATTGTTAAAAAATATATATTTTAAAAAAGAACACTAAATTTTGTATTTTGACAAGAAAAATTGAAAAGTTAGATAACAAAAGTGAGATTTTGATGATGCATTGTATATCCTTGTTGCCCCCTATGTTTCTCCAACTCATTTCTAGGCCGGGTAATAATGTAAAAATGTTATAATTTTTAAAAATTTATGTCGATAAATATATATATATATATATATATATATATATATATATATAAAATTAAAAGGTAATATTTAAATGATTCGTAATATCACACGAAAAACAATATTGAAAAGTTTAGAAATTTTAACTATGTTTAAAAAAAATTTTGAGAGCAAAATAATGCTTTTGAGGAAAAAAAATCGGCATTTCGAAATTTTTGAGAAAAAATTAAAATATGAGAAATTTTTTGAGATTTTGAAAATAAAAATTCAAAATTTGTATTTTAAATATTTTTGAAATATTTTATAATAAAAATGATATTTAGTTAAAAGAGACAAAAAATATATACATTTTGAATAAAAAATGTTAAATTTATTTGTCAAAATTAAAATTACTAAATTATTAGGCACATCCACTAATTGAACCTTTAATCATTTTTGGACAATCTAATCAGTTCAAATTGAAAAGTAAATAACTTCAGATGTTTAAATCAAATTTCATTGAAGTTGTTGATCAATCTTGTATGCCCAATATCTTTCTCATATGTAGCCTGAGGCGAGTAACTAGTCAAATTGAGAGTAATATTGATCAGTAAAATACAGTGAATGGACCAAACATGTAAAATGGGCCAAATATTTTGGTTAAAATTGTGACCCAACTTACTGACCTTGTGAGAACCTAAGAATTAATGTTAGTAAGTTTTGTGAGTCCCATCATGATGTGTGTCGAACATCAACACCGTGGATTTGATGTGTCCCCTTTAGGTTATGAGATATCTCAAAAATCATCGGTAAACGAAATTCAAGTGGGTCATACCATTTAAAACTGTGTGAAGACATCCTAAAAAATATAAAAGCACTTGGTGGGGCCCACATGAGTTTTGGATGCGGTTGAAACTTGGTTTGACTCCTCATCCAAGTGGGACACACATAATGAGTGGGTTGGATATGTGAATCACATTTAGACAGTCCTAATATATGATTATGAATGTTTAAAGGAAACCTTTCTCCACTACATTTAAGTGAGTTACTCGTTACCTTTACCAGAGTAAACTTTGTGGGGTTCACCGTTATTTATTTATTTTATCCACTCTATTCGTCCATGTTAAAAGATAATTTGAGGTCTAAAGAACAAAAAGGAAGTATATCCAAAGCTCAAGTGGACCACACCATAGGAAATAGTGTGATTGAACCTCTACCATTTAAAATTTCTTGGAGGCCATAGAAGTTTTGGATCAAGTTGATGCTTGTGTTTTCTATTCATTTATATATTTTTGATATCAAGCTTTAACTGTTTTTGGACAATCTGATCAATCCAGACATGAAGAGTAAATAACTTCAGATGTTTAAATCAAAATTCACTCAAATTGTTGATCAATCTTGTTTGCCCAATATCTTTCTCATATGTAGTATGATCGAGGCAAGTAACTAGTCAAATTGAGGGTAAATATCAGTAAAATAGAGTGAATGGACCAGACATGTAAAACGGGCCTATCACGATATGTGTCGAACATCAACACCGTGCATTTGATATCTCCCCTTTAGCTTATGAGATATTTGGACCACATTAACAGGAGAGTGTTGAATGAGCGTCGACCATTAAAAACCTTTTGGGGGACAAAGTTTTAGATCAATTTGATATTTTTTTTTCCCTTCATCCGGGCCTGTATGACCTAATCAACAAATTGGATGTCAAATAAAAAGTACAGTGGGCCTAAGAGGGTTTTAATGGTGGATATCCAATCACTATTGTTTTCATGTGGTGTGATCCACACCGTCAATCCATTTTTCCAGATCATTTTAGGGCCTGTTTGGACGGGTGGATTGGAAGTTAAATCCCTAGATTGGCTAGGCGTGTCAAACAAATTGGGTGATCTGATCCTAGGATATATAGCAATCCCATGGATCTTAAGATAGTCCACTAACAACACCATCATTGCCTTTAAATCCCATCCAATCCACCCTAATCCGTTCAAATTTTCCTAGGACATGTTTGGTTCAAGGGATTGGAAGGGATGGGAAGGTTTAATCCCAGGATTGGCCGAGTGTGCCAAACAGACTTGATATAGCAATCCGGGGGATATAGCAATTCCATGGATCTTAAGACAATCTATTGACAATGCCATCATTACCTTGAAATCCATGCCATCCACCCTAATACCATTCAATCCCTTCCAATCCACCCATCCAAACATACCCTTAGTGGTTGAGTCCACAATTAAAGTATATCCAAAGCTCAAGTGGACCATACCACAGGAAATAGTGGGAATAATGATTTCCACCGTTGAAATCTTCCTATGGCCTACAATGGTTTTTATTTGTTATCCAACCTATTCAATAGATCATAAATACATGGATGAAGGGAAAACTAAAATATCAACTTGATTCGAAACTTCAGTGGCCTCCCAAAAATTTTCTAAGGTAGATGTTCAATTTATACTGTTTCCTATGATGTGGTCCACTTCAGATTTTTATAGGCTTCAATTTTGACCTTACATAATAAAATTATATGTTAAAATGGATGGATATCCAATTACTATTGATTTCATGTGGTGTGGTGCACCTAAGATTTCTGTGGTGGGGTCCACTACAGATTTTTATCTGCCTCATTCTTTGGCTCATCACGTAAAATGATATCTCAAAATGGATGGACGGTGTGGACATAACAAATACATCATAGTGGGGCCCACAAAACTTGGTGGATGTTGGCTGGTGCTCTATGGGTCCCACCATGATGTATGTGGTTCATCCAAGTGGGACACACATAATGAATGGGCTGCATCTATGAACCACATCTAGGTGGGCCCAATCAATGATTATTTTTAAGGTCATGGCCCACCATGGATAGATGAAAAAAACAATAGGAATATAAATCTCAGGTGGACCACACCACGGGAAAACAATAATGATTGGATATCCACCATTAAAATCCTCCTAAGGCCCACTGCACTGTTTATTTGGCATCCAATCTGTTAATTGGGTCATAAAGACCCAGATGAAGAGAAAAAATAAATATCAGCTTGATCCAAAACTTTTATGGCCCCCAAAACATTTTTAATGGTCACCGTCGATTCAACATTGTTTCCTATAATGTGGTCCACTTGAGATTTCAATATACCTCATTTTTTCTCTCATAACATAAAATGATCTATAAAAATAGATGAACCACATGGATGAAACACATACATCATGTGGGGCCCACAAAGCACCGACCACCAGCCATTGGCTGGTGTCGGGGGTAGCCAGTTCGTCTCTATAGGGAGACTGCTACTAAGTGACGTCAGCAAGTTCTATGGGCCCCACCACGATGTATATTTTGTATCCACACCGTCCATCCATCTGGAGAAATCATTTTAGGGTAAGATCCAAAGAATGAGTTGCATCCAAAGCTCCAGTGGACCCCACCAGAGAAAACAGTGGCGAGAGTGACACCACCGTTAAAAACTTCTTATAAGAACTGGTTAGGGCCGGTGCCCTAACCAGTTCGTCTCTTTCCCTCTCTCTCTGCGCCGCTCCCTCCATCTCTCCTCTCTCTCTCTCTCTACGCCTCTCCCGCTCTCTCTACGCCTTGCCCTCTCCCTTTCCCTCTATCTCTCCTCGTCTCTCTGCGCCTCTCCCTCTCTCTCTCGAGCTCCCTCACGTGCGCGCCCTTATCTCCCGCCCGGAGCAAACCCATCTCTCCATCTCTCTTTCGCACTCAGCCTCTCCATCTCCCTCGCCCTCTCTCGGTTTCCCTCACATGCTCAGCCTCGCTATCTCTCTCTCTCTCTCTCTCTCTCTCTCTCTCTCTCTCTCTCTCTCCGTCTCTGTCTCTCTCTGTCTCTGTCTCTATTTGCTGTCTTGAATGTGCTTGAAAGGCAGGAGGAGGTGGCACTCAAGGTAGGATTTTGATGCTTGAACTTTTCATTCTGATGCATTTTCTGAGATATCTCTAATTTCATTTATTTATTTATTTTTTGTAATTTCTGGAATTGGGTTTTTGAAATGAAGAGATTATTTGCTTGTGGGCCTGTTGTATTCAGTGGCAGTGATTTATCTGTTAAGCTCATGGAATACATGTACTGCAATCTTCATGGAGAAATTCATGGAGCCTAGCTTCGAAATCACAATGATGGAATGATCCCAGCCATCAAACTGGTGACTATAAAATGGACTGCAGTCCTCAATAGATTGTTGGGTTTTTATTTTTTTATTTTATATCAGGGTTAAAAATATCAGAATGCTCCTTTTGTATCATGAATTTATTATGATAAATTCATCCTCTAATGCAATGCAACGTCTGTATTTGAATTTGGATATGTACCGTGAGGCATCATTTTTAACTGTTCGTATTTACAGTACACCTCTATAAAAATGCATCATATCAGAATGAGTTGGTGCAGTCTGATACAAATGCTTGTAGGGTGTCCATTTACAGAGATATAACTGGCAGTTGTTTGTGATTATCATGCATGATTGGTTTGCCAAACAAATAGCCTAGATCTTGCACAAAAGATAGTGGCCGAGCTCATGCTCAGGCTGGACTCAGACCTGGGACAGCCATAATAATCAAGCCATGTGCTTGGGCCTGTCTATTTGGCCTAGGCCTGTATTTTTCTTTGCAGGCTGGATTTGGACAGACCTTGACCCAGCCTGAATTCAGCACATTGACTGCAGATATCCCTTATGGCTACAAATCTGATATTTGGTCATTAGGTGAGATCTGGTGGCTTATTTTTTTTCTTTTTTCCTTTTTCTTTTTTATCCTAGTTAAGGATTTAGATCAACTTGTTACTAGGATGTCAAGTTGATCATTCATATTCAACGGTTTGTTTTCACAACATGTGATATCCTGTCCTTGCCTAGCTTTCAATGTAAGCATCTCCATCGTTTTTGTGTTTATTCAGCCACCTCCACCTATTAACGATACCAATCCGTACAATGTATTCAAACCAAGGGAGAAAGCCCACCGGCTCCACACAAGAAGGGTAGGTATGGATGTTAGTTGTCAGTTTATATGTTTTAAAATAAAATTGATGCAGAAATCAGAATGCTACTGGTACAATAGAGATGTCTTGGTATGTATGTCATGTAACTCCATGATGTGGCATGAAATAGTAGTATTCCTCTACAAAAATCATTCTATGTACTCTCACTTCTTGAAACTAGAACCAGGTATTAGGGATTTAAGGTGAAGATAGGTCAGTTTTACTGGAAGTGGCATATAATCAGAAACCCCAGACCAGCGACCTTGTGAACATGGGATGGTGGGAATCTTTCCTTAACAGCACTTGTATTTCATATTGAAAGAATACCACTGATGTTCGAAATGCAGTAAATAGCTTTAGGGGGTGCTGACTCAAAACATCAGTTTTGCACAAGAAAAATAAGAAAAGAAAAGGGAATTTGTTAGGTGGTTTTGATGGTTTATTGGAATAATAATAGTTAGCTAGGGATTGGATTTGGATAGCCAAATTGGTGAAATGTGGGGGTATTTTCAGACTATTTTAGCTGCTCTATTGTGGAATGTTTTGAACCATTGCAGGATTGTTTTATTTTGTAAATAAGCTAGCCTAGTAGTTGGCTTGTTTGGGACTGATTTAATTAAGTTTAAGAGCTAGAAGAAGTTTAATCAAGGGCCAAGATCACATACTGGTTTTTGAATGATTGGGTATTAACATATGGCTGATTGATTTTTATTTATTTAATTTTTTTATTTTTATTATATATATTTTTTGCTGCTGCTGTTGTTGTTGTTGCTGGAAAAAAAAAAAATAAATTCCATTATATGGGACAAGTCTATGTGATGATGATATAGTTCGTTTCTGTTAGAAAATCTGTTTGAGTATTTTTTTCTAGTTATTTATTTAAGATATTCTTGAATCCTTCTTCAAGACTTGGAGAATCCATCCGTGTTTAGTTGAATTGCCTTCTATATCTCGATCATTTGTGGAATTCCGTGTTTATGCTTGGGTTTATTTTTGAAATAGATATCTGTTTTATTTCAATGTTTTCTTATTTATGGTCTATGATTATGATCAATAGGTTGCATTTGTTGGTGGGAAATCATTTTTTGTTTATAATAATATTAAAAAAATTTGTTTATATAAAAAAAATTTCCATTTGATTTTTTTTATATGGATGCATCATGCATGGTTTTATGATAAAACACATGTATGTATGTGTGTATATGTATGCATGCACGCATGGATGGATGAAACGTATGCATGCATGAATGGATGGATAGATTATGCATGTGTGTGTATGCATGCATACATGCATGGATGGATTTATGTGTGTGTATATGTATGTATGTATGCATGGATGGATGGAAGACTAGATGGATGGATCATCACGCATGTGTGTGTATGTGTATGCATGCATGCATACATACATACATATACACATGCTTTGATAATTTGTATGACGAAAACTTGATTATTTACTGAAATCCTTTTTTGATCAATTTGCCTTTTTTTATTTATTCAATATTTAGAATCTTTTTTATTAATTATGGCTTGTTGTCATTTGTTATTTATTAATCAAGTCACTAAAGGATTTCAATTTCAAATGTAATTGAAGTATTGACAAAACGTTGTCTTTAGTTGCAGTACGAGATGTAACAAGAATACACATTGATTGTATATTTGAATTTTTTTAAATATACCACCCAGAAACAATTTGAGACGACGTTCAATGATACTTTGTTAAATATGAAATTTATGACCTTTAGTAACTTGGTTAATTAAAAAGAACTACGTAGTGGCTTGATCCCAATCTGACTTTTTGGGTACGTAGGCAGCCGTTCGTAATGTACTAGAATATTGGTGCAACTACAAATCTTTTTCCTCTTTTGAATTATAACAGATTGTATTGGTTGCATTTTTCTCTATCATACAGGTTGTGGCTATCAAAGATTTGGTTAGAGAGACTACAATGGTGAACTAGCAGCTGTAACAAATATGAGAGTTACAAAGGTGAAAAGAAACATAAGACGGTCGGTAAGATAAGATGCATGATTTTCCTTTTCAACTGTTAATCATAGATTGACAGTACTTTTTTCAATTTTCTTGGATGGATGATGAATGTATTTGGGAATGTAAATGAAAATAAAAAACTTATAATATATATATATATATATATATATATATATATATATATATATATATATATATATATATATATATATATATATATATATGTTATCAATGGAGGATACCTTGTTTAGGGGGACATGAAATTCTTGTAGCTTATGGTATGGTGCCCCATGTTGGTTGTATGTTACTAGTATGTAGTAGATAATACTAGGTTCAATAGTAGATAATACTAGAGAATCCTTAAACTTAAACCTACACCTAATCCTAATCTGCTCCTTAACCCGAATCCAAACCTAAACCTATACTTATAACCTAAAACTATTCTCAAATCTCAAAACCTATAACCTAAACCCGAATCCAAACCCGAACCTGAATTCCTAAACCTTAACCTAAACCTATAATTTTAACCTAAACATAAAACCTAAACCTAAACCTAAACCTAAACCTATACTTATAACTAAACCTATAACCTAAACCTGAACCTAAACCTATAACCCTAAACCCTAAACCCTAAACCTAAAGCTACACCTAATCCTAATCATAACTCCCTAACCTAAACCTAAACCAAAACTTGAAAACCAAAAACTAAATGCGAACCCGAACCCGATCCCGATTTCCTAAACCTAAACTTATGACCTTAACCTAAACCTATTCTCAAATCCCAAAACCTATAACTTTAACCTAAACTTATAACCTATAACCTAAACCAAAACCATAACCTATAACCTAAACCCGAACCCATTCTCAAATCCCAAAACCTATAACCTAAACCTAAACCTTAACCTATAACCTAAACGAAAATCAAAACCTATAACCCTAACCCGAACCCAAACCCGAACCCGAACCTAAATTCCTAAACCTTAACCTCAACATATAACCTATAACTTATAACTTAAGCCTATACCCAAACATAAAACCTTATAACCTAAAACTATTCTTAAATCCTTAAACCTTAACCTATAACCTAACCTAAACCTATACTTATAACCTAAAACTATTCCCAAATCCCAAAACCTATAACCTTAACCTAAGCTTTCCCTAAACCTATAACCCAAACTCAATTCCCTAAACCTAAACCTATAACCTAAACCTAAACCTATAAGCTTAACTCAAATCCCTAAACCTAAGCCTAAACCTAAACCTATAACCTTAATCTAAACCTATAACCTTAACCTAAACCAAAACCTATGACCTAAAACTTAAATGTATTCTCAAATTTCTAAACCTAAACCTACACCTAATCCTAATCTCAACTCCCTAACCTAAACCCGATCCTGAACCTGAACCCGATTTCCTAAACCTAAACCTTAACCTATAACCTAACTTCAACCTAAACCTATAACCTACACTTATAACCTAAACCTAAACCTATAACCTAAACCTAAGCCTAAAACCTATACCTATGACCTAAAACCTAAATGTATTCTCAAATCCCTAAACCTAAACCTACACCTAATCCTAATCTCAACTCCCTAACCTAAACTTAAAAGTAAACTTAAAAACCCAAACCTAAACCTGATCCCGAACCCGAACCCGATTTCCTAAACCTAAACCTTAACCTATTTTCAATTCCCTAAACCTTAACCTAAACCTATAAACTTAACTTAAACCAAAACCTATGCCTAAAACCTTAACCTATAACCTATAACCTAACCTTAACCTAAACATAAAACCTAAACCTTAACCTATAACCTAAAACCTATTCTCTAGGTATCCAGATGCTTTTAGATATATTTATGTTGTTTTTAAATGTATTAGCTCGAAATTAATGGAGCAAACCCGGATGTGCGTCGGAGCTATCTGGATGAGCGGGGGTCCTTGGAAGGTGGGAACCGCTGTTATGACCATGATGAAGTTGTCCATTTCCTATGGACAACATTGGAGGGGCCTGGCCATTTAGATAGGCCGTGTTTATGTATTTGCTCGAAATTAATGGAGCAGACCTGGATGTGCGTTGGAGCTATCTAGATAAGCGGGGGTCTCTGGAAGGTGGGAGCCGTTGACCATGATGAAGCTGTCCATTTCTTATGGACAACATTGGGAGGGCCTGGCCATTTGGACATGCCGTATTTATGTATTTGCTCGAAATTAATGGAGCAGACCCGGATGTGCGTCGGAGTTATCCGGATGAGCGGGGGTCTTTGGAAGGTGGGAACCGCTGACCATGATGAAGCTGTCCATTTCCTATGGACAGCATTGGGAGGGCCTGACCATTTGGACAGGCCGTATTTATATCTATTTTTGCAGGGACCTCACCCTTAACCTAAACCACACCCTAAACCTATAACTTAAACTTATTCTCAGTTACCTAAACTTATAACCTATAACCTAAACCTAAACCTATAACCTAAACCTATTCTGAAATTCCAAAAGCTATACTTATAACATAAAACTTATGAACTAAACCTATTCTCAAATCCCAAAAGCTATACTTATAACCTAAACCTATTCTCAAATCCCAAAAGTTATACCTTAACCTAAACTTAAACCTATGACCTAACCGAAACCTAAACCTAAACCTAAACCAAAACCTACACCTAATCCTAATCTCAACTTCCTAACCTAAACCTAAACCTAAACTTGAAAACCCAAACCAAAACCCGATCTCGAACCCGAATCCGATTTCCTAAACTTAAACCTTAACTTATTCTCAATTCTCTAAACCTAAACCTAAGACCTAAATGTATTCTCAAATTCCTAAACTTAGACCTACACCTAATCCTAATCTCAACTCCGTAACCCAAATCTAAACCTAAATTTGAAAACCCAAACCTAAACCCGATCCCAAACCCAAATGTATTCTCAAATTCCTAAACCGAAACCTATAACTAATCCTAATCTCAATTCTCTAACCTAAACCTAAACCTAAACTTGAAAACTCAAACCTAAACCCGATCCCGAACCCGAATCTAATTTCCTAAACGTAAACCTTAACCTATTCTCAATTCCCTAAACCTAAACCTAAAACATAAATGTATTCTAAAATTCCTAAACCGAAACCTACACCTAATCCTAATCTCAACTCCCTAACCTAAACCTAAACCTAAACTTGAAAACCCAAACCTAAACTCGACCCGAACCCGAACCCGATTTCCTAAACCTAAACCTTAAGCTAAATTCTCAATTCCTTAAACCTTAACCTATAACCTAACCTAAACCTAAACCTATAACCTACACTTATAACCTAAATCTAAACCTATATAACCTAAACTTAAGCCTAAAACCTAAACCTAAACCTAAAACCTAAATGTATTCTCAAATCCTTAAACCTAAACCTACACCTAATCATAATCTCAACTCCTTAACCTAAACCTAAACCTAAACTTGAAAACCCAAACCTAAACTCGATCCCGAACCCGAATCTGATTTCCTAAACCTAATCCTTAACCTATTCTCAATTCCCTAAACCTAAACTTAAAACCTAAATGTATTCTCAAATCCCTAAACGGAAACCTACACCTAATCCTAATCTCAACTCCCTAACCTAAACCTAAACTTGAAAACCCAAACCTAAACCCGATCCTGAACCTGAACCCGATGTCCTAAACCTAAACCTTAACCTATTCTCAATTCCCTAAACCTAAACCTAAGACCTAAATGTATTATCAAATCCCTAAACCTAGACCTACACCTAATCCTAATCTCAACTCCCTAACCCAAACCAAAACCTAAACTTGAAAACTTAAACCTAAGCCCGATCTCGAACCCGAATCCGATTTCCTAAACCTAAAGCTTAACTTATTCTCAACTCTCTAAACCTAAACCTAAGACCTAAATGTATTCTCAAATCCCTAAACCTAGACCTACACCTAGTCCTAATCTCAACTCCCTAACCCAAACCTAAACCTAAACTTAAAAACCCAAACCTAAACCTGATCCCGAACCCGAATCCGATTTCCTAAACCTAAACCTTAACCTATTCTCAATTCCCTAAACCTAAACCTAAGACCTAAATGTATTCTCAAATCCCTAAACCTAGACCTACACCTAATCCTAATCTCAACTCCCTAACCCAAACCTAGACCTAAACTTGAAAACCCAAACCAAAACCCAATCCCAAACCCGAATCTGATTTCCTAAACTTAAACCTTAACTTATTCTCAATTCCCTAAACCTAAACCTAAAACCTAAATGTATTCTCAAATTCCTAAACTTAGACCTACACCTAATCCTAATCTCAACTCCCTAACCCAAATCTAAACCTAAATTTGAAAATCCAAACCTAAACCCGATCCCAAACCCAAATGTATTCTCAAATCCCTAAACCGAAACCTACAACTAATCCTCATCTCAACTCTCTAACCTAAACCTAAACCTAAACTTGAAAACCCAAACCTAAACTTGATCCCAAATAGGAATCTAATTTCATAAACCTAAACCTTAACCTATTCTCAATTCCCTAAACCTAAACCTAAAACTTAAATGTATTCTCAAATCCCTAAACCGAAACCTACACCTAATCCTAATCTCAACTCCCTAACCTAAACCTAAACCTAAACTTGAAAACCCAAACCTAAACTCGATCCTGAACCCGAATCCGATTTCCTAAACCTAATCCTTAACCTATTCTCAATTCCATAAACCTAAACCTAAAACCTAAATGTATTCTCAAATCCTAATCGAAACCTAAACCTAAACTTGAAAACCCAAACCTAAACTTGAAAACCCAAACCTAAACTCGATCCCGAACTTGAACCCGATTTCCTAAACCTAAACCTTAACCTATTCTCAATTCCCTAAACCTAAACCTAAGACCTAAATGTATTATCAAATCCCTAAACCTAGACCTACACCTAATCCTAATCTCAACTCCCTAACCCAAACCTAAACCTAAACTTGAAAACTCAAACCTAAGCCCGATCCCAAACCCGAATCCGATTTCCTAAACCTAAAGCTTAACTTATTCTCAACTCCCTAAACCTAAACCTAAGACCTAAATGTATTCTAAAATCCCCAAACCTAGACCTACACCTAATCCTAATCTCAACTCCCTAACCCAAACCTAAACCTAAACTTAAAAACCCAAACCTAAACCCGATCCCGAACCCGAATCCGATTTCCTAAACCTAAACCTTAACCTATTCTCAATTCCCTAAACCTAAACCTAAGACCTAAATGTATTCTCAAATCCCTAAACCTAGACCTACTCCTAATCCTAATCTCAACTCCCTAACCCAAACCTAGACCTAAACTTGAAAACCCAAACCAAAACCCAATCCCGAACCCAAACCCGATTTCCTAAACCTAAACCTTAACCTAAATTCTCAATTCCTTAAACCTTAACCTATAACCTAACCTAAACCTAAACCTATAACCTACACTTATAACCTAAATCTAAACTTATATAACCTAAACTTAAGCCTAAAACCTAAACCTAAACCTAAAACCTAAATGTATTCTCAAATCCTTAAACCTAAACCTACACCTAATCATAATCTCAACTCCCTAACCTAAACCTAAACCTAAACTTGAAAACCCAAACCTAAACTCGATCCTAAACCTGAATTCGATTTCCTAAACCTAATTCTTAACCTATTCTCAATTCCCTAAACCTAAACCTAAAACCTAAATGTATTTTCAAATCCCTAAACGGAAACCTACACCTAATCCTAATCTCAACTCCCTAACCTAAACCTAAACTTGAAAACCCAAACTTAAACCCGATCCCGAACCTGAACCCGATTTCCTAAACCTAAACCTTAACCTATTCTCAATTCCCTAAACCTAAACCTAAGACCTAAATGTATTCTCAAATCCCTAAACCTAGACCTACACCTAATCCTAATCTCAACTCCCTAACCCAAACCTAAACCTAAACTTGAAAACCCAAACCTAAACTCGATCCCGAACCCGAATCCGATTTCCTAAACCTAAACATTAACCTATTCTCAATTCGCTAAACCTAAACCTAAGACCTAAATGTATTCTCAAATCCTTAAACTTAGACCTACACCTAATCCTAATCTCAACTCCCTAACCTAAACCTAAACTTAAATTTGAAAACCCAAACCTAAACCCGATACCAAACACGAATGTATTCTCAAATCCCTAAAACCGAAACCTACAACTAATCCTAATATTAACTCCCTAACCTAAACCTAAACCCAAACCTAAACTCGATCCCGAATCTGAATCCAATTTCCTAAACTTAAACCTTAACCTATTCTCAATTCCCTAAACCTAAGCCTAAAACTTAAATGTATTCTCAAATCCCTAAATCGAAACCTACACCTAATCCTAATCTCAACTCCCTAACCTAAACCTAAACCTAAACTTGAAAACCCAAACCTAAAGTCGATCCCGAACCCGAACCCGATTTTCTAAACCTAAACCTTAACCTAAATTCTCAATTCCCTAAACCTTAACCTATAACCTAACCTAAACCTAAACCTATATAACCTAAACCTAAGCCTAAAGTCTAAACCTAAACCTAAAATCTAAATGTATTCTCAAATCCTTAAACCTAAACCTACACCTAATCATAATCTCAACTCCCGAATCTAAACCTAAACCTAAACTTGAAAACCTAAACCTAAACCTGAACCCGAACCCGATTTCCTAAACCTAAACCTTAGCCAATTCTCAATTCTCAACACTTACAGCTTATAACTAAAACCTAAACCTAAACCTAAACCTAAACCTTAACCTATAACCTGAACCTAAACCTAAAACCTAAATTTATTTTCAAATCCATAAACCTAAACCTACACCTAATCCTAATCTCAACTCCCTAACATAAACTTAAACCTAAACTTGAAAACCCAAACCTAAACCCGATCCGAAACCTGAACACGACTTCCTAAACCTAAACCTAAACCTTAACCTATTCTCAATTCCCTAAACCAATATCTTATAACCTAAACCTAAACCTTAACCTAAACCTAAACCTAAACCTAAACCTAAAACCTTAACCTATAACCTATAACCTAACCTAAACCTAAACCTAAACCTTAGCCTATAACCTAAAACCTAAACCTAAACCTAAACTTAAACCTAAAACCTAAATGTATTCTCAATTCCCTAAACCTAAGCCTACACCTAATCCTAATCTCAACTCCCTAACCTAAACCTAAACCTAAACTTGAAAACCCAGAACTAAACCCGATGCCGAGCCTGAACCCGATTTTCTAAACTTAAACCTTAACCTATTCTCAATTCCTTAAACCTATAGCTTATAATCTTAACCTAAACCTATAACCTTAACCTAAACCAAAACCTATGATCCAAAACCTAAATGTATTCTCAAATCTCTAAACCTAAACCTACACCTAATCCTAATCTCAACTCCCTAACCTAAACCTAAACCTAAACTTGAAAACCCAAACCTAAAACCCGATCCCGAACCCGAACCCGATTTCCTAAACCTAAAACTTAAATGTATTCTCAAATCCCTAAACCTAGACCTACACCTAATCCTAATCTCAACTCCCTAACCTAAACCTAAACCTAAACTTGAAAACCCAAACCTAAACCCGATCCTGAACCCGAACCCGAACCCGATTTCCTAAACCTAAACCTTAACCTATTCTTAATTCCCTAAACCTTAACCTATAACCTAACTTAAACTTAAACCTATAACCTGCACTTATAACCTAAACCGAAGCCTAAAACCTAAACTTAAACCTATAACTGAAATGTATTCTCAAATCCTTAAACCTATACCTACACCTAATCTTAATCTCAATTCCCTAACCTAAACTTGAAAACCCAAACCTAAACCCCATCTCGAACCTAAACTCGATTTCCTAAACCTAAACCTTAACCTATTCTCAATGCCCTAAAGCTATAACCTATATACTATAACCTATATACTATAACCTATAACATAAATCTAAACCTTAACCTAAACCTATAACCTAAACCTAAACCTAAATCTATATACTATAACCTATAACCTTAACCTTAACCTTAACGCATCGGCAAGAGCTGATAAGAGATCTTTTTCAAGTTGTGCAGGATCCTCAAAGAGGTTCAAGATCCTCAGAGAGGTTCTATGAATAAAGGGATGATCCAGTAAGTCTTTTTCTTCTCTGTTTTTGTATGATCTTTGGTGCAAGTGTTTGAATTCAGTGTTTAAAGAATATCTATGGTATTTGGCAGAGAACAACTGATTGCATTCAGGCAAGCAACGGAACAAAAGCCTCATCGCATCATATTCTATAGGTAATTCTTCACCTTGGGAGTCTCTATAGAGTATGAATATTATGATTTAGTTTTGGTTTTTGTTAGATGAGAAACGGTTTGATATTTTGGCTCATGATTTGGAGTTTTGCAGGGTTGGTGTGAGCATATTTATGCATGGATGAATTTAATGTGGATAAGATTGTTTGTGTTTGGATGGATGTAATTTATGTTTGGATGAATGTAGTTTATGTTTGGATAGATTTATGTAGTTTGGGTTTAGATGGATGTGAATGTCAATGATGAAATATATTATATAACAGGTGTATATCAGGAAAAATACGATGTTGTAACAGGTATATATCAGGAAGAATACGATGTTATAACAGGTGTATATGGAAATACGAGACGGTTGAAGACCGTCCTTTTAATAAACAGTTCACGACCGTCCCTTTCAGGTTCATAAGAGACGGTCCATGACCGTCCTTTTCAGACCCATAAGAGACGGTTCATGACCGTCCTTTTCAGGTTCATAAGAGACGGTCCATGACCGTCCATTTCAGACTCATAACAGACGGTCTATGGCCGTCTATTTGCAGGTCATACGAGACGGACTATAACCGTCCTTTTTCCAGACGGTCTAGGACCGTCCTTTTTACAAACGGTCTAGGACTGTCCTTTTTACAGACAGTCATAGATCGTCCTTTTCAGCTCCATATAAGTCCACTAATTATGTATCATTATAGACGGTCTATGACCGTCCTTTTTTAAAGATGGTCCATGACCGTCCTTTTTTAGAGACGGTTTATGGCCATCCTTTAAAAAATACGACACGTCAAAATTTGACGGCCGTTACGAAGGGTCCAGGACCATCCTTTTTGGCCTTTTGAGACGGTTTTCGACCGTCCTTTTTTCGTTGTTTTGGCGTAGTGAGTCAGAAATACGATACAACAAATACGTTTAATCAAAATTAAAGCGTTTAGTTAGTGAGCCCACCTTTATACAAAGCATTGATGGATAATGGACAATAAAAAATAAAGATATTGAATGGTCTAAATTCAACAAACAATTGTTAACCCAATGACCTGATTGTTGCTTTCTTACCTACCTCTGGTGTATGGCATGATTTTCAATGTTAACTTCGATTTAGATATATGACACGTATTGCATGCACAAGAACTATCGCACTATAGTGGTGTATCAAAATAACTCTTGTTTTTATTTTTATTTTTTTGTCAGAACTTGAGACTTCCCAGTGGAGGTGAGATTTAATTTGCTGCGTCCAGGACGGGTGCAGACCGACAACAATGAAAGTGAGACAGGCGCCCATATTTCAATGTTGTAATTGATGTCTTAAACCGAGTTAGTTGTAGGGCAGACTATTTGATGTCGCATTCGATGGTATCAAACAATGCTCGATCCCATCAAGATTTTTTGAATTTTCTCTAGTTGGTTACTGGACTATCAGGGTGTCTTTTGAGAGAATCTTAAAGCTTGTGCATACCCTTTTTGGTTGGTGGGCTTGGTTATTCCTTTTTGTTAATAGGCTCATCCATACTATGTACAGATTTTCATCTCCATATATATGAAATGCCATTTTGGTTTTTCAAAAAGGGTGTCTTTTTGATGCCATTGCAGAGTGTACGATGACATCGAAAGAAATGTTCGATGACATCAAACATAGCACGACACAATTGAGAATTTTCAAAAAATCATGTTTTGTCTCTGGACAGTTTGGGTGTTAGTTCGATGCCATCGATTGATAAGTTTCGATGACATTGAAGTATGTTCGATGTCATTGAACTATTCGATGCAGATTTACTCAGAACTGTGATTTTTTGAGGTTTGTTTCCGATTTTGTTTGAGATTCATTCTTAGCTTATAAATATGGATGTAAATGAGATTGAGAGTGGATTCTAGGATTTCTAATGTTGTCAAAGAGATGTCTTCACATCTTTTGTGCGGCTCGACCGATTGAGGGTCCACTCAACCAGTCGAAGCCCACTCTACTCGAACTCCAGCGGTTATGTTTTTTGTTATTACACGCTGCTCGACCAGTTGAGGAGCTTACTCAACCGATCAAGGGTCCACTCGACCAGTTGAAGCCCTCCTTCAACTAGTCGAGGGTTACACAGATTCTGTGGGGATTCTGCACAGACAGCCTAAATTTGAGGTGGTTTCGCAGAGGTGCGGAAGAGGAGTTTTCTAAACTATAAATAGGGGTCCCTAGGACTATTTCAACGTATGTTAAGGCTTTTTAAAGGTATTCTAAGGGTTTCTAAAAGGGGTTATAGGGTTTCTAAAGGGTGAGAATCGAGGTTGTTTGAATCGGGTAGGTCCTTTTCTCTTTGTAATTTATACTTTCATAGTGGAATTCTGTCGCTTTGTGTCGTGGTTTTTTTTCGAAAGAGTTTTTCACGTTAAATTTGTTTGTTCTCGTGTTTGCTTGGTATCATTGGATTGCTATCCTAGATCCATCTCTGTGTGATTTCGCAACACAAATCCCCAACAAGTGGTATCAGAACAATCGTTAGGGCACAGATCTAAATTTGTGGGATTAGTAATAATGGCAAGCACTAGGTATGAGATTGAGAAGTACTTAGGAAAAAATAATTTTGAGTTATGAAAGATCAAAATGATCAGTTCTTTAATTAAGAAAGGTGAAGATGGTGCTCTTGAGGAGTGAAAATCTACTATGACTGATAATGAATGGAATACTCATGATAAGAAGGCTTTATCATCGATCTGTTTGTCTCACGGATGAGGTTCTCTATAGTGTCATGAGAGAGAAAACTGTAGCTAAGTTATGGGCGAAGTTAGAGGATGTTTATGCGAAAAAATCCTCTGAAAATCGCCTACACTTGAAGCAACAGTGGTATAACTTCAAGATGACAGAGGGTGGAGATCTGGAGGCTCACATCAGCAACTTTAATAAATTGGCTTGCAAATTACTGGAAATGGAAGAAGTGATGAAAGATGAAGAATAAGCATGTATGTTGCTGAATTCTCTTCCGACGTCGTATGACTTATTCAAGGACACAATGTGCACCACGAATAAAACCCTGACTGTCGACATCATTATTTTAACCCTTCAAGGGAAGGGCATGAGAAAGGTTAACGACAACATGGGGACATCTTATGATGCACTGATTATGAGGGACAAGAATTTTGAGAAAGGTACAGGATCTTGAGGGTCAAGATCTAAGTTCATGTGCAAAGGTAAAGGTAAGTTAAAGTGCTGAAATTGTGGGATGGGAGGACATCTGTAACATCCTGAAAATCGGGGGTCGAGCATAAACTCCACTCCCGAGTTCCAGAACATCACTTATGCAACATTTTCATTGATGGATGAATGTCGGCTAAATTAGTGCATAAAATATGAAGTGGATTAAGCCAAAACAGCATATCATACTCCATGGATGACTAAATTAAGCAAGCAGAAGACTGTGATAAATATATAAAGTACATAAGTAGTTTTAAATCTTCAGAATATGAATATATAACAGGGCTGAATAGATACATGTCTGATGCTAAATTATACTAATTATCAGGAGATAAAGTATTCAACTAAATCATATAGCCCTGCGACCCCGTCGAATTAGGACAAGGTCGAAGAAGACCCGCCTGAATACTGCATATAGGAGAATGACTTCTCATCATCCTTGAAATCTGGCTCCGCCTCCCAGGCTGCCCCATCATCTGAAACTAAGACAGGGTCTAGTTGGTGTGTACAATATCGTCCCATAACGTGGGAGTGAGTAGCTAACTCAGTGGAACAATAGAGTAAAGATTAACATGTTATCAAATCAGTCAAGTGGTAATGATAAAACAAACATAGCAAACATTCCTAAATACTGTAGTTACTGCAAGGATGAAATGACATGATGTATGCCCTCGCCAACATACTCCCTCATGTGACACCATCTTACGTTCGCGGCATACTTTCTTCCCTTAGTGCTCCACATCTTTCAGGCACATGCAGTGCGATATGAACATGATTACCGAGTTGTTATTAGTCTTTTTCATACAACAGTATTGGGAAACAAAGGTACCTCCCCTATATCAATTCTTAATAATGATCCAGTCTAGGGTCGTCAGTCTTAGCATATCTCATACGAAGTACAGTTTTAGGTCACTGTAAAGGGCTGTCAGGGCTGTTACAAGCACTCATTGCACCGCTCCCCCATCACCTTATCAATACAGGCCTAATTTATACTCTGTTTACTACGGGAAGGCTCATCGCCTCTATGCAGATTCAGAGGATACTCGAGGTCACTACAAAGGGCTGCCAAGGATGTTACACGCACTCGTTGCACCGCTCCCCCATCACCTTATCAGTGTAGGCCGACAGCTCGAATACAGTGTCCCATACCACCATATTCGGCTCACGGGTCTGGGCTGCTCACTGGTCACTACGGGGAGGCTCATGGCCCCAGGATAGGCTAACAGCTCGACTACGGTGTCCCATACCACCATGCCCGGCTCATGAGTCTTAGCGGAACAAGGTACCAAGGTTAACAGGGATATCACTGGTAAGTTTAGTACCCTAGATTCAAGCAGTTATGACGAATACAAGGTGAACATACAACGGTCAATCGGGTTACTTGACGAGCTCGACTAGTACGAGCGCACATCGTATCGTTCGACATGAAATGCGTAAGCACTTCGTGTGGCCAGACCACTACCGACGACCAACGTACAACTCAGGTTCATCAAACATGTCCTACATGGGAAATGAATCTTAGCCACGAATTTCAAACCTGTTACCGATTGCCTAGACCATAACATGGCCCCAAACACATTCCGTTTCCACGAGTAATCATATGAAACAGTTAAAGCAATAATGAACAGATAGTTCGATTCTTACAAGCATATGAACATATTGTGAAGTGCAACACAGACATAAGTTCACACACATCCATTCCATAAAGAAAGCAAACATCATAATGTAAATGTAGATGGAGGAAATCATACACATAAGTAAGGTAGCCAAGATTTACATCTCAGTCCTCATACAAGCATAACTTAGTAATAACTAATTCATTCAGCCAATTCTACAAACACTTAGACTATACATAACATCATACATATGGTATGTTGGCTACACATGTATTAGGCCAAATCCTTTCACTAGGGAGTTGTCCTGTATACCACGCACATGTACCCACAACGGATTATCATGGCATGCATGAATCCGGGTTCCATATTCATTTGGACATTTCTACAAACATTTGGGCTACACACTTAGTCACATATAACATATATTTGCCGTGACGTGATTTTGGGCAAGTCCTTTCGCTAAGGAGTTGTCACACATGTATTAGACATATATTCACGACAAATAAACATGTTAAGTGTAAATCCAAATTTCAAATATATTCAAACATCCCAACATATGCATAGAATACATTATATTATACATAGTTCATGCGAACACGTATAACGAAACAGACGACACATTTTGCACATGAAATAGCATCCACGTCAAGAATAAACCATTAACTGACATTGAAAGCCTTGAAAACCATAACCTATACGTCTATAATCCGCACCTTATGCCCTAGAAGCGTAAAGAAGTTGATGGAATCTCTAAGTCTTCGTCAACGTTGATATGACGACCTATAACACGAGGTAAGTCAGCTATTTCGCTACTTGCAACTATCGAAACCCTAAAACAGATTAGGGTTAAGTTTCTCTTACCTAAGAATGAAGTCAGAATCGCCGTAGTAGCGATACGGTAGTGGTATTGAAGCACGTGGAGTGATAGGGTAGATCCCTGGTTGAATCTCCTACTCTCTCTCTCTCTCTTTCCTTCTCTTTCTTTCTTCTCTCTCCCTTAGGTTTAGGAAATTCGTATGGGATATGAGAGAGGAGTTTTAAGGCCTTTTTATTAGCCCAAAAGCGATGGAAATAGCCCTAGGGCCAAGGTATACTTCGGTTATAACCAAATCGGGCTTATTTCGATCCAACGGAGAACTTCCGGAGGTCCTGTTACTAAATGCGGTTGGACTTAAGCTCTCTAATATCGGATCTTGATCAAGTTAAGTTTTCAGTCCGATCAGGTTTTCAGATCGACCGTGGCAGACCAGTTTCAGTTCAGCGGTCATCGAAAGTCGATCAGAGGCACAAGTGCTATGACATGTATGGGCCATCTATCCTAATCCGAGGGTGAATTTGGGTTAAAATCTAACGTTCAGAATGCTTACAAATAATGCGCAAGCGAAACGATCCAGATTAATTAAATTTCTATTTAATTTTTTTAAAAACTTCATTTTCTCACACTCTTCACTCTGGACTCAAGGAAATGGTCGTAGGACATCGTTTGGTCTTGATTTTGGAGGTGATAGTCAAGTCCAACTAAGCGGTCATAGTTGTCTAAGTTTGTCACTATCGGACTTTCGACGTGCGGTCCAGGTCCGATACGAAGTTTCAAAGTGCTCCCGAGAGCAAACGGGAATGAGATTGTTCTTAAGTTTTAGGGTAACGTAGCGTTAACAATTCTATAGGTTTTGGGTCTTACAGATTGTATTTAAAGCGATTACTGCGAATTTCCCAAGTAAACTAGTTTAACACTAGTTAAAACTCGCCTAATTTCTAAAGGATTTGATCCTAAGAGATTTCTGCTGGAGGTGGTACGCGGGTCTTTGTAGTTTGTATAGATAGTGATTCAGGCTATTTATTTCTTAACTAAATTATACCCTAATTATGACCGAATATGACAGAATAAGGTCCTAGTGTAGTTCTATGTCTAAGGACGTCCATTGCCAAGTGGGAAAAATTCGGGATGTTACAATCTACCCCCTTTAAAATAAAATTTCATCCCCGAAATTGCCAAAGGGTAATAAGGAAAGATTAATTATTTCTTTTGCCTAAGTTTTGTTGATTTCAAGTTTGTATACGTGATAGTGTATACGATCTATATTAGTCTGGTTCCTTTTCGTCTACCCCCCTTAAAAACTTATTTCTTTATCCATTTCTTATAACCTGATGGCTTGCTACAATTTATTTCTTTACTTATTTGGAGTCTTGACGATAATTTTCAACTATATAGAGTAAGATATTCATTTTCAATGATCGACCAATACAGAGAGACAGTTGTAGTGGGCTTGATTCCGATACATTGATTATCTACCTGGCCAGGGTAGAAGACTCAATGTATCCCTTCCTTACCCTAGTGGATCCGGATCTTCTGCTCGACTAAGCAGTGAGTCCATTGGTAGTCCTCCAGGATTGAGAATTGGGTCAAACCGCGAATGCTTCGCAATTGTATATTTCAGTACCTCCGTAGTCTGATCACTCTAAAAGCTTAGAGAGTGTCCACCATGAAATTGTTCAAATTTTCTATGTATAAGGTTATCCTTTGGGTCTTAGTCTAAGAGAGTCCTCATTTTAACCTTTGTCCGAGGTAGGGGCTTACAAATATCTTACTAGATCGCCCTAAAAGGTTTCTAATCGCATCATGTACTAAGACTTCTATTAGGTTTGTACGTGATGAGCGGATTTGTGGATACATTGACCTCAGCTATTGTACTTCAACTCATACCTATTGTTACGAATTGGTTTAACACTTAAACCCTAATTGTTGTTATTCCAGTACTTCATTATTGACATTCTAAGGAAGATTCAGGACTTATCCTTACGCACAACCTAGATCAACTTCCTTCGATCCTGGGCCAGTGGGATAGGGGTCCACCATACTTTCGCTATGCCACTCTGATCAAGTGGATGTATAAACCGAACTAACTAGAGTGGGACCATAATGTTCTACCCCCCTTAAAACAATTCTACTCTTTAGACTCAAGACTCTATGTCCCGATCCGTATGTCAGAACAAGGGTAATGTAGGATCTATTCTTGACATGAAATGGGGAACGATCTCTCGATACATTAGTCTTCCTTTCATCGATGATGCGTACTAGGGCATTGGTACCTATGGTGATAGAAAGGAGCTAAAAATGATGAGTGTCGCAGTTGATTCCAGCGACGGGTGTGAGTTTGTGGCAAACTACCTAATCCTACCAAAGAAGGACTTTTACCAAGGTCTCAACTTATCTTCTTTAATCATGTCTAGTTTAGTACCCAAGGAATCTGGACAGGATAGGTTAAGAAGCAAACTATCTTTCTAAGTGCATATGCACAATAGGTATGCCAGAATGGTCTGTGATTCAGGATTTAATTCCTAACTGTCTGTTGCTTATCTAAGAAATTTCTTGGGCCTAAAAGGAAAATTCTTTATTGGCTCTATATTCTCAATACTTCTCAAAGACGAAGTAAGAAACTTGAGGTTGTAAGTGGTTAGGCCAACACGGGAGGAAAGTTGTGTAGTGGGTCTGAGTCGGATACATGGACCTTCTGCCTAATATGTGATAGAAAATTTGTCGCATCAATTCTTAATCCTAGTTAATCCCAACTTTCTGCTTGATTAGAGCCTTGAGTTTAAGGACAACTACCGGGATTAAGAATTCGACTCAAACTGTGAATACTTCGCTTATATATAGTTCCTCCACCCCGTGTTTCCGACTGTAATAAGTCCTTGAGAAGGCAATTCTAAGGGGTGTATTGATTTTACCTAAGGTTCAATCCGAGGGATATATCAATTTTCTCTGAGCGTAAAGAGTTTCTACATCAAACAAGCTTCCTAAGAGTTACTAAAGAAGCCGATAAGTAGTAAGGGGATTCAACGAAGGAGGTCTCACTCCAACCTAATTAAGCCAACTAACTAAGTCTATTTTTTAATTATCTTGCATAATCAGTCGTCTACATTCCTTAGTATCACCAGTAGCCTAGTCTTAACTTATGAGTAACGGTAATCTACTAGTTGTAGTCTAAAGTCTATGTTTATACGCTAGATGATTTCACATCATTCCTAATACAAGGAATTGTTTTATCGCTCAGGGTCAAAGTTGCCTGAGTGGAATTTGAGTTGCCCGAACTTGAATTTGACTACACTCGAGCACTACACACATGCTCATACTAGCTAAAAAAGTCTTAGGGTTCATGTTATTAAATTATTGAATTTTCTACACTGTCAGATCCTTTAAAATCTAAGAGTACCAACTTTAGGTCTAAACTCTAAGGGCCTATTTGGCCAGTGGTATTAGGTTGTATTAAACGGATAGCGTTGCTAATCCCACCTTGGGATTGGGAATGACATATTTGGAAGGTGGGTGGGATGGGATTAAAATCAATTACATAGACTTTGAAAAATGAGCCTTGTGTTGGAAAGAGTGAGATGGGATTTTTAAATCCCATGATGATGAATTTTCAAGGGTAATTTGAAAGGAGAACTCGGGATTTACTTTTAATTGCACACATTCCACGCATGGTATTGGAAACCACAGGATACACCCAGTCTAGGGACAATACATTCCACATGCATTTTTCATTACTTTTACAATTCCATCCACCATAATCTTCCCTAATGCAGTAGGTCCAATGGGCCCTAAATGACCCATCATGATGGTGGGGATGGGTATGCATGTAGAGGATAGATGAACGCATGAAATGATAAAGGAAGATCACTATTCTAGGAAGAAAGAAGTGGGATATGGGGTTTGCACGATTTTGAGACTCAAATGGGGGGTGTAAAGGCCCAAATGAAAGGGAATGGAGAGGGTAGGAAGCAATGGAGGTGGGGTTTGATAGGTGGTGGGTGTAGTGCATGAAAATGAGAAGGAGCGTTGGAGGGGCGAATTTTGTGAAAAATATGAAAATTTTGGAGAAAAAGAAAGCTTGGGAGGGTAGTTTATGAAGGAAGTAGGTGTTTGGAGAGGTTTTAAGGGACGAACCCTATATCAGGGGGGTCTTACAACCCCCAAACTCGATCGGCCCGGGTGGCCTGGCCCGCCGACCGGCGAGGCCCTCGCCACTCCCTGGAGAGTTTGGAGAGGGCTCACCATTTGGGCGAGGCACTCCTGCCCCCTGGGTCCCAAAAAGGTGTGGGGCCCACCCTGGGTCCCACTGGATTGGCGTGGGTAGGCTCCCGACTCCATTTGAGGTATTTTTGGAGCCAATTTACAAACCAGAATGAGTTTATGTAATGTGTAGCATATGATTTTGGGGTAGGAGACGCTAATCTATCCAACTAACTCATTTATTTTGTTAGATTTTAAAAGATTAAGGGTAAAAACCTATTTTATCCATTTATTTACTATTTATGATAAGTTTTAGTTTCGGTATTGTTCTTCCTCATTCATACCCTAGGATTGGTGTATATTATGAACGTGCTTAAAAATAAATGAAGAATAAAGTGGTGGAGGGTGAGATTTTGAAGAAATTGGATAAAAAAGGGTTTTAGGCTTTGAGATTGAGTGTAAGGTGTTGTGGTCGACTCACAACCTAAAGACATTCATTTCTAAGTTTGGAATTCTTTAAGAAATGACTCAAACCCATCGACTGACGGCCTAGAGCCGACTTAGGTCGCTTGACGCGACGAAAGATACGTTATGGCTTGGGATTCTAATATGGTTTCTAGGTTTTATCGCCCCTTTCCTAATTTAGAGTGCATCAGAGTGTGTTGTGTTACCATAACCTAGGCCCGGTTTAATCCAAATCATGCTCTGATACCATCTGTAACATCCTGAAAATCGGGGGTCGAGCATAAAATCCACTCTCGAGTTCCAGAACATCACTTATGCAACATTTTTAATGATGGATGAATGTCGACTGAATTAGTGCATAAAACATGAAGTGGATTAAGCCAAAACAGCATATCATACTCCAGAGATGACTAAATTAAGCAAGCGGAAGACTATGATAAATATATAAAGTACATAAGTAATTTTAAATCCTCAAAATATGAATATATAACAGGGCTGAATAGATACATGTCTGATGTCAAATTATACCAATTACCAGGAGATAAAGTATTCAACTAAATCATATAGCCCTGCGACCCCGTCGAATCAAGACAAGATCGAAGAAGACCCGCCTGAATACTGCATATAGGAGGATGCCTTCTCATCATCCTCGAAATCTGGCTCCGCCTCCCAGGCTACCCCATCATCTGAAACTAAGACAGGGTCTGGTTGGTATGTACAATATCGTCCCGTAACGTGGGAGTGAGTAGCTAACTCAGTGGAACAATAGAGTAAAGATTAACATGTTATCAAATCAGTCAAGTGGTAATGATAAAACAAACATAGCAAACATTCCTAAATACTGTAGTTACTGCAAGGATGAAATGACATGATGTATGCCCTCGCCAACATACTCCCTCATGTGACACCATCTTACGTTCGCGGCATGCTTTCTTCCCTTAGTGCTCCACATCTTCCAGGCACATGCAGTGCGATATGGACATGATTACCGAGTTGTTATTAGTCTTTTTCATACAACAGTATTGGGAAACAAAGGTACCTCCCCTATATCAATTCTCAATAATGATCCAGTCTAGGGTCGTCAGTCTTAGCATATCTCATACGAAGTGCAGTTTTAAGTCGCTCTAAAGGGCTGTCAGGGCTGTTACAAGCACTCGTTGCACCGCTCCCCCATCACCTTATCAATACAGGCCTAATTTATACTCTGTTTACTACGGGAAGGCTCGTCGCCTCTCTGCAGATTCAGAGTATGCTCGAGGTCACTACAAAGGGCCGTTACACGCACTCGTTGCAGCGCTTCCCCATCACCTTATCAGTGTAGGCCGACAGCTCGAATACAATATCCTATACTACCATATTCGGCTCACGAGTCTAGGTTGCTCACTGGTCACTACGGGGAGGCTCATGGCCCCAGCGTAAGCCGACAGCTCGACCACGGTGTCCCATACCACCATGCCCGGCTCATGAGTCTTAGCGGATCAAGGTACCAAGGTTAACAGGGATATCACTGGTAAGTTTAGTACCCTAGGTTCAAGAAGTTATGACGAATACAAGGTGAACATACAACGGTCAATCGGGTTACTTGACGAGCTCGACTAGTACGAGCGCACATCGTATCGTTTGACATGAAATGCGTAAGCACTTCGTGTGGCCAGACCACTACCGACGACCAACGTACAACTGGGGTTCATCAAACATGTCCTACATGGGGAATGAATCTTAGCCATGAATTCCAAACCTGTTACCGATTGCCTAGACCATAACATGGCCCCAAACACATTTCGTTTCCACGAGTAATCATATGAAACAGTTAAAGCAGTAATGAACAGATAGTTCGATTCTTACAAGCATATGAGCATGTTGTGAAGTGCAACAAAGACATAAGTTCACACACATCCATTCCATAAAGAAAGCATACATCATAATGTAAACGTAGATGGAGGAAATCATACACATAAGTAAGGTAGCCAAGATTTACATCTCAGTCCTCATACAAGCATAACTTAGTAACAACTAATTTATTCAGCCAATTCTATAAACACTTAGACTACATACAAATACTTAGACTACACATAACATCATACATATGGTATGTTGGCTACACATGTATTAGGCCAAATCCTTTCACTAAGGAGTTTCCCCGTATACCATGCACATGTACCCACAACGGATTATCATGACATGCATGAATCCGGGTTCCATATTCATTTGAACATTTCTACAAACATTTGGGCTATACACTTAGTCACATATAACATATATTTACCGTGACGTGATTTTGGGCAAGTCCTTTCGCTAAGGAGTTATCACACATGTATTAGATATATATTCATGACAAATAAACATGTTAAGCGCAAATCCAAATTCTAAACATATTCAAACATCCCAACATATGCATAGAATACACTATATTCTACATCGTTCATGCGAACACATATAATGAAACAGACGACACATTTTGCATGTGAAATAGCATCCACGTCAAGAATAAACCATTAACTGACATTGAAAGCCTTGAAAACCATAACATATACGTCTATAGTCCGTACCTTATGTCGTAGAAACGTAAAGAAGTCGATGAAATCTCTAAGTCTTCATCAACGTTGATATGACGACCTATAACACGAGGTAAGTCAGCTATTTCGCTACTTGCAACTATCGAAACCCTAAAACAGATTAGGGTTAGGTTTCTCTTACCTAAGAATGAAGTCAGAATCACCGTAGTAGCGATACGGTAGTGGTATTGAAGCACGTGGAGTGACAGGGTAGAATCCTTGGTTGAATCTCTTACTCTCTCTCTCTCTCTCTCTCTCTCTCTCTCTCTCCTTCTCTTTCTTTCTTCCCTCTCCCTTAGGTTTAGGAAATTCGTATGAGATATGAGAGAGGGGTTTTAAGGCCTTTTTATAAGCCCAAAAGCAACGAAAATAGCCCTAGGGCCTAGGTATACTTTAATTATAACCAAATCGGGCTTGTTTCGATCCAACGGAGCACTTCTGGAGGTCCTGTTACTAAATGCGGTCGGACTTAAGTTCTCTAATATCGGATCTTGATCAAGTTAAGTTTTCAGTCCGATCAGGTTTCCAGATTGACCGTGGCGGATCAGTTTCAGTTCAGCGGTCACCGATAGTCGATCAGAGGCACAAGTGTTATGACATGTATGGGCGACCTATCCTGATCCGAGGGGGAATTTGGGTCGAAATCTAATGGTCAGTATGCTTAGAAATAACACGTAAGCGCAACGATCCAGATTAGTTAAATTTTTATGTAATTTCTTTAAAAACTTCATTTTCTCACACTCTTTACTCTGGACTCAAGGAAATGGTCTCAGGACATCGTTTGGTCTTGATTTTAGAGGTGATAGTCAAGTCCAACTAAGCGGTTATAATTGTCTAAGTTTGTCGCTATCGGACTTTCGACGTGTGGTCCAGGTCCGATACGAAGTTTCAAAGTGCTCCCGAGAGCAAACGGGAATAGAGATTGTCCTAAGTTTTAGGGTAACGTAGCGTTAACAATTCTATAGGTTTTGGGTCTTACAGATCGTATTTAAAGCAATTAGTACGAATTTCGCAAGTAAAATAGTTTAGCACTAGCTAAAACTCGCCTAATTTCTAAAGGATTTGATCTTAAGAGATTTCTACTGGAGGTGGTACGCGGGTCTTTGTAGTTTGTATAGATAGTGATTCGGGCTATTTATTTCTTAATTAAATTACACCCTAATTATGACCGAATATGACAGAATAAGGTTCTAGGGCAGTTCTATGTCTAATGACGTACATTACCAAGTTGGAAAAAATTCGGGATGTTACAACATATGAAGAAGGATTGTGTAAATTCTAAATTTAAGAGAGAAGATTCTAAGGCTTCATACAGGGAGGCCAATGTTGCTATGTCAGATGGATCGAGTGGATGTGATGGTAATATTTTGTTTGTGTCTATGCTCAAATGGATATATGATGATCGTAAGAATGAGTGGATGTTAGACACATGAGCATCTTTTCACATGACTTCTCATCAGAGTTGGTTCACCAGTTACAGGGAGTGCAATGGTGGACATGTGTTTATGGGCAATGACATTGCCTGTAATATTGTGCCTATTGGTACGGTGCACATCAAGATGTTCGATGAGGGCAGAGCGTACCCTGACTGATGTGAGGCACGTTTCTCACATGAAGAAGAATCTGATTTCTCTTGGTGTACTTGAGGCTATAGGTTGCAAATTCACAGGTATTGATGGTGCTCTTAAGGTATCTAAGGGGGCACGGGTAATCATGGAAGCACAAAGACTCGGTAACATGTATAAGTTGATCGGGAGCACTTCAAAAGGTAGAGCTGTAATGGCTGTAGTAAATTTCACCTCTTCATGTGTGTGGCATATTGGGCATGGCCACATGAGTGGGCAGGGCAGGAAGGCTGAGATGCGCAGACGGTGATACGGAGCAAGTGGAGCACCCACCTGTGTGAAGAATCACACAGCATAATCGCAGGATATCGACGCGGTACATGGATGACTCCAATATCGTAGTGGATTCATCTTCTATTTAGACGGTTCTAGGTGAGCCTGGTGCTGAGTAATGGAAGGTGTCTATGGGCAATGTGATGGACTCATTGTACCAGATCGACACATAGGAGCTGATGGAGCTTCTAGTGGGCCAGGAAACGGTTAGATGCAGGTGGATCTTCAGGATGATACAACATAGATACAGAGTGAGGTTGGTGGTGAAGGGTTATGCTCAGAGAGAAGAGATCGGCTTCTCAGAGATATTCGCGTCGATGGTATAACAAGTGTTTATTAGATCCGTGATTGGCGTTGGTTGGCTAATGTGATCTTGAGTTGGAAGGATGGATGTGAAGTTTGCACTTATGCAAAAGAAATTGGAAGAATAGATCCACATGAAGCAACCATAGCTGTTCGAAGTTAAAGGGGCGGAGAAGAAGAGTTTGCAAGAGGTCTTGATACGACCTGTCGCCTAGGTAGTGGTTTGATTTCTTTATAGTAGCTCAGGTATTGTATGTTAATGACATGTAGATCGCCAATTATGACATGTTTGAATCAACATACTGAAGACTCGGTTAAGTGAGACATTCAGGATGAAAGATTGAGGGGCTGCAAAGATGGTTCTCAGCATTGAAACTGGAAGAAGAGTAGGCTTTGGTTATCTTAGGAAGAATAGCTTGGCTAGGTATTAATTAAAGATGTGATGAATCAGGTAAAACTGGAGAGCGTTCCCTACCCATCTCTCCTCAAAATTTTTTTCAGGACATGTCCCAAAAACAGATGAGGAAAAGCAGGATATATGTCAAGAGCCTTATTTGAATATTGTTGGCAGTGTATGCCATAATTTGGATTAGACCAGTTATTTCATAGGCTATTAGTATTGTGAGAAAATACCCCAGCAAGCAACATTGGATAACGGTGAGATGGTAAGAAGACTACGTCTTTCCTTTTGAGAAGACAGGAGCAAAGGTGGTTAGGCACGTGGTTTCTGATCTGACAGACATGCTCACCTAGATCGTTCTTGTAAAGAAGTTTAAGTTCTGTGCAACTTCTCTGGGCTTGTTGATGGCAGAAAAGAAGGACGAAGTATATACGAGAAGTTATGATGTGATGCAGAGATAAGAAAAGAGATCAAGAAGCTACACGGTTAAAGATTGAACATATGGTAGAGATTGTTGTCAGAGAGATGTCTTTACATCTTTTGTGCGGCTTGACCGATCAAGGGCCTAACTGACCAATCAAGGCCCACTCGACTCGAAGTCCAGCGGCTATGTTTTTTACTATTCCATGCTGCTTGACCAATCGAGGAGCTTGCTCAACCGGTCGAGGGTCCACTCAACCGGTCGAAGCCCTCCTTCGACTAGTTGAGGGTTATGCAGATTTTGCGCTGACTGCGTAAATTTGAGGCGATTTCGTAGAAGTGCGGAATAGGAGTTTTCTAAACTATAAATAGGGGTCCCTAGGGTTATTCTAACGTATGTTAAGGCTTTCTAAAGGTATTTTAAGGGTTTCTAGAAGGGGTTCTAGGGTTTCTAAAGGGTGTAGCAAGGGTGAGATTCGAGGTTGTTCGAATCGTGGAAGTCATTTTCTCTTTGTAATTTATGCTTTCATAGTAGAATTCCGTCGCTTTATGCCGTGATTTTTTTTCCGAAAGGGCTTTTCATGTTAAATCTGTCTGCTTTCTTGTGTTTGCATGGTACCATTGGATTGCTATCCTAGATCCATCTCCGTGTGAATCCGCAGCACAAATCCCCAACATCAAATCATCCAAGGGTTTCATAGGTGTAGCAAGAATGAGATTTGAGGTTGTTCAAGTCGGGTAAGCTCTTTACTTTGTAATTCTTCATTTATAATGATCATCATTCACTTTGTGCCGTGTTTTTTTTTTTTTTTTTTTTTGTATATATATATACCGAAAGGGTTTTTCTACGTTAAATTTGTTGTGTTTCTTTCGTTCTTTCTTGGTGCTATTGGATTACTCTCCTAGATTCATATCCATGCGCTTCCACGATCCCTTAACATTCAATACACTTAAGAAAGCCAAACACATGTCAAGGCAGTGCATCTGTGCGGTATCTCTGTGATGCAAGGATGAACGTGATGAAGTTGATCACTGTCTTCCTCAAGGATAACTACTTCGAATCCACGAAGCTTCTTTAGACTCCTCATAGATACTTTTCGAATCCACGAGGAAAAACAAAGAAGAAATAATATTCTAGAAAATTCGTAAATTGATTGATAAATGAATAAACGATTTTACACGCCTTTAAATAGGGATACTAAGTCGTGGACGAAGTTTCAGAATTAAACTACAACTAAAACTCCTAGAAATTGTGACTTACTGTAAATAGTAAACTTACTATTTATAGACGGTCGTGATTCCTAATAATGTTCATGGTTTGTGTTCAAAAATAGCAAGTGTCCTATTTGGATTCACCATACTGTTCTCCTAATTATTTTAAGCACATTTCATGTCGGGCGCAACTCCTAAAGCCCAGCGGATGAAGAGTTATAATCAAACTAAAACTTACTATAAATAGTAAAAACGAAATTAAAATAGGAATTCAACAGTTTATCTGATGGTATTTTGCAAATTCGGCGTGTGCAACATGGCATATTGGGGTTGGGTAGCTAAAGTAGCTTGTCCTTTCCTAAAATCATATATGTATGTGCAATAGCTCATTCTGGTTTGTAAGATACGTCCGTTTTAAGTTTTGATGGTCCAAATCACCTCCGTCTCCAATCGGACCATTTTTGGTCCATCTTAGCCATAAAATTGTTCGTGGCCCGCTCTGCATCACTATGACATTCATCTCTCTTTCCCCCTTACCCGACCGCACATCAAATGAGAAAAGCATGACACTCTGACCATAAACGTTGGTTATCAATATTTTAACCACCCATTTCTTCATAAGTGCGTGGCCCGCAAATATATGTCCCGTGGAATTTTTGGCCAGGGAACTTTGACATTGTGGACCAATCTTTGATCTGACGGGTCCATTATGACCAGTTTGATTCGAAATCCTTCCAGATTAGAAGATGGTAACTCTTGAATCACTTGATTATTCTCCCTTTAGATTTTCTCATTATATGTCTATTTGTAAACCGCTAATCACAGGCCGGATCAAATTTCTAAAATTAGTCACGGAAACTTATCTAGTTTGGTGAAGGTCTCTTCAAAGATATTGCAACCTGCAGTTGAAATCCAACTTGGTCGACCATGATGCTATGATGCTATAATTAAAGGGGCACGCGCGCTTCACTTTTACCGGTACCACTATAAGCTAAGGTGGCATGGGAAGATGTGGGGCCCACGTGATGCATGGATAAAATTGAATTTGTCCATAATATGAGTTAGAGCATGTTATGCATAGGCTCCTAAAATCAGTCTGATCACTGAATCAGGTGGGCCACACCACAGGGAACAAATTGGAGAGAACGTACAATCCTGAGTAAGCAGATTGCGTGGTGTGCCACACACCACCGACCTCTGTGGTGTGTTGATTTCACTCAGTTCTGTTGGTCCCACGATGATGCATGTGTTATACCTATATCATCCATCCATTTTTTGAGAATTCTAAAGCACATGTCAAAAAATGATGTAGATCCAAAGCTCAAGTGGACCATACCACAGAAAACAGTGGGGATTGAATGGCGGCAACAGAAGTTTTGGATCACACCAGGGTGGTGGGTGGTGTGTGGCACACCACACTAGTCAATCCGTTTCCCAATCTTGATTTGCTTGGACGGCCCACAGTTTTGTATATATGAAATCCAGTCCATTCAGACCACTGATGTGATGTTGATGAAAAGCCATGCTAAAAATTAAGCTGTAGCTAAATTATATATGGTGGGCCCCTGTGTAAGCGTAGCCGGGGAAATTTTGACCGTGTCACCTGACCTGCCTAATAAAAATATATTATGATCGGACTTTTACGCCAGGGACTTTTGATTTGAAATCCTTCAGGATAAGAACGTAATTCTTTAATAAATTGATTATTTTCATTTTATATTTTTTTTCCTTGGCTGTATATTTGTAAACCTATTATCATATAGGACAGGATCAATTTTCTAATATTTGGTACGTAACGGCATCCAATTTCTTTGAAGGTCTCTTCAAAGCAACCTGCAGTCTTGAGTCCAACCTGGTGAACTCATGATGTCACCATGATGATATAATTAAAGGGTCCACACAAGGAAGATACGGGCCCACGCGACGCATGCATAAAATTAAATCTGTAATGTGAGTCAGATTATGTTACCCGCATGCCCCTAAAATCAGTCTGATCAATGAATCAGGTGGGCCGCATCACAGGGAACAAGTTAGAAAGAACATCCAATCTTGAATTGGATGGAGGACCCACAATGATGTATAAATATAATCCTGTCAATTCAGACCATTGATGTGATCGGATGAAAGGCCAGGCTATATACATCAGGCTGTTTTAAAATTCTGGTGAGCTTACATGGTTCCTGTGTCGTGGCCCCGGTGAGCATTGGATCAGTTTATATTTTCGTAACTTAAGATAATATGAGGTGACGCATCTGATAGACAGTTTGGATGTGATTCATACACAATGTGGGTCCCCATCTGCCCGGTGCCACAGTATAAGCTTGATGTGGTACCAGCGACTTTGGACCATTCCCCATAGTTAAAATAATTATATTACTTAAAAAGAGAAATGCTACGTTGCTCTCAGAGCATCCGATTGTGCATACATTTCAGTGAAAGGAGGATTTTCATCGCCGAATACACAAACATCTCACCCAGTTTTGCATGTTCTAACTACTATGGTACGCTTGGGGAACCTGGCAACCTTCCTGCTGTCTATCATGATGTTTTAATGTCATACAAACAGTTCATGAGGTTATTCTCACTGGGAAGAATTGAAAACACAAATATTAGCTTAATGCAAAACTTTCATGCCCAGGCTTTGCCAGTGGGCATTTCTATTTTCCTTGTTTCATACAGTGTGGACCACCTTAGTTTTGGATCTGCCTCTAAATTTGCTTTTCCGTTGCAATGTGAGCTTGCAAAACTGATGGACGGAGTGGATTTCTCACAGGGATCCACATGGTTTCTGCCTACAAGAATTTCCTGTGGGAGGGCAGGAATAAAAACAGCAAGAAGAGGTCAATGGTTGTATATATAGAATTAACTTAAACTAGAATATGGTGATCCTCGGGTCATGGATTCATATTTCCTTGAGAGACATGAACGAAATTTGTAGTGTTTGCCATTTGTTGCTCTACCATGTCATATGATGCACTTCGGTATCAACATACAAGCAGGAAGAAGCATCAAAGAATAGACGAATGCTTCAATATCAACGTACAACTACAAGAGGAACATCTAAGGACACAAATATACAAACACTTCAACATCCACAAATTGATATTTCTCCGTGTTATGTGTGGGTTAGGTTGATGCGTTCCCCTGAGTAGGTGTATTTATCTATTTTAAAATAGAAAAACCATTGATGAAAGGCTCACGAGATTGATGACTGATCTGCTCCATATTCCATGGTTTTTTCTTTTCTTCCCTGTCATCTCCTCCTATTACTCAATCACACCTGGATATCCGACAGTTGAGACAATGTAATCTTGTGGAAAGCCTCAGGAAGAGGATCCCTGCCTGCAGATAGCTCCTGCGACACGTGCCGCATGGTGGGCCTAGAGTGAGGATTGGCACGCAAACATGCAATTGCCAACATCACAGTAGAAACCACATCCTTTCTGTCTTGAGGCTCCGGAAGAGGGAGACGTTGATCTAACAAATCCATCAACAATGTATCTTGGCCACCTGATGATGCCCAGGATGAGAAGAGAAATCCAGGATGCCTTCCCATTATGAGTTCAAGTGATATAACCCCAAAGCTATATACGTCACATTTCTCAGTCACCCTCATTGTGTATGCAACCTCTGCACCAAAAAAAAAAAGAAGTAACTAAGAAAAAAAGAAAAAAGAAAAAAGAAAGAGGTTGTTTCCAAAAAGTAATTAAAAAAAAAAAGAAAAAAAGAAAAAAAGAAAAAAGAAAGAGGTTGAGAAACAAGATCACGTTCCCATCTATTTATAAAGTTTGTTTTGGGCAGATGATCCTACAATTGTTAAGGAAAACATAGAAACTATACAAATACAGATGAAGCTATATTATTTCACAAATTTGATTTAATAATATAAGTCCTTAAATTTATTAAGAGGAAGTCCTTTTACCATTTATGAAATTAAAATTGAAGTTTATATATCTTTGCATGAAATGAGATAAAAAAGAGGAAACTGAATTTAAATATTTTAAATAAGATGCGACTTAAAATATTATTCTGCGTAGACTAGTAGGAAAATGATGATACAAAAGCATTTTAAGTAACATTTTCGGTGATCTTTAACTACTTTTAAGTATGCATTTAGACATTCCACACACACACACACAGATATATATATATATATATATATATATATATAAATCCGAGATAATAAGAAGATTTAAGCAACATTAGGGAAAAAGATGGAAACAGAGAAAATCAGGCTCAATATACCAGTACCATCCGACGTACCTGGAGCTACATATCCGCAAGTACCTGCAAGTTCGGACCAGTTTGATGAATCAGGTTTCATGAGCCTAGCGGTGCCGAAGTCAGAGACGCAGGCCTCAAATTCCAAATCCAACAAAATGTTGTTGCTCGTTAAGTCCCGATGAACTATAGGAGGGGTGCGATCATGGTGCATGTATGATAAAGCATGGGCTATGCCTTTAATGATGTTCATCCTCTTCACCCAATCCAATTCTACAGCTCCTTCCTCACTGCTGAGGATGCAAGCTAAGCTTCCCCTTTCCATGTACTCGTACACTAGAAATGAGCACAGAGCATGCGAACAAAACCCATAGAGCTTTATAATGTTGCGATGTCGAATTTCTGTTAGTGCTTGTATCTCATTTCTAAAGCTTCTCTGGTCCACTCCTTCACCCCCATCTAATGGGTGAAGTTTTTTTATAGCTACTACCTGAGTAGTTTGTAGATTTGCTTTATAAACTGTCCCGTGCCCACCCACCCCAATGCAATATTTGTTGTCAAAATCCTTGGTTGCTCTGATGATGTCTTCATACACAGTCTTTCCATCAAAATTCCATATTGAAAATAGATTTCCATTGTTTACTTCTATGTCCCCTTTCTCTACATTTCTTGTTTTCCGGAGAAAAATAAAGCAAATGACGGCAATTACAAATAGAAGAAATAATGCTGCCACGATGGGAATAACGATGAAGAACAAAACTTTCTTGTCTTTCTTTCTGCCAACAGTGTTTATTGAAGAGGAATTACATGGTAACATACCTTTCACTTCACCACATAGACCTTTGTTTTCAACGAATGCCTCCAACGGAGCCAGGCGAAAGGCTTTGCTGTCAGGAAGAGGGCCCTCCAATTCATTATACGAAAAGTTGATGGAATATAAACTGATCATCTCTTCGAAAGATGACGGAACGGAACCAGAGAGAAAATTGCGGGAGAGATTTAGCTTTTCTAACATGTGCAGTTTTCCAAGTTGTCCAGGTATCTCTCCCGAAAGGAAGTTATGGCTGAGGTCTAATGTATACCGTAGGCCTACTAGATTTCCTATCTGAAATGGAATGCTTCCGTTCAAATAATTCTCACTCATGCTCAAATACCACAATTTGGAGCAGTCTCCCAGTTGTTGAGGTATTGGCCCGCTCAGTTTGTTCTTCGATAGTTCAAGAATCTCCAAATTGGATAGTTTTCCAATTTCACCCGGTACCCGACTGGATAGTCGGTTATTGTTTAAACTCAACTTGTAAAGCATAGACAACATCCCTAGGGTACTAGGAACCTTTCCTTCTATGTTGTTTGATGAAAGATCGAGCTCTTGTAGCCTACTCAATTGCCCAATTTGCAGTGGAATTGTACCAGTAATATTGTTGTTGGAGATTTTTAGGAGTGTTAGGTTTCGACACTCTCCCCAATTAGGCGACAGCTCACCATGCAATCTATTGTAACTCAGGTCAATGTACTCTAAATTAGGATATACTCCAAAAACTTGGTATATATTTCCAGTGAGCTGATTATGTTCGAGCCGAACTCTTATTAAGGTGGTGCAGTTTCTCAGGCTTTCAGGGATGGGACCAGTGAAATGGTTTCCTTTCGCAGCGAAGCGTCGAAGTGATCTGCCTTGGCATACTTCAGGTAGGTGGCCTGAAAAATTGTTGCAAACCAAAGTGAGTTTCTCCAAACGTGTTAGATTTGAGATTTCTGGAGGTACTGAACCAGATAACTGATTAGAGCGTACAGTGAGTGAAGTCAGGTTGCTCAAATTGCCAAAAGTTGGAGGGATTGGACCAGTGAGCTGATTTTTAGGTAGGGAGAGTTTGGTTAGGCTTCTCAAATTTCCAAGGGAAGGAGGAATTCGACCAGTGAGCTGATTATCATTCAGTCTGAGTGTAGTTAGGCTGCTCAAATTACCTAGATATGATGGGATGGCGCCTGTGAGATAGTTTCCGTGCAATCTAAGGGTGAGAAGATCTTTAAGCATTCCAATTTCTGGAGGTATCGAACCGGCTATCTGATTTTTGGAGAGGTCCAAGTTCCGAAGATTTTTAAGCAAGCTAATTCTTGATGGAACTTCTCCTGTGAGTTTATTGGTATAGAGTTGAAGAGAGATGAGGCTGGTCCAATTGGCGAAGAAATCAGGGAATATTTCACCGGTTATCATGTTATCAGAAAGGTTGAGCTCTAGAATGCGAGTAAGATTAGCTAGTGAAGGAGGCAAGGCACCCGACAGTAGATTGGCGGACAAATCAAGAAAGACGAGTTTTGAAAGAGAACCGATTGGGGTTGGAATGGTTCCATGGAGTGAGTTTTGGCTGAGATTAAGGTTGATGAGATTGGGAAAGGAGGAGAAGTTAAAATTATCAAGCATACCTTGCAAGCTTGTATTCCAAAGGTTTATTTCAACTACGTTGCGTGCATGATCGCATGAGATCCCGGTCCAGTTGCATGGAGAGCTCTCTTGGGTGGCAGAAGCGTTGGCAATGGGGATTAAGGACCATGAACGGAGAGCCTCTGTTTGAGAGAGACTGGCTTTCCATTTCAAAAGAGCTTTTGCTGCCTCAGATGCCGGGGATGATGATTCATTGGAGGAAGCTATTAGTAGTAAGAAGAGGAGAGGGAGAAGGGATTTTTTTGAGTCCATGTTTGTATTTCTGCTGCTAGTGCTGTGGGTTTGTGTTTGGGTCAGGAGAGGATGCTTACATTTTATAGTGGAATGAATCTCGCCAACTTATGTTTTACCTCGTCAACTGGAGTCAAACACTTTTTCTTGAACCGGAATACCCCCAATTGTAGGCAGCGGTTAAAACACAGTCAATCATGTGAGCCTTCTATTGTTCACGGTATGTTCAGAAAAAAAATAAATAAATAAAACATAAAAAATAAATAAATTAACAATATACAAAGGTCAGGTTGGTCACAACATCAGAAACAGTGTGGATCACGCGAAAAAAAAAAAAAAACAAAAAAACAATTGTTTCCTGACTTAGTTTTGGATCGGTTTGATTTTTGAACAGTCTATCATATCAATCCAGAACAAAAAACACTGTCCATGTCCCATGCCCATTGTTTCCTAGGTCGGGATCATTTTGCCCCAAGATCTAATTTCAAAGGCTGAACCTGATGGACTGAGCAATTGTCACACGACACAACCTACGAAGCTCAGGTGTTTTATTACAACAGGTGTGTTTCAGGATTGTGCAGGCCTATGAATTACACAATTCTGGGCTTTACCATCTGAAACTAGCTAGCTACCGTGTTAAATCGTTGATACACTGAACCTTGGCACATATATTAGTTAGGAACGGTGGGTTTAACCTTTTAGTCTGTTTAACCTGAGTTAAGGTTCGTGATGGTGGGCCATATCAGGAATCAGTCAATCTAAGACAACAGCCAGGAATTGTAACAAGCAAGTCAGGAGAGAAATTAATCAGCCTCTTCATTTGCGCAGCAAAATAATATTCAATGTTGTCTTGGAAGTGGTTGTTTTGTTGGAAATTTAAAAATCTTTTAAAAACTTGTCTTCTTATTTTGAAATTTGTTTTTCTTTTGTTGAAAAAAGATGCCATTTAAGTGTCTATATATATAATGAGTGAATAATTTAATATGGGCTTTTTAACGTTTTGATTATAAATATGGCAAAGCAAATGTATGAGGCAAGCTAGAAAATTTTTGAATGAAATTTCTTTAAGTAGAACTCTTATTCCTCTCCTCCTAAAACTTTGACCTTAACAAATCCTTAGTTTTTGGATCAGTTGTAAGCCTATATCTTGGAGTTCCCTTCTCATCTACCTGTTTATCTCTCTGCGCCTGTGTTTTCCTTCTCATTGGGAGGGTGAGTTGCATCACTTCATCACATTAAAAAATTTTGAGTGCCTGCTATTCAAGGAGCATAAATTACCTCAGTATCTCATTACGGGAAGAAATTTTCTTTTTCTTTTTTCTTGTTTTTAGTGGAAAGATTTGATAAAGAGAAACTTGACTCTGTCATAGTGGTATCTTATGACAAACAAGAAGAAATTTTGTTTTTGTTTTTTCTTGTTTGTAGTGGAAAGATTTTACAAAGAGAAACTTGACTCTGTTTAATTTAGTGGTATCTTATGTCAGACAGGAAGAAATTTTCTTTTTCTTTTTTTTTTTTTTAGTGGAAAGATTTGACAAAGAGAAGCTTGACTCTGTTATAGTGGTATCTTATGACAGACAGGAAGATTTTTTTTTTTTTTTTTTTTCTCTCTCTTATTGTACAGTTATAATAAAGAAAAACCGCCAAGGGTCCCATTTTAACAAACAAGTGTTCATAGATATGAGCTTAAGATTGCTGAATCAATCTGATTTTGTGATCGTGAGTTATCAACGATGGATTCCACAATTTACTCCCTTTAGCCTGACCTAACCTACAACACGTGTATGATTTTTAAGTGCCTTCGAATCAACCGGCATGGACTGCGTATCTTATAACTCCTTGATGAATGTGGGTGCATTGACAATTAGGGTCATCGGAAGAAAACATTTCAAAAAAAAAAAAAAAAAAAAAACAGAGTGCGTATGCCTGTATGGAAAGCATATGGATGACACCAGCTCACAAAACACACCCATTCTCCCTCTCCATGGCTACAAAACACAATTTTTAACATGTTAAACTTGTCTAGCTTCACCGTGATTTATTTATCATATTTACACCATCCATCAAATTTTCTAGATCATTCTTGACCAGAAATAAAAAATCATGGCACATCCAAAGCTGAAATAGATCACATCACATAAAGCACCAAGGATTTAACAACTACGGTTGAAACCATCCTAGGGTCCACCGTGAGTTTTCTTTGCTATATAACCTCTTCATAAGGTCACACAGACCTGGATGAAAGAGAAATACAAACATAAGCTTAATCAGAGCACTCCGTGGCCTTAAAATTTTTTTAATGATAAGCATCCAATTCTCACGGTGTGGCCCACTTGAAACTGGGATCTGATGGGATTTTTTGTCCCGTGCTCAACCGGTCGTGAGCCCTGTTCAACCGGTCGTGGGCTGGTGCTCGACCAGTCGTGGGTTGCACGACTCAAAGTCCAGCGACTTTGAGTTAATTTTTTCCGGAGTGCTCGACCGATCGTGGGAGGTGCATGACTGGTTGTGGGTGTGCTTGACTGGTCATGGACTCGACACGACTAGTTGTAGTTATACAGATTCGTTCCGCGATTTTGCGCAGATTTCATTTCGTAAGTCCTTTCGCAACTGGGATGCGGAAATGAGTTTTCTAAAACTATAAATAGGGGTCCTTAGGGTTTTTCTAGGTGGATGAAAAACACAAGAGGACTATCAAAGGGGTGAGAGAGAGAGAGAGAGAGAGAGAGAGAGAGAGAGAGAGAGAGAGAGAGAGAGATTGTAGAAGGGAGATTATGTTTGTGGAAGTGATCTACCATATCTCAACGCTTCTACGTCCTTGTAATTGGTGAGATCTCTTAGTTTTCTTTGTTTCTCTTATTGTTTATCCACTCCTGCGTGAGTGAAGGTTTGATCATAGAAAGGTGTACTTGTGATCAGTTATAACGTTCTACTTTATAGTGGATTGTTGATCTGGATGAGGTCTCGTGGTTTTTATCTCTTTGAGGGTTTTTGATGTAGAGCGGGTCGTGGACATTTTCATGGCCAAGATGGATCAGAAAAGGCATGGTCGACGACAGAAGTGATCCAGACCATCAGACCTTAGATCGGACGTATCTCACAATCCGAAATGAGTTATCTGATATAAAATATATGATTTTGGGGTAGAACGAGCTACTTTAGCTAACCAACCCGGCTATGCCGGGTTGCGCAGTCCAAATTTGAGAGAAACCCCCTGATCGACGGTCGTTTTCCCATTTTTTTTTTCGTTTTTACTATAAATAGTAAGTTTTAGTTTTATTATAACTCTTCATCCGTTGGGCTTTAGGAGTTGTGTCCAACATGAAAAGTTCTTAGGATAATTAGGAGAACGGTTTGGTGAAGCCAAATAGGACACTTACTATTTTTGGCCGAAAACCTTGCGCACCAGTAGACATCACGACCGTCTATAAATAGTAAGTTTACTATTTATAGTAAGTCGTGGATTCTAGGAGTTTTAGTTATAGTTTGATTCTGATTTCTTTCCTATTGCTTGGTACCCTTATTTAAAGGGTTGTAAACTCATTTTTATTCATTCATTAATTAATTTTGAATTTATTAGAAATTGTTCTATTTTTTGCTTTCTTTCCTCGTGGATTCGAGAAGTCTCTGTGAGGAGTCCAGAGAAGTTCCGTGGATTTGGAATATTTATTATCTTAAGGAAGATGGTACTTGACCTCATGTCCTTCCCTGCATTAGTTTGGTATCAAAGTGAGGTTTCTCCTCGGATCGATGACTTCTAACGACGGGTGGGGCAACAATCCCATGGGCAGTGCCCCAGGGAATTTACCTTTAATGGCGGCAGCTTTCGAAGCAACCATGCAAGAGAATCGGCAAGCTATGTAAGGCTGCAGGCTTCCATAGACTGCATAGCGGATCTCTTAGTAGAAACCTTAGGGCAACTCCGTGTTCCTGGTGGTAATCCTCCACCGCCGATTGCTGAAACTCGCAATCGCCCTAATTGCAGGATAGTACTGGCAGTGCATCCACGGGTCATTCCTGAGGAAGGGGGCTCCAGTGAGGAGGAAATCGAAGACATAATCTTTGAACACCCCAGACAAGGTGGCGATCGAGTAGATTGGACAGATCGAGAATTCAAGATACGGGTTGATATTCCTAACTTCAATGACCAACTGCACATTGAGGATTTTCTCGATTGGCTTGCTAAAGTTGACCGATTTTTTGACTATATAGACATCCCTAAAGCAAAGAAAGTTAAGCTTGTGGCCTACAAGTTGAAAGGAGGAGCTTCAGCTTGGCGGGAATAACTGTAACTCGCACGAACCACACAGATGAAAGCACCAATTCGCACATGGCAGTGGATGAAACAGCTACTTCGTGCTTGATTCCTCCGTAGCGATTATGATTAGGTATTATTTCAACAATACCAAAATTGTCGATAGGGTAATCGGTCGGTGAGATAATACGCAGAAGAATTTTACCGTCTGGCGGCGCGTAACGATTTAGTTGAGACTAAATCGCAGCAAGTCGCCCGATTCAACGGTGAACTGGGTATGATGATCCAGGATCAGGTTCAGAGGCAGCTCGTTTGGACGATGAATGATGCGATCAAGTTGGCTACTCGGGCAGAAGTGCAACTTGAACGTTCTACCATACGACTCTATTCTACCACAAGGATCACTGCGGCGGGTCCACCCCAGGGAGCTCCACAATCTAAGGGAAAGGAACTCGTATGAGCACACACTCAACCTCCTACGTCTGAGAGCCGAGATCAGGGAAGCGGGCAAGCTAGGCCCCAAAGGGGCGTATCGACTGTTGCTGGTCCAAGTAGAATCCCGAACCCCTATGCTCGACCCCGGCTTGATAATTGCTATCGTTGTAGCCAACCGGGACACCTATCAAATACTTGTCCCCAACGAAAGGTGGCGAACCTCACCATCAATGATGGTAGTACTGATAACGCCGATGAAGATCCAGATGTTGAAGAACAAGAGCATACCACCGAGAACAAGGCAAATGAATCAAGTTGGGTTCAGCGAGATCACGGCTGGTCACTTGTCGTAAGGCGGCTATTATATGCGACAAGAAAAGAAGTGCATCCACAGAGGCATAACATCTTCCGCACTAAGTGTACGGTGAATCGAAAGGTTTGTGACGTGATTATTGATAGTGGCAGCAGCGAGAACATCGTCTCCAAGGTCATGGTGGAGAAATTATAATTGAAAACGGAACGTCATTCTTCTCCTTATACAATCGGTTGGATCAAGAAGGTCAGCGAAACAAAGGTAACTGAACGGTGCACCATATCCTTTTCAATTGGTAAACATTATAAGGATGAAGTAGTATGTGATGTGGTTGACATGGAAGCATGTCACATACTACTCGGTTGACCCTGACAATCTGACCGTGACGCCACTCATAAAGGGCGAGATAACATATATATCTTCGTCAAGGATGGCCGGAAGACCATATTGGCCCTTATGGATCTAGAGGGATCACCTGAAACTTCTAAAGTGGAGGGTCATTTTCTCTTAACCATACGGGACTTCGTGGAAGAATCCAAGGAAACAGGATATGCATATGTATTAATTGTAAAAGGGGAAGAACTCGAACCTACCATCATCCTTGAAAGACTAAAGCCCTTGCTACATGAATTTAAAGAAATCTGGCCCGATGACCTTCTTGATGGGTTACCTCCCATGCGGGATATCCAACACCATATCGACTTTATCCCCGGGTCCAGTCTACCCAATCGGCCTCATTATCGAATGAGCCTGAAGGAGTGCGAGATTCTTCAAGGGCAAGTGAAGGAGTTGATCCGTAAGGGTCTTATTCGAGAAAGTATGAGTCCATGTGCTTTACCATCTCTATTAACTCTAAAGAAAGATGGGAGTTAGCGCATGTGTGTCGACAGCCGAGTCATCAACAAAATCACCATAAAATATAGGTTTCCTATACCATGGTTGGACGATATGTTGGATATGCTAGAGGGTGCCAAAATATTCTCTAAATTGGACTTGAGGAGCAGCTACCATCAGATTCGAATACGGCCGGGTGATGAGTGGAAAATGACCTTTAAGACTAAGGAAGGATTGTATAAATGGATGGTCATGTCCTTCGGTCTTTCGAATGTGCCTAGTACATTCATGAGATTGATGAACCAAGTTCTAAAACCTTTCATTGGGTGGCTTGTTGTGGTTTATTTCGATGATATTTTGATATACAGTCAAGATAAAACTACCCATATGGGGCACCTCAAGAAGGTCCTTCAGGTGCTTACCGAAAATAAACTGTATCTCAATTTAAAGAAGTGCAGCTTCATGACTAATAGCGTATTGTTTCTGGATTTTGTCGTAACATCCACGAGTATTCAGGTGGATGAGGAAAAGGTAAAGGCAATCAGAGAATGGCCGGTTCCCACAAATATTCATGAAGTGCGAAGTTTTCATGTGTTGGTGACATTCTATCGTCGGTTCATGAGAAGTTTCAGTACTATTGTATCACCAATCACAGATTGCATGAAGAAAGGGCAGTTTCAGTGGACTGACGAAGCCAACAAGAGCTTTGCCAAAATCTTGCGTAGATTATTCACGACCTCGGTTTTTGTACTTCCCAATTACAACAAACTGTTTGAAGTCGAATGTTATGCCTCATATGTTGGAATTGGGGGAGTTTTGTTTTAAGAAGGTAGGTCGGTAGCCTTCTATAGTGAGAAACTTAGCGATGCACATAAGAAGTGGTCTACATACGAGATCGAGTTATACGCAGTGGTCTAGGCACTACGGCATTGGCGACAAAAGGTGTTCGAGGTAGGCGACCAGGAAATGGTCCATCTGCGAAAAGAAAGATTTTCGATCGGAACATACAATAAGTTGAAGAATAAAAAGATTGGACCGGTACCAATCATCCGAAAGATCAATGATAATGCTTATGTTGTTGATCTTCCCGATGACATGGCGATCTCACGGACTTTCAACGTTGCGGACCTGACCGAATATCATGATCCAGAGCAAGAGGAGAACTCGAGGAAAAGTTCTTTTCAAGTGGAGGGAACCGATAAAGAGTAGGTCACGGACAATTTTATGGCCAAGATGGATCATAAAAGGCATGGTCGACGATAGAAGTGATCCAGACCATCAGACCTTAGATCGGGCGTATCTCGCAATCCGTAATGAGTTATCTAACGTAAAATATAAGATTTTGGGGTAGAACGAGCTACTTTAGCCAACCAACCTGGCTATGCCAGGTTTCACAGCCCGAATTTACGAGAAACCCCCTGATCGACGGTCGTTTTCCCGTTTTATTTTCATTTTTACTGTAAATAGTAAGTTTTAGTTTTATTATAACTCTTCATCCGTTGGGCTTTAGGAGTTGTGTCCGACATGAAAAGTGCTTAGGATAATTAGGAGAATGGTTTGGTGAAGCCAAATAGGACACTTACTATTTTTGGCCGAAAACCTTGCTCACTAGTAGACATCACGACCGTCTATAAATAGTAAGTTTACTATTTATAGTAAGTTACGGATTCTAGGAGTTTTAGTTGTAGTTTGATTCTGATTTTTTTTCTATTGCTTGGTATCCTTATTTAAAGGGCTGTAAACTCATTTTTATTCATTCATTAATTAATTTCAAATTTATTAGAAATTCTTTCTATTTTCTGCTTTCTTTCCTCGTGGATTCGAGAAGTCTCTGTGAGGAGTCCAGAGAAGTTTCGTGGATTCAGAATATTTATCATCTTAAGGAAGACGGTGCTCGATCTCACGTCCTTCCCTGCGTCAGTTTTTCATGTAAAAATCTCTTGTGTGGTGTGTGGTTGATGCTTTGATTTATTTCATTGCTTTGTTTTTCCATAATTTTGGTTTGTTCTGGAGGGCTAGATCCTAAAGTTTTGTGCAAGGCTCCCAACAAAGTGGTATCAGAGTTAAGTTCATTGAACGGGTAGGATCGGTTTGAAATTATGGAAGGTGACTCATCAAGGATGATCAGCCTTATTGGTTCTAACTGGACCATATGGAAGGCTAAGATGGATGACTTACTTTATTGCAAGGACATATATTCTCCAATTTTAGGCATATCAGCAAAATTCAAGGATATGTCTGATGATGATTGGAAGAAGATGAACCGAAAGGAGGTGGGGTTTATTAGACAATGGCTGGATGATTTTGTGTTCCACCATGTGTCTACGAAAACCTCAGGCACTAGCCTATGGTTGAAACTGGAAGGGCTGTATGAGAGGAAGACAGTTGGTAATAAATTTTTTTTGATAAGGCGACTTATGAATCTCAAGTTCAAGGATGGTAGTTCTGTGGCCGAGCACATGAATGAGGTTAGCATTATAGTGAACCAGCTCTCCGCTATGAAGATGGTCTTGGATGATGAATTGCAGGCTTTGCTATTGCTTAGTTCATTGTCTGACAGTTGAGAGACATTGATGGTGTCTCTAAGTAACTCCGTGCCAGACGAAAATATATCCATGGAACAAGTTACTAACTGTCTCTTCAATGAGGAGACAAGGAGGAAGTCTCAGGGGTCTACTCAGCAAGAGGCTCTTGTGACACAGGAACGGGGGAGAAGAAAGAAGAGGAAGGGTGGGAAGGCCAAGATAAATTAAGAGGCAAGTCGAGTACCAAGAAGGATGTTGAATGCTAGAATTATGGCAAGAAGGGCCACTACAAGCATGAATGTAGTAAGGCTAAGAACGACAAGAAAGGAAAAGGAAAGGAGAAAGAAGATAAATCAGATTCCACTGCGGTCGCTTTAGATGACGACGTTGTAGTTATTCTTTCTACAGATCATGATGTATGTCTTATGGCTACTAGTCAGGACACCGACTGGGTGATAGACTCGGGAGCCTCTTTTCATGCGACTCCACGCAGGAAATTCTTCACAAGCTACAACTTAGGTGACTATGGGACCGTGAAAATGGGAAATTCTGGCGTATCGAAGATCGTAGGGGTCAGTGATATTTTTGTGAAGACCAATGTGGGCTGCACATTAGTTTTCAGAGATGTGAGGCATATCCCAGACCTTCGCCTTAACTTGATGTGGACGGGAAGGTTTGATGATGATGGCTATGAAAGCCGGTTTATTGGTGGGCACTGAAAGCAAATCAAGGGTTTGTTGATCGCAGCCAGAGGAAAGAAGTGTTACACTTTTTACAAGGCATGTCTCAGTGTGTGCAAGGGTGGGATGAACGCAGCGGAAGATTTAGCTATTTACATGTGGCATAAGCGTGTAGGTCATATGAGTGAAAAAGGGCTTTAGCTACTAGCAAGGAAGCGGCTCCTTCCAGACGTGACAGGTACATCTCTCAAAACCTGTCTTGATTGTTTATTAGGGAAACAACATAGAGTTTCATTTGTTAAATTTGCTTCTCATTTTAATAAAGTGCATACATTATATTTTGTTTATTCTGATGTTTGTGGTCCTATGAGGACAAAAACCTTGGGTGGGGCATTGTATTTTGTCACTTTTATAAATGATGCATCTAGGAGGGTTTAGGTTTATACTTTAAAATTCAAGGACGAGGTCTTTAGTGTGTTTAAATTGTTTCATACTATGGTCGAAAGAGAGACAGGTAGATCATTAAAGTGCATCCGCACTGACAATGGTGGTGAATACATTGGCGACTTTCATAAGTATTGTAAGTACCTGGGTATATGGCATGAACAAACGGTTCCCAAGACCCCTTTGTATAATAGTGTAGCTGAGCGAATGAATCGCACCAATATAGAGAGAATCAGATACATATTATCCCATGCGAAGTTGCCCAAGACGTTCTGAAGAGAAGCAATGCACATGACGGTGTATTTAATAAACAGGTCTCCATCAGACCTGTTGAATGGAGAAGTACCTGAGAAGGTGTGGACTGGACATGATCCATCGTACAGTCATCTCAGGGTGTTTGGATGCAGGGCATCCGTTCACGCATCAAAGGACGAGAGGTCCAATCTCAATATGAAAATCAGATAATGTGTGTTCTTGAGGTACGGTGATTAAAAGTTTGGTTATAGATTGTGAGATTCGACCGAGAGGAAGCTCGTCAAGAGCAGAGATGTGGTTTTCTTTGAAGATCAGTGTATAGAAGACGTTGGAAAGCTAGAGAAGAACCAGCCTAGTTCAGTGAGCTAAAGGACATGGATTTGATTATTCTTCCCGTGGTGCCTGATGATGGGGGAATACAGAAAGGTGCAAAAGATGAGGGAGTTCCTACAAAAGATAGATCGGGGGAGCAGCCCCCACTTGATCTACCTGTTTAACCATAAGCGAGGAGGTCATCTAAGGACAGACAACTGTCCAAGAGGTACTCGCCGTATGAGTACATTATGCTGACTGATGGGGGAGAGCCAGAAGACTATTCTGAGGCCCTAGCCGACGAGCATAAGGAGTGGTTGAAAGCTATGCAAGAGGAGATGGAATTCTTGCATAAAAACCATACCTATGATATTGTGAAACTGCTTAAGGACAAGAAAACTTTGAGTAACAAGTGGGTGTTTAGAAAGAAAGTTGAGCAGAAGAATTCACAGACGAGGTTCAAGACCAGACTTGTGGTAAAAGGGTTTGGTCAGAGGAAAGGTATAGACTTCGAGGAGATATTCTCACCAGTGGTGAAGATGACATCCATACGGGTGTTGCTTAGGTTGGCGGCTAGCATGGATCTGGAGATAGAGCAGGTAGATGTTAAAACTACCTTTTTCCATAGTGACCTAGAAGAAGAGATTTACATGCACCAACCAAAGGGGTTTGAAGTCAAGAGTAAAGAGCATACGATGTGTAGGTTGAGGAAGAACTTGAATGGGCTGAAACAACCTCCACAGCAATGGTATAAGAAGTTCGATTCGTTCATGTTACAACATGGGTATGACAGAACGGAGTCGGACGACTGTGTGTTCACGCGTAAGTTCTCAGATGGTGATTTCTTAGTTCTGCTGTTATATGTTGATGACATGCTCATCATGTGAAAAGACATCGAGAAGATCAACAGGCTGAAACAGGAGTTGGGCAAGTCGTTTGCGATGAAAGACTTGGGCTAGGCTAAACAGATCCTAGGAATGAAAATAACCCGTGACGGAAGCAGCATGAAGCTTTGGCTGTCACAAGAGCGGTATATTGAGAAAGTCTTAGAGTGGTTTAATATGAATGCAGTGAAGCCGGTCAGTACTCCACTGAATGGTTACTTTAGATTGAGCGATAGACAGTGTCCCAAGACGAAGGTAGAGGTATAAGAGATGTAGAAAATACCCTACGCGTAAGCTATAGGAACTTTGATGCATGCTATGGTGTGTACACTCCCAGGCATAGCATAGCGGTATCTTGTCAATCTTGGCAAAGAGCATTGGGCAACGGTGAAGTGAATACTACGGTATTTAAAAGGCTCATCTAGGTTGAACCTATACTATGGTGACGGTAAACCTATGCTAGAGGGTTATACAGATACAGATATGGCAGGTGATATAGACTCTAGGAAGTTTACATTGGGGTTCATATTCATGTTTGTAGGAGGAGCGGTTTCTTAGCAGAGCAAACTATAGAGGATCGTAGCATTGTCGACGACAGAGGGCGAGTATATTGCAGTCACAAAAGCATATAAAGAGATGCTTTGGATGAAAAGGTTCCTACAGGATCTTAGCCTAAAGTAGGGGGAGCATGTGGTCTATTGCGATAGTCAGAGTGCTATACACATGAGTAAGAATCTAAGTCAGCATTCCAAGTTGAAGCACATAGAGATTCGGTATCACTGGATCAGGGATACTTTGGAATAGAAGGTGTTATAACTTGAGAAGGTCCACACGGACGATAATGGGTGAAATATGATGACTAAGGCTTTGCTCAAGGGCAAGTTTGAGATTCATAGAAATCAGGCCGGCTTGAAGAAGGTGAATTCCTCCCGGGTAAAAAAGGGAGAGATTTGATGAGATTTTTTATCCCATACTCGACCGGTCGTGAGCCTTGCTCGACCGGTTGTGGGCTAGTGCTCGACTAGTCGTGGGTTGCACGACTTAAAGTCCAGCGACTTTGAGTGAATTTTTTTCGGGGTGCTCGACCAGTCGTGGGAGGTGCACGACCGGTCATGGGTGTGCTTGACCGGTCGTGGACTCGACACGACCATTCGTAGTTACGCAGATTCGTTTCACGATTTTGCGCGGATTTCGTTTTGCAAGTCCTTTCACAACTGGAATGCGAAAAAGAATTTCATAAAACAATAAATAGGGGTCCTTAGGGTTTTTCTAGGTGGATGAAAAACACAAGAGGGCTATCAAATGGGTGAGAGAGAGAGAGAGAGAGAGAGAGAGAGAGAGAGAGAGAGAGAGAGAGAGAGAGAGAGGAGGCTTGTAGAAGGGAGGTTATGTTCGTGGAGGTGATCTACCATATCTCAGCATTTTTACTTCTTTGTAATCTGTGAGATCTTTCAGTTTTCTTTGTTTCTCTTATTGTTTATCCACTCTTGCGTGAGTGAAGGTTTGATTATTCAAGGTGTACTTGTGATCGGTTATAACATTCTACTTCATAGTGGCTTATTGATCTGGACAAGGTCTCGTGATTTTTACCTCTTTGAGGGTTTTCTACATAAAAATATCTTGTGTGGTGTGTGATTGATGCTTTGATTTATTTTATTATTTTGTTATTCCATAATTTCAGTTTGTTCTGGAGGGCTAGATCCTAAGGTTTTATGTAAGGCCCCCAAGAAGATCACCCTCATTTATTAGCTCATGTCCTAAAATAATATGAAAAAATAAATTGACCATGTGATCTACTACAAACATACTAATTATGGCCATTCAAATTACACATGTCAACAATGCAGTTTTGTTATCTTTTCCCGTACTTGTTGCACCGTACAACAACGGAATTTCTTGACACGCGAATTTTATGCTGATACCGTCCATCCACTTTTTAAAGATTATTTTAAGACATGGCCCAAAAAGAACGTAGATCCATAGTTCAAGTGGACCACACCACAATAAACAGAAGGAATTGGATGTCCATCGTTGAAAGCCTCTTGGGGCCATAAAAGGTTCTGATCATGCTGATATTTGTGTTCTCCCTCCATCCAGGTCTTTATCCAGGTCCCCACCCAGCCGCTGCCCACCGCGCGCCCACCGACGAGCAACAGCAATCCACTGGGAGTCCGCGTCATGGTCGCAATCCGTCCTGCTCTCTCTCTCTCTCTATCTCTCTATCCTCATCTATCGCTACGGTCGGCTCCTGCGCATCCTTCCTTCAGACCTCCCGTACCTCCGTTCCGGCCGCCTCTACGGCCCATGGTACCCTAGCCGAACCGTCCACAGCAGGCACCGGTGCATGCTTTGACAGCGCAGGCAGCCGAGACAGAGACTACTCAGCCCTTGGCTTTTGAGGTCACCGCCCATATTAGAAGTACTCCTGTACTTGTGATGGTGAATACTGGATCCACGATTTCCTTGATATCGCATTCCATAGTCAGACGTCTTGGGCTACCGATGATTCGTATGGATGAGGTGCGAGTTCTTGCAGCGCACGAGACTTTTTCTGATGCCACCCTGATGTGTGAGGGTTGTTTGGTGGATCTTGGGAGCAGGATGATAGCCATTGATCTCATCATCGACCCTTATCTCTATTATCTCGACATCATCCTTGGCATGGATTGGCTGATGGCAGGGAGGGCCGAGATTGACTGCGAGACTTGTATAGTGACAGTCTACGAGTCGGAGGGCACGTCCTTTACATTTTTCATGCAGGTTCATCTCCCCTTCCGATATTTAGCTAAGCTTCCTTATTACGGGACATCGATGCCCCGACACTTGAGCACATGCCAGTGGTTTGTGATTATGAGGATCTGTTCAGGAAGATTTTTGGTTTGCCACCTCGGCGAGAGATTGATTTTACTATCGATCTGGTACCTGGTTCGTCGCCCATCTCACTGCCGACGTATCGCATGGCTCCGTGTGAGATGGAGGAGTTAAGAAAACAGATTGATGATCTGTTAGAGGTTGGCTTCATTCGGTTGAGCGTATCTCCTTGGGGAGCACCGGTACTATTTGTGACGAAGAAGGATGGTTCACTGCGATTATGTATTGACTATCGCAGGTTGAACCAGATTACGGTGAAGAATAGATATCCCTTGCCCAGGATAGATGACTTGTTTGATCAGTTAAGAGGGGCCCAGTACTTCTCGAAGATTGATCTTCAGTCAGGGTATCACCAGTTGCGCATCGGGGATGAGGACGTGCATAAGACAGCTTTCAGGACCAGCTTTGGCCACTGTGATTTCCTCGTGATGTCGTTCGGTCTTACGAACTCACCAGCCGTGTTCATGGATCTGATGAATAGGGTATTTAGGCCATTCCTCTATCGATTCATCATTGTGTTCATAGACGACATTTTGGTATACTCCAAGAGTCGAGAGGAGCATGAGGAGCACTTGCGATTAGTCCTGGATACGCTGAGACAGCATCGGTTGTTTGCACAGTATAAGAAGTGCGACTTCTGGAAGCAGGAAGTGAAGTTCCTGAGACATGTGGTGTCCAAAGATGGTATGGCAGTTGACCTAGCTTAGGTAGCTGCAGTTCAGGACTGGGAGCAGCCTAGTTCTGTCACTGAGGTGAGGAGTTTTTTGGGCCTTGCTGGCTACTATCGAAGTTTCATTCGAGATTTCTCGAAGATCGCCAGACCTTTATCTCAGTTGACATGGAAGGATGCGAAGTTCGCCTGGAACGATAAGGTGGAAGCAGCTTTTCAGGAGCTGAAGGACAGACTTACATCCGCCCCTATGCTAGTATTGCCAGAGCAAGGGGTGAAGTATACTATATATACCGATGCATCTAGCGTTGGTTTGGGTTGTATCCTTATGCAGAAAGACAGGGTAATTTCGTATGCCTCGAGACAATTAAGGAAGCACGAGGAGAATTACCCTACACACGACCTTGAGTTGGCAGCCGTCATTTTCACTTTGAAGCTTTGGAGACATTACCTCTACGGAGAGGAGTTCGAGGTCTTTTGCAACCACAAGAGCCTCAAGTACATATTCACGCAGCGGGACTTGAATATGAGGCAGCGGTGATGGATGGAGACTTTAAAGGACTTCAAGTTCGAAGTCTCCTACCATCCTGGCAAGGCGAACCTTGTGGCTGATGCGTTAGGCCACAAGAAGGCGATAGAGTTCGCGGCTCCGCTGATGGTTGCCGAGTGGGACATGGTTGAGTTTTTGTGAGACTTTGAGCAGAAACTCACTGTGGAGGAGCCCTATGAGTTTATCACACATGTGCAGGTGCGATCTCTTATCGATGACAGAGTCATTGTGGCATAGAGGGATGATGCGCGTCTGACTGAGCTTCGAGAGTAGGCTAGTGATGATGCAGATGCCGAGTGGCGAGTTGGAACGGATGGGGGCTTACGTTATCGTGGCCGTCTATGCGTCGCAGATATCCCTAATTTGAGACGAGAGATTCTCGAGGCTGCGCACTATACCAGACTTGCGATGTATCCGGGCAGCACAAAGATGTATCGCCACGTGAGGAGGACCTACTGGTGGGATGGTATGAAGACCCACATCGCTGAGTTCCTATCCCGTTGTCTCACATGCCAACAGGTGAAGGCAGAGCATCGCCGACCTCCTGGACTCATTCAGCCTATGCCCATCGCTGAGTGGAAGTGGGACTTTATCTCTATGGACTTTATTTCAGGACTGCCGAAGACGAGGAAGGGACATGATTCTATATGGGTGATCGTCGACCATCTGAGGAAGTCGGCGCACTTCCTACCAATCAAAGTTACGAACTCTGCAGACGAGTTAGCCAGGATGTATATCAGAGAGATCGTGCGTCTGCTTGGAGTTCCTTTGGAGATTGTGTCGGACAGAGACAGGCGCTTTACTTCTATTTTTTGGACTAGCATTCAGGAGGCTATGGGTGTGAAGTTAAAGTTTAGTACAGCATTCCACCCACAGACAGATGGACAGACAGAGCGGGTGAACTAGATTCTAGAGGACATGTTGCGGGCTTGCGTATTGGACTTCAAAGACAGTTGGGATGATTGTCTTGCATATGCGGAGTTCGCGTACAACAACAGTTTCCAGGCGAGTATCGGTATGGCACCTTATGAGGCCTTATATGGGCGACCTTGCCAGCACTGCATTGTTGGGCAGAGGTTGGTGAGCGTAGATTGATTGGCCCAGAGATAGTGCAGGCGACGTCAGAGAAGGTTGATATCATTAGACGCCGGCTTCTTACAGCGCAAAGTAAACAGAAGAGTTATGCCGGTACGAGACGGCGCTCGCTAGAGTTCGCGGTTGGAGATCACATATTTTTACGAGTTTTCCCTATGAAGGGAGTCCTTCGGTTCGGGAAGAAGGGGAAACTAGCACCGCGATTCATTGGTCCATTTCAGATTCTCGACCGTGTGGGTGCAGTGGCTTATCGTCTGGCTTTGCCTACGCCTCTCGCTAGCGTACATAACGTATTTCATGTTTTTATGCTGAAGAAATACATTCCTGATCCTTCCCATATTATCAGATGGGAGCAGGTGTAGTTAGGTGATGATGTTACATATATACTGCGACCGGCGCCTATACTGGACAGGAAGGAGCAGGTACTGCGTAGCAAGGTCATCCCCCTTGTGAAGGTGTTGTGGACGCATCACTCTGAGGAAGAGGATACCTGGGAGACAGAAGCCGAGATCAGAAAGAACTACCCACAGCTTCTCGAGGAGTACGAAAAGGTACAAATTTCGAGGACAAAAATTATTGTTAAGGGGGGTAGATTGTAACGCCTCGAAAAAATCCGTACAGAGACTCGAGTACCAACTCGATCAGAAATCACTTAGGATTAATTCCTTTAGAAAATAAATGTAAGTTAACTAGTGCTACGCTAGATTAGCTGTGAAATTAGCATCGAACACTTTAAATACATTCTACAAGACCTAAAACTTGTAGAATCAATGACGCTATAATACCCTGAAATCTAGGATCAAACTCTAAATCCAATTGTTCTGGAACATGTCTGGAAACTTCGTATTGGATTTAGACCGCGCGTCGAAAGTCCGATATCTACAATCTTAGACCGTTATGACCGCTTAGCTGGACTTGACAATCATTTCGAAAATCAAGTCCAACCGATGTTCTGGGACTATTTCATTGAGCATGGAGTGAAGAGAGTGAGAAATGGGTTAAGATTTGAAATTTTATTCCAAATCTGGCACGTGACTTTATGCATTATTATTAAGCGTTCTGACCGTCAGAATACAACCAAATTTCACCCTCGGATCAGGAAAAATTTCTCTTTCATATCCTGAGACTTGTAGACCTGATTTAGGAACGATGACCGCTGAACTGAAACTGGTCTGCCATGTGCGATCTGCGAACTCTACCGGACTGAAAACTTGGTGTGAACAACATCCAGTGATCATGAGTTTAAGTCCGATCGCGTTCGGCTAGGGGACCTCCCGAAATGCTCTTTTGGATCAGAACAGCCCCGATTTGGTTATAACCCAAGTATACTTTGTTCCTAAGTCTAAAATGGTGAGGTTTTAGCCTATATAAGGGCCTTAAACCCTCACATCTCTCTCCCATCCGAATTTGCTAGAAACCCTAGATTGAGAGAGAGAGAAAGTGAGAGATTGTGAGAGTGTGGGAGGGTTCTTCTTGCCACTTGCTACGACTGTTACACGTGCTAAATCCCGGCATTCAAATCACTTTCCCGGTGATTCTAACACACTTCTAGGTAAGAGAAACCCTAAGTACTTGCTGTTTTGGATTTTTTTCGATTCAAACAGCGACGTAGCTTATGTAACTTGTGTATTAGGTCGCCTTTACGCCGTTGACGAAGCGTATACGTTCAAATCGAATCGATACACGTCTAGGGAAAAAGGTGAGGATTTTAAACGCTTTGATTGACTGATTTCAAAGCTTTCAATGTCGTTTAAGAGTAGATTATCGACGACAACGTCGTTTGACATGTAGAACATGCTATCCGTTTTCCGTTTCATAAACGTATGGAAATTATGAGATTTAGGGCATTTTAGTCATTTGTAGGAAGTACTGTTTACATCTACATTTTGCTGAAATGTTTTCTATGGTTATTTGTAGTGTTAGGATATTAGGAATGCATGCATGATCTGTTTGGCGAAGAGATTCGCCCTAATGCGCACTTTGAGTCGACATACGCTATGTAGACGAAAGTGTGTAGACTAAGTGTTTGTATAAATGTTTGTATTAGTACGCATTGAGTAGATGGTGTTGTGAATGAGTTTTGAGATTGAATTCTCAAGTAATATGCTGATGTAAATGATTTTCATCATGTTGGCTATATGTATTGATTTCATTATAAATATGACATGCATGTGTTAGATGATTTGTTTAAGTTGTATGTTATAACATATGTCAACATGCTTACATTATTGTATTTTATTTCTGTTACTCTCATATGATTACTAATGTTGATATTCAAGTGTTTGGGGCTATACGTTAGTTCAGGCAGTCGGTAATGGATTGAATTCGTGGTTGACTTCTAACGAAGGACGTGTCGATGAACGCGGGTCGTGTTTCGGGTTTGCGGCAGTAGTTAGGCCACACGAAGTGTTTTATGTACTTCATGTCGTTCGAATTGAGATGCGCTCGCACTAGTCGAGCCCGTCAAGTAACCCGACTGACCATTGTATGTTCACCCTGTATGAGTCATAACTGTCTGAACCTAGGGTACTGAACTTACCATTGGAAACCCTATTAACCATGGTAACTTGATCCATAAAGACTCATGAGCCGGGCATGGTGGTATGGGACACCGTGGTCGAGCTATCGGCATATGCTGGGGCCACAAACCTTCCCGTAGTGACCAGTGAACACTTTGACTCGTAAGCATATTATGGTGGTATGGGACACTATATTCTTGCTGTCGGCCTACACTGATCAGGTGACGAGTCCTTTGTAGTGACCGCGAGCGTATTCTGAGTCTACGTGAGGGGCGACCCTTCCATAGCGACAAGAGTATATTAGGCCTATATTGATAAGGTGATGGGGGAGCGGTGCAACGAGTGTGAGCAACAGCCCTGGCAACCCTTGCAGCGACCTATAAACTTAACATCGTATGAGATTACTAGGGGTGATGACCCTAGACAGGATCTGTGTTGGGATTGATATAAGAAAAGTACCTTAGTTTCTCAATCCTGCTGTATGAAAAGGACTAATAACAACCCGGTAATCATTATCCATATCACACTACATGTGCTTGGAAGATGTGGAGCACTGCGGGAAGAAAGCATGCCGCGGACGCAGATGGTGCCGCATGAGGGAGTATGTTGGTGAGGACATCTATCATGTCATTTCATGCTTGCATTAACCACAGTATCTAGGAATGTTTGATTGTTTGCACTACTATTATCGCATGATTGATTTGAGAACATGCTAATCTTTGCTCTATTATTCCACTGAGTTGATCACTCACTCCCACGTTACGGGATGGTGTTTGCAACACTCACCAGAACCTTTCTTAGATGCAGGTGATGATGCGATTCAGGACGTGGAGCCGGATTATGACGAGGACCAGGATGAGTTCTCGTACATGCATGTAACACCCCGAATTTTGGCTAATCTGGGATTTGACGTCCTTAGGCAGTGGGTCAATTAAAACACCTGAAAAATCGTTCAGAACCCAATTCCATAGCCAAAGAAACCACTTAGGATTAATTTCTTTAGAAACTAAGCATAAGTTAGCTAGCGCAACGTTGGAGTGGCTGGGAAACAGTCCCTGATCACTTTAAATACGTTCTACAAGACCCAAATCGAGTAGAACCATTGACTCTATAATACTCTATAACCTCGGATCAAACTCTAAGCGGGTTTGTCCTCTAGACCACATTGAATTTTTATATTGGATTTAGACCGCGCGTCGAAGGTCCGATACCTCCTATCTTAGACCGTTAGAACCGGCCAGCTGGACTTGACAATCATCTCGAAAATCAAGTCAAACCGATAATCACAGACTATTTCGTTGAACCCGGACTGAAGCGACCGCGAATAGGGACGGATTTGGAATTTCAAATTCAAATCTGGCACACGACTTGACACGTCAGTATTGAGCGTTCTGACCGTCAGAATTCATCCAGATTACACCCTTGGATCAGAAAAAATTTCTATTTCATATCATGAGATTTACAGGCCTGATCTACGTGCGGTGACCGCTGAACTGAAACTGGTCCTCCACGTGCGATCTGCGAACCCTGCCGGACTGAAAACTTGATGTATGCTAGATCCAGTATTCATGAGCTTAAGTCCGACTGCATTTGGCCAGGGGACCACCAGAAAGCATCTTTTGGACCAAAACAACCCCGAATTGGACATACCTCAAGTGTACCTTGACCTGGAGCCTGTTTTGGGCACATTTGGGCTTATAAAAGGGGTTGAAACCCTCACTTCTCTCACCCATCCGAATTTGCTAGAAACCCTAGCAAGAGTGAGAGAGAAAGTGAGAGTTTGTGAGAGAAGGTGGGAGAGCTTTTCCTGCTGCTGCTGCACGTGCTTAGGTAACGCACTCCGATCACTTTGCCGGTGATTTCTCCGCGTTTTCAGGTAAGAAAAATCCTAGAAAGTTGCTGATTTGCTGATTCCTTGGTTCCATAGAGAAATAGCTAATAGATCTTGTATATTAGGTTGCCTAGTCGCCGTAGACGAAGCGTATACGCTCCGTTCAAATTTCGACATCCATAAGAGACGAGGTGAGGATTTTAGACGCTTTGATTGACGGTTTACAACGCTTTCAATGTCGTTTAATAGTAGATTATCGACGGCATCGCCGTTTGATATGTACAACATGCTCTCCGTTTCCTGTTTCGTAAATTAACGAAGAATATGAGATTTAGGGCATTTTAGTCATTTGTAGGAAGTACGGTCTATATGCATATTTTGCTGACGTGATTAACATGGTTTGTCGCCGTATTAGGGAGTTAGGAATGCTTGCATAATCAGTTTGGCGAAGAGATTCGCCAAGTTGCGCACTTTGGGTCGACATACTATATGTGGACTTAAGTGTGTAGTGTATGTGTTTGTATAAATGCTTGTATTAGTATGTATTGAATTAAATGATGTTATGTAGTAGTTTGAGATTGATTTCTTGATTAATATGCTGATCTAAATGATTTCCTACATGTTGACCTTATGCATGATTGCATTACATGCATGGAATGTATGTGGGTGAAGATTTGCTTAAGTTCAATATTATAACATGTGTTAACATGCTCACATGATCCTGTTTCAATTCCAATACCTTTGCATATGTTGCTAATGTGATTCCATAGATGTGTGGGACTAGACTTAGTCCAGGCAGTCGGTAACCGAGCGTATTCGTGGTTGACTGGTCATAGCCACGAACGACGCGTCGATGAACGTGATTCGTGTTTAGAGTTGGCGGCAGTGGTTAGGCCACGCGAAGTGTTTTACGCGCTTCATGTCGTTCGACTTGAGATGCGATCGCGCTAGTCGAGCCCGTCAAGTAACCCGACTGGCCGATGTATGTTCACCTTGTATGTGTCATAACTGCTTGAACCTAGGGTACTGAACTTACCATTGTAAATCCTGTTAACCATGGTACCTTGATCCACGAAGACTCATGAGCCGGGCATGGTGGTATGGGACACCGTGGTCGAGCTGTCGGCCTACGCTGGGGCCACAAACCTCCCCGTAGTGACCAGTGAGCACCTAAACTCGTGAGCAGATTATGGTGGTATGGGACACTATATTCTAGCTGTCGGCCTACACTGATCAGGCGACGAGCCCTTTGTAGTGACCGCGAGCGTATTCTGAGTCCACGGGAGGCGACGACCCTTCCGTTGCAGTAGAGTACGGTAGGCCTGTATTGATAAGGTGATGGGGGAGCGGTGCAACGAGTGCGAGCAACAGCCCTGGCAGCCCTTGCAGTGACCTACGAAATACACATCGTATGAGATTACTAGGAGTGACGACCCTAGACAGGATCTGTGTTGGGATTGATACAAGGGAAGTACCTTAGTTTCCCAATCCTGCTGTTTGAATGGACTAATAACAACTAGGTAATCATATCACCATGACATTGCATGTGCCTGGAAGATGTGGAGCACTTGAGGGAGTGCGGCATGCCGCGGTCGTAAGATGTTGCCGCATGAGGGTGATCATCGGTGAGGGCATACATCACGTCATGTCATCTTGCATTAATAACAGTATTAGGATTGTCTGATTTACTGCTTTACTATTATCGCGTGATTGAATTGTGAACATGCTAATCCCTGCTCTCTTATCCCACTGAGTTGATCACTCACTCCCACGTTACGGGATGGTGTTTCCGGACACCCACCAGTCCCTTTTGTGATTGCAGATGATGGCGCGGCCTGTGAGGCGGAGCTGGACTTGATGATGAGAAGGAGGATTCCTCCTTTATGCGTGTTCTGATTGACGGGATTGCAGGGAGGTTGATTAGATACTTTGACATTTGTCATTTTGAATTTTTAGCGCCCTCATGTATATTCATTTTGTTTACTTTTGAAGTATACATGTATGTGTATAACCTGGTAATATATTCACACTCTGGAGACATACAACAGTTTATGTACGTTATACATACTATTACAGTCTTCCGCTTGCAAATTTCATTGTCTCTGGAGTATGATATGCTGTTCTGGCTTAATCTCACTCATGTTTAATACATTATCACAGACAACATTCAATCATACATATCTATGTTGCATAAATAACATTTTGGAACTCGGGAGTTGGGTTTTTGCTCGACCCCCCGATTTTCGGGATGTTACAATGCAGTTCTCCGACGGCTTTGCGTAGGTGGCCTGGATCAGCGGGACATGCTAGTTGGACTATCACCTGACATTTATTTTTATTTTATGACATGTATATGAGACTCAGTGATGTATTCATACTTTGGAGATAGTTCGAGGTTATTTTGTTTTCATACAGTGATATATATATCTTTCAGTCTTCCGCTTGCATTTTATCACTGGATCTGAAGTATGAACTGCATTTTTGGTATAATCTTACTCATGTGAATGCTCTAACTCATACAACATTGAATCATACTCATTTTTGTTGCATAAGTGATGGTATGAAACTCGGGAGTCGGGTTTCCACATGACCCTCGATTTTCAGGGTGTTACAGTGGTCTATCTACGCTGTCTATCCTTTTTTCCATCTAAATTAACGGGTTGATCCCAAAATCGAAGCATATCTAAATATCAAGTGGATCGTACCATTGGAAACAGTAGTGGGGATAGTGATTTCCACCATTGAAACCTTTCTAGGCCTCGCAGTGATGTTTATTTGTCATCCAACCTGTTCATAAGATCATATAGACATAGATGAATGAAAAAAATAAATATACACTTGATCTAAAACTTTTGTGGCCCCAAGAATTTTTCAACGGTAAACGTTCAATTCAAATATTTCTTGTGGTGTGGTTCATTTAAACATTGGATATATCTCATTTTTTGGCTTACGCCCTAAAATCATTTGATAAAATAGATGGACGTAACGGATAAAATACATAAACCATAATGGACCTCATAGAGTTTACTCAATACACTAAGCATAGTGAGTTATTCAAGTACGCGATCCGCTTCCCAGCTTGGTGGCAAATGGGCGAGAGAGTAATTGCTGAGTCGTAGATGGGACTGCGAATTGCGTCCTACCTCTGACCGGTCGTCTCCAACTGGGAACGGGCAGGAGCTTTGAGTGTCCATTGTGATGTACCGGTCTTATCCACAATGTCCATCTATTTTTTGGTATTAATTTAGGATATAAGATCAAAATTGAAGTAGATCCAAGATAGATGTGGACTACATGATTGGGATTAAACTCTTACCGTTGAAATTTTCATGGGGTCATAGAAATTTTGGATGTAGCTGATATTAATTTGTGTTTTCTCTTCATCTGGTTATATCTACCTTTATGAATATGTTGGATGGAAAATCAACATCATAGTTGGCGCTAGAAAATTTTCAATGGTGAGAATCATTATCACCATGCTTCTTGTGGTGTGGTCCAATTGAGCCTTTGATCTGCCTCAGTTTTGGGCCTATATACTTAAATTGATATGAAAAAAAATAAAAATAAATGGGCGGTGTGGATAAGACCTATACATCACGGTGGCCACTCAAAGCTCCTGACCGTTCCCAATTGAACTTGCGCAGGGGTAGGACGCACGTCCACAGATGAGTCTTCCACTCTGGCAGGCGGAAATGAAAGCGAGGCTGACGTCAGTTTCGTGAGAGAGTGCTTATCGGGTCGTAGCCGAGTAATCGTCTCTGACCGGCAGCAATGAAAGCGACATTCACCTGAGTCTCCGTGAATCGTGTAAGCGGATTGGCTAGTGTATCACACACCAGCTACACCAGCTATAGGATTGGCTAGTGTATCACACACCAGCTACACCAGCTGTATAGCTGGTGTATTAACTTCAGCAAGTTTTATGGGCCAAATAATGAGGTATGTGTAATATACAAACTGTTCATTAATTAGGCGATCTAAGTATTAAGGTTTGAGTCGAAAAATAAAACAAATCTAAAGATCAATTAGACCACACTACAAAAAACAGTAGGAGATTGAATGTCTACCATTGAAACCCTTTTGGGGTCGTAGAAGTTTCAAATCAATATGAAATTTGTTTTTCCTCTTCATCCATATATTTTTAACCTTATTAACAGATTGAATGTAAAATAAACATTATGGTGGGCCCTACAAAATTTTTAACGGTGAAAATCATTATCCTCGCTGCTATTTTTGGTATGGTCCATTTGAGATTTTCATATGATTCATTTTTTTTTAATGCTCTAAAATGATCTTGAAAAATGGATGGATGGTATGGATATAATAAATACATCATTGTGGGGCCATGTAACTTTGATCTCATTTGAACTATTCGTACAACTCGGAGCTCGATGCACGTTGGCGCCCATCTACGACACTATCTACACCACCTATATAACCGGTGTGTGGTATGCTAGCCAATCTGCTTTTGTGAATTGTCTACTAGAATTTTGGCCGCACTGGCATCGTTGTATAGTCAAATTCTCTAAGGGCCTGTTTGATTTTTCAGTGCAAGTGCAAATACCTAGTAAATGGCCAATTATTACACTTTCACTCGTTTGGAATTTTTTGAGAATTCTTGCCTGGAACCGGTTCAAAAGTGTCATTTAAAATTCTTAGACCTCACGGTGATGTATATGATATATCTGTTCCATCCATCCGTTTTACCACAACAATTTGCAATATGAGTCAAAAAATTATGTAAATCCATTACTCAAGTGGCTCACACCAAAAGAAATAGTAGCCCTTAGAAGTTTTTAACAGTAAGTGTATGATTTACTTTTTTCTATGGCGTGGTCCACTAGAGCTTTGGATATGCCTCATTTTTTGGCTCATGCCATAAATTCAACTGGCATAATGGATGAACGGTGTGGATAAGCGAAATGCATTATAGTATGACCCACATATATTTTGCAATATTCTCTATCTCTTTGTTAAAAAAGTAGGTAGTGGGTGAAATGTTTTAAATGCAAAGGAAAATAAATGTCCAAGAAATTCAAACTTCCAAATATGCGGAGGGGTAGCTTTCTAACACATCTTGAGAAGTTTTTCTAAAGACTAAATTACCTTTGTTCTAGTTCAATAGTTATACATTGAACAAAGTTAGGTCATATTTAATAGTGAACAAAGTTAGGTCGTATTTAATGATGAGAAAGTAGACGTAAGCCTTTTTGGGCGTGGGCAAGGCTCAACTCATGGGCCGACATTGATATATGTGTATAATTTATACTACCCATCCTTTTTGCCATATCATTTTGGAGTAACAGCCCAAATCTCAACCTCATCTAGAGCTCATGTGGGCCACATAATAGAAAAGAATGGTGATAATGATACACACTGTTGAAACTTTTCAGGCTCACTATGATGTTTGTTAGAAGTGGACACTACCAAAGGTAGGACTTTTTGGACTCACGACAAGCTGTCCGACAAGGTGGACGGAACGGATCACTCCATCGTAAGCTTCGACTCCTATTATTTAAAAATAATCAACTTATTAATTACATCGACTTGACAACACGACCCTTACAACATTATCACCATGATGCTTACCATGTTATATAGGTATGGGTCATGATTATCAAGTTATACGGGTATGAGTTATAATGTGGTAAGGGTTGTGGTTGTAATGTTATATGGTTCATGGTCGTCATGTTATATGGGTTGTGATTATTATGAGTCGATGTTGTCATATTATATGAGTCATGATTGTCATGTTATATGGCTCATAGTTATCATGTTATATGGGTCGACGTTATCACGTGACGTGTTGAAGTCATGGTTGGAACATAATAAGGGTCGAGTTGATCATGTTATAAGGGTTGCGGGTCCTGTTGTGATTTATGTGTCGAATCCAATCCGTCCATTGGATTTAGAATTTAATTTAATATCATGGGTTAAAAAATGAGTTACATCAAAAAATTTTACCGCCCCCAAAAGGTTTTCAATGGTAAGTTTTCAATTTCACTGCTTTCTATGGTGTGGTCAACACGAGCCTTTAATATGCCTCATTTTTTGGCTGATTACTTAAAATGATCTTTCAAAATGAATGGATGATGTGGATAAAATATATACATCACAGTGGGCCCAATAAGATTATCCATCTCCACATAGGTCTAGTTACCCTACTCACGTCAGTCACGTTACTGTACTCTCATTTTCTAAAAAGTGTCCCTTGTAGTAAATGGGTCAGCATGATTTTTCAGGTCAGGCGCATCTAGACTATGGAGCCTATCTGATAGAGTGCTTGGATCTCACAGCTTGGTGCCAAATGGAATGCCTTCCCTTTGAGTGGCTACACGAGGGAATTTAGATGCGAGATTCCTTGCTGGGTCGTAGATGAGTTTTAATCTCCTACCGGCATCAATGAAAGCGATCCTCACGTCAGTCTCGTAGAAACTGCTCATTGGGTCGCAGACGAGTTCTCGTCTCTGACCGGCAGCAATGAAAGCGAGACTCACGTCTGCCTCATGGACCGGAATTGTCTACGCCACTTGTTTTACTCCAGGCTTGAAGCACCCAAGCACTGTAGAGTTAACATGTTGTATACATCAAATCCACTCTGTCCATCGGGGAGAATACTTATTTGGACGGTACATACAAAAACTAAGTCTTATTAACAACTCACATAGTCCACACTAACGGTAACAACAGAAAATTTCTCTTAAAACTGCTATCATCCGAAATTTTCCCATCTTCTCTTCATCTTCATGTGTTACCCGTGATTAACGGGTTGACTGAAAGATACACACCATGGTTGCCCCACCCACAAACCTATGGTTGGCCCAATGTATCATGGGGTCTGGCCCATTGTTCCATGTCCTCTGGCCCATCTGAGATATGGATCAGATGACAAACGTAAATTTTTGAGAGAAATCTACATTGTCCATCCATTTTGCCTATCCTTTTTGGACATTTGACCAAAATAAGGTGTATCCAAAACTCAAGGCAGCCAGTGGGAAAACTGGGGAAAGAGTTGCCTACCATTGAAGTCTTCTTGGTTTCATGTTGAAAAACTTAACATGATACGGAACTTTTGTGGCCATACAAATGTTTCAACAGTAGTCATTGAATCTCCATTGTTTCCTCTTGTATGGCCACTTTGAGTTTTAAATCTATCTTATTTTTGGTCTATTGTCCTAAAATGATAGGACAAAACAGGTGGGCGGAGTGAATTTCTCTCAAATATCACCGTGAGCCTCACGTAACATACTAGGAACTCTCTACGAAAGCCTTCTGCAGGAAATCCGTGTCCGGTGTTTTACGCCTTGAGTAGAGCAATCAAAGCAACTCTCCTTTTGATTCGGAAAAGGAAATTGAGACTCAAGGTTAGAATTTTCTGAGCTGCCAGCAATGAAAGCGAGAGTCACGAAGGACTCCTGGATGAACGCGGATTGCGTGCTACCCCGCTCCTTCCAGCTGCTTGAACGGTTAGGAGGTCTGAGTGTCCATCATGATGTATGGGTTTTATCCACACCGTCTATCCATTTGGCCCATGGTATTTTATAGAACAGACCCTAAAGTTAGCTAGATCAAAAGTTCAAGTGGACCACAACACCGGAATCAGTGCTGATAATGATGCTCACAGTTGGAACTTTCCTAGGGCCCACCGATGATGTTTATTTGCCATCCAACCTATTCATAAAGTTACATAGATCTGGATGAAGGGAAAAAAAATAATCATCTCGATCCCAAACTTCTATGAACCCTAGGAAGTTTTCAACGGTAAGAGTTTAATCCCCATTGTGTGGTCCACCTGTGTCTTGGATCTGCCTCAGGTTTGAGTCTATTTTGGAAAATGATATGAAAAAATGGATGGACGGTGTGGATAAAAATCATCCATCACGGTGACCACTCAGATCCCCTGCACGTTCCCACCTGGATACGGACGGGATAGGCCGCAGTCCGCGTTCCTCTTAGACCGGAATTGTCTAATGCACAGCGTCAAAACACGCGTATGTAAAATGCCCTCCGTTTATGAGGCCAAAAATCATTATTTGTACCAAACATTAAAAAGCTAAATCTCAATAACAACTCAGACTATCTACATTAATAGTATTATGATGATTATTTATTTATTTATCTTTCTTCTTTTATTTTTGATCTTCTCCTCATACTTGTGAGTACACCTGATAGACGGGTTTGATGAAAGATACACACCATGGTGGCTGCACCCACAAACCTATGGTTGGCCCAACGTTCCATGTGGTCTGGCCCAATGAGAACTGGATGTCATGAAAACATCGTAGTGGGCCTAGCACGTGGATATCGAGGTTAGTGAAATATTGGTTTAATCAGACAGTTATCTCCAAATCAGAGCAATTAGACTGTTCAACTTGGAGTCTGTACAAAACAGACCGTCGATCTTCAATTCCATGATATTCTCCATGAACAACAGGGTTGTATGGACCAGTATGGCCCTGAAACAGGGCGATATGACCCATTGGTGGAGAACGATATGATAGGCCAAGCTGTAGGATGTACCCAATAAACAGGTATTAGCCTTCCATGATATTGTTGCCAAAGATGGAGGATGGTCATATCTATGCTAGAGAGACGGCGCACGGAAATCAGATTGGGTGCTGAGTAACTCATTAGGCTTTTATCATACATAGTAATATGTGTTGGGCATACCGTTCACATGTAAGTGGTTTATCCATGCCGTCCATCCATTTTTCCAGCTCATTTTAGGGTTGATTCCAAAATTGAAGCATCTACAAAGCTCAAGTGGACCACACCACAAGAAATAGTAGGAATAATGATTTCCATTGCGAAAACCATCCTATGGCCCGGTGTGATGTTTATTTATCATCTAATCTGTTCATAAGATCAAACAGACATAGATGAAGGAAAAACACAAATATCAGCTTGACCCAAAACTTCTGTGGCACCCAAGAATTTTTCAACGGTAGACATTCAATGCATATTATTTCCTGTATTGTGGTCCACTTGAGTTTTAGAAATGCTTCATTTTGGGACTAAAGCCCTAAAATTTTCTGATAAAATGGATGCGATGCTGTGGATAAAATATATAAATCATAGTGGGCCCCACAGAGTTTACTCACCACGCACTTTGCTTCCGGCTGCACCCTGATTGAATTCTCAAGTTTCTCCGTAAATGAAAAGAATGAGATAGATGATGGTGCAGCCCAGTTATGGAATGAATAACTGGTTGTTCTACTCTTTCCAAGTATTCCAGAGACAGTAGGGGAATAGGGACCAGAGGAATAGTAGTTCAAGACAGGGCTTTTGTGTACATAGGCTTATAAATAACCTCCGGGCCAAATCGTATGATAGAGATTATTTGTTTAGAAAAATAGAGAACTGATTTTTCCATATATTGGTGCAATGCCTTTAAAACTTTAGAGGATGCGATGCACTAGCTCTAAGTTTGCACAAAGCAATTACGCACACTATTCTCTCCTTGATAATCTTTCATGCTACAAAGTTCTATGTAATGCATGGGAGCTAATTTTTACCGTGTTTCTAGATTCATCCGGTACTTTAGCAAATAGGCATTGTAGGACTGTTCATATATATAAATAATCTTTACGTGCGAAAAAAAGAGGAGAGACATTGCAGCCTACCTTTCAAAGGCGAGTAAGATTAGCTAGCGAAGCAGGTAAGGCATTTGACAGTTGTTTGGCAGACAAATCAAGGGGGACGGGTTTCAAAAGAGAACCAATCTGGGTTGGAATGGTTCCATGGAGTGAGTTTTGGTTGAGAATGAGGCCCACAAGGTTGGAAAATGAAGAGAAGCTCAAATTATTAAGCGTACCTTGTAACCCCTTACTCCACAGGTTTATTTCAACTACAATTCGTGATTAATTGCATGAGATTCCGGTCCAGTTGTATGGTAGATTACAAAATAACTATAGTGGTGTATCAAAATAACTCTCGTTGTTATTTTTATTTTTTTGTCAGAACTTGAGACTTCCCAGTGGAGGTGAGATTTAATTTGCTGCGTCCAGGACGGGTGCAGACCTACAACAACGAAAGTGAGACACGCACCCATATTTCAATGTTGTAATTGATGTCTTAAATCGAGTTAGTTATAGGGCAGACTATTTGATGTCGCATTCGATGGTATCAAACAATTCTCGATCCCATCAAAATTTTTTGAATTTTCTCCAGTTGGTTACTGGACTATCAGGGTGTCTTTTGAGAGAATCTTAAAGCTTGTGCATACCCTTTTTGGTTGGTGGGCCTGCTTATTCCTTTTTGTTAATAGGCTCATCCATACTATGTACAGATTTTCATCTCCATATATATGAAATGTCATTTTGGTTTTTCAAAAAGGGTGTCTTTTCGATGCCATTGCAGAGTGTACGATGACATTGAAAGAAATGTTCGATGACATCAAACATAGCATGACACAATTGAGAATTTCCGAAAAATCATGTTTTGTCTCTGTACAGTTTGGGTGTTAGTTCGATGCCATTGATTGATAAGTTTCGATGACATTGAAGTATGTTCGATGTCATTGAACTATTCGATGCAGATTTACTCAGAACTGTGATTTTTCGAGGTTTGTTTCCGATTTTGTTTGGGATTCATTCTTAGCTTATAAATATGGATGTAAATGAGATTGAGAGTGGATTCTAGGATTTCTAATGTTGTCAAAGAGATGTCTTCACATCTTTTGTGCGGCTCGACCGATTGAGGGTCCACTCAACCAGTCGAGGCCCACTCTACTCAAAGTCCAGCGGCTATGTTTTTTGCTATTACACGCTGCTCGACCAGTCGAGGAGCTTACTCAACCGATCAAGGGTCCACTTGACCAGTTGAAGCCCTCCTTCAACTAGTCGAGGGTTACATAGATTCTGCGGGGATTCTGCACAGACAGCCTAAATTTGTGATGGTTTCGCAGAGGTGCGGAAGAGGAGTTTTCTAAACTATAAATAGGGGTCTCTAGGACTATTTCAACGTATGCTAAGGCTTTTTAAAGGTATTCTAAGGATTTCTAAAAGATGTTATAGGGTTTCTAAAGGGTGAGATTCGAGGTTGTTTGAATCGGGTAGGTCCTTTTCTTTTTGTAATTTATACTTTCATAGTGGAATTCTGTCGCTTTGTGCCGTAGTTTTTTCCCGAAAGAGTTTTTCACGTTAAATCTGTTTGTTCTCTTGTGTTTGCTTGGTACCATTGGATTGCTATCTTAGATCCATCTCTGTGTGATTTCGCAGCACAAATCCCAAACAAGTGGTATCAGAACAATCGTTAGGGCGCAGATCTGAATCTGTGAGATTAGTAATAATGGCAAGCACTAGGTATGAGATTGAGAAGTACTTAGGAAAAAATAATTTTGAGTTATGGAAGATCAAAATGATCAGTTCTTTAATTAAGAAAGGTGAAGATGGTACTCTTGAGGAGTGAAAATCTACTATGACTGATAATGAATGGAATACTCATGATAAGAAGGCTTTATCATCGATCTGTTTATGTCTCACGGATGAAGTTCTCTATAGTGTCATGAGAGAGAAAACTGCAGCTAAGTTATGGGCGAAGTTAGAGGATGTCTATGTGAAAAAATCCTCTAAAAATCGCGTACACTTGAAGCAACAGTGGTATAACTTCAAGATGACAGAGGGTGGAGATCTGGAGGCTAACATCAGCAACTTTAATAAATTGACTTGCAAATTACTGGAAATAGAGGAAGTGATGAAAGATGAAGAATAAGCATGTATGTTGCTGAATTCTCTTCCGACGTCGTATGAGTTATTGAAGGACACAATGTGCACTATGAATAAAACCCTGACTGTCGACATTGTTATCTTAACCCTTCAAGGGAAGGCCATGAGAAAGCTTAACGACAACATGGGGACATCTTATGATGCACTGATTATGAGGGACAAGAATTTTGAGAAAGGTACAGGATCTTCAGAGTCAAGATCTAAGTTCATGTGCAAAGGTAAAGGTAAGTTAAAGTGCTGAAATTGTGGGATGGGAGGACATGTGTAACATCCTAAAAATTGGGGGTCGAGCATAAACTCCACTCCCGAGTTCCAGAACATCACTTATGCAACATTTTCAATGATGGATAAATATCGGCTGAATTAGTGCATAAAATATGAAGTGGTAAGCCAAAACAGCATATCATACTCCAGGGATGACTAAATTAAGCAAGCAGAAGACTGTGATAAATATATAAAGTATATCAGTGGTTTCAAATCTTCAGAATATGAATATATAACAGGGCTGAATAGATACATGTCTGATGTTAAATTATACTAATTACTAGGAGATAAAGTATTCAACTAAATCATATAGCCCTGCGACCCCGTCGAATTAAGACAAGGTCGAAGAAGACTCGCCTGAATACTGCATATAGGAGAATGTCTTCTCATCATCCTCGAAGTCTGGCTCCGCCTCGCAGGCTGTGCCATCATCTGAAACTAAGACAGGGTCTGGTTGGTGTGTACAACACCATCCCGTAACGTGGGAGTGAGTAACTAACTCAGTGGAACAATAGAGTAAAGATTAATATGTTATCAAATTAGTCAAGCGGTAATGATAAAATAAACATAGCAAATATTCCTAAATACTGTAGTTAATGCAAGGATGAAATGACATGATGTATGCCCTCGCTAACATACTCCCTCATGTGACACCATCTTACGTTCGCGACATGCTTTCTTTCCTCAGTGCTCCACATCTTCCAGGCACATGCAGTGCGATATGGACATGATTATCGAGTTGTTATTAGTCCTTTTCATACAGCAGTATTGGGAAACTAAGGTACCTCCCCTATATCAATTCCCAACAATGATCCAGTCTAGGGTCGTCAGTCCTAGCATATCTCATACGAAGTACGGTTCTAGGTCGCTGTAAAGGGTTGTCAGGGCTGTTACATGCACTCGTTGCACCGCTCCCCCATCACCTTATCAATACAGGCCTAATTTATACTCTGTTTACTACGGGAAGGCTCGTCGCCTCTCCGCAGATTCAGAGTATGCTCGAGGTCACTACAAAGGGCTGCCAGGGATGTTACACGCACTCGTTGCACCGCTCCCCCATCACTTTATCAGTGTAGGCCGACAGCTCGAATACAGTGTCCCATACCACCATATTCGTCTCACAGGTCTGGGTTGCTCATTGGTCACTACGGGGAGGCTCATGGCCCCGGCATAGGCCGACAGCTCGACTATGGTGTCCCATACCACCATGCCCGGCTCATGAGTCTTAGCGGATCAAGGTACCAAGGTTAACGGGGATATCACTGGTAAGTTTAGTACCCTAGGTTCAAGCAGTTATGACGAATACAAGGTGAACATACAACGGTCAATCGGGTTACTTGACGAGCTCGACTAGTACGAGCGCACATCGTATCGTTCGACATGAAATACGTAAGCACTTCGTGTGGCCAGACTACTGCCGACGACCAACATACGACTCGGGTTCGTCAAACATGTCCTACGTGGCGAATGAATCTCAGCCACGAATTCCAAACCTGTTACCGATTGCCTGGACCATAACATGGCCCGAAACACATTTCGTTTCCACGAGTAATCATATGAAACAGTTAAAGCAGTAATGAACAAATAGTTCGATTCTTACAAGCATATGAGCATGCTGTGAAGTGCAACACAGACATAAGTTCACACACATCCATTCCATAAAGAAAGCAGACATCATAATGTAAACGTAGATGGAGGAAATCATACATATAAGTAAGGTAGCCAAGATTTACATTTCAGTCCTCATACAAGCATAACTTAGTAACAACTAATTCATTCAGCCAATTCTATAAACACTTAGACTACACACAAACACTTAGACTACACATAACATCATACATATGGTATGTTAGCTACACATGTATTAGGGCAACTCCTTTTATTAAGGAGTTACCCCATATACCACGCACATGTACCCACAACAGATTATCATGGCATGCATGAATCCGGGTTCCATATTCATTTGAAAATTTTTACAAACATTTGGGCTACACACTTAGTCACATATAACATATATTTACCGTGACGTGATTTTGGGCAAGTCCTTTCGCTAAGGAGTTGTCGCACATGTATTAGATTTATATTACGACAAATAAACATGTTAAGAGCAAATCCAAATTCTAAACATATTCAAACATCCCAACATATGTATAGAATACACTATATTCTACATAGTTCATGCGAACACATATAATGAAACAGACGACACATTTGCTTGTGAAATAGCATCCACGTCAAGAATAAACCATTAACCGACATTGAAAGCCTTGAAAACCATAACCTATACATCTATAGTCCGCACCTTATGTCGTAGAAACGTAAAGAAATCGATGGAATCTCTAAGTCTTCATCAACGTTGATATGACGACCTATAACACGAGGTAAGTCAACTATTTTGCTACTTACAACTATCGAAACCCTAAAATAGATTAGGGTTAGGTTTCTCTTACCTAAGAATGAAGTCAGAATCACCGTAGTAGCGATACGGTAGTGGTATTGAAGCACGTGGAGTGACAGGGTAGAATCCTTGGTTGAATCTCCTACTCTTTCTCTCTCTCTCTTTCTCTCTCTCTCTCTTTCCTTCTCTTTCTTTCTTCTCTCTCCCTTAGGTTTAGGAAATTCGTATGGGATATGAGAGAGGGGTTTTGAGGGGTTTTTATAAGCCCAAAAGCGACGAAAATAGCCCTAGGGCTAAGGTATACTTCGATTATAACCAAATCGGGCTTGTTTCGATCCAACGGAGCACTTCTGGAGGTCCTGTTACTAAATGCGGTCGGACTTAAGCTCTCTAATATCGGATCTTGATCAAGTTAAGTTTTCAGTCCGATCGGGTTTCCAGATCGACCGTGGCGGACCAGTTTCAGTTCAGCGGTCACCGAAAGTCGATCAGATGCACAAGTGTTATGACATATATGGGCCACCTATCCTGATCCGAGGGTGAGTTTGGGTCGAAATCTAACGGTCAGAACGCTTAGAAATAACACACAAGCGTAACGATCTAGATTACTTAAATTTCTATTTAATTTCTTTAAAAACTTCATTTTCTCACACTCTTTACTCTCGACTCAAGGAAATGGTTTCAGGACATCGTTTGGTCTTGATTTTCGAGGTGATAGTCAAGTCCAACTAAGCGGTCATAATTGTCTAAGTTTGTCACTATCGGACTTTCGACGTGCGGTCCAGGTTCGATACGAAGTTTCAAAGTGCTCCCGAGAGCAAACGGGAATAGAGATTGTCCCTAAGTTTTAGGGTAACGCAGCGTTAACAATTCTATAGGTTTTGGGTCTTACAGATCGTATTTAAAGCGATTAGTGCGAATTTCGCAAGTAAACTAGTTTAGCACTAGCTAAAACTCGCCTAATTTCTAAAGGATTTGATCCTAAGAGATCTCTGCTGGAGGTGGTACATGGGTCTTTGTAGTTTGTATAGATAGTGATTCAGGATATTTATTTCTTAACTAAATTACGCCCTAATTATGACCCAATATGACAGAATAAGGTTCTAGGGCAGTTCTATGTCTAAGGACGTCCATTGCCAAGTTGAAAAAAATTCGGGATGTTACAACATGTGAAGAAGGATTATGTAAATTCTAAATTTAAGAGAGAAGATTCTAAGGCTTCATACAGGGAGGCCAATATTGCCACGTTAGATGGATCGAGTGGATGTGATGGTGATATTTTGTCTGTGTTTATGCTCAAATGGCTATATGATGATCGTAAGAATGAGTGGATGTTAGACACATGAGCATCTTTTCACATGACTCCTCATCAGAGTTGATTCACCAGTTATAGGGAGTGCAATGGTGGACATGTGTTTATGGGCAATGACATTGCCTGTAATATTGTGGCTATTGGTATGGTACACATCACGATGTTCGATGGGGCAGAGCGTACCCTGACTGATGTGAGGCACGTTTCTCACATGAAGAAGAATCTGATTTCTCTTGGTGTACTTGAGGTTATAGGCTGCAAATTCACAGGTATTGATGGTGCTCTTAAGGTATCTAAGGGGGTATGGGTAATCATGGAAGCACAAAGACTCGGTAACATGTATAAGTTGATCGGGAGCACTTCAAAAGGTAGAGCTACAATGGCTGTAGTAAATTCCACCTCTTCATGTGTGTGGCATATTGGGCATGGCCACATGAGTGGGCAGGGCAGGAAGGCTGAGATGCGCAGACGGTGATACGGAGCAAGTGGAGCACCCACCTGTGTGAAGAATCACACAGCATAATCGCAGGATATCGACGAGGTACATGGACGACTCCAATATCGTAGTAGATTCATCTTCTATTTAGACGGTTCTAGGTGAGCCTGGTGCTGAGTAATGGAAGGTGTCTATGGGCGATGTGATGGACTCATTGTACCAGATCGACACATAGGAGCTGATGGAGCTTCCAGTGGGCCGGGAAGCGGTTAGATGCAGGTGGATCTTCAGGAGGATACAACATAGATACAAAGTGAGGTTGGTGGTGAAGGGTTATGCTCAGAGAGAAGAGATCAGCTTTTCAGAGATATTCGCATCGATGGTATAACAAGTGTTTATTAGATCCGTGATTGACGTTGGTTGGCTAATGTGATCTTGAGTTGGAAGGATGGATGTGAAGTTTTCACTTATGCAAAGGAAATTGGAAGAACAGATCTACATGAAGCAACCATAGCGGTTCGAAGTTAAAGGGGCTGAGAAGAAGAGTTTGCAATAGGTCTTGATACTACCTGTCGCCTAGGCAGTGGTTTGATTTCTTTATAGTAGATCAGGTATTGTATGTTGATGACATATAGATCGCCAATTATGATATGTCTGAATCAACAAACTGAAGACTCGGTTAAGTGAGACATTCATGATGAAGGATTGAGGGGCTGCAAAGATGGTTCTCAGCATTGAGACTGAAAGAAGAGTAGGCTTTGGTTATCTTAGGAAGAATACCTTTGATAGGTATTGATTAAGGATGTGATGAATCAGGCAAAGCTGGAGAGCGTTCCCTACCCATCTCTCCTCAAAATTTTTCTCAGGACATGTCCCAAAAACAGATGAGGAAAAGTAGGATATATCTCAAGAGCCTTATTTGAATGTTGTTGGCAGTGTATGCCATGATTTGGATTAGACCAGTTATTTTATAGGCTATTAGTATTGTGAGTAAATACCCTGGCAAGCAACATTGGATAACGGTGAGATGGTAAGAAGACTACGTCTTTCCTTTTGAGAAGATAGGAGTAAAGGTGGTTAGGCACGTGGTTTCTGATCTGACAGACATGCTCACCTAGATCGTTCCTGTAAAGAAGTTCAAGTTCTATGCAACTTCTCTGGGCTTGTTGATGGCGAAAAAGAAGGACGAAGTATATATGAGAAGTTATGATGTGATGCAGAGATAAGAAAAGAGATCAAAAAGCTAAACGGTTAAAGATTGAACACATGGTAGAGATTGTTGTCAGAGAGATGTCTTTACATCTTTTGTGCGGCTTGACCGGTCAAGGGCCTAGCTGACCAATCAAGGCCCGCTCGACTCGAAGTCCAGCGGCTATATTTTTTACTATTCCATGCTGCTTGACCAATCGAGGAGCTTGCTCGACCGGTCGAGGGTCCACTCAACCGGTCGAAGCCCTCCTTCGACTAGTTGAGGGTTATGCAGATTTTACGCTGACTGCGTAAATTTGAGGCGATTTCGTAGAAGTGCGGAATAAGAGTTTCTTAAACTATAAATAGGGGTCCCTAGGGTTATTCTAACGTATGTTAAGGCTTTCTAAAGGTATTTTAAGGGTTTCTAGAAGGGGTTCTAGGGTTTCTAAAGGGTGTAGCAAGGGTGAGATTCGAGGTTGTTCGAATCGTGTAAGTCATTTTCTCTTTGTAATTTATGCTTTCATAGTAGAATTCCGTCGCTTTATGCCGTGATTTTTTTTTCGAAAGGGCTTTTCATGTTAAATCTGTGTGCTCTCTTGTGTTTGCTTGGTACCATTGGATTGCTATCTTAGATCCATCTCCGTGTGAATCCGCAGCACAAATCCCCAACATCAAATCATCCAAGGGTTTCATAGGTGTAGCAAGAATGAGATTTGAGGTTGTTCAAGTCGGGTAAGCTCTTTACTTTGTAATTCTTCATTTATAATGATCATCATTCACTTTGTGGCGTGTTTTTTTTTTTTTTTTTTGTATATATATATACCGAAAGGGTTTTTCTACATTAAATTTGTTGTGTTTTTTTCGTTCTTGCTTGGTGCTATTGGATTACTCTCCTAGATTCATATCCATGCGCTTCCACAATCCCCTAACATTCAATACACTTCAGAAAGCCAAACACATGTCAAGGCAGTGCATCTGTGCAGTATCTATGTGATGCAGGGATGAACGTGATGAAGTCGATCACTGTCTTCCTCAAGGATAACTACTTCGAATCCACGAAGCTTCTTTAGACTACTCATAGATACTTTTCGAATCCACGAGGAAAAAAAAAAAGAAGAAATAATATTCTAGAAAATTCGTAAATTGATTGATAAATGAATAAACGATTTTACACACCTTTAAATAGGGATACTAAGTCGTGGACGAAGTTTCAGAATTAAACTACAACTAAAACTCCTAGAAATTGCGACTTACTGTAAATAGTAAACTTACTATTTATAGACGGTCGTGATTCCTAATAATGTTCATGGTTGTGTTCAAAAATAGCAAGTGTCCTATTTGGATTTACCATACTGTTCTCCTAATTATTTTAAGCACATTTCATGTCGGGCGCAACTCCTAAAGCCCAGCGGATGAAGAGTTATAATCAAACTAAAACTTACTATAAATAGTAAAAACAAAATTAAAACAGGAATTCAACAGTTGATCTGATGGTATTTTGCAAATTCGGCGTGTGCAACATGGCATATTGGGGTTGGGTAGCTAAAGTAGCTTGTCCTTTCCTAAAATCATATATGTATGTGCAATAGCTCATTCTGGTTTGTAAGATACGTCCGTTTTAAGTTTTGATGGTCCAAATCACCTCCGTCTCCAATCGGACCTCTTTTGGTCCATCTTAGCCATAAAACTGTTCGTGGCCCGCTCTGCATCACTATGACATTCATCTCTCTTTCCCCCTTACGCGACCGCACATCAAATGAGAAAAGCATGACACTCTGACCATAAACGTTGGTTATCAATATTTTAACCACCCATTTCTTCATAAGTGCGTGGCCCGCAAATATATGTACCGGGGAATTTTTGGCCAGGGAACTTTGACAATGTGGACCAAACTTTGATCTGACGGGTCCATTATGACCAGTTTGATTCGAAATCCTTCCAGATTAGAAGATGGTAACTCTTGAATCACTTGATTATTCTCCCTTTAGATTTTCTCATTATATGTCTATTTGTAAACCGCTAATCACAGGCCAGGATCAAATTTCTAAAATTAGGCACGGAAACTCATCTAGTTTGGTGAAGGTCTCTTCAAAGATATTGCAACCTGCAGTTGAAATCCAACTTGGTCGACCATGATGCTATGATGCTATAATTAAAGGGGCACGCGCGCTTCACTTTTACCGGTACCACTATAAGCTAAGGTGGCATGGGAAGATGTGGGGCCCACGTGATGCATGGTTAAAATTGAATTTGTCCATGATATGAGTTAGAGCATGTTATGCATAGGCCCCTAAAATCAGTCTGATCACTGAATCAGATGGGCTACATCACAGGGAACAAATTGGAGAGAACGTACAATCTTTGAGTAAGCGGATCGCCTGGTGTGCCACACACCACCGACCTCTGTGGTGTGTTGATTTCACTCAGTTCTGTTGGTCCCACGATGATGCATGTGTTATATCTATATCATCCATCCATTTTTTGAGAATTCTAAGGCACATGTCAAAAAATGATGTAGATCCAAAGCTCAAGTGGACCATACCACAGATAACACTGGGGATTGAATGGCGGCAACAGAGGTTTTGGATCACACCAGGGTGGTGGGTGGTGTGTGGCACACCACACTAGTCAATCAGTTTCCCAATCTTGATTTGCTTGGACGGCCCACAGTTTTGTATATATGAAATCCAGTCCATTCATACCACTGATGTGATGTTGATGAAAAGCCATGCTAAAAATTAAGCTGTAGCTAAATTATATATGGTGGGCCCCTGTGTAAGCGTAGCCGGGGGAAATTTTGACCGTGTCACCTGACCTGCCTAATAAAAATATATTATGATCGGACTTTTACGCCAGGGACTTTTGATTTGAAATCCTTCAGGATTAGAACGTAATTCTTTAATAAATTGATTATTTTCATTTTATATTTTTTTACCTTGGCTGTATATTTGTAAACCTATTATCATACAGGACAGGATCAATTTTCTAATATTTGGTACGTAAGGGCATCCAATTTCTTTGAAGGTCTCTTCAAAGCAACCTGCAGTCTTGAGTCCAACCTGGTGAACTCATGATGTCACCATGATGATATAATTAAAGGGTCCACACAAGGAAGATACGGGCCCACGTGACGCATGCATAAAATTGAATCTGTAATGTGAGTCAGATCATGTTACCCGCATGCCCCTAAAATCAGTCTGATCAATGAATCAGGTGGGCCGCATCACAGGGAACAAGTTAGAGAGAACATCCAATCTTGAATTGGATGGAGGACCCACAATGATGTATATATATAATCCTGTCAATTCAGACCATTGATGTGATCGGATGAAAGGCCAGGCTATATACATCAGGCTGTTTTGAAATTCTGGTGAGCTTACATGGTTCCTGTGTCGTGGCCCCGGTGAGCATTGGATCAGTTTATATTTTCGTAACTGAAGATAATATGAGGTGACGCATCTGATAGACAGTTTGGATGTGATTCATACACAATGTGGGTCCCCATCTGCCCGGTGCCACAGTATAAGCTTGATGTGGTACCAGCAACATTGGACCATTCCCCATAATTAAAATAATTATATTACTTAAAAAGAGAAATGCTACGTTGCTCTCAGAGCATCCGATTGTGCATACATTTCAGTGAAAGGAGGATTTTCATCGCCGAATACACAAACATCTCACCCAGTTGTGCATGTTCTAACTACTATGGTACGCTTGGGGAACCTGGCAACCTTCCTGCTGGCTATCATGATGTTTTAATGTCATACAAACAGTTCATAAGGTTATTCTCACTGGGATGAATTGAAAACACAAATATTAGCTTAATGCAAAACTTTCATGCCCAGGCTTTGCCAGTGGGCATTTCTATTTTCATTGTTTCATACAGTGTGGACCACCTTAGTTTTGGATCTGCCTCTAAATTTGCTTTTCCGTTGCAATGTGAGCTTGCAAAACTGATGGACGGAGTGGATTTCTCACAGGGATCCACATGGTTTCTGCCTATAAGAATTTCCTGTGGGAGGGCAGGAATAAAAACAGCAAGAAGAGGTCAATGGTTGTATATATAGAATTAACTTAAACTAGAATATGGTGATCCTCGGGTCATGGATTCATATTTCCTTGAGAGACATGAACGAAATTTATAGTGTTTGCCATTTGTTGCTCTACCATGTCATATGATGCACTTCGGTATCAACATACAAGCAAGAAGAAGCATCAAAGAATAGACAAATGCTTCAATATCAACGTACAGCTACAAGAGGAACATCAAAGGACACAAATATACAAACACTTCAACATCCACAAATTGATATTTCTCCGTGTTATGTGTGGGTTAGGTTTATGCGTTCCCCTGAGTAGGTGTGTTTATCTAGTTTAAAATAGAAAAACCATTGATGAAAGGCTCACGAGATTGATGACTGACCTGCTCCATATTCCATGGTTTTTTCTTTTCTTCCCTGTCATCTCCTCCTATTACTCAATCACACCTGGATATCCGACAGTTGAGACAATGTAATCTTGTGGAAAGCCTCAGGAAGAGGATCCCTGCCTGCAGATAGCTCCTGCGACATGTGCCGCATGGTGGGCCTAGAGTGAGGATTGGCACGCAAGCTTGCAATTGCCAACATCACAGTAGAAACCACATCCGTTCTGTCTTGAGGCACCGGAAGAGGAAGACGTTGATCTAACAAATCCATCAACAATGTATCTTGGCCACCTGATGATGCCCAGGATGAGAAGAGAAATCCAGGATGCCTTCCCATTATGAGTTCAAGTGATATAACCCCAAAGCTATATATGTCACATTTCTCAGTCACCCTCATTGTGTATGCAACCTCTGCACCAAAAAAAAGTAATTAAAAAAAAATTAAAAGAAAAAAAGAAAAAAGAAAGTGGTTGTTTCAAAAAAGTAATTAAAAAAAAGAAAAAAGAAAAAAGAAAGAGGTTGAGAAACAAGATCACATTCCCATCTATGTATAAAGTTTGTTTTGAGCAGATGATCCTACAGTTGTTGAGGAAAACATAGAAACTATACAAATACAGATGAAACAATATTATTTCACAAATTTGATTTAATAACATAGGTCATTAAATTTATTAAGAGGAAGTCCTTTTACCATTTATGAAATTGAAATTGAAGTTTATATATCTTTGCATGAAATGAGATAAAAAAGAGGAAACTGAATTTAAATATTTTAAATAAGATGTGACCTAAAAAATTATTCTGCGTAGACTAGTAGTAAAATGATGATACATAAGCATTTTAAGTAACATTTTCAGTGATCTTTGGCTACTTCCAAGTATGCATTTAGACATTCCACACACACACACACACACACACACACACACACATAAAGTCCGAGATAATAAGAAGATTTAAGCAACATTAGGGAAAAAGATGGAAACAGAGAAAATTAGGCTCAATATACCAGTACCATCCGACGTACCTGGAGCTACATATCCGCAAGTGCCTGCAAGTTCGGACCAGTTTGATGAATCAGATTTTATGAGCCTAGTGGTGCCGAAGTCAGAGACACAGGCCTCAAATTCCAAATCCAACAAAATGTTGTTGCTCGTTAAGTCCCGATGAACTATAGGAGGGGTGCGATCATGGTGCATGTATGATAAAGCATGAGCTATGCCTTTAATGATGTTCATCCTCTTCACCCAATCCAATTCTACAGCTCCTTCCTCGCTGCTGAGGATGCAAGCTAAGCTTCCCCTTTCCATGTACTCGTACACTAGAAATGAGCACAGAGCATGCGAACAAAACCCATAGAGCTTTATAATGTTGCGATGTCGAATTTCTGTTAGTGCTTGTATCTCATTTCTAAAGCTTCTCTGGTCCACTCCTTCACCCCCATCTAATGGGTGAAGTTTTTTTATAGCTACTACCTGAGTAGTTTGTAGATTTGCTTTATAAACTGTCCCGTACCCACCCACCCCAATGCAATATTTGTTGTCGAAATCCTTGGTTGCTCTGATGATGTCTTCATACACAGTCTTTCCATCAAAATTCCATATTGAAAATAGATTTCCATTGTTTACTTCTATGTCCCCTTTCTCTACATTTCTTGTTTTCCGGAGAAAAATAAAGCAAATGACGGCAATTACAAATAGAAGAAATAATGCTGCCACGATGGGAATAACGATGAAGAACAAAACTTTCTTGTCTTTCTTTCTGCCAACAGTGTTTATTGAAGAGGAATTACATGGTAACATACCTTTCACTTCACCACATAGACCTTTGTTTTCAACGAATACCTCCAACGGAGCCAGGCGAAAGGCTTTGCTGTCAGGAAGAGGGCCCTCCAATTTATTATACGAAAAGTTGATGGAATATAAACTGATCATCTCTTCGAAAGATGACGGGACGGAACCAGAGAGCAAATTGCGGGAGAGATTTAGCTTTTCTAACATGTGCAGTTTTCCAAGTTGTCCAGGTATCTCTCCCGAAAGGAAGTTATGGCTGAGGTCTAATGTATACCGTAGGCCTACTAGATTTCCTATCTGAAATGGAATGCTTCCGTTCAAATAATTCTCACTCATGCTCAAATACCACAATTTGGAGCAGTCTCCCAGTTGTTGAGGTATTGGCCCGCTCAGTTTGTTCTTCGATAGTTCAAGAATCTCCAAATTGGATAGTTTTCCAATTTCACCCGGTACCCGACTGGATAGTCGGTTATTGTTTAAACTCAACTTGTAAAGCATAGACAACATCCCTAGGGTACTAGGAACCTTTCCTTCTATGTTGTTCGATGAAAGATCGAGCTCTTGTAGCCTACGCAATTGCCCAATTTGCAGTGGAATTGTACCAGTAATATTGTTGTTGGAGATTTTTAGGAGTGTTAGGTTTCGACACTCTCCCCAATTAGGCGACAGCTCACCATGCAATCTATTGTAACTCAGGTCAATGTACTCTAAATTAGGATATACTCCAAAAACTTGGTATATATTTCCAGTGAGCTGATTATGTTCGAGCCGAACTCTTATTAAGGTGGTGCAGTTTCTCAGGCTTTCAGGGATGGGACCAGTGAAATGGTTTCCTTTCGCAGCGAAGCGTCGAAGTGATCTGCCTTGGCATACTTCAGGTAGGTGGCCTGAAAAATTGTTGCAAACCAAAGTGAGTTTCTCCAAACGTGTTAGATTTGAGATTTCTAGAGGTACTGAACCAGACAACTGATTAGAGCGTACAGTGAGTGAAGTCAGGTTGCTCAAATTGCCAAAAGTTGGAGGGATTGGACCAGTGAGCTGATTTTTAGGTAGGGAGAGTTTGGTTAGGCTTCTCAAATTTCCAAGGGAAGGAGGAATTCGACCAGTGAGCTGATTATCATTCAGTCTGAGTGTAGTTAGGCTGCTAAAATTACCTAGATATGATGGGATGGCGCCTGTGAGATAGTTTCCGTGCAATCTAAGGGTGAGAAGATCTTTAAGCATTCCAATTTCTGGAGGTATCGAACCGGCTATCTGATTTTTGGAGAGGTCCAAGTTCCGAAGATTTTTATGCAAGCTAATTCTTGATGGAACTTCTCCTGTGAGTTTATTGGTATAGAGTTGAAGAGAGATGAGGCTGGTCCAATTGGCGAAGAAATCAGGGAATATTTCACCGGTTATCATGTTATCAGAAAGGTTGAGCTCTAGAATGCGAGTAAGATTAGCTAGTGAAGGAGGCAAGGCACCCGACAGTAGATTGGCGGACAAATCAAGAAAGACGAGTTTTGAAAGAGAACCGATTGGGTTTGGAATGGTTCCATGGATTGAGTTTTGGCTGAGATTAAGGTTGATGAGATTGGGAAAGGAGGAGAAGTTAAAATTATCAAGCATACCTTGCAAGCTTGTATTCCAAAGGTTATTTCAACTACGTTGCGTGCATGATCGCATGAGATCCCGGTCCAGTTGCATGGAGAGCTCTCTTGGGTGGCAGAAGCGTTGGCAATGGGGAATAAGGACCATGAACGGAGAGCCTCTGTTTGAGAGAGACTGGCTTTCCATTTCAAAAGAGCTTTTGCTGCCTCAGATGCCGGGGATGATGATTCATTGGAGGAAGCTATTAGTAGTAAGAAGAGGAGAGGGAGAAGGGATTTTTTTGAGTCCATGTTTGTATTTCTGCTGCTAGTGCTGTGGGTTTGTGCTTGGGTTAGGAGAGGATGCTTACATTTTATAGTGGAATGAATCTCGCCAACTTATGTTTTACCTCGTCGACTGGAATCAAACACTTTTTCTTGAACCGGAATACCCCCAATTGTAGGCAGCGGTTAAAACACCGTCAATCATGTGAGCCTTCTATTGTTCACGGTATGTTCAGAAAAAAAATAAATAAATAAAACATAAAAAAAATAAAAATTAACAATATACAAAGGTCAGGTTGGTCACAACATCAGAAACAGTGTGGATCACGCGAAAAAAAAAAAAAAAACAATTGTTTCCTGACTTAGTTTTGGATCGGTTTGATTTTTGAACAGTCTATCATATCAATCCAGAACAAAAAACACTGTCCATGTCCCATGCCCATTGTTTCCTAGGTCGGGATCATTTTGCCCCAAGATCTAATTTCAAAGGCTGAACCTGATGGACTGAGCAATTGTCACACGACACATCCTACGAAGCTCAGGTGTTTTATTACAACAGGTGTGTTTCAGGATTGTGCAGGCCTATGAATTACACAATTCTGGGCTTTACCATCTGAAACTAGCTAGCTACTGTGTTAAATCGTTGATACACTGAACCTTGGCACATACATCAGTTAGGAACGGTGGGTTTAACCTTTTAGTCTGTTTAACCTGAGTTAAGCTTCGTGATGGTGGGCCATATCAGGAATCAGTCAATCTAAGACAACAGCCAGGAATTGTAACAAGCAAGTCAGGAGAGAAATTAATCAGCCTCTTCATTTGCGCAGCAAAATAATATTCAATGTTGTCTTGGAAGTGGTTGGTTTGTTGGAAATTAAAAAATCTTTTAAAAACTTTTCTTATTTTGAAATTTGTTTTTCTTTTGTTGAAAAAAGGTGTTATGTCATTTAAATGTCTATATATATAATGAGTGAATAATTTAATATGGGCTTTTTAACGTTTTGATTATAAATATGGCGGCAAAGCTAATGTATGAGGCAAGCTAGAAAATTTTTGAATGATATTTCTTTAAGTAGAACTCTTATTCCTCTCCTCCTAAAACTTTGACCTTAACAAATCCTTAGTTTTTGGATCAGTTGTAAGCCTATTTCTTGGAGTTCCCTTCTCATCTATCTGTTTATCTCTCTGCGCCTGTGTTTTCCTTCTCATTGGGAGGGTGAGTTGCATCACTTCATCACATTAAAAAATTTTGAGTGCCTGCTATTCAAGGAGCATAAATTACCTCAGTATCTCATGACAGGAAGAAATTTTCTTTTTTTTTTTTTTAGTGGAAAGATTTGATAAAGAGAAACTTGACTCTGTTATAGTGGTATCTTATGACAAACAAGAAATTTTCTTGTTTTTAGTGGAAAGATTTGATAAAGAGAAACTTGACTCTGTCATAGTGGTATCTTATGACAAACAAGAAGAAATTTTGTTTTTCTTTTTTCTTGTTTGTAGTGGAAAGATTTTACAAAGAGAAACTTGACTGTTTAATTTACTGGTATCTTATGTCAGACAGGAAGAAATTTTCTTTTTTTTTTTTTTTTTTTTTTAGTGGAAAGATTTGACAAAGAGAAGCTTGACTCTGTTATAGTGGCATCTTATGACAGACAGGAAGATATATATATATATATATATATATATATATATATATATATATATATATATATATTTTCTCTCTTATTGTACAGTTATAATAAAGAAAAACCGCCAATGGTCCCATTTTAACAAACAAGTGTTCATAAATATGAGCTTAAGATTGCTGAATCAATCTGATTTTGTGATCGTGAGTTATCAACGATGGATTCCACAATATACTCCCTTTAGCATGACCTAACCTACAACACGTGTATAATTTTTAAGTGCCTTCGAATCAACCGGCATGGACTGCGTATCTTATAACTCCTTGATAAATGTGGGTGCATTGACAATTAGGGTCATCGGAAGAAAACATTTCCAAAAAAAATAAAAATAAAAACAGAGTGCGTATGCCTGTATGGAAGGCGTATGGATGACACCAGCTCACCAAACACACCCATTCTCCCTCTCCATGGCTACAAAACACAATTTTTAACATGTTAAACTTGTCTAACTTCACCGTAATTTATTTATCATATCTACACCATCCATCAAATTTTCTAGATCATTCTTGATCAGAAATAAAAAATCATGGCACATCCAAAGCTGAAATAGATCACATCACATAAAGCACGAAGGATTTAACAACTACGGTTGAAACCATCCTAGGGTCCACCGTGAGTTTTCTTTGATATATAACCTCTTCATAAGGTCACACAGACCTGGATGAAAGGAAAATACAAACATGAGCTTAATCAGAGCACTCCGTGGCCTTAAAATTTTTTTAATGATAAGCATCCAATTCTCACGGTGTGGCCCACTTGAAACTGGGATCTGATGGGAGTTTTTGTCCCGTGCTTGACCGGTCGTGGGTTGCACGACTCAAAGTCCAGCGACTTTGAGTTAATTTTTTCCGGGGTGCTCGACTGGTCGTGGGAGGTGCATGACTGGTTGTGGGTGTGCTTGACTGGTCATGGACTCGACACGACTAGTTGTAGTTACGTAGATTCGTTCCGCGATTTTGCGTAGATTTCATTTCGCAAGTCCTTTCCCAACTGGGATGCGGAAAGGAGTTTCCTAAAACTATAAATAGGGGTCCCTAGGGTTTTTCTAGGTGGATGAAAAACACAAGAGGACTATCAAAGGGGTGCGAGAGAGAGAGAGAGAGAGAGAGAGAGAGAGAGAGAGAGAGAGAGAGAGAGAGAGAGATTGTAGAAAGGAGATTATGTTTGTGAAGGTGATCTACCATATCTCAACGCTTCTATGTCCTCGTAATTAGTGAGATCTCTTAGTTTTCTTTGTTTCTCTTATTGTTTATCCACTCCTTCATGAGTGCAGGTTTGATCATAGAACGGTGTACTTGTGATCGGTTATAACGTTTTACTTTATAGTGGATTGTTGATCTGGATGATGTCTCGTGGTTTTTACCGCTTTGAGGGTTTTTGATGTAGAGTGGGTCGCGGACATTTTCATGGCCAAGATGGATCAGAAAAGGCATGGTCGACGACAGAAGTGATCCAGACCATTAGACCTTAGATCGGGCGTATCTCGCAATCCGAAATGAGTTATCTGATATAAAATATATGATTTTGGGGTAGAACGAGCTACTTTAGCCAACCAACCTAGCTATGCCGGGTTGCGAACTCCAGATTTGAGAGAAACCCCCTGATCGACGGTCGTTTTCCCATTTTATTTTTTTTTTCGTTTTTACTATAAATAGTAAGTTTTAGTTTTATTATAACTCTTCATCCGTTGGGCTTTAGGAGTTGTGTCCAACATGAAAAGTGCTTAGGATAATTAGGAGAACGGTTTGGTGAAGCCAAATAGGACACTATTTTTGGCCGAAAACCTTGCGCACTAGTAGACATCACGACCGTCTATAAATAGTAAGTTTACTATTTATAGTAAGTCGTGGATTCTAGGAGTTTTAGTTGTAGTTTAATTCTGATTTCTTTCATATTGCTTGGTACCCTTATTTAAAGGGTTGTAAACTCGTTTTTATTCATTCATTAATTAATTTTGAATTTATTAGAAATTGTTTCTATTTTTTGTTTTCTTTCCTCATGGATTCGAGAAGTCTCTGTGAGGAGTTCAAAGAAGTTCCGTGGATTTGGAATATTTATTATCTTAAGGAAGACGGTGCTCGACCTCATGTCCTTCCCTGCGTCAGTTTGGTATCAAAATGAGGTTTCTCCTCGGATCGATGGCTTCTAACGACGGGTCGGGCAATAATTCCATGGGCGGTGCCCCAGGGAATTTACCTTTAGCGGCGGCAGCTTTCGAAGCAACCATGCAAGAGAATAGGCAAGCTATGTAGGGCTGCAGGCTTCCATGGACCGCATAACGGATCTCTTAGCAGAAACCTTAGGGCAACTCCGTGTTCCTGGTGGTAATCCTCCACCGCCGATTGCTGAAACTCGCAATCGCCCTGATTACAGGATAGTACCGGCAGTGCATCCACGGGTCATTCCTGAGGAAGGGGGCTCCAGTGAGGAGCAAACGAAGACATAATCTTTGAACACCCCAGACAAGGTGGCGATCGAGTAGATTGGACAGATCGAGAATTCAAGATGCGGGTTGATATTCCTAACTTTAATGGCCAACTGCACATTGAGGATTTCCTCGATTGGCTTTCTGAAGTTGACCGATTTTTTTACTATATGGACATCCCTGAAGCAAAGAAAGTCAAGCTTGTGGCCTACAAGTTGAAAGTAAGAGCTTCAGCTTGGTGGGAATAACTGCAACTCGCACGAACCACACAGACGAAAGCACCAATCTGCACATGGCAGTAGATGAAACAGTTACTTCGTGCTTGATTTCTCCCTAGTGATTACGATCAGGTATTATTTCAATAATACCAAAATTGTCGATAGGGTAATCGGTCGGTGAGAGATTATGCAGAAGAATTTTACCGCCTGGCGGCGCGTAACGATTTAGTTGAGAGTAAATCGCAGCAAGTCGCCCGATTCAATGGTGGACTGCGTATGGCAATCCAGGATCAGGTCCAGATGCAGCTCATTTGGACAATGAATGATGCGATCAAGTTGGCTACTCGGGCAAAAGTGCAACTTGAACATTCTACCACACGACCCTATTCTACCGCAAGGATCACTGCGGCGGGTCCACTCCAGGGAGCTCCACAATCTAAGGGAAAGGAATTCGTATGAGCACACACTTAACCTCGTACATCTGAGAGCCGAGATCAGGGAAGCGGGCAAGCTAGGCCCCAAAGGGACGTATCGACTGCTGCTGGTCCAAGTAGAATCCCGAACCCCTATGCTCGACCCCATCTTGACAATTGCTATCGCTGTGGCCAACCGGGACACCTATCAAATACTTGTCCCCAACGAAAGGTGGCGAACCTCACCATTAATGATGGTAGTACTGATAACGCCGATGAAGATCCAGATATTGAAGAACATGAGCATACCACCGAGGACAAGGCAGATGAATCAAGTTGGGTTCAGCGAGATCACGGCGAGTCACTTTTCGTAAGGCGGCTATTATATACGCCAAGAAAAGAAGTGCATCCACATAGGCATAATATCTTCCGCACTAAGTGTACGGTGAATCGAAAGGTTTGTGACGTGATTATTGATAGTGGCAGCAACGAGAACATCGTTTCCAAGGTCATGGTGGAAAAATTACAATTGAAAACAGAACGTCATTCTTCTCCTTATACAATCGGTTGGATCAAGAAGGTCAGTGAAACAAAGGTAATTGAACAGTGCACCATATCCTTTTCAATTGGTAAACATTATAAGGATGAAGTAGTATGTGATGTGGTTGACATGGAAGCATGTCACATACTACTCGGTTGACCCTGACAATCTGACCGTGACGCCACTCATAAAGGGCGAGATAACATATATATCTTCTTCAAGGACGGCCGGAAGACCATATTGGCCCTTATGGATCCAGAGGGACCACCTGAAACTTTTAAAGTGGAGGGTCATTTTCTCTTAACCATACGAGACTTCGTGGAAGAATCCAAAGAAACAGGACAGACTTCTGTATTAATTGTAAAAGGGGAAGAACTCGAACCTACCATCATCCTTAAAAGACTAAAGCCCTTGCTACATGAATTTAAAGAAATCTGGCCCGATGACCTTCTCGATGGGTTACCTCCCATGCGGGATATCCAACACCATATCAACTTTGTCCCCGGGTCCATTCTACCCAATCGGCCTCATTATCGAATGAGCCTGAATGAGTGCAAGATTCTTCAAGGGCAAGTGGAAGAGTTGATCCGTAAGGGTCTTATTCGAGAAAGCATGAGTCCATGTGCTGTATCAGCTCTATTAACTCCAAAGAAATATGGGAGTTGGCGCATGTGTGTCGACAGTCGAGTCATCAACAAAATCACCATAAAATACAGGTTTCCTATACCACGGTTGGACGATATGTTGGACATGCTAGAGGGTGCCAAAATATTCTCTAAATTGGACTTGAGGAGCGGCTACCATCAGATTCGAATACGGCCAGGTGATGAGTGGAAAACGACCTTTAAGACCAAGGAAGGATTGTATAAATGGATGGTCATGCCCTTCGGTCTTTTGAATGCGCCAAGTACATTCATGAGATTGATGAACCAAGTTCTAAAACCTTTCATTGGGCGGTTTGTTGTGGTTTATTTCGTTGATATTTTGATATACAGTCAAGACAAAACTACCCATATGGGGCACCTCAATAAGGTCTTTCAGGTGCTTACTGAAAATAAACTGTATCTCAATTTAAAGAAGTGCAACTTCATGACTAATAGCCTATTATTTCTGAATTTTGTCGTAACATCCACGAGTATTCGGGTGGATGAGGAAAAGGTGAAGGCAATCAGAGAATGGTCGGTTCCCACAAATATTCACGAAGTGCGAAGTTTTCATGGGTTGGTGATATTCTATCGTCGGTTCGTGAGAAATTTCAGTACTATTGTATCACCAATCACAGATTGCATAAAGAAAGGGCAGTTTCAGTGGACTAACGAAGTCAACAAGAGCTTTGCCAAAATCATACGTAGATTATCCACGACCCCGGTTCTTATACTTTCCAATTACGACAAACTGTTTGAAGTCGAATGTAATGCCTCATATATTGAAATTGGGGGAGTTTTATCTTAAGAAGGTAGGTCGGTAACCTTCTACAGTGAAAAACTTAGCGATGCACACAAGAAGTGGTCTACATACAAGATCGAGTTATACGCGGTGGTCTAGGCACCACGGCATTGGCGACAAAAGGTGTTCGAGGTATGCGACCAGGTAATGGTCCATCTGCGAAAAGAAAGATTTTCGACTGGAACATACAATAAGTTGAAGAATAAAAAGATTGGACCGGTACCAATCATCCGAAATATCAATGACAACGCTTATGTTGTTGATCTTCCCGATGACATGGCGATCTCACGGACTTTCAACGTCGCGGACCTGACCGAATATCATGAACCAGAGCAGGAGGAGAACTCGAGGAAAAGTTCTTTTCAAGTGGAGGGGACCGATGTAGACCGGGTCGCGGATAATTTTTTGGCCAAGATGGATCAGAAAAGGCATGTTCAACGATAGAAGTGATCCAGACCATCAGACGTTAGATTGGGCGTATCTCGCAATCCAGAATGAGTTATCAGACGTAAAATATATGATTTTGGGGTAGAATGAGGTAATTTAGCCAACCAACCTGGCTATGCCAGGTTGAACAGCCCGGATTTGCGAGAAACCCCCTGATCGACGGTCATTTTTTCATTTTATTTTCGTTTTTACTATAAATAGTAAGTTTTAGTTTTATTATAACTCTTCATCCATTGGGCTTTAGGAGTTGTGTCCAACATGAAAAGTTCTCAGGATAATTAGGAGAATGGTTTGGTGAAGCTAAATAGGACACTTACTATTTTTGTCCGAAAACCTTGCTCACTAGTAGACATCACGACCGTCTATAAATAGTAAGTTTACTATTTATAGTAAGTTTACTATTTATAGTAAGTCACAGATTCTAGGAGTTTTAGTTGTAGTTTGATTCTGATTTTTTTCCTATTACTTGGTATCCTTATTTAAAGGGCTATAAACTCATTTTTATTCATTCATTAATTAATTTCAAATTTATTAGAAATTCTTTCTATTTTCTGCTTTCTTTACTCGTGGATTCGAGAAGTCTCTGTGAGGAGTCCAGAGAAGTTCCGTGGATTCGGAATATTTATCATCTTAAGGAAGAAGGTGCTCGATCTCACGTCCTTCCCTGCGTCAGTTTTCCATGTAAAAATCTCTTGTGTGGTGTGTGGTTGATGCTTTGATTTATTTCATTGCTTTGTTTTTCCATAATTTTGGTTTGTTCTGGAGGGCTAGATCCTAAAGTTTTGTGCAAGGCTCCCAACAAAGTGGTATCAGAGTTAAGTTCATTGAACGGGTAGGATCGGTTTGAAATTATGGAAGGTGACTCATCAAGGATGATCAGCCTCAACGGTTTTAACTGGACCATATGGAAGGCTAAGATGGATGACTTACTTTATTGCAAGGACCTATATTCTCCAATTTTAGGCATATCAGCAAAATTCAAGGATATGTCTGATGATGATTGGAAGAAGATGAACCGAAAGGAGGTGGGGTTTATTAGACAATGGCTGGATGATTTCGTGTTCCACCATGTGTCTACGAAAATCTCATGCACTAGCCTATGGCTGAAACTGGAAGGGCTGTATGAGAGTAAGACAGTTGGTAATAAAATTTTTCTGATAAGGCGACTTATGAATCTCAAGTTCAAGGATGGTGGTTCTGTGGCTGAGCACATGAATGAGGTTAACATTATAGTGAACCAGCTCTCCACTATGAAGATGGTCTTGGATGATGAATTGTAGGCTTTACTATTGCTTAGTTCATTGTCTGACAGTTGAGAGACATTGGTGGTGTCTCTAAGCAATTCTGTGCCAGACGAAAAGATATCCATGGAACAAGTTACTAGCTGTCTCTTCAATGAGGAGACAAGGAGGAAGTCTCAGGGGTTTACTCAGCAAGAGGCTCTTGTGACACAAAAATGGGGGAGAAGAAAGAACGGGAAGGGTGGGAAGGCCCGAGATAAATTAAGAGGCAAGTCGAGTACCAAGAAGGATGTTGAATGCTGGAATTGTGGCAAAAAAGGCTACTACAAGCATGAATGTCATAAGGCTAAGAACGACAAGAAAGGAAAAGGAAAGGAGAAAGAAGATGAATCAGATTCCACTGCAGTCGCTTTAGATGACGACGTTGTAGTTATTCTTTCTGCAGATCATGATATATGTCTTATGGCTACGAGTTAGGACACGGACTGGGTGATAGACTCAGGAGCCTCTTTTCATGTGACTCCGCGCAAGGAATTCTTCACAAGCTACAACTCAGGTGACTATGTGACCGTGAAGATGGAAAATTCTGGCGTATCGAAGATCGTAGGGGTTGGTGATATTTGTGTGAAGACCAATGTGGGCTGCACATTAGTTTTCAGGGATGTGAGGCATATCCCAGACCTTCGCCTCAACTTGATGTTGACGGGAAGGTTGGATGATGATGGCTATGAAAGCCGGTTTGCTAGTGGGCGATGGAAGCAAATCAAGGGTTTGTTGGTCGCAGCCAGAGAAAAGAAGTGTTGCAGCTTTGACATGTGGCATAAGCGTCTAGGCCACATGAGTGAAAAAGGGCTTTGGTTACTAGCAAGGAAGCAGCTCCTTCCAGACGTGACAGGTACATCTCTCAAAACCTGTCTTGATTGTTTATTAGGGAAACAACACAGAGTTTCATTTGTTAAATTTGCTTCTCATTTTAATAAAGTGCATGCATTATATTTTGTTTATTCTGATGTTTGTGGTCCTATGAGGACAAAAACGTTGGGTGGGGCATTGTATTTTGTCACTTTTATAGATGATGCATCTAGGAGGGTTTGGGTTATGCTTTGAAATTCAAGGACGAGGTCTTTAGTGTGTTTAAATTGTTTCATACTATGGTCGAAAGAGAGACAGGTAGATCATTAAAGTGCATCCGCACTGACAATGGTGAAGAATATATTGGCGACTTTCATAAGTACTGCAAGTACCTGGGTATATGGCATAAACAAACGGTTCCCAAGACCCCCTTACATAATGGTGTAGCTGATCGAATGAATCGCACCATTGTAGAGAGAATCAGATACATGCTATCCCATGCGAAGTTGCCCAAGACATTCTGAGGAGAAGCAATGCACATGGCGGTGTATTTAATAAACAGGTCTCCATCAGCCCTGTTGAATGGAGAAGTATCTGAGAAGGTGTGGACTGGACAAGATTCATCGTATAGTCATCTCAGGGTGTTTGGATACAGGGCATCCGTTCACGCATCAAAAGACGAGAGGTCCAATCTCAATATGAAAATCAGGTAATGTGTGTTCTTGAGGTACGGTGATTAAAAGTTTGGTTATAGATTGTGGGATTCGACCGAGAGGAAGCTCGTCAAGAGTAGAGATGTGGTTTTCTTTGAAGATTAGTGTATAGAAGACATTAGAAAGTTAGAGAAGAACCAGCCTAGTTCAGTGAGCTAGAGGACATGGATCCGATTATTCCTCCCATGGTGCCTGATGACGGAGGAGTACAAAAATGTGCAGAAGACGAAGGAGTTCCTACAAAAGATAGATCGGGGGAGTAGCCCCCACTTGATCTACCTGTTTAATCATAAGCGAGGAGGTCATTTAGGGACAGACAACCGTCCAAGAGGTACTCGCCGCATGAGTACATTATGCTGACTGATGGGGGAGAGCCAGAAGACTATTCTAAGGCCCTAACCGACGAGCATAAGGAGAAGTGGTTGAAAGCTATACAAGAGGAGATAGAATCCTTACATAAGAACCATACCTATGATATGGTGAAACTGCTTAAGGGCAAGAAAGCTTTGAGCAATAAATGGGTGTTTAAAAAGAAAGTTGAGCAGAAGAATTCACAGACGAGGTTCAAGGCCAGACTTGTGATAAAAGGGTTTCGTCAGAGGAAATGTATAGACTTCGAGGAGATATTCTCACCAGTGGTGAAGATGACATCCATACGGGTGTTGCTTAGGTTGACGGCTAGCATGGATCTGGAGATAGAGCAGGTAGATGTTAAAATTACCTTTTTCCATAGTGACCTGGAAGAAGATATCTACATGCACTAACCAAAGGGGTTTGAAGTCAAGGGTAAAGAGCATACGATGTGTAGGTTGAGGAAGATCTTGAATGAGCTGAAACAACCTCCACAGCAATGGTACAAGAAGTTCGATTCATTCATGTTACAACATGGGTATAACAGAATAGAGTTGGACGACTGTGTGTTCACGCGTAAGTTCTCAGATGGTGATTTCTTAGTTATGCTGTTATATGTTGATGACATGCTCATCATGGGAAAAGACATCGAGAAGATAAATAGGCTGAAACAGGAGTTGAGCAAGTCGTTTGCGATGAAAGACTTGGGCTCAGCTAAACAGATCCTAGGAATGGAAATAACCCGTGACAGAAGCAGCATGAAGATTTGGCTGTCACAAGAGCGGTATATTGAGAAAGTCTTAGAGTGGTTTAATATGAATGCAGTGAAGCCGATCAGTACTCCACTGAATGGTCACTTCAGATTGAGCGATAGGCAGTGTCCCAAGACGAAAGTAGAGGTGGAAGAGATACAAAAAATATCCTACACGTTAGCCGTAGGAACTTTGATGCATGCTATGGTGTGTACACGCCCAGATATAGCATAGCGGTATCTTGCCAATCTTGGCAAAGAGCATTGGGCAATGGTGAAGTGGATACTACGGTATCTAAAAGGCTCATCCAGGTTGAGCCTATGCTATGGTGATGGTAAACCTATGCTAGAGGGTTATACAGATGTAGATATGGCAGGTGACATAGACTCCAGGAAGTTTACATTGAGGTTCATGTTCATGTTTGTAGGGGGAGTGGTTTCTTAGCAGAGCAAACTATAGAGGGTCGTAGCATTGTCGACAACAGAGGCTGAGTATATTGCAGTCACAAAAGCATATAAAGAGATGCTTTGGATGAAAAGGTTCCTACAGGAACTTAGCCTAAAGTAGGGGGAGCATATGGTCTATTACGATAGTCAGAGTGCTATACATATGAGTAAGAATCCAAGTCAGCATTCCAAGTCGAAGCACATAGAGATTCGGTATCACTGAATCAGGGATACTTTGGAACAGAAGGTATTATAGCTTGAGAAGGTCCACACGGACGATAATGGGTTAAATATGATGACTAAGGCTTTGCTCAAGGGCAAGTTTGAGATTTATAGAAACCATGCCAGCTTGAAGAAGGTGAATTCCTCCGGGGTCAAAAAGGGAGAGATTTGATGATATTTTTTGTCCCATACTCGACCGGTCGTGAGCCTTGCTCAACCGGTTGTGGGCTAGTGCTCGACTAGTCGTGGGTTGCACGACTGAAAGTCCAGCGACTTTGAGTTAATTTTCTCTGGGGTGCTCGACCAGTCGTGGGAGGTGCACGACCGGTCATGGGTGTGCTTGACCGGTCGTGGACTCGACACGACCAGTCGTAGTTACGCAGATTCGTTTCGCGATTTTACACGGATTTCGTTTCGCAAGTCTTTTCACAACTGGAATGCGGAAAAGAATTTCGTACAACTATAAATAGGGGTCCTTAGGATTTTTCTAAGTGGATGAAAAATACAAGAGGGCTATCAAATGGGTGTGTGTGTGTGTGTGTGTGTGTGTGTGTGAGAGAGAGAGAGAGAGAGAGAGAGAGAGAGAGAGAGAGAGTGAGTGAGTGAGCTTATAGAAGGGAGGTTATGTTTGTGGAGGTGATCTACCATATCTCAGCATTTTTACATCTTCGTAATCGGTGAGATCTTTTAGTTTTCTTTGTTTCTTTTATTGTTTATCCACTTCTGCGTGAGTGAAGGTTTGATTATATCAAGGTGTGCTTGTGATCAGTTATAACATTTTACTTCATAGTGGCTTATTGATCTGGACAAGGTCTCGTGATTTTTACCTCTTTGAGAGTTTTCTACATAAAAATCTCTTATGTGGTGTGTGATTGATGCTTTGATTTATTTCATTATTTTGTTATTCCATAATTTTGGTTTATTCTGGAGGGCTAGATCCTAAGGTTTTATGTAAGGCCCCCGACAAGATCTCCCTCATTTATTAGCTCATGTCCTAAAATAATATGGAAAAATAAATTGACCATGTGATCTACCACAAACATACTAATTATGGCCATTCAAATTACACATGTCAACAATGCAGTTTTGTTATCTTTTCCCCTACTTGTTGCACCGTACAACAACGGAATTTCTTAACACGCGAATTTCACGCTGACACCGTCCATCCACTTTTTAAAGATTATTTTAAGACATGGTCCCAAAAAGAACGTAGATCCATAGTTCAAGTGGACCACACCACAATAAACAGAAAGAATTGGATGAACATCGTTGAAAGCCTCTTGGGGCCACAAAAGGTTCTGATCATGCTGATATTTGTGTTCTCCCTCCATCCAGGTCTTTATCCAGGTCCCCACCCAGCCGCTGCCCGCCGCGCGCCCACCGACGAGCAACAGCAATCCACCGGGAGTCCGCGTCATGGTCGCAATCCGTCCTGCTCTCTCTCTCTCTCTCTCTCTCTCTCTCTCTCTCTCTCTCTCTCTCTCTCTCTATATATATATATATATATATATATCGCTATCGCTAGGTCGCAATCTGTCCCTGCTCTCTCTCTACCCCCTCTATCGCTTGCTCCCTGCTCTCTCTCTCTCTCTCTCTCTCTCTCTCTCTCTCTCTCTCTCTCTCTCTCTCTCTCTCTCTCTATATATATATATATATATATATATATATATATATATATATATATATCGCTATCGCTAGGTCGCAATCTGTCCCTGCTCTCTCTCTACCCCCTCTATCGCTTGCTCCCTGCTCTCTCTCTCTCTCTCTCTCTCTCTCTCTCTCTCTCTCTCTCTCTCTCCCCAACAGCCCACGCATCATTTCTCTCTCCCTCCTACCTAGGGTTTTGGTAAACCCCTTACCTAGGGTTTTTTCATTCTGGCTCGCGCGTTGCAGGGGAGTCTCCACCAGATCTCAGTTTGTTTGAGCTACAGCTTGCTATGGTAATGATACGAGTAAGTTCCCGGAGAACAATCTGTTTGCAGCAGCCGGCAAAGGGATATGGTACAATGGAGCATCTTGTGGGAGGCAATTATTGGCATAGTGCTTTAGTGCCGCCACCCTAAGTAGTGCTTGTGTTGTGGGTCAGACAATTCTGGTTAGGATCGTCGATCGAGCGTCTACTTCGGGTTCGCGCCCTTCCGTTTCTGGGATAACAATGGCACTGTCTGTCAATGCATTTGGGATTATCGCGAACAGGTCTCTTACAGAGATGGCCAATGACTCATTACAAATTGCATGGGAGTTTTGGTAAGGATGCGTTGGAGACATTTTATTTTATTCTATTGATTATGCAGAACATGTTGAAGATGTAATATATCTGCACATTGGGTCAGATCATCATCTGTCCATTGATTTCTTTCTTAAAACGGTGTGGCCTGCCTGATGAATGGACTTATTCCGATTTTCCACCAAAAAATAAAATAAAATAAAATAAAAAAATGAACAGTTTAGATGTCAAATAAACCTTCCCATAAATCATGATGGGGGACAGAGTTCTGCGGGTAAAAAGTTGTATCCTGTAGTATGCACCATGTGCCTTCAAGGCAGACGATCCGCACTCTAAAACACGCCATCATAGGTTGGTAGATTTCATGCCTACCGCACACGAGGCATATTTGTATGGTAATCCAATCGATGCATCTTGTGGGCTTAGCCGTTGTTGGCACTTTAAACTAAGTCTTCTATTGCTGGACGATCCGAATAAATAGGGCTTTTCTCCCTTAATGGGAACAATTGATGACGTTTGTCTTTTAAGAGTCGTTTGGACAGTAAGTTACTTTAAATAAGCTAATTATGCTAGCTTATCTTATCTTGGTTTCTACTTAATAAGGAGACGTATCTTTCTTCTTTTTTTCTTTATAAAGGATATCTTCTCTAAGGAAAGTAGACTATACAAAGTTTCGGGCAACGCTTCCTCGCCTATCGTGAGAAGAATAAAGGAGGGTTATCCCTCTCCCAAACTGCCTAAACCTACACTATCCAAAAATAGTAAGATGGGATTGGGACCGATAGAATGAAGGCAATCTACCGTCGCTTGCCCTGCGGGCCAGGTCATCGACTACTGAGTATCTTTGATAAGTAACATACATGTTAATAAGTAATTACCAGAAAGTTTGTTTGGTCCCTCTTACATGCACCACCCATCATGTGGGGCTAACCTTTGATTAGATCGTTCATTGTGTGGGCCCCAATTTTGATGTGGGCCAGCCATCATGCTCAGCCCACCTTAGTTGCGAGCTATTCATCATTAGGGCCAACTTTTATCATGCACAGTTCATTAGATAGGGCTCACTTTTGATATGGTTATCCATTACGTGGGGCCAACCATCAATATTGCTATTGTCAATCATGCAGGGCCCATCTTCAATATCCATGGCCCATCATGTAGAGCTCACCTTTGATGTGGACCATCCATAATGCAAACCCACCTCCAATGTGGGCCGTCCACCATGAGGCACCTGCCTTAGATATGGGTCACTCATCATTAGGCCGACCTTGATGTGGATTGTTCATCATGTGGGACCCACCATTATTAATTGCCTATCATGTGGAGTCCAACTTTGATGTGGGTTTCCTATCATGTTGGTCCCACATTTAATGTGGGTTGTCTGTCATGCGGGGCTCGCCTTGGATGTGGGTCGTTTATCATTAAGGGCAGATCTTTGATGTATATCATCATCATGTGGGGCCCACTAGATCATCTATCCATTCATTTGATGATTTTCCAATCCCATAAACTTTGAATGAGTTTATGCGCCCCCCCCAGCATATTTTCTCTAATAATTTACTAAGTTGTTATGTGGCCAATAAAAATAATTAAGGAAATAAATTATATTTGGAAGTTGAAAAAAAAATAAAAAATAAAAAATTATATTTTTTCTAAAAAGTTACTTATTTAAGATTAATAATCAAATTAACTTATTTAAGGAAAGTAATTTATTAACTTGAAAACACTACTTATTTGGTGGTATCCAAACCGGCCCAGTATCTATGGTTTGCCACTATATTTCATCCAAACATTGTTGTTCTCTGACCGTGCACCTTCGCCGCTTGCGTGGAATACGCTACCAAAGAAGAAACACAGGTACTGTTCACATGCAGAAAAGGGGTCAATATTATATGAACAGGATATTTGATCTTTATTGAAATTTTGTTAAAATCTTGATTAAGTGAGCCGCCCTCATGCAAGGACTCAAAACACAAGTCCAACATCCGGCCCATTCATCCGGAAAGGTATACCACCACCATGCGCATGCACCATGTGCCCTGTCGGATGAATGGTCCGGATTTATCCCGCCCATTAAGAGAGGACTACTCACTTAATATTTCTCCTTTTTTTATTACTGGACGGTGGAAATTAATGCGCATGTCAAGAATATAGAAACCATAGCCCACAGTTCAAGTGCTTGTAGAGACTAAATACACGTGCATTGTAGAAACTGACAGAGAAGGAAAACGAAAGAATAAGAAAATTGATCTATCCGAGGGAAATCGTCATCCAAGCCTATTGACAAATTGGTTGATTCTGATTTCAAGTCACACGGCATCAACAATTTATTAAGATAAATAGTAATGAATCCGTGATAGGCGCTTGGATTTTATACTTTCGGACTGACTTTAGCTGTAGGTTCCTTTTATTAGAAAAAGAATAGAAATAAAAAATTGTGAATGCAGCCAGCTTATGTCCTACTCTTCCAACTTAGATTCATGTGCTTAAATTAGGGTTGTACACGAGTCGATCGAGCTAGCTCGTATTGCTTGACTCAAATCGACTCAGCTCGGATTGACTCGGCTTGAAAGGCCAACATGAGGCAAGTCAAGCTCACTTTTAAAAACTCAAGTTGAAATCGAGCCAAGTTCAAGCATAGCGCAGATCAACTCAACTTGGCCCGAGTATCGCATATTTTATATATATATATATATATATATATATATATATATATATATATATATATATATAAAACTTTAAAATAAATAAAAAAAACAAAACAAAACCCTACCTAACGCTGATGCTACCCAACCGCCTCTTTCCCCCTTTCCCTCTCTTTTCCTTACCATATAAATAAGCTTGACTCGACTCGAACCACTAGCTCAACTTGAGATCCACTCGAAAGCTTGGGCAAACAAGACAAGCTTCAATGTTGAGCTCGAAGGCGAGCTCGAGCTCGAGTATAGTACGGACGAGTCAAGCCGATCTTGGCCTAGCTCGACTTGGCTCGGCTCGATGTACAACCCTAGCTTAAATCCACTTTTTAGTGTGACGTAAGGTGTATAAGATTAGTTTGGTTTGGCTTCGCTTCCTTGATTGTGCAATATCTTTTTAAAATGGTTGAAATATAGCATATTAAATATTTGGAGTACATAGAGTTGCTAAGAAAAGAATATGATTTTAGAATAGGGTTGGTTAGGACTCATAGAATTGATTAAAGGACAAGAATTCATAAGATTTTTCAATTCGAGTGATTCCTTTATCGGTTTACACCGCAGATTTTGGGTATGGAAATCGGTTATGGAAAATGAAGGAGTTAGACATCCTTTACTTTATAAAGTTGTACAATTTTTTAAGGGATTTAAAGGAACCTCCAATTATATTACTGAATTAAGCTATATTGCATTAGGCTTCGTGACTCTAGATAGGTAAAATAAATAGAAGTAGAAAAAGTAATAGAAGTCGTGTGTAGGTGTTGAAGTCGTTGATGTTCAAGGTATGTACAGAGCGAAATGCTGTTTGATTTATGATGTGAGAAGAAAAAGAAAAATCAAACCATTTCCAGTCAAAAGGGATGACCAGATATTTCAAATTCCAAACTTATTCGTTGACTTTAGTATTTGTCTAGCCTTAACTTTGATGAGAGAAAGTAACTTGGCAAGGGAGTGCTTCAGAGAGGATAAAAGGGTCATGTGTATGTTGTTATATGAGTAAGGAGAGTATACGTCGCTATTAAAGCAGATTTTGGCATAGCTTCACTCTCGTAGCCAAATTCTTTAGCAACATTGCTCCTCCCGTCCCCCCTTGCATTCATTAGGGAGCCCCTTAAATGGATGGTGAGGGCCTCTTTTAGCCAATAGTTTGGTTACCTGTGACTCCGAGTAGTGCACAAAGAGATCGTGGTAGATTCTGATTGGAATGTACATAGGTTGTGGCATAGGCGAAACCCAGAAATGATGGGCTATGGACTCTGTTGAAATTTGTGGTTTTTTAAAAAATAATTCAAAATGTCAAAATTTTGGAAATTTTTTGCCAAAATGTTTTTCGATAATTTCAAATAGAAAAGTGCAGTATGTGCTTTTAGTCCCACATCGGAAATAATAGAAATGATTTTGGGGTTTATATGTACATGTGTGTGTAGTATTCTTTACTTAAATATTTTGAAGATGGAGATGCTCAGGTTGCTTGTTCCAGTGTGTAGCACTGGAACACACACATGCACGTGTGTGCGTGCTTGGGCACGGGCGTGGGTGTGGGCGAGGGCATGAGTAGTATGGCTGTATTGGCGTTGGTTGACGCACTTTGCACTTTGCACGTGCACCTCGTGTCGTAGAGTAGTCGCTCCCTCACGACCTTACGCGAACTGTCGTGAGACGGTGCGATGGGTCTAAAATGAGCCTATAGAGTTTTATAAGTGACTGAGAATGGTCGGATTATAAATTCGAAACGGTTAGCCGTTTCTGAAAACGGCTAGCTGCCTTGAAAGCCACAATGGTCCGAAAATGAATGGGCCATAATGATCCAACAGTTAGATCTTCCGATCTGACGACCAAAAACTGCCGGAATTAATGATTAACGGTTAGAAATATTTTTCAAATGTTCTGAATCATTGATGACCACCTAGCAACGGTCCACTCTAAGGTACCTATATAAACTGGACCATTCCGATCTAAAATTCATCAACTCAACACCAATCTCTCCCATTCCATCAGATTTTTCAGATCTCCTTTATAGAATATTATGCATTGTTTGATTCTGTCAGAACAGATCTACTGCGTTGAATTGTTCCTAAGTGGACCCATCATGATTGTTGTCTGCCAAATCCAAACATGTTTGTCTAATCCTGAAAGTGATTCGCCTATAACCCATCAGCAATTGTATAGGGGACGAATCAGGCTTTAAGAACAGCATATCATTTTACATGATTCAACTTAGTAAAACAAAACTATTGAGATTTATTTTATTTCATTTTTAATTTTTGATATATCCAACACTTTTCTAACAGCTGTTTTCACTAAAAAAAAAAAAAAAAAAAGGTCCTTCCTAGACCTTTTTTGCATGGAAACAATCCTTGACGGACCGTTTTGAAAGAGAAACAGACCTTCTTATCCATATATAGCTTGATAGCCTTTTTAAATAGAGTTGGCATCCTATGGTTATTCTTAAGATCATACCCCTAAGAATACTTACGTTCACCATATATTTACTAAATGCTCCCACTGCTTAAGCAGTTTTTTGTTTCGTTTTTTTTTTTTTTTTAAAATAATAATAAAATAAAATAAAATAAAATTGTTTTAAAATTACTACCTAAACTTTTATTAAAGAAAGGAGCCAAACGGATATACAATATACCACATTTCGGGCGTACCCCCAAAAGAGGGACGAGGCCTATCTATCATATGCTGCACGCACATAAAAAATAAAATAAATAAAAATAAAAATCCTCCAGCCTCAAAAATTTTAAATCGTAATAAATTTTAAATGTCTTAAATATGAAAATAGAAATATTCTTCATGAAGCCATAAATCGAGAAATACCTTTAGTGCAGGTTACGAGTGCCATGCTGCAGCGCAACGCATTCACCAAAACCAACCATGTTGCTGAAGAAGTTTACCGTTGATAGACAAAACCGTTCACATTCACACAAAAGAGGCTAACTATTCCACATGTAGGATTTTTATTCTCGCAATCGGCCATCTAGGGGCCTCGTTACATCAACGGTCAGGATCACTGAACCACGGGCGGCACTTTAAAAAAATTAAAACCCAACCTTACGTGAACCAGCCTGATTTTGTAAATATAGTGTCCCATCTTGTAAGTGGACCAGCCTCATTTTGTAAAAAGTGTCCCTTGTGACGGGCGGACCAACCTCCTTTTCTAAAAGTGTCCCGTGTGGTAGGTGGACCAGCCTGATTTTTCAGGTCAGGCACATCTAGGGACGCGGATTGCGTCCTACCCCCGCCCGGACAGTAATCCATCCGGGCAGGGTTCTGTGGGGCCCACCATGATGCAAGTATTTTATCCACACCGTTAATCGTTTTTATATGATTATTTTGAAATATGATTCAAAAATTTAAGTAGTTTAAATACTGAAGTGGACCATAAAGTGGGGATTGAATGTCCACCATTTAAAACTTCTTGGGAGCGGGAGAAGTGTCAGATCAAGCTGAAATTTTTGTTTTCATTTCATCCAAGTCTGCATGACCTTATTAATATGTTGGGTGGTAAAAAAAACATCACGGTGGCCCATAGAAAGGTTTCAACGGTAGGTGTCATTATCACTGCAGCTTCCTTTAATGTGGTCCATTGGAAATTTGTATCTACTTCAATTTTTATTATTATCTTAAAATGATATGAGAAAAGTGATGAACGGTGTGGATAAAATACTTACATCACGGTGGGCCCCACAGAGCCCTGCCCGGACGGATTACTGTCCGGGCGGGGGTAGGACGCAATCCGCGTCCCACATCTAGACTATGGAGCCTATCTTATTGACGGCTTGGATCTCACAGCTTGGTACCAACACTTTCCCTTTGAGTGGGAACCCGAGGGAATTCAGAGACGAGAGTACTTGCTGGGTCGTAGACGAGTTTTCCTCTCTTACCGGTAGAGACAGCAGTAAAGAAAGCGAGACTCACGTCGGTCGAGTGCTTGTTGGGTCGTAGGCAAATTCCCCTCTCTAGCCTGCGAGAATGAAAGCAGGACTCACATCAGTCTTAGCCTCTTAGATAGACCGTAATTGTATACTCCACTTGTTTTACCCCAGGCTTAAGCACCCAAGTAATATAGGGTCCACATGTTGTATACGTAAAATCCACTCTGTCCATCACGCAAGAATCCTTATGTACATACGGAAGCTAAGTCTGATTAACAACTCACATAGCCCACACTAATGAAAACAACGTAAAATTTCCCCCAAAACTGCTATCATCCGAATATTTCTTATCTTCTCCTCATCTTCATGAGTTACGCCTGATTAATGGTTTTCTTAAAGATAAACACCATGGTTGCCCCATCCACAAACATATGGTTGGCCCAATGTATCATGTGGTCTGGCCCATGTGAGATATGGATCAGATGTCATTTGGCCTAAGAGCATAACTTTGATGATTGAATGTGATTGACGGATTGAATTTGTCATATATATATATATATATATATATATATATATATATATATATATATATATATATATATATATATGTGTGTGTGTGTGTGTGTGGAAAGAATTCTAAATGGAATGGTTTTGAACACCATTCATTAATAATAATAAAAAAAAGCCTTCTCCCACCGTGAAACAAGAACTTTATGTTAGAGTAGAAGGCTCGAAAAGGAGAACTGGGAAATTTTCTGTTGAGACCACGTACTTACGTGTTTTATAGGACGCCAATTTCCAGCAAAAGCATTTGGCTGGAAGTTTGTGTGATGGGATGCTAAGTAGGGCCACCATGAAGTTTAAGAGAAATCCACTCGGTTCATTTGTTTTGTCCGATCATTTTAGCACAGCATGCCAAAAATAAGGTGGATAAAAAATTCGAGGTGGCCATACGAAACGGAAAACTAGGGAAAGAGTTGCCTACGATTGATACCTTCTTGCACTCCACCTTGATGACATCCACACTGTTTATAAGGTTATTACGACTGAGATGAAGTGAAAACACCAAAAACTCATACTGAAACAAGAAACTTTTGTGGCTATATATATGTTTCAACGGTGGTCACTAAATCTCCATTGTTTCCTCTCGCGGCCTTGAGTTTTGGTCTATCGTACTGAAATGATCCGGAAAAATAGATGGACAGAGTGAATTTTTCTCCAACATTACAGTGGGCCCCACATAACATCCCGCAACTTTTGCGAAAGGCTTTAACAGGAAATTCACATCCGGTGTTTTAGGCCTAAGAGTAGGGCATCCTTTGGCGAGGTTTAGACGTTGGATGACTGCTAGCAATGAAAGCGAGAGTCATGAAGGTCTCTAGGACGAACGTGGATTCCGTGCTACCTCGCCCTTTCCAGCTGGGAACGGTTAGGAGCTTTGAGGGTCCCCGACGATGTATGGGTTTTATCTACACCGTCCATTCATTTGGTCATAATATTTTATGTAACAAGACCTAATGTTAGGCAGTTCTAACCCTCAAGTGAACCACACCAAAGCAACGCTTATAATGATGCTCATTTAGGGGCTGATCCCAAAATTGAAGCATGTCCAAAGCAAAAAAAAAAAAAAGCATATCCAAAGCAAAAGTGGACCACACCACAAGAAGCATCGGAATAATGATTTCCACAGTTGAAACCTTCGTAGGGCCCACGTTGATATTTATTTGTCATCTTACCTGTTCATAAGATCAAACGGGCATGGATGATGGGAAAACACAAATATCAGCTTGACCTAAAACTTCCGTGGCACCCAAGAATTTTTCAATGGTAGACATTCAATGGACCCTCTTTCTTGTAGTGTGGTCCACTTGATATACTTCATTTTTCAATGGTAGACATTCAATGGACCCTCTTTCTTGTAGTGTGGTCCACTTGATATACTTCATTTTTGAATTCAAGCCTTAAAATTATCTGGTAAAATGGATGGATGGAGTGGATAAAATATATAAATCATAGTAAGCCCCACAGAGTTTACTCAGTACGTTATGCTTGGGCTACACCCTAATTGAATAGTTCAATTCACACGTTTCACTACAAATGAAAAGAAAATTCATGATGAAGGTGCAGCCCATTTCTGGAATGAATAACCGCTTGTTCTACTCTTTACGAGTATTCCCAAAACAGTCAGAAATAGGACCAACGAAGTGAGGAATGACAGGGTCTTTGTGTACAAAGGCTTATAATTAATAATCTCTAGGTCCAAAGCTAGTTTTTATCTTGTTTCTAGATTCATCAGCTACTTTAGCAAATAGACATTGTAGGTCTGTTTATATAAATTCAAAAAAAAAAAAAAATGAAGTTCTGTTCATATAAATAATTATCCTTTGGGTGTGAAAAAAAAAAGGCATTGCATCCTACCTTTCAAAAATCGTCTAAAATTAGAAGCGAGAGGGTGGTTAGCCCCAATGGAAGACCATTCAAATTGGAGCTTCTTGTTCCATGGAGAGTATAGCTGTGAACTTAAAGGGCTATTTGGTTTCCGAGGAATACATTTTCCTGGTTTTTGGATAACCTATGGACACTTAAAACAATATGGCATTTGCAGAAACAACTAATTATGTTTGGTTGACAGTTTGTGTTTTCTCGGGGAAAGTCTAAATTCTATTTGGTTCAAACTGATTGACGCCGTGCATTTTCTTGGCCCTCATCATCACCATCCTTGCCAATATAAAAGGATGGCGTACCTTTCCGGGCAGAGAGGGCGACGCTTCTGTCGGATGGGTCTATAAGTCGGGTCGATGTTGAGTCGGTGTGTTATAATCGAGGGATCGATCCTAGGCATGTCTTCGTGGCTCCAAACGAAGATATCGGCATACCGTCGAAGCAAGGTGATCATTCGTTCCTTAAGAGGTGGACTCAGGGACGAACCGATTTGGACTACTTTCGACATGTCTGTCTCGGTTAACGGCTCCGAGACGAGTTCTTCCATCGGCTGCCCCCGTTCATGAGATCCGATACGGGAGTCCAGCGATTCAATCATCGGCACTTCAGTCGGCGCCTTGACTGCAGTGGCATAGCATTTTCGAGAATCTTGTTGATCTCCTTTCACAATTCCTACTCCTAACTCGGTCGAAAATTTCATGGAAAGGTGGTTAGTAGATACCACAGCTTGAAGGAGGCTTGAGATGCCAACCAACCACTTGGTACCAAGAAACCGTGGAGCTCTTGCGCTTTCAAAGTAGAAGAGTGGTCTCTTATCTTAGAAGTGGTGGTGTAAGAAGCGCACTATCCTCTTTGTCTTGAAAAAAAGTGAGTAAGTGTATACGTTAGGTAAGTCAGCGGCGTAATAAGCCGGCCTTTGAAGAAAGAAAGTCCCCAAACTAGAAAGAAAAACAAGTAATCGGACTTGTCCCGGAATATAACATATGATTGAATGAAGTGGCTGGCGTGGCGAGAAAAAGAAGTGGTTGGTCCCATGCACCATGCCTGCTGCCTGCTCTTGTCATGCAGGCTCCCCACGCTGAATAACATGGGGGCTGTTTGCCTTTGGTAAAGATGGGGAACACCTGCTCGCTGACCCCTCTCTTCCTATGGATGACCAAAAGCAGGGTGCTCCCTATTACTCATCTATAGGGAAGACTGGATTTGCGGCAGTCGACGGTCTGTATAAGCGATCAAATTTGGTTCCCTCGTACCTGTTCTAGTTCTGGCAGGGCTCCTGTTCCATCTAAGCGGGAGCAGGGTTTGACTGAAGGAAGGGCAACCATTCAGAATGCAAGGCTTGTGTGGAAGCGAGCAGGCAGGAATGAAGGCTGCAAACGATACACTTTATTTACCGCCTGGTGTAGTGGTGCTTCGACCACATAAATCGTCGATTATATAAATCTACCTTTCGATGATAAATACATAAAGATATAATAATCATCAATAATAAAGAATCTCATGATTATTATTTATGAGGAACCTTCAGCTCTTAGCGGCCTTGGAACGTCGATTCGACGTGACGTGGAAGGAAGAATGCATGAACCACGGCAGAGGAGAAAGGACGGATCACCTGCCGATCTTTGATCCAACAAAACTATGCCAGAAGAATGGGATACAGATTGACCGGCACAAAAGCCATCTCCATCAATCTACGCTCATTGATGAGACGGCGACATAGAGAAGAAAGTATACTGACCTCTCATATCTTTCGGTAGGTGGGATCGAATAGTGAATGCACTTGCGGTTAAGATAGGTCCTGCATCTCCTACCTAATGCAATTGACCGACCCGGAAGCTCTTTCGTTCAATAATGCCAGAGCTGATACACTACTGGTTGAAAAAGACACTACACGTCGGAGTGAACGAGCGCTGCGGTAACGAGCCATAAGAAAGAAGGGCATTCCTTCCGCCGTCATTGACGTGGTGAGATAGATAGATGTCCAATCCTGCAGCAGCTAGTTGATCGGTCTATCTGACCTCACACTTCAATCAACCCCTTCGTACTTCGATCCAATCAATCAATCGATCGACGAGGCTAATCTCGTTTGTTTGGGCCGGTAGCTAAAAGAAAGTCCTCGCTTTCTCTTGAACAAGGGAAGGGTAGCATAGCATTAGCTTCAATTGAACAAGCTCAACCATCGAAAAAGAAAGGTGGTAGGCCGAAGAACTGTTGAACGCTTCAACGTCGGCCACTGAAGAAGGCGAAGGCTGGGCGAGAGACTGGGCCAACGTCACTGCTTATTGCCATGCCATGGTTTAAGCTTTAGGCTCCATAGACGGAACTGACGTATTAGGTATTAGGGAGGGGAGGACAGCACTCAACACCTAAGGTGGGGTTCAATGCCTAACAAAAACGGCCACAAAAAATCAAAAGACAAAAAGGGGCAAACGAAAGAGATGTGTGGCTGAGGGGAGGAGAGAAAGATCGCATGCATGGAGATTCTTTCTGTCGGAGGTATACACCGACGGTTGGTCCACGACCAGGAAGTCGACCATCGCAGTGATTTGATGAGGCACGGTTCCAGCGGTAAGTGGCAGTGAAACGATTCCCTCAGGAAGAACCTGTCCACCCGAGAACCCGATGAGTGGGGTTCAGATAGGTTGTAGTACTGACCGACCTATGCTCATTTTGTCGAACGCTTGGGTGAATAGGACGTCCGCTGATGATCCTATATCCACTAGTATCCGGAATACTTTCCTATTGGCGATGGTAAGGGTGACCACAAGTGCATCGTCATAAGGATGATGAATGCCTTGAGCATCTTTCTCAGTGAACGAGATACAATATTTTTCTCTTTTTTTCTCCTTGGGAGGCCGAGACAATAGAAGAACCTCAGACTCCGGGCGATCGAGGCTTCTAGCGTGGTTTCTTCGGGCATTATTTGAGTCCCCACTACCTTGGTGCCCTCCAACAATCATTCGAATTTCTTCTTGGAGCCGCTCTTCACTCAGTCCAGCTGGAGCGCCGGACCCTTCTGTATGTTCTCTTAGTCGGCCTTCTTTAATTAGCCGCTCAATCTCGTCTTTCAAGTGATAACAATCACTTGTGTTGTGACCATGGTCACGATGATAGTGGCAATACTTGTTCTTATTCCGACGTTTCAGATTTTCTCAGAGTTTTCGGGGCCAGTTGACGAAGCCTTCGCTCTTGATCTCCATTAATACTTATTCATGAGATTTGTTTAGGGGAGTGTATGTAGAAAATCTTCTGTCTGATCGCTTTCCCAGCCTACCGTCGTCTCGCGCCCGGTCTTCTTTTCACTTTTTCCCTCCGACTGAGTCGGCTTCTTTCTTGGCCGACTCTTTAGCCGATGGTTTTGCATTCTGTACCTTCTCCCATAAGAGTTGCGTCTCTTCCACATCAGTGTATTTGTCCAACCGAACCATAAACTCGCCCAGAGTATCGGGCGGATTCTTATCCAGTGACGCCAAAAAAGGTTTATCTCTCACCCCTTACATGAGAGCGTTGAGAGCTGTCTCCTCAGAATGCTTTCGAACCTGCAAAGACTCGAAGTTGAAGCGTTTGATGTAGTCTTTCAATAGCTCTCCTTCCCTCTGAACTATGTTGTTCAGATGTGCGAGCGGCTTTAATTTCTTCTTTCCGTCGATAAAATTACTGAGAAAGGCGTCGCTGAGTTTGGCGAATGACTTAATCGACTTGGATTTTAATTGCTTAAATCAAAGTCGGGCTATATCGGTCAGGGTTAGAGAGAAGGATCGGCACATAACAGCATATGAGACGTCGTGCAACTCCATATAGGTCTTGAAGCATTCAAGATGCTCTGTCGGATCAATTTTTTTGGAGAAAGGAGTTATCTGAGGTAAGCGGAACCTCTCCGGTAACCGATCCAGCATTACTTCGTCCACAAATGGAGAAGCTTTTTCTTTGAATTTGGTCGGATTTGAGTTCCGACCGTGCTTTATATCCACCATCTCCTTTTCCATCTTCTCCCGAACCTCGTTCTTGAAGTCTTGTATATCGACTTTTCAGGGTTCAGTGCTCTCCGCCGTTTCTTCTGCATAGAGCTGACTTCGTCTCCTATGATCTATTCTATGTCTCAGATCAGAGGGAGGTAAAATGACCATTACTGAACGGGCCGGTGCTGGGTGACTCGGTCCTTGATGTTGACTCGGTCCCTGGGGTTGACTCAGTTGTCGGGGCGACTGTGACACAGCAGGCTGCGCTACAGATGCTGGTGGAAGAACCTGTGCCGACTCATGACGCTGCATCTGCTGGTTACACAGTTGTTCCAACATGTGTTTCATGACAGCCATCTCGGAACGCATTTCTTGGACCTCGTGATCCAAGTGCGCGTTCGCTTGATTAGGCTGGCTTGTAGTCGCAGGCGGTGCCGTCGGGGGAGCTCCCTGAGTTGTGCTAGCAGCGGCCTCCCCCACTTCATCTGGATCTGTCCTTCTGGTTCTTGCTATTCAGCAAATTAGAGAAAATGATTTTTTGTCCATTTCCCACTGACGGTGCCAAACTGTTGCTATGTTTTTATGGAACGGTTTCCCCAAGACATACCTTCCTCCACCTGCACAATCAACAATGTCAAGGTGACCCTGGCTAGAGCCGGGAAACCTCCGATGCTTAAGTCAGTTGTCTAATCAGTAGCAAAGGGCTTATCTCAGTTCAGTACTGCGTACCTTCTTCCGTCCCAAGCTTGGAGATTTATACGGTTTATGAATCCTCATCCTCCGAGGATTCTTCTCCTGATTATCTGGAGATTTACTCCTTTCCACAAATTGCTCTCAATCCCGAGAATCTCGAGATTGACTACCCGTATTCCTAGATTTTCGGAGCAGTATCTGTTCTCATTCTGCCACTCGCTGTCTCGGCCAGGTCGTTACCTACTTTTAGAGAGTCTTGGCCAGGTCGTGACCGACTCTGGGAGAGTCTCAGCCAGGTTGTTACCGACTCTGGGAGAGTCTCGGCCGACGCAGGAGGGTGAGTTCTCGGCCTTTCCACGAACGGAATAATCTCGATGTCTATCCGTCATTCCTTATTCCGTGACCGACAGAACCAACTCGTTGAGTCGGTCTTGTTCTGTCGGCTGAGTAGCTTGAACATGCTCGGCCTTTAGTGGGCTTTTGCAGACGAGGTTATCACTCTGACAGAGTGACTTTAATCATCCTTGCTTATGCCTCCTGGCCTATCCTCTGTTCCGTCGGTGCTGTCTCGGACTCTTCAGGCAGTGTCAGTAGAGCCGACCTACTTAAATCCGAGTCTCTGAACTTAACACATTTCTCCCCAACAGAATGCTTCCATTCAAATAATTCTCACTCATTTTCAAATATTTTAGTTTGGAGCAGTCTCCCAGTCATTGAGGTATTGTCCCACTAAGTTTGTTCTTTGATAGGTCCCGAATCTTCAAATTGGATAGTTTTCCAATTTCAGGTGGTACCCAACTAGACAGTTGGTTGCCTTCCAAACCCAATGTAATTTTGCAGCCCACCTGAAAGTTCAATTTGTACATCCTTGTTTCAAATAAAGAAAGATACAGGGTTCTAGTCCTCATTTAAAAAAAAAAAAAAAAAAACTCAAGCTGTAAAGCACAGACGAACTCCCCAGGCTGCTAGGAATCTTTCCTTCATGGTTGTTAGATGAAAGGTCGAGCTGATGTAGCTGACTTAATTGCTCAATTTCCAGTGGAATTCTACCATTAATATTATTGTCAGAGATTTTTAGCAGTGTTAGATTTCAGCATTCTCCCTAATTAGGCGACAACTCACAATGGAATCCATTGTAACTCAGGTCAATGTACTCTAAAACAGGATATACTCTAAAAACTTGGGATATATTTCCAGTGAGCTGATTATGTTCAAGCCAAACTCTTGTTAAGATGGTGCAGTGATGCAGGGAAGGACGTGAGGTCGAGCAACGTCTTCCTCAAGATAATAAATATTCCGAATCCACAGAACTTCTATGGACTCCTCAGAGAGACTCCTCGAATCCACGAGGAAAGAAAGCAGAAAATAGAAAAGAATTTCTAATAAATTCAAAATTGATTAATGAACGAATAAAAACGTGTTCACAACCCTTTAAATAAGGGTACCAAACAATAGGAAAGAAATCAGAATCAAACTACAACTAAAACTCCTAGAATCCGCGACTTACTATAAATAGTAAACTTACTATTTATAGACGGTCGTGATGTCTACTAGTGCGCAAGGTTTTCGGCCAAAAATAGTAAGTATCCTATTTGGCTTCACCAACCGTTCTCCTAATTATCTTAAGCACTTTTCATGTTGGACACAACTCCTAAAGCCCAACGGATGAAGAGCTATAAGCAAACTAAAACTTACTATTTATAGTAAAAACGAAATTAAAACGGGGAAACGACTGTTGATCAGGGGGTTTCTCAAAAATCTAGGCTGTGTAACCTAGCGTAGCCTGGTTGGTTGGCTAAAGTAGTTCGTTCTACCCCAAATTCATATATTTTACGTCAGATAACTCATTCCGGATTGCGAGATATGCCCAATCTAAGGTCCAATGGTCCGGATCACTTCTGTCGCCGACCGTGCCTTTTCTGATCCATCTTGGCCATGAAATTGCCCAGTACCCACTCTACATCAGTCCCCTCCACTTGAAAAGAACTCGTCCTCGAGTTCTCCTCCTTCTCTAGTTCATAATACTCGGTCAGGTCCACGACATTGGAAGTCCGTGAGATCGCCATATTATCGGGAATATCAAAAATATAAGCGTTGTCATTGATCTTTTAGATGATTGGTACTGGTCCAATCATTTTATTCTTCAACTTGTTGTACATTCCGGTTAAAAATCTTTCTTTTCACAGATGGACCATTACCTGATCGCCCACCTCGAACACCTTTTATCGTCGATGCTTGTCCGCTTGCACCTTGTACTTTTCGTTCGAGGCATGTAGCTTGGTTTGCACATCCGAATGAACACCCATGATCCCGTCTGCCATATGTTTTGTTGCAATGCTCATGCTTGGGAGCTTGGGCAAAGGGACCAAGTCTAGTGTGTGGCGAGGTATTCGTCCGTAAATAACCTGGAACGGAGATTTCTCTGTCGAGCGATTCACCATGTTGTTGAATGCAAACTCCGCTTGAGATAAGGCCAAATCCCACTGCTTCAGTTTTTCTCCTGAAATACATCGAAGGAGGTTCCCCAAAGTGCGATTCACAACTTCAGTTTGACCGTCAATCTGTGGGTGGTAGGCGCTGCTGAACTGAAGTCGTGTATCGAATCGAGTCCACAAAGTTTGTCAAAAGTGGCTAATGAACTTTATGTCACAGTCAGAAGTAATAGTCTTAGGAATCCCATGTAGCCACATAATTTCTCCGAAGAATAGATTCACCACGTGTGTTATATCGAGAGTCTTCTTGCATGGAATAAAGTGCGCTATCTTGGAGAAATAATCTACTACCACGAACACCGAATCCATGTCACGTTGTGTTTATGAGAGGCTAAGCACGAAGTCCATAGATAAATCCTCCCAAGGGCCATCAAGCACGGGTAACGGGATATAGAGTCCTGTATTATGAGATTGCCCCTTGGAGGTCTGACAAATATAATAACGTTGGACTGCCCTTCCCACATCACGTACCAATTGCGGCCAGTAATATCGTTTTTCCACAAGAGCTCTTGTCTTATCTTGCCCAAGGTGTCCACTAAGGCTACCTCCATGTAGCTCTTGGATTATCTGTTTCCTTAGCGAACTGTTGAGGATGCACAATCGATTTTCCTTGAAAAGGAACCCATCTTACATATGTAAGTCACCGGAGTGACCTTCTTATCATTTAACCCATGCGTCCTTGAAGTCATCGTCGTCGGCATATATGTCTTTGAGGCACTCGAGCCCGACAACTTCATTTCTCATAGTTACTAACAAATTTGCATGGTGACTTATCGCATCGGCTACCTTGTTCTGTTATCCTGACTTATGTTTTATCACAAACATGAATACCTGTTAAAACGAGATCCATCTAGCATGCACACGGTTAATGTTAGCTTGACTATTAATGAATTTGAGAGCTTGATGGTCCTTGTAAAGTATGAATTTCCTTTGAATCAAATAATGTCGCCAATGTCGTAGTGCCTGAACTACCGCGTATAACTCAATCTCGTATGTAAACCACTTCTTGCGTGCATCGCTAAGTTTATCACTGTAGAAGGATACCGACCTACCTTCTTGAGACAAAACTCTCCCAATTCCAATATATGAGGCATCATATTCGACTTCAAAAAGTTTGTCGAAGTTGAAAAGTACAAGAACCGGGGTCGTGGATAATCTGTGCTTGATTTTGGCAAAACTCCTGTCGGCTTCGTTAGTCCACTGAAACTGTCCTTTCTTCATGTAATTTGTAATTGATAATATAATAGTACTAAAATTTCTCATGAACCGACGATAGAATGTCACCAGTCCATGAAAACTTCGCACTTCGTGAATATTTGTGGGAACCGGCCATTCTCTGATTGCCTTCACCTTTTCCTCATCCACCCGAATGCCCGTAGATGTTACGACCAAATTCAAAAATAATAGGCTATTAGTCATGAAGCTGTACTTCTTTAAATTGAGATACAGCTTATTTTCAGTAAGCACCTGAAGGACCTTCTTGAGGTGCTCGATATGGGTAGTTTCGTCTTAACCGTATATCAAAATATCATTGAAATAAATCACAATGAACCGCCCAATGAAAGGTTTCAGAACTTGGTTCATCAATCTCATGAATGTACTAGGCGCATTCGAAAGACCGAAGGGCATGACCATCCATTCATACAATCCTTCCTTGGTCTTAAAGGCCGTTTTCCACTCATCACCCGATCATATTCGAATATGATGATAGCTACTCCTTAGATCCAATTTAGAGAATATTTTGGCACCCTCTAACATGTCCAGCATATCGTCCAATCGGGGTTTAAGAAATCTATATTTTATGGTGATTTTGTTGATGGTTCGGCTATCGACACACATGCGCCAACTCCCATCTTTCTTTGGAGTTAACAGAGCTGGTATAACACATGGACTCATGCTTTCTCGAATAAGACCCTTGCAAATCAACTCCTCCACTTTTCCTTGAAGAATCTCGCACTCATTCGGACTCATTCGATAATGAGGCCGATTGAGTAGACTGGACCCGATGACAAAATCGATATGGTGTTGGATATCACGCATGGGGGTTAACCTATCGGGAAGCTCATCGGGCTAGATTTCTTTAAATTCATGTAGCAAGGGCCTTAGTCTTTTAGGGATGATGGTAGGTTCGAGTTCTTTTCCTTTTATAATTAATGCATAAACCTGTCTTATTTCTTTGGATTCTTCCACAAAGTCCCGTATGGTTAAGAAAAAATGACCCATTACTTTAGAAGTTTCAGGTGGTCCCTCTGGATCCATAGGGGCCAATATGGTCTTTCGGTCGTCCTTGACGAAGATATATATGTTATCTCGCCCTTTATGAGTGGCGTCATGGTCAGATTGTCAGGGTTGACCGAGTAGTATGTGACATGCTTCCCTGTCAACCACATCACATACTACTTCATCCTTATAATGTTTACCAATTGAAAATAATATGGTGCACCGTTCAGTTACCTTTGTTTCACTGACCTTCTTGATTCAACCGATTGTATATGGAGAGGGATAATGCTCCATTTTCAATTACAATTTCTCTACCATGACCTTGGAGACAATGTTCTCGCTGTTGCCACTATCAATAATCACGTTACAAACCTTTCAATTCACCGTATGCCTAGTGCGGAAGATGTTATGCCTCTGTGAATGCACTTCTTTTCTTGGCGCATATAATAGTTGCCTCACGACGAGTGACTTGTCGTAATATTTTTGAACCCAACTTGATTCATCTGCCTCGTCCTCGGTGGCATGCTCTTGTTCTTCAATATCTAGATCTTCATCAACGTTATTAGCATTACCATCATTAATGGTGAGGTTCGTCACCTTTCACTGGGCCTGGTTGGCCATAACGATAACAGTTGTCGGGTCGGAGTCGAGCATAGGGGTTGGAGATTCTACTTGGACCAGCAGCAGTCGATACACCCCTTTGGGGTCTAGCTTGTCCGCTTCCCTGATCTCGGCTCTCAGACGTAGGAGGTTGAGTACGTGCTCCTATGGATTCCTTCCCCTTAGACTGTGGAGCTCCCTGGGGTAGACCCATCGCAGTGATCCTTACAGTAGAATAGGGCCGTGTGGTAGAACATTCAAGTTGCGCTTTTGCTCGAGTAGCCAACTTGATCGCATCATTCATCATCCAGACGGGCTGCATCTTGACCCGATCTTGGATCGTCATACGCAGTCCATGTTTACTCCCCAAGTGCAGGGTTGTGATGTAATAATAACTCGGTAAGATCGAGGTCGAATCCCAAGGGACTGAAACTTGTACGTTATCTAAAACTAACTAGAACTAGAACTAGGCTAAGATGAATTCTAAATTAATTAGCAATGGTGGAATACTTGTAGAATAATTAATCTAAAACTTAGGAAACAAATCAGATATAGGAAACTAGGGATTCAGAAGATCCACTTGTAGAGATCAGGGAGAACTTATGCTTGCATCAAAAATTATGAAAATTACTTAACTGCCGTTGATCTAGTTTTCAAAGAGATGAAAGGTGTATGAATTAGAATGGATTCCATCACCAAACCATGCCCAAAGACTATGGCAAACAACAGAATCAAACTAATTACCACCCAATCACATGTATGAAAGTTAGGAAGGGTACCGTCATCCAACCATGCCCAGGAGACTATGGTGAACAACAGGACGTCCTGACGTCATAAACATGAAAAGAAAATAGAAATATTCAAAGCATCGCAGACCCATTGTAATTTCAGTCACAACAGACCATTAAGAACTAAAAATATTCCCATAATAATCAACTAAAATCAACGTCGATTCATGAATTAAAATAAAAATAAAATAAAATCTCCCATCTCACTACAAGCTTCACCTCTTAGCCCTAGCTAAGAGGTTCAGCCCGCCATGAACGGGTTAAATCTCATAATAAAAGAAAAGAAAAGAAAATACTCTCTCCCTCACGTCTACTTCAAGTCCCTGCCCGAGCCTCCACGTCCCTCTTTTTCTTCCTTCCTAGACTTGAATCAATGCTCCCCACGTCCAAAAACCTCCTTTTATAGCTGCTGGAAGGCTGGAGTCAGTGACAGAGTTGTAGCAGAACACGGAGTGCAATTTTCACAGTCAAGTTCGGTGCCACGAAACACGCCACTTTCCTCGCTCAAATTTCAAAGAAACACCGTTCCTTAGTACTTTCTTGGGTTCTCTACATGATACACGGTTCAGATCTCCCATATGATCAAAGATGGTGGGCCAAAACCGCCTGAAAAATTTAATTTTCGATGATGTGCGAAACCTTTCGCACCATTTCGCTGTTGTGATCGGTGGGCCCCATAGAAGCATTTCTTTTTGAAAATCCACACCGTACATTGGCTTCAGGACAAAAAACTGTCCGGGAAGGGGTGTTTTCTGAGTAAAATCAGTGCGACCCGCTTGATCTTTTATTCCACCATCTGTCCTGTGTTTGGACAGGTGGATTTCTCTCCTTGCGATATTTTGGAAGTCTGCCACCTAGGCAGTGTGAGAAACTCCCTAGGGATCTGATGGACGGTCCGGATTATCAAGATGTGTCACTGGTGGGCCCCACTAGCGAAATCAGCAGTCGCGGCTGCGTCTGTTTAAAATAGAGAAGAAGAAGGAGATACGGGTCAGTAGCGCTGACCCGTTTTTAGAAAGTCGGTGCACTGGCGGTCACGCATGGGCCGTGCACACGCACATGTAAGGTGGGCCCCAAATTGATGTTCATGCAAGATCCAATCCGTCCATCCACTTCCTCACCTCATTTAAGGAGTTGAGACCAAAATTAAAGCAGGTCCAGATACCAGGTGGACCGCAAATCGATAATTTTTGGGCTGATTTATCTGTTGGGCCACTTCCACCTGGATCCAACGGCCAAAATTTGACGTGTACGGTTACTTTATAGTCTTCAGGCCACGTATGAAGTTTCGAGCCGAATGGATGGTGGGAACCTTATGATCTTGCATTCTGGACGTCCTTCAGGTCACTTGAGCTTCAATTTTTTACTTTTCTCAGATTTCTGACTGTGTATATTTGTCAATCTTGGTCCCCTGGAGTGTGTCCCTTGCCTTTGGCGTCATCAGATCGTTAAATCTCAACTTTTAACGTCCTTTTTCCATCCATGCTCATAAAATCACCTTGCAACACAAGAATGAGAAAACGAGCCATTAGATAGCATTATATTCGTAAATCCAGACAATATCTGGGGTCTAATATGCAATATTTGACCCTCAACAGTCTACTGTTGAATTGGGCGACTTGCTACAATTCAGTCTCGACTAAATCGTTACGCGCCGCCAAGCGGTAAAATTCTTCTACATATTCTCTCACCGACCAATTATCCTGTCGACAATTTTGGTATTGTTGGAATAATACCTGATCGTAATCGTTAGGGAGGAATCGGGCACATAGTAGCTGCTTCATCTGTTGCCTTGTGCAGATTGGTGCTTCATCTGTCTGGTTCGTGCAAGTAACAGTTGTTCCCACCAAGTTGAAGCTACTCCTTTTAACTTGTAGGCCACAAGCTTAACCTTCTTTGCTTTAGGGATGTCCATATAGTCAAAAAATCACTCAACTTCAGAAAGCTAATCGAGAAAATTCTCAATGTGTAGTTGACCATTGAAGTTAGGAATATCAACTCGCATATTGAATTCTCGATCTGTCCGATCTACTCGATCGTTGCCTTGTCTGGGATGTTGAAAGATTATGTCATCGATTTTTTCCTCACTGGAGCCCCCTTCCTCAGGAATGACCCATGGATGCACCGCCGGTACTATCCTGCGATAGGGTCGATTGCGAGTTTCAGCAATCGGCGGTGGAGGATTACCACCAGGAACATGGAGTTGCTCTAGGGTTTCCACCAAGAGATTCGCTATTTGGTCCATGGAAGCCTACAGCCCTTGCATGGCTTGCCGATTCTCTTGTTGTACTGCTTCGAAAGCTGCCGCCATTAAAGGTAAATTCCCTGGGGCACCTCCAATGTGATTATTGCCCAACCCGTCATTAGAAGCCATCGATCAGAAAAGAAACCTTGCTTTGATACCAAACTGATGCAGGGAAGGACGTGAGGTCGAGCAACGTCTTCCTCAAGATGATAAATATTCCGAATCCACGGAACTTCTCTGGACTCCTCACAGAGACTCCTCGAACCCACGAGGAAAGAAAGCAGAAAATAGAAAAGAATTTCTAATAAATTTGAAATTGATTAATGAATGAATAAAAATGTGTTCATAGCCCTTTAAATAAGGGTACTAAGCAATAGGAAAGAAATCAGAATCAAACTACAACTAAAACTCCTAAAATCTTCGACTTACTATAAATAGTAAACTTACTATTTATAGACGGTCGTGATGTCTGCTAGTGCGCAAGGTTTTCAGCCAAAAATAGTAAGTGTCCTATTTGGCTTCACCAAACCGTTCTCCTAATTATCCTAAGCACTTTTCATGTTGGACACAACTCCTAAAGCCCAACGGATGAAGAGCTATAAGCAAACTAAAACTTACTATTTATAGTAAAAATGAAATTAAAATGGGAAAACAACAGTCGATCAGGGAGTTTCTCGCAAATCCAGGCTATGCAACATGGCATAGCCGAGTTGGTTGGCTAAAGTAGCTCATTCTACCCCAAATTTATATATTTTACATCAGATAACTATTGATGGTCAAATATTGCATATCAGACCCCATTTATTTCCTAGATTTATGAACATAATGCCGTTTAACGCCCAGTTTTAATCGTGTTTCGTTACAGGGTGTGATTAGGAGAGTTGACTGAAAAAGAGTATTAAAAGTACTGATTTGATGCTCCACAGGCACCAAGGCAAGGGACGGACCCCAGGAGACCAAGATCGATGGATTTACATGCCAGGGACCCGAGGAAATCAAGTTGTTCGCATTAAACGGGCCCAAAATTGGTCCAGAATGCAAGATCACAGGGTTCCCACCGTCTGATTGACCTGAAACTTCATACATGAGATTAGGGACATAAATTAACCGTACACATAAAATTTCAGCCCTTGGATCACTATAGAAGTACCCTAACTGACAGATCAGCCCATAAACCGTTGATTCTGGGCCCGCCTGATATTTGGATATGCTTCAATTTTTGTCTCAACGTCTTAATTTAAATGAGGAAGTGGATGGATGGAGCAGATTTCACTTTTACATCAAGGTGGGACCCACCTTGCGAGAGTGCAAGTACACAGAAGCCATGCACTCGCGGTACGCCGAACGAAGTACGTCGGTCAGCAATTGTACTGACCGACCGTTCTTCCCAAACCAAAAATGAGACAGCGTCTGCACCATGCGGACGCCGATTTGAATTGTGGGGTCCACCTATCACTCAGTTGAGAAATCTGGGCCGTTCATTTGTCCCATGGGGCAGCTACAACCCTCACGTAGGAGTCCGTTTTACACCATGCAAGCTATGGGAAGATTCTGGCCGTTGGAAGCAGAATGGATGGAGGAATTAAAGATCAAGTGGACCACACTGAAACGGCTCCAAAACTAAGCATTTCTGGACGGATTTTCGTCCTGAAGACAATGGACGGAGTGAATTTTACCTCTTGCATCCATCAATGGTCCACCGATCATCACAGAGCTTGTGCGAAAGCTCTGTTCCGCACACCGACTTGCGGTTCTCCTTTGTGGGCCACCATCGTAATCTGAATGTCCGATCTGGACCATCCATTAAGAGCCCAAGGTCCGTCTTGCCAAGGCCTAGGTGGCAAAATTGCGAAGGACTGCGAGGATCGGGTCTTTACCATCTAAACAGAGGTCGGACGGTAGTGAGAAAACTCATGTGGGCCATGCAGAAATCAATCCAAAATCAGCTGTTTCTGGCTAGTTTTTCGAGAGGAACATGTTGGACGGGGTGGATCTTACAAGAAATACCAGGATGTGGGTCCCACCAGGAAATCAGCGTCCGCCTCTTCCTGCGCAAGAACGGAGCTGCAAAAGCTCTTCCAGCACCGACTGCCTACTGCCCTATAAAAGAAAGAGAAAAGAGGGGGAGATCGATTCATTCAAGCTGGGGGAGATTAGTTGGAGACGTGGAGCTGGCTGAGGATTCAATGAGAGCTTGAGCCTGGGATCAGGAAAAACGTGGAGCAGAGAGAAGTATTTTTTTGAGTTTTTTTATTTCTTTTTATTATTTACTTTAATTTCAGATGTTCAGCCAAATCATATCCATGAGAGGCTGAACCTCTTAGCTAGGGCTAAGAGGTGAAGCTTGTAGTGAGATGGGAGAGTTTATTTTACGATTTCTGTTTAATTTATGAACTGGATTAATGCTGATGTTAGTTTAATTAATGGGAATATTTTCAATTTTTAATGGTTTGTTGTGACTGAAATTACAATAGATCTGTGATGGCTTTGAGTACTTCTCTTTTCCTTTTGACGTTTATGACGTTAGGACGCCCTGTTGTTCACTATAGTCTTCTGGGCATGGTTGGATGTCAGTACCCTTCCTAACCTTCATACATGTGATGGGTTAGTAATTAGTTTAATTCTGTTGTTTGCCATAGTCTTTTGGACATGGTTTGGTGATGGAATCCATTCTAATTCATATACCTTTCATCTCTTGAAAACTAGATCAATGTCAGTTCAGTTAATGTCCATAGAACATGCATAAGGTCTCCCTAATCTCTACAAGTGGATCCTCTGAATCCCTAGTGCCCTTCTCTCTGAATTTCTCCTAAGTTTTAGATAATAATTTCATAAGTATTCCTTGAAATACTAGTTGATTTAGATTTCATCTCATTCTAGTTCTAGTTCTGGTTAGTTTTAGATAACGTACAAGATTCAGTCCCTTGGGATTCGACCTCAGTCTTACCGAGTTTATTACTACATCACAACCCTGCACTTGGGGAGTGAACAATAACTCATTCTGGATTGCGAGATACGCCCGATCTAAGGTCCGATGGTCCGGATCACTTTTGTCGCCGACCGTGCCTTTTCTGATCCATCTTAGCCATGAAATTGCCCGCGACCCACTCTACATCTTGCAGTTTCTCAGGATTTCACGAATGGGACCAGTGAAATGGCTGTTAAACACAGTGAAGTTTCTGAGTGATACATTTCAGGACCAGTGAAATGGCTGGTGAAGAAGTTGTCAATGAAAGAGAGAACCTCCAAACATGTTAGATTTGAGATTTCTGGCGGTAATGAACCAGATAATTGATTAATTGATAGAGACAGAAAGTATAGTTAGGCTACTCAAATTGCTGAAAGGAGGAATTGGACTAGATAACTGATTATCAATTAGAAACAGTGAAGTTAGGCTGGTCAAATTGCTAAAAGGAGGAGGAATTGGACCAATAAGTTGATTCCTACATATCTGTAGATGGTTCAGAATCTTAAGATTGCCATTTTCTTGAGACATCTGTCCTAAAAACTGATTTCCACAAAGGTATAAGCTGCCAAATTCAGTTAGATTTCCTAAAGTGTAGGGTAAGGAACCAGTTAGGAGGTTATATATGGGCCTGGTCTAGCTGATTCAGTTTCTTAAGTTTTCCCAACTCTTAAGGGATTGGCCCTGAAATACAATTCCTTAAGAGCTACAAGTAAACCAACTAGGTCAAGTTTCCTAAAGTGGAAGGGATAGAACCGTTTAAAAGGTTACCTTCAAACAACATGTTTCAGATTCCTCATATTTCCTATTTCTTGAGGGATTGGCCCTAAAATATTATTTGTAAGGAGGTGCAAGTTAGTCAGCTAGGTCAAGTTTCCTAAAGTAGAAGGAATGGAACCATTTAGAAGGTTACGGCCCATGTGCAATTCTTTCAGATTCTTTATATTTCCTATTTCTCGAGGGAAAGGACCTGAAACTCTGTTTTCTTGGAGGTCAAGATATGTCAACTAACTCAAATTACCTAGAGATGGAGGGATGGCACCTGTGAGAATGATTCTGCTCAATTTCAGGGTCAGTAGATCTTTAAGCATTCCTATTTCTAAAGGTATCAAACCAATTATCTGATTTCGGTAGAGGGTCAAGTGCTAAAGGTTTCTCAGCAGGCCAATTCTCGATGGAACATCTCCTGTGTGAGTTGATTGGTATAAGGTTAAAGGGATATGAGCCTGGTCCAATTGGCGAAGAAATAAGGTAATATTTCACCGGTTATCATGTTATCAAAAAGGTCGAGCTCTAGAATGCGAGTAAGATTAGCTAGCAAAGCAGGCAAGGCATCTAACTGTTGATTAACAGACAAATCAGGGACGAAGTGTAACAATCCTAAATTTTGGTGCATTTAAAAAATTAAAATAAATATTTAAAGATTATATTTTTAAATAAAAATAAGTCAATAGTTGAGTTGGTAGAAACATTTTTAATTGAGAGAGAGGTTTAAGGATTGATTTTTAGAGTAGTAATAATAAATTTTTTTTTATCAAATATCATTAAAAAAATTAAATTTAGGATAAGGGAGGATGTGCTCATCCTATCTTATCAAGAGAAGTTTCTTTAAAAAAAAAAAAGGTTTACGAGAGGTTTCTGCTTAATAGAAAAAAGGAAGCTCAAAAGGTTTACGAGAAGTTTCTACTTAATAAAAAAAAGGAAGCTCAAGAGAATAAAGGAGATAAGATTTTAAAAAGGTTAGGTAAGTTCTAATCGTTAGATCTTTTTAATTTTTTTTTATTATGTTGTTAATTTCTTCTTGATCTATACAATGGATGGTGTGGATCATCCACACGATCATTGTATATGTGTGTAGAGCTAATTTTAATAAAGTAATGTTTTATGATTTCATATCTGGTTAATAATATTTTAGGAATATATTGAATGGATGGAATCTGATTGTGTTAAGATAGATTTGTACGGATCATATGATTTCTAAGGCCAAAATATATAATGACCCTAATTTTCAAATCAATTTGACCATTGGATGGACTACATTAGTCAGATCTATAAGTGTTTAATAAAAGAATACTAAATTTTTGCGTAAGTGTTGGTATCACTTGACGTATAAGATTGAGATGGGCGATCGGTGTATGTGTGGTTAGATCCACACCATCCATCTAATATGTGGAAGCAAATTAAACATGGTAACACCTCAAGAATCTGGATGATCTTATCATCCGATGGGTCACCCCGATTAATTATTTGACATTCAATTTTGGAATCTTAAAAAGAAAATCTAAATCTTAATAATTAAATTTAAATAAAACATATAATTTTAATTATTTGATCATTTAGAGTTTTGTCAGTTAGGATGTATATCAAGGTGGGCCTCACCATATAAAATAACTAGATGAATAATAATATTGCCGACATAACTGATAAGATCTCTAAATTCAAACCAACTCATTTACCTCGTGGATTCTACACTATAAGACTCAGGTAAGTAATCCAACTTGTCTCATAATTTATTAAAATTAAAATAAATCATTTGTGATTGTTTGATTGATTGATATACCAATTTAAGTATTTTGCTATGATAATTGTATGCTAAATTTATATATGAATATTCTGATCCAGATAACTATGTCAAATATAAAAATGATACATTCATATACTATCCATCATTCATTGCATTTGCATAATGTATGATCGATCCTAGGCGCCCTCCTTAGAAGAAATGTCAGTCCTGGAAGAGTATTATCAGATGCGGGCTATTCCCAAGCCAACCGAAAGGTGAAAACCTACCCAATGGGTGGATGCGGGTTTACGACCTCCAACCCAAGCAGATGGACAATTATCCCATCTGATGCATTCATGTATCATTTGCATCTATATCATTGTACATCCATTTTTATGTTATTTTAATTACTTTTATTATGAACCATGCTGGGTTATTTCACTAAGCTTAGCCAGCTTACCTTTTTATTGATGGAAAAATTGTACAGAGGAGTCATTAGCAGATGATGTGGTGCAAGAACCGAAAGGATGCACCGTACCTGAACATGATTCATGTGAAACATAGTTATACTTATCTAAAGATGAAGTGGTGGCATTAGACCATTTTTGATTACTTGCTAGTATAGTTTGATTAACGTAAAATGCATATCGGTATTGATTTTGAGATTTAAAGAAATTATTTAGATTTATTTCATTGAAACAATGTTAATATGGAATAAAAATAATTATAATATGAGGATATAATAAATGAATGATTTTTAAGGTTTATTTTATTTTAAGGGTTGTCAAGATTTATATATGTCTGGTTGATTGGTACTAAGTGTTATATATGTGTAATTTAGATTATGGTGGAACTTAAACTAAATATAATTATCATCTCTGATTAAACTAATGAAGGAATTAAATTAGTAAACTTTGTGTACGAGTTACGAACTGAAACTTGAGTCCGAGGGTACACACTCTGTATCCGGATTTCGAAGCGTGATAGGATGAGTTTCGAAAGAGAACCAATCTGGGTGGGAAGGGAGCAGATTAGATACTCAACGCTTCAATAGCCAAAGTGATGTGGTGAAATACAATTGGGTAAATACCAAGAGTACGTTTCCTTACAATTAATGCTCTCTCCATTAAACATTTCTCTTTGTTTTCCTGTGCATGCACTCGACCACACAAGGGTAAACATCATTTTCAAGTCATTTCTTTTATTTGTTCTCCCTATTGAAGCGACATCACCACTTTCCATGGGCGCCATCATGATGTATGTATTGTATCCACACCATCCATCCATTTCGTGATATCATTTTAGGGTATAATCCAAAGAGAGATGAGAAAGATCTAAATTTCAAGTGCACCCCACTATAGAAAACAATGGAGATAGAACGCCTACCATTAGAACCTCTTTGGGTCACATAAGCTTTCCATCAAGCTAATATTTATGCTTTACCTTATTTCATGTCTTTTTAACTTATAAAAAGGTTGGATCTCATATAAACATCACAATCGGCCTAAGAAGGTCTCAATGATAGCCATCACCGTCCCAATGTTTTCTATGGTGGGGTCCATTTGAACTTTGGATCTGCCTAATTCTTTGGCTCACTCCTAAAATGATCTCTGCTAATGGATGGATGGTGTAGAGATAACACATACATCATGGTTGGGCACAAAGAACATGGTGACGTGACATCGGTAGCCAGACTCCCTACCGTCTGGTTCAGTAGCCAACCCGTGTCCCAACTCTATTTAATTTAAAGAATTAAAAATCTTATCCTTTACGAATTATTGAAATGCGTTCACATGAGTATTAAGGGTCAGCTCGGACAAAGGAATTAGGTAGGTGGGATGGGATTAAAAAAACATAATTATTACTCATGGCAGGATTAGGTAGCCAGACTCCCTACTGTCGAATAGTTTGATCCCATCAAGATTTTTCAAAATTTCTACAGTTAGTTACTAGACTATCATAGTGTCTTTTCACTACCATTGGAAGATGTACAATGACATCAAAGGAAATGTTCGATGCCATCGAACATAACATGAGGCAATCGAGAATTTTTTAAAAATCATATTTTATCTCTGGACAGTTTGGGTGTTAGATTGATGTCATCGAATGATAAGTTTTGATGACATCGAACTATTTAGCATAAATTTATGCAGAACTGCTATTTTGTGGCATTTATTTTAAATTTTGTTTGAGATTCCTTCTTAGCTTATAAATATGGATGTAAACAGGATTGGGGAATCTGATGTAGAGCGGGTCGCAGACAGTTTCATGGCCAAGATGGTTCAGAAAAGGCCTGGTCAACGACAGAAGTGATTCGGACCGTCGAACATTAGATCGGGCGTATCTCGCAATCTGGAATCAGTTATTTAACGTAAAATATATGATTTTGGGATAGAACGAGCTACTTTAGCCAACCAACCCCGCTATGCCGAGTTGCACAACCTGGATTTGCAAAAAAGCTCCTGATCGATGGTCGTTTCCCTATTTTATTTTCACTTTTACTATAAATAGTAAGTTTTAGTTTGATTATAACTCCTCATCCGTTGGGCTTTAGGAGTTATGTCCAACATGAAAAGTGCTTAGAATAATTAGGAGAACAGTTTGGTGAAGCCAAATAGGACACTTACTATTTTTGGCCGAAAACCTTGCGCACTAGTAGACATCACGACCGTCTATAAACAGTAAGTTTACTGTTTATAGTAAGTCGCAGATTCTAGGAGTTTTAGTTGTAGTTTGATTCTGATTTTTTTCTTGTTGCTTGGTACCCTTATTTAAAGGGTCGTGAACTTATTTTTATGCATTCGTTAATTAATTTTGAATATTATTGAAATTTATTTCTATTTTCCTGCTTTCTTTCCTTGTGGATTCGAGAAGTCTCTGTGAGGAGTCCAGAGAAACTCCGTGGATTCGGAGTAGTTATCCTTGAGGAAGACAATGATTGACCTCATCACGTTCATCCCTGCATTAGGGTCATTCTAGGGTTTCTAAACCGTCTAAGGGTTTCAAATGATGTAGTAAGGGTGAGATTCGAGGTTGTTCGAGACGGGTAATCTCTTTACTTTGTAATTCTGCTTTTATAGTGATCATTTGTCACTTTATCCCATTATTTTTTTTTTTTTCGAAAAGAATTTTTTCACGTTAAATTCACTATGTTTATTTTATTCTTTCTTGGTGCTATTGGATTACTCTCCTAGATTCATCTCTGTGTACTTTTGCGGTCCCCCAACATTCAATATCCTTCAGGAAGTCAAACACATGTTGAGGCAGCGCATCTTTGCAGTATCTATGTGCAGCAGGGATGAATGTGATGGGGTCGATCACCATCTTCCTCAAGGATAACTACTTCAAATCCATAAAGCTTCTCTTGACTCTTCACAGAGACTTCTGATCAAATCCACGAGGAAAAAAAAATCAAGAAAATAGAAATAATATTCTAAAAAATTCATAAATTGATTGATGAATGAATAAACGAGCTTACACCACTTTAAATAGGGATACTAAGCCATGGAAGAAGTTTCGGAATTAAACTACAACTAGAAGTCCCATAAATCACAGCTTACTATAAATGGTAAACTTACTATTTATAGACAGTCGTGATTCCTACGGTGCCCATGGTTTGCGGCCAAAAATAATAAGTGTCCTATTTGGCTTTACCACGTTGTTCTCCTAATTATTCTAAGTATTTTTCATGTTGCGCGCAACTCCTGAAGCCCAACAAATGAAGAGTTATAATCAAACTAAAAATTACTATAAATAGTAAAAATGAAATTAAAATAGGAATTCGTGATCTGATGGTATTTCGCAAATTCGGCATGCACAACCTGACATAGTGAGGTTGGGTGGCTAAAAGTTCGTCTTACCCCTAAATCAAATATGGTACGTTTGATAGCTCATTCCGATTTGCTAGATACGTCCATTTTAAGTTTTGATGGTCCAAATCACCTCCATATCTGATCAGACCTTTTCAGGTCCATCTTGGCTATGAAACTGTTTGGAAACTGCTCTACATCACCATATTCATCTCTCTTCCCCCCTTATGCGCACATCAAATGAGAAAAGCAGGACACTCTGACCATAGACGTACGTCGGGTATCATTATTTTAACCACCTATTTCTTCATAAGTACGTAGCCCCGCATAATATATGTACCGTGGAAATTTTGGCCAGGAACTTTGACAATGTGGACCAATCTTTGATCTGACGGTGCCATTAATTATGACCGCTTTGATTGGAAATCCTTCCATATTAGAAGATGGTAACTCCTGAATCACTTGATTATTCGCCCTTAATTTAGATTTTCTCCTTATATGTCTATTTATAAACCACTAATCACAGGCCAGGATCAATTTTCTTCAACTAGGCACGGAAACTCATCTAATTTTGTGAAGGTCTCTTCAAAGATAGTGCAACCTGCAGGTCCAATTTGGTCGACACATAATGCTATAATGCTATAATTAAAGGGGCACGCTTCACTTTTACCAGTACCACTATAAGCTAAGGTAGCATGGGAAGATGTGGGGCCCACGTGATGCATGGATAAAATCGAATTTGTCCATAATATGAGTTAGATCATGTTATGCATGGGCCCCTAAAATCAGTCCGATGAATCAGGCCACAGGGAACAAATTGGAGAAAACATACCTCTGTGGTGTGTTGATGTCATCAAGTGGAAGCGGCTCGCACGAGACCCTCAAGTTCAGCTCCTTACCTCAGGTCCCACCTCAAATAAGCGGGAGATCTTTCTTGTTAAGGTGGGCACAGGGAATATAAGGAAATCCTAACTTAGATGTTTCCATTTTCTCACTTCGTGTATCGGCTCTCCCAGGGTCTTGCTGTGTGGCAGGGGTATATGATAGGTGTGGGTAGCTTCTTCTTCTTCTTCTTTTTTACCTGAAAATTTCTCATGTAAAGTGTTGATCCCCATGTGAATAAAATTTATATTCTCAAAAAAAGAATATAAATTGACTTTTTTTTCACACGCGCACACACCCCCACACATTCATACCGTAGTGGGCTTTCACCACCTATGCATACTCAAACCCTTGACCAGGTGTTGAAACTCCCTTAATGATACATGTGTTCTGTATCATCCATCCTTTTTTCAAGAGTAATTGAAGGCATGAGTCAAAAAATAAGCAGACACTGAAGCTTAAGTAGATCAAACCACAAAAAGGAGCAGGGATCCCAGTAAAAACTTTATAGAGCCGCATTAGTTTTGTATCACACTAGGGTTGTGGGTGGTGTTTGGCACACCACGTACGCCAGGAAATCCGCTTCCCAATCTTCATTTGATTGGATGGCCTACAGTGTTGTGTATATAAAATACAGTCCTTTCAGACCACTGATGTGATGTTGATGAAAGGCCGGGCTAAAAATCAAGCTGTTTGCAAATTCTGGTGGTCCCTGGTGTAAGCGTCGCCCACATTATTAATGTACCGGCAATTTTTTGGCCAGGAAACTTTGAACATGTCACCTGACCAGCCTTATATATATATATATATATATATATATATATATATGTGTGTGTGTGTGTGTGTGTGTGTGTGTGTGTGTGTGTGTGTGTGTGATCGGACTTTTAGGCCAGGGACTTCAACCATGTGGCCCATCTTGCTTTGAAATCCTTCTGGATTAGAACGTGATTCTTTAATAAATTGATTATTTTCATTTTATATTTTTTTCCTTGTAAACATATTATATCATATAAGATCACCCAGATCCATAGCTCAATTGGCCGACTGAGTGGAGATACCTCATTTCAACACATGAGGTCTTGGTATCAATCCCTAGCTGCGGTGGCTAACATGGAGTGTGTCGGGACATGGGTGTGCACTGACAAGCTAACTCAAAAAAATAATAATAATAATAATAATAAAAAAAAAATAATAATAATAATAATAATAATATATAGAAAAGGTACTAGGCGCTCCAGCTCAGGATAAGCTTATCGTGAGGTCGACATGTGTGGGCCCCACCGTGATGCATATTGACCATAAACACCGCGCATTTGATGGTTCCCCTTTAAATAATGGGATACCTCAAAAATCAGCCGTATACGGAACTCAGGTGGGCCATACCATCTAAAATCATGTGAAGAAACCGTTAAAACATATAAAAGCACTTGGTGGGGCCCACCTGAGTTTTGAATGCTGCTGAAACTTGGTCTGAACCCTCATACAAGTGGAAGACACATAATGGATGGGCTGGATTTGCAAACCACATCTTTTTTGGGCCCCAAAAATGATTATGAATGTTTTAATGGCTGCACAGCCCCTCTCCACTTCTGTATGTGGTGTGGCCCACACAAGAATGGATTGACTTGATTTTTGAGATCTAAGTCCACGGTGGAATGGCGCATTTGACTGATGGGGTAGATGTTCAAAAGGCATCACGGTGGGGCCCACACAGCTCGACCGCATGGGACGGATCCGTGAGCTTGAGCGCATTGTACCTTTTCCCATATATATATATATATATATATATATATATATATATATATATATATATATATATATATATATATATATATATATATATATTATCATTATCATAAATATAGGACAAGATCAATTTTCTAAAACTTGGTACGTAAGCACATCCAACCTGCAGTCTGAGTCCAACTTGAACTCATGATGTCACCATGATGATATAATTAAAGGGTCCACACAAGGAAGATGTGGGCCCACGTGATGCATGCATGAAATTGAATCTGTCCATTATATGAGTCAGATTATGTTACCCGCAGGCCCCTAAAATCAGTCTGATGGATGAATTAGGTGGGCCGCATCACAGGGAACGAGTTCGTGAGAACATCCAATCTTGATTTGGATGGAGGACCCGCAATGATGTATACATAAAATCCTGTCAATTCAGACCATTGATGTGATTGGATGAAAGGCTAGGCTATAAATCAGGCTGCTTTGAAATTCTGGTGAGCATACATGGTTCCTGTGTTGTGGCCCCGGTTAGTTTTGGATCAGTTTATATTTTGGTAACTGAAGATAATATGAGGTGACGCATATGAAAGACAGGTTGGATATGCTTCATATACAATGTGGCTCCCCATCTGCCCAGTGCAACAGTAAGCTTGAAGTAGTACCAGTGGCACTGGACTATTCCCCATAATTAAAATAATTATATTATTTAAAAGAGAAATGCTACATTGTTCTCAGAGCATCCGATTGTGCATACATTTCAGTGAAAGGAGGATTTTCAATGCCGATTACACAAACATCAGTTGTGCATGTTCGAACTTCTATGGTACGCCATGGGGAACCTAGCAACCTTCCTGTTATCCATCATGATGTTTTAATGTCATCCAAACAGTTCATAAGGTTTTTTTTTTTTCTAACACACGCACACACCCCACCACACACGCACAGCATTGTGGGATTTCACCACCTATTGGTACTCAGAACCCGCGACCAGGTGTTGAAATTCCTGAGAGTCTACCACCGGAGTAAGAGTAAGGACCCCAGTTCATAAGGTTATTCTCACTGGGATGAATTGAAAACACAAATATTAATTAGCCTAATGCAAAACTTTCATGCCCCCATGCCGGCTTTGCCAGTGGGCATTTCTATTCTCATTGTTTCATACAGGGTGGACCACCTTAGTTTTGGATCTGCCTCTATATTTGTTTTTGGGTTCCTATGTGAGCTTGCAAAACTGATGGCTGGAGCGGATTTCTCACAGGGATCCACATGGTTTCTGCCTACAAGAATTTCCTGTGGGAGGGCAGGAATAAAAACAGCAAGAAGAGGTCAATGGTTGTATATATAGAATTAACTTAAACTAGAATATGCTGATCCTCGGCTCATGGATTCATAATTCCTTGAGAGACATGAACGAAATTTGTACTGTTTGCCATCTGTTGCTCTACCATGTCATATAATGCACTTCAGTATCAACATACAAGCAACAGGAAGCATCAAAGAATAGACAAATGCTAAAATATCAACGTACAACTACAAGAGGAACATCCAAGGACACAAATATACAAACACTTCAACATCCACAAATTGATAATTTTCCGTGCTATGTGTGGGTTAGGTTGATGTGTTCTCCTGAGTAGGTGTATTTATCTATTTTAAAATAGAAAAACCATTGACGAAAGGCTCACTAGATTGATGACTGATCTGCTCCATATTCCATGGTTTTTCCTTTTTTTCCCTGTCATCTCCTCCTATTGCTCAATCACACCTGGATATCCGACAGTTGAGATAATGTAATCTTGTGGAAAGCCTCAGGAAGAGGATCCCTGCCTGCAGATAGCTCCTGCGACACGTGCCGCATGGTGGGCCGAGAGTGAGGATTGGCACGCAAGCATGCAATTGCCAACATCACAGCAGAAACCACATCCTTTCTGTCTTGAGGCGCCGGAAGAGGGAGACGTTGATCTAACAAATCCATCAACAACGTATCTTGGCCACCTGATGATGCCCAGGATGAGAAGAGAAATCCAGGATGCCTTCCCATTATGAGTTCAAGTGATATAACCCCAAAGCTATATACGTCACATTTCTCAGTCACCCTCATTGTGTATGCAACCTCTGCACCAAAAAAAAGAAAAAAGGTTACTAAGAAAAAAAAGAAAAAAGAAAAAAGAAAGAGGTTGTTTCCAAAAAAGTAATTACAAAAAGAAAAAAAGAAAAAAAGAAAGAGGTTGAGAAACAAGATCACGTTCCCTTCTATGTATAAAGTTTGTTTTGGGCAGATGATCCTACAATTGTTAAGGAAAACATAGAAACTATACAAATACAGATGAAGCTATATTATTTCACAAATTTGATTTAATAATATAGGTCCTTAAATTTATTAAGAGGAAGTCCTTTTACCATTTATGAAATTAAAATTGAAGTTTATATATCTTTGCATGAAATGAGATAAAAAAGAGGAAACTGAATTTAAATATTTTAAATAAGATGCGACTTAAAATATTATTCTGCGTAGACTAGTAGGAAAATGATGATACAAAAGCATTTTAAGTAACATTTTCGGTGATCTTTAACTACTTTTAAGTATGCATTTAGACATTCCACACACACACACACACACACACACACACACACACACACACACATATATATATATATATATATATATATATATATATATATATATATATATATCCGAGATAATAAGAAGATTTAAGCAACATTAGGGAAAAAGATGGAAACAGAGAAAATCAGGCTCAATATACCAGTACCATCCGACGTACCTGGAGCTACATATCCGCAAGTGCCTGCAAGTTCGGACCAGTTTGATGAATCAGGTTTTATGAGCCTAGCGGTGCCGAAGTCAGAGACGCAGGCCTCAAATTCCAAATCCAACAAAATGTTGTTGCTCGTTAAGTCCCGATGAACTATAGGAGGGGTGCGATCATGGTGCATGTATGATAAAGCATGGGCTATGCCTTTAATGATGTTCATCCTCTTCACCCAGTCCAATTCTACAGCTCCTTCTTCACTGCTGAGGATGCAAGCTAAGTTTCCCCTTTCCATGTACTCGTACACCAGAAATGAGCACCGAGCATGCGAACAAAACCCATAGAGCTTCACGATGTTGCGATGTCGAATTTCTGTCAGTGCTTGTATCTCATTTCTAAAGCTTCTCTGGTCCACTAAACCCCCATCTAATGGGTGAAGTTTTTTTATAGCTACTACCTGAGTAGTTTGCAGATTTGCTTTATAAACTGTCCCGTACCCACCAACCCCAATGCAATATTTGTTGTCAAAATCCTTGGTTGCTCTGATGATGTCTTCATACACAGTCTTTCCATCAAAATTCCATATTGAAAATAGATTTCCATTGTTTACTTCTATGTCCCCTTTCTCTACATTTCTTGTTTTCCGGAGAAAAATAAAGCAAATGACGGCAATTACAAATAGAAGAAATAATGCTGCCACGATCGGAATAACGATGAAGAACACAACTTTCTTGTCTTTCTTTCCGCCAACAGTGTTTATTGAAGAGGAATTACATGGTAACATACCTTTCACTTCACCACATAGACCTTTGTTTTCAACGAATGCCTCCAACGGAGCCAGGCGAAAGGCTTTGCTGTCAGGAAGAGGGCCCTCCAATTCATTATATGAAAAGTTGATGGAATATAAACTGATCATCTCTTTGAAAGATGACGGGACGGAACCAGAGAGCAAATTGTGGGAGAGATTTAGCTTTTCTAACATGTGCAGTTTTCCAAGTTGTCCAGGTATCTCTCCCGAAAGGAAGTTATGGCTGATGTCTAATGTATACCGTAGGCCTACCAGATTTCCTATCTGAAATGGAATGCTTCCGTTCAAATAATTCTCACTCATGCTCAAATACCACAATTTGGAGCAGTCTCCCAGTTGTTGAGGTATTGGCCCGCTCAGTTTGTTCTTCGATAGTTCAAGAATCTCCAAATTGGATAGTTTTCCAATTTCACCCGGTACCCAACTGGATAGTCGGTTATTGTTTAAACTCAACTGGTAAAGCATAGACAACATCCCAAGGGTACTAGGAACCTTTCCTTCTATGTTGTTCGATGAAAGATCGAGCTCTTGTAGCCTACTCAATTGCCCAATTTGCAGTGGAATTGTACCAGTAATATTGTTGTTGGAGATTTTTAGGAGTGTTAGGTTTCGACACTCTCCCCAGTTAGGCGACAGCTCACCATGCAATCTATTGTAACTCAGGTCAATGTACTCTAAATTAGGATATACTCCAAAAACTTGGTATATATTTCCAGTGAGCTGATTATGTTCGAGCCGAACTCTTATTAAGGTGGTGCAGTTTCTCAGACTTTCAGGGATGGGACCAGTGAAATGATTTCCTTTCGCAGCGAAGCGTCGAAGTGATCTGCCTTGGCATACTTCAGGTAGATGGCCGGAAAAATTGTTGCCGGCCAAAGAGAGAAACTCCAAACGTGTTAGATTTGAGATTTCTGGAGGTACTGAACCAGATAACTGATTAGAGCGCACAGTGAGTGAAGTCAGGTTGCTCAAATTGCCAAAAGTTGGAGGGATTGGACCAGTGAGCTTATTTTCAGGTAGGGAGAGTTCAGTTAGGCTTCTCAAATTTCCAAGGGAAGGAGGGATGGCGCCTGTGAGATTGTTTTTGTGCAATCTAAGGGTGAGGAGATCTTTAAGCATTCCTATTTCTGGAGGTATCGAACCGACTATCTGATTATCGGAGAGGTCCAAGTGGCGAAGATTTTTCAGAAAGATCATTCTTGATGGAACTTCTCCAGTGAGTTGATTGGTATAGAGTTGAAGAGAGATGAGTCTGGTCCAATTGGCAAAGAAATGAGGGGATATTTCACCGGTTATCATGTTATCAGAAAGGTTGAGCTCTAGAATGCGAGTAAGATTAGCTAGTGAAGGAGGCAAGGTACCTGACAGTTGATTGGCAGACAAATCAAGAAAGACGAGTTTTGAAAGAGAACCGATTGGGGTTGGAATGGTTCCATGGAGTGAGTTTTGGCTAAGATTGAGGTTGATGAGGTTGGGAAAGGAGGAGAAGCTAAAATTATCAAGCATACCTTGCAAGCTTGTATTCGAAAGGTTTATTTCAAATACGTTGTGTGCATGATCGCATGAGATTCCGGTCCAGTTGCATGGAGAGCTCTGTTGGGTGGCAGAAGCGTTGGCAATGGGAATTAAGGACCATGAACGGAGAGCCTCTGTTTGAGAGAGACTGGCTTTCCATTTAAGGAGAGCTTTTGCTTCCTCAGATGCTGATGATGTTGCTTCATTGGAAGAAGCTATCAGTAGTAAGAAGAGGACAGAGAGAAGAGATTTCTTTGAGGACATGTTTGGATATTGGTTGGTGGTGCTGTGACTTGTTATGCCAGGATGCATCGATTTTATCGTGGGAGTCTGGAGTCAAAACGCTTTGTGCGTAAGCCTTGACGAATGTGGATCGTATGCGTTGAAGTCCCAGGGAAATTAAAATTTTGTGCCATCGCACCTCGTTGGTCCATGTCATGGCCGATGATAACAGCTCACAGAATACTCTTTCCTGAATAGATTGCATACTACACTGCACAACTTGTAATGTGTGAAATTTATCTAACCCTACCATGATTTATGTTATTAGATACACATCGTCCATCATTTTTTTAAAAGAAAATCATACTATTCTAGAGAGTATGATCCAAAAAATGAGGCGCATCCAAATCTCAAGTATACCGCAACACAGAAAGCAACGGGGATTTGATACCTTACAAGGGCCAACTGTGGGGTTTATTTGTGATCTAACATCTCCATGAGGTCACACATACGTATGAAAGAAAAACACAAATATCAGGACCTTTTATGGCCGGGAGAAGTTTTCAATGGTAGGCGTCAATTTCAACTGTTTCATGTTGTATGCCCATTTTAGCCTTACGTCTGCCTTATTTCTGGTCTAATGCCCTAAATGCTATGAGAAAATAGATGCATAGTGTGGATCTGACGCATACATCATGATGCAGCCCACGGAAGTTCCACGTGTCAACCCGTCCCTTTCCTTCTCTCTCGGGAATGAGCTGCACTGCACAGCAAGCAAGTTACGTGGGTCCATCATGAGGTATGTATTATATCCAAAGTGACTATTCATTTGATAAGTTTGTCTTAAGGTTTGAGCCAAAAGCTAAGAGAAACCTAAAGATTAATTGGACCACGTTACAAAAAGTAGTAAGAATTGACACTTTTGGGGTTGCATAGTTTCAAATCAATATAAAATTTGTTTTGCCTTTTCATCCACGTACTTTTGACCTTACTGTTGGATGGAAAATAAACGTTAGGGTGGAGCCTACGAATTTTAACATGAAATTATTATCCTCGCCATTATTTTTGGTGTGGCCCATTTAAGCTTTGAATACGATTCACTTTTTGTGTAATGCTTTAAAATGGTTTTAAAAAATAGACAAACGGTGTGGATATAATAAATACATCATTGTGTGCCCATCTAACTTTGATCTCCTTTGAACCGTTTGTACAGCTCGGAGCTCGAGGAACGTCGGCGCTCGTCTTCGCACAACCCGTATCTACACCAGCTAGGTGGTGCGTGGTACACCAGCTAATCCGCTTCCTGTTTAATGTTGGCGACCGGAGTCAAGCGCTGTCTTGTGTGGTACATCAGAATACCCTGCAACACCCAATTGTAGGCAGCCTTTAAAATACCGTAAGCACGTGAGCCTTCCAATGTGTACGGTATATTGATAAAAAAAATAACATTATGCAAAAGTCAGGTTGGCCACAACATCAGAAACAATGTAGATCATGTACAAAAAACAATTGTGTCCGGACTTAGTTTTGGATAGGTTTGATTTTTGAGTAGTATATCATATCAATCATGGTGAAAATGTGGCATGGAATACGCACACCCACCCCACAAAAACATATATTCGGTGTCTCATACCCATTGTTTCCTAGGTCGGGATCATTTTTTCCCCAAGATGTAATTTCAAAGGCCCATTGTTTCCTAGGTCGGGATCATTTTTTCCCCAAGATGTAATTTCAAAGGCCCCTTGTTGCCTAGGTCGGGATCATTTTTCCCCAAGATCTAATTTCAAAGGCCGAACCTGAAGGGCTGAGCAATTTGTCGTACCACACAACCTACGAAGCTCAGGAGTTTTATTACAACAGATGTGTTTCAAGATTGTGCAGGCCCAGGAATTACACAATTCTGGGCTTTACCATCGGAAACTAGCTAGCTACTGTGTTAAATCGTTGATACAATGAGCCTGGGCACATATATCGGTTGATACAATGAACCTGGCACATATATCAGTTAGCAACGGTGGAGTTCACCTTTTAGTCCGTTTAACCTGAGTTAACCTTCGTGATGGTGGGCCATATGAGGAATCAGTCAATCCAAGATATCAGCCAGGAATTGTAACAAGCAAGTCAAGAAGAGAAATTAAGAAGCCTCTTTATTTGCCCGGCAATAATAATATTTAATGTTGTCTTGGAAGTGGTTGGTTTGTTGGAAATTTAAAAATCTTTTAAGAAACTGTCCTCTTATTTTGAAATTTTTTTTCTTTTTTATTGTAATAACTCTATCAGGTGGGCGGTGTTGATCAAGGGTTTGAATTATCCTAAGGGTTGGATAATATGATCAGGTGTACCAATGGACCCACTAAGTGTGATACATTAAAAAATTCGTATAGGGGTGGGATGCTAGAACTATATATAACACATATGGTACTACGTACAATTGGGATTGCAATTTGTGTAGATCCTTTAGGGAGAGAATTTTTGATGGGTTTCGAATTCCTTTACACGTGTATATAACAGTGTTAGGTCCCCAATCCAACACCAACGAGAGAAGCTACTCATTTATGTATCAATATAATGAGTGAACAATTTAATATGGGTTTTTTAATGTTTTGGTTATAAATATGGCAAAGCAAATGTATGAGGTAAGTTGGAAAATTTTTGAATGAAATTTCTTTGAGTAAAATCTTATTCCTCTCCTCCTAAAGCTTTGACCTTAACAAATTCTTAGTTTTTGGATCAGTTGTAAGCCTATATCTTGGAGCTCCCTTCTCATTTACCATTGCATCTTTCTGCGCCTGTGTTTTCCTTCTCATTAGGGTGGGTTGTACCAGTTCGTCACATTTAAAAATTTTGAGTGTCTTCTATTCAAGGAGCATAAATTATACCTCAGTATCTCATGACAGGAAGAAATTTTCTTCCTTTTTTTTACTTTTTTTTTTTTTTTGTTTTTTTTTGGTTTTTGTTTTTAGTAGAAAGATTCGACAAAGAGAAATTTGACCATGTCAAAGTGATATCTTATAACAAACAAGAAGAAATTTTGATTTTCTTTTTTCTTGTTTTTAGTGGAAAGATTTGATAAAGAGAAGCTTGACTCTGTCATACTGGTACCTTATGACAGACAGGAAGAGATTTTCTTTTTCTTTTTTTTTCTTTGTTTCCGGTGGAAAGATTTGACAAAGAGTAAGCTTGACTCTGTCATAGTAGTATCTTATGACAGACAGGAAGAAATTTTCTTTTTTCTCTCTTATTGGACAGTTATAAGAAAGAAAAACCTCCAAGGGTCCCATTTCAACAAACAAGTGTTCATAGATAAGGGTTTAAGATTACTAAATTAATCTGATTTTGTGATCGTTAGTTATCAACTATGGATTCCACAATTTACTCCCCTTAACCGCCTGAGTTAACCTACAACACGTGTATAATATCCGAGTGCCTGCGAATCAATTGGCATAGGCTGCGTTTCTTATAACTCCACAAATGTGGGTGCATTGACATTTATAGTCATCAGAAGAAAACATAAAAAACAGGGTGTGGATGTCTTTAAGGAAGGCACGTGGAAATTTGGTGTCATTGTTTGTCAGTAGTAATAACCGATGACACCAGCTCACAAAACACATATATCCTCGCTCTCACAACAAAATAACATAATTTTTTAAAATTGTCTAGCTTCACCATGATTTATTTATTATATCCACATTGTCCATCAAATTTTCTAGATCATTCTTGAGCAGAAAATAAAAAATGATAGCACATCCAAAGCTCAAATAGACCACATCACACGAAGGGATTGAATAACTACAGTTGAAGCCATCCTAGGGTCCACATAAGTTTTCTTTGCCATATAACCTCTCCATAAGGTCACACGGACTTGAATGAAGGGAAAATACAAACATGAGCTTGATCAGAGCTTTCCGTGGCCCCAATTTTTTTCAATGATAAGCATCCAATTCTCACAGTTTCCTATTGTGACCCACTTGAAACTGAGATCTCCCTCATTTACTAGCTCAAGTCCTAAAATAATATGAAAAAAGTAAATGGACCATGTGGATCTGCCACAAACATATTGATCGTGCCCATCAAAATTCAACATGTCAACACTTCAAGTTTTGTAATCTTTTCACATGACCTGCTGCACCACGCGGCAATGGAAGTTCTTGACGTGTGAATTTTAAGTGGCTCCACCATGTCCTATTTCTTAGGTTCACAGTACTATCTATCCATTTTTTTTTTCTTTTTTAAAGATCATTCCAGGATATGAGCCCAATAACAACATATGAGTCCAATTCTAAAAAATTGGATGCCCACCGTTGAAAGCTTATTAATGTCACAGAAGGTTCTGATCACGCTGATATTCGTGATCTCCCTTTATCCAGGTCTTTGTGACCTAATGAACATGTTAGATGGCAAATAAACATTTCGGTTGACCATAAAAAAGTTTCAATGGTAATTCATTTGATCTCAGCTGCTTTCAAGTAGTGTGGTCCGACTAAGCTTTGGACTTGACTCATTTGGGCTACTGCTCTAGAATGATCTGAAAAAATAAACGGACGGTGTGGATCTAATATATAAATCACTATGAGGCGTATAGAAGTTCCACAGTTTAAAAGTTGTATTGTCTACTATGCACCCTGTGCCTTCCACACAAGAAGATCCGCACTCTAAAAAAACATCCTAGTTTGAAAAAAGAATCCGATTACCTGCATCCGAGGCATGGCATTTTCATACCTACCACACACGAGGCATATTTGTACGGTGATCCAGTCGATGCATCTTGTTGGCTCAGCCGTTGTTGGCACCTTAAACTAAGTCTTCTATTGCTGGACGATCCGAACCACACAATAAATAGGGATTTTCTCCCTTATTGGGAGCAATTGAAGATGTTTGTCTTTTAGGGAGCATTTGGATTCGTAAGTTAATATTGGTCTCTACTTAATTAGAAGATATGTATTGTAACATATCGGATTTTTGCCTACCTGGAATTAGACGTTCTTAAGCAATGGGTCAACCATAGCACCTTGGGAGCTTCTCAAAATTCAATTCCAAAACCAGAGAAATCATTTAGAACCTAATTCTTTAAAAATTTAACGTGAATTAGCAAGCGCTACACTAGACTTCCTGCAAAATTAGCACTAACCATTTTAAATACGATTTGTAAGACCCAAAACCTGTAGAATTGTTACCGCTACGTTACCCTAAAATCTAGAATCAAACTCTAAACCCGTTTGCCCTCAGGAACCCTTTGAAACTTCGTATTGGATCTAAACCGCGCGTCGAGAGTTCGATATCTACAATCTTCGACCATTAAGATCGCTTAGCTGGACTTGACAATCATTTCGAAAATCAAGACCAACTGATGTTCTGAGGCTATTTCATTGAGCCTGGATCAAGAAGTGTGAGAAAGAGTAAAATTCATTAAAAATTAAATGTGATTTAAATAAATCTAATACGTTTCGCTTGCAGGTTAAGTATAAGCATTCAGACCGTCGAAATCTGACCCAAATACACCCTCGGATCAGGGAACATTTCTCACTCGAGTCAGTGTACTTGAAATCCTTAATCGAATCTCCGTGACCGCTGAATTGAAACTGGTCCGCCACGTGCGATCTGGAAACACTATCGGAACGAAAACTTAACGTGATCAGGATCCAATATCCATGAGCTTAAGTCCGACTGCATTTGGTCAGGGGACCTCCAGAAATGCTCTTTTGGATCGGGAAAGACCCGATTTGGCTATAACCCAAATATACCTTGACTTAAAGTCTGTTTCGATTATGTTTGGGCTTATAAAAGGGCTTTAAAACCTTAGCTTTCTAACCCATACAAATTTGGAGAAAATCCTAGGAGAGAAGAGAGAAAAGAGAGAGAAAGTGAGGGAGAACCTGAGACTTTCTCCTGGGATTCTTCCCTACTGCTCCACGTGCCAAAACCATCCACCTGCATCGCGATTCTGGTGATTCCAGCTCTGTTCTTAGGTAAGAAATCATAACCCTAACCTGTTCTAGAGTTCCAAATAGCATAAGTGATGATGTAGCTAACCTATTTCGTGGTATAGGTTGCCGTTGAGCCGTTGACGAAGATTTATCGTCTGAATCAACTCCGTTTCGCAATTTCTGGTTTAAGGTGCGAATTTTAGATGCTTAGATTACCTGTTTTTAAAGCTTTCAATGCCGTTTAATGGTAGATTGTTGATAAGGATCCTGTTTGACATGTAGAACATGTTGTCCGTTTTTCATTTCAATTGCGTACGAAGAATATGAGATTTATGATATTTTAGGTATTTGTAGGAAATACTGTATACGTACGCATTTTGCTGATATGATTGCCATGAGTATTTACCGTGTACCTATACTAGTTATACGTGTATGATCTGTTTGGCGAAGAGATTCGTCCTAATGCACATATTGGCTGACATATGCTATGTAGACTAATGTGTGTAGACTAAGTGTTTGTTGAAATGCCTAAATCAATATGATTTATGCCTGCCATATGTTTTGAATGTAAGAACATGATTGTTGTGTATTAGACATCTCCTTGATATAAGGATCTGTCATATTATACGCTGAAATCAACATATGTCAAGTACGTTGGAGTTGTATAGTCTAAGTGTTTGAGTAAATGTATGTATTAGTAAGTATTGAGTACATGGTGTTGTAGATTAGCGTTGAGACTGGATTCTCAACTAATTTGATGATGTACATGATTTCCTCCATGCTTATTGCATTTCAATTGATTACCTTATGTGTGAAGTACTTGTGTATGGTTAACTGCTTATGATGTATGTTATAACATGCTTATAACATGTTGGAATTTCTTGTATTTCAATTCTGTCTCTCTCTTATGATTATTGATTTAGATTACATGTGTTTGGGGCTATACTCTAGTACAGGAAGTCGGTAACAGTTTAGAAGTCGTGGTTAGATTCTATTCGCCATGAAGGATATGTATGACAAACTCAAGTCGTACTAGAGTCGTCGGCAGTGGTTAGGCCACACGAAGTGCTTGTGCACTTCATGTCGGTCGATTCGACATGCGCTCGTGCTAGTCGGACTCATCAAGTAACCCGACTGACCATTGTATGTTCACCTTGTATTCGTCATAACTGCTTGAACCTAGGGTACTGAACTTACCAGTGATAACCCTGATAACCGTGGTACCTTGATCCACTAAGACTCATGACCCGGGCATGGTGTTATGGGACACCGTGGTCGAGTTGTCGGCCTACGCTGGGGTCACAGACCTCCCCGTAGTGACCAGTGAGCAACCTAGACTCGTGAGCAGATTATGGTGGCATGGGACACTATATTCTTGCTGTCGGCCTACACTGATAAGATAATGGGGGAGCGGTGCAACGAGTGCGAGCAACAGCCCTGACGGCCCTTTATAGTGACCTCGAGCATACTCTGAATCTACGTGAGGCGACAACCCTTCCGTAGTAACAAGAGCACAACTAGGCCTATATTGATAAGGTGATGGGGGAGTGGAGCAATAAGTGCGTGCAACAGCCCTTGCAGCGACCTAGAAATATAACATCGTATTAGACTATTAGGAGTGACGACCCTAGACGGGATCCTTATTGGGAATGATACAAGGAAAGTACCCTAGTTTTTCAATCCTGCTATATGAAAAGGACTAATAACAAGTCGGTAATCATATTCATATCGCACTGCATGTGCATGGAAGATGTGGAGCACTGAGGGAAGAAAGCATGTCGCGGACGTAAGATGGTGTCCCATGAGTATAACACCCTGAAAATCGGGGGTCGTGTATAAACTCAACTCCCGAGTTCCAGACCGTCACTTATGCAACAAAAATGGTTATGATTCAATGTTGTCTGATTTAAAGCATTCACATGAGTAAAAGTATACCAAAACTGCAATTCATACTTCAGATCCAGTGATAAAAGCAAGCGGAAGACTAAACAAGATATATATCACTGTATGGAAAAACAAAGTAATCTCAACTGTCTCCAAAGTATGACTACATCTCTGAGTCTCATATACATGTACATAACAAAAGAATAATGTTCAAAAAGAAAAGTCCCACTGATGTCCCCTCGATCCAGGTCACCTACGGGAAGCCGTCATGATACTGCATATACGAGAACTCATCCTGGTCCTCGTCATCATCTAGCTCCACCTCCTGGATCTCATCGTCACCTGCAACTACAACAGGGTCTGGTGGGTGTTGCAAACACCATCCCGTAACGTGGGAATGAGTGATCAACTCAGTGGAATCATAGAGCAAAGATTAGCATGTTCACAATTCAATCACGCGATAATAGTAAAGCAGTAAATCAGACAAGTCCTAAAACTGTTGTTAATGCAAGATGATATGACGTGATGTATGCCCTCACCGACGATCACCCTCATACGGCAACATCTTACGACCGCGGCATGCCACACTCCCTAGAGTGCTCCACATCTTCCAGGCACATGCAATGCTATGGTGATATGATTACCAAGTTGTTATTAGTCCATTCAAACAGCAGGATTGGGAAACTAAGGTACCTCCCTTGTATCAATCCCAACACGGATCCTGTCTAGGGTCGTCACTCCTAGTAATCTCATACGATGTACATTTTGTAGGTCACTGCAAGGGCTGCCAGGGCTGTTGCTCGCACTCGTTGCACCGCTCCCCCATCACCTTATCAATACAGGCCTACTGTACTCTACTGCACGGAAGGGTCGTCGCCTCCCGTGAACTCAGAATACGCTCGCGGTCACTACAAAGGGCTCGTCGCCTGATCAGTGTAGGCCGACAGCTAGAATATAGTGTCCCATACCACCATAATCTGCTCACGAGTCTAGGTGCTCACTGGTCACTACGGGGAGGTTTGTGGCCCCAGCGTAGGCCGACAGCTCGACCACGGTGTCCCATACCACCATGCCCGGCTCATGAGTCTTCGTGGATCAAGGTACCACGGTTAATAGGGTTTACAATGGTAAGTTCAGTACCCTAGGTTCAAGCAGTTATGTTACATACAAGGTGAACAAACATCGGCCAGTCGGGTTACTTGACGGGCTCGACTAGCGCGATCGCATATCGAATTGAACGACATGAAGTGCGTAAAACACTTCGCGTGGCCTAACCACTGCCGCCAACTCTCAACACGAATCACATTCATCTACGCGTCGTTCGTGGCTATGACCAGTCAGCCACGAAATCGCTCGGTTACCGACTGCCTGGACTAAGTCAAGTCCCACACATCTATGGAATTACTATACAAGGTATTGGAATTGAAATACATCATGTGAGCATGTTAACACATGTTATAACTTTCAACTTAAGCAAATCTTCAAGGCATACTTCCCATGCATATTCAACTTAAGCAAATCCTCAAGCACATACATTCCATGCATATAATGAAATCATGCATTTTGTCAACATGTAGAAAATCATTTAGGTCGGCATAATAATTGAAAAATCAATCACAAAGTATCAAATAACATCATTTAGTTCAATACATACTAATACAAGCATTTATACAAACACATGCACTACACACTTAGGTCTACATATAGCATGTCGACCCAAAGTGTGCACTAGGCGAATCTCTTCGCCAAACTAATTATGCACGCATTCCTAACTTCCTAATGCGACAACAAACCATGTCAATCACATCAGCAAAATATGAATGCAAACAGTACTTCCTACAAATGACTAAAATGCCCTAAATCTCATATTCTTCGTTAGCTTACGAAACGGGAAACGGAGAGCATTTTGTACATGTCAAACGGCGATGCCGTCAAGAATCTACTATTAAACGACATTGAAAGCATTGGGAACCGTCAATCAAAGCGTCTAAAATCCTCACCTAGTGTCTTGTAGACTCGGGAATTGAAGCGGAGTGTATATGCTTCGTCTACGGCGGGTAAGGAGCCTAATACATAAGATCCATAAGCTACATCGCCATGGAAACAAGAAAAACTCAAATCACCAACTATTTAGGGTTTTTACTTACCTAGGATTGCGGTGGAATCGCCGGGAAAGCGGTAGAGAAGTGTCGCTTAAGCATGTGCAACACGTAGCACAAGTGGCGGGAAGAACTCTCCCACTCTCTCACAATCTCTCACTCTTTTTCTCTCTCCCAAGCTAGGGCTTCTCTCAAATTCGGATGGGAGAGAGGAGTGAGGGTTTCAACCCCTTTTATAGCCTAAAACATTCCCAAAATAGGCTTGGGAACAATGTTTACTTGGTGCCTAACCAAATCGGGGCCGTTTCGGTCCAAAAGGGCATTTCTGGAGGTCCCCAGGCCAAATGCGGTCGGACTTAAGCTCATGCATACTGGATCTAGCACACATCCAGTTTTCAGACCGGTTGGGTTCCCAGATCGCACGTGGCGGCCCAGTTTCAGTTTAACGGTCACCGCACCAAGATCAGGCCTATAAGTCTCGTGATATATAATAGATATTTTTCCTGATCCAAGGGTGTGATTTGGCTGTATTCTGACGGTCAGAATGCTTAATACTGATGCGTCAAATTTGTGTGCCAGATTTGAATTTGAAATTCCAACTATGTCCCTATTCACACTCTCTTCGGTCCGGGCTCAATGAAATAGCCTGTAATAATCGGTTTGACTTGATTTTTGGAATGAGTGTCAAGCCCAGCTAGACGGTCCTAACGGTCTAAGATAGGAGGTATCGGACTTTCAACGTGCGGTCTAGATCCAATACAAAGATTCAAAGTGGTCCAGAGAACAAACCGGCTTAGAGTTTGATCCGAGGCTTTAGAGCATTATAGCACCCTTAGTTCCACTCGCTTCGGGCCTTGTAGAACGTATTTAAAGTGATCAGGGACCATTTCCCAGCTATTCTAACGTTGCACTAGCTAACCTAGTCAAATTTTCCAAAGGAATGAATTCTACGCAAATTCGGGTCGAGTTGGTACTCGAGCCCAAGTATGGATTTTTCACGGGCGTTACAATCTACCCCCCTTAACAAATAATTTCGTCCTCGAAATTTTGTACCTTTTCGTACTCCTCGAGAAGCTGTGGGTAGTTCTTTCTGATCTCGGCTTCTGTTTCCCAAGTAGCCTCCTCCTCAGTATGATGCGTCCATAGTACCTTCACAAGGGGAATCACCTTGCTACGCAGTACCTGCTCCTTCCGGTCTAAGATGCGTGTCGGTCGCAGGATATAAGTAACATCCTCTCCTAACTGCACCTGCTCCCATCTGATGATATGAGAAGGATCAGCAACATACTTCTTCAGCATAGAAACATGAAATACGTTGTGGACGCTCGCGAGGGGCGTGGGTAAAGCCAATCGGTAAGCCACTGCTCCCACACGATCGAGGATCTGAAATGGACCAATGTATCGCGGTGCCAGCTTCCCCTTCTTTCCGAACCGAAGGACTCCCTTCATAGGGGAAACTCGCAAAAACACATGATCCCCGACTGTGAACTCTAGTGGTCTCCGTCTCGTATCGGCGTAGCTCTTCTGTCTGCTCTGCGCTGTAAGAAGCCGACGTCGAATAATATCAATCTTCTCTGACGTCGCCTGCACCAACTCTGGGCCAATCAAGCTGCGCTCACCGACCTCTAACCAGCAATGCGGTGCGCGACAAGGTCGCCCATACAGCGCCTCATAAGGTGCCATGCCGATACTCGCCTGGAAGCTATTGTTGTACGCAAACTCCGCATATGCAAGACAGTCATCCCAACTGTCCTTGAAGTCCAATGCGCAAGCTCGCAACATGTCCTCCAGGATCTGGTTCACTCGCTCTGTCTGTCCGTCCGTCTGTGGGTGGAAGGCAGTACTGAACTTCAACTTCACACCCATAGCCTCCTGAATGCGAGTCCAGAAAATAGAAGTGAACCGCGTGTCTCTGTCCGACACGATCTCCAACGGAACTCCATGCAGACGCACGATCTCTCTAATATACAATCTAGCCAGCTCGTCTGCAGAGTTCGTAACTCTGATCGGTAGGAAGTGCGCCGACTTCGTCAATCGGTCGACGATCACCCAAATAGAATCATGCCCCTTCCTCGTCTTCGGCAACCCAGAAATGAAGTCCATGGAAATGAAATCCCACTTCCACTCTGCAATCGGCATAGGCTGCAAAAGTCCAGGTGGTCGGCGATGCTCTGCCTTCACCTGTTGACAAGTGAGACAACGGGACACGAACTCAGCAATGTGGGTCTTCATACCTTCCCACCAGTACGTCCTTTTCACGTCACGATACATCTTCGTGCTGCCAAGATGCATCGCGAGTCTAGTAGAATGCGCAGCCTCGAGAATCTCTCGTCTCAAGTCAGGGACATCAGGAACGCATAGGCGGCCACGGTAACGTAAACCCCCATCCATGCCAACTCGCCAGTCGGCGTCATCATCATCACTGGCCTGCTCTCGAAGCTCAGTAAGATGCGCGTCGTCCCTCTGCGCCTCGATGACACGGTCATCGATCGGGGATCGCACCTGAACATGTGCGATGAACTCATATGGCTCCTCTACGGTGAGTTTCTGCTCAAAGTCTCGCAAAAACTCAACCATATCCCACTCGGCAACCATCAGCGGAGCCGCAAACTCTATCGCCTTCTTGCGGCTCAACGCATCAGCCACAAGGTTCGCCTTCCCAGGATGGTAAGAGACTTCAAACTTGAAGTCCTTCAGCGTCTCCATCCATCGCCGCTGCCTCATATTCAAGTCCCGCTGTGTGAATATGTACTTGAGGCTCTTGTGGTCGCAAAAGAGCTCGAACTCCTCTCCATAGAGGTAATGTCTCCAGAGTCTCAGTGCGAATATCACGGCTGCCAACTCCAGGTCGTGTGTAGGGTAATTCTCCTCGTGCTTCCTTAATTGTCTCGAGGCATACGAAATTACCCTGTCCCTCTGCATAAGGACACAACCCAAACCAACGCTAGACGCGTCAGTGTATATAGTGTATTTAACCCCTTGCTCTGGCAATACTAGCACAGGGGCGGACGTAAGTCTGTCCTTCAGCTCCTGAAAAGCTGACTCCGCCTTATCATTCCAGGCGAACTTCACGTCCTTCCGTGTCAACTGAGATAAGGGTCTCGCGATCTTCGAGAAATCCTGAATGAAGCGCCGATAGTAGCCAGCGAGACCCAAGAAACTCCTCACCTCAGTGACAGAACCAGGCTGCTCCCAGTCCTGCACCGCAGCTACCTTAGACAGGTCAACTGCCATGCCATCCTTGGACACCACGTGTCCCAGAAACTTCACCTCCTGCTTCCAGAAGTCGCACTTCTTATACTGTGCGAACAACTGATGCTGTCTGAGCGTATCAAGGACCAAACGCAAGTGCTCCTCATGCTCCTCTCGACTCCTAGAGTATACCAAAATGTCGTCGATGAAGACAACGACGAATCGATAGAGGAAAGGCCGCAATACCCGGTTCATCAGATCCATGAACACGGCCGGTGCGTTCGTGAGACCGAACGACATCACGAGGAACTCGTAGTGACCAAAACTGGTCCTGAACGCTGTCTTCTGCACGTCCTCATCTCTGACGCGCAACTGATGATATGCTGACTGAAGGTCAATCTTCGAGAAGTACTGCGCTCCTCTCAACTGATCAAACAAGTCATCGATCCTGGGCAAAGGGTACTTGTTCTTCACTGTGAGTTGGTTCAGCCTGCGATAATCAATACACAATCGTAGCGAACCATCCTTCTTCTTCACGAACAAGACCGGTGCCCCCCAAGGAGATACGCTAGGCCGTATAAGGCCAAGCTTTAGTAGACCATCAATCTGCGTCCTCAACTCCTCCATCTCACATGGTGCCATGCGATACGTCGGCAGTGAGACGGGTGTAGAACCAGGAATCAGATCGATAGTGAAATCGATCTCACGTCGGGGTGGCAAACCAGGGATCTTCCTGAACAGATCCCCGAACTCAGAAACAACTGGCGTCTGCTCAAGTATCTGGGCACCAACGTCGCGCAACAGGGTGGCGTAGCTAAGAATGCGGAAAGGAAGATTTACCCGCACTGAAAATGTGAAAGGCGTGCCCTCAGGCTCGTACACCGTCACCACACGAGCCTCGCAGTCAATCTCGGCTCTCGCTGCAGTCAACCAGTCCATGCCAAGAATGACGTCGAGATATACGAGCGAGGGATCGACGACCAAATCAAGAGTCATCGTCCTGCCTCCCAGATCAAGTAAACAACCCTCACACATCTGGGTGACATCCGAATAATCTCCATGAGCTGCAAGGACTCGCACGCTATCTATAGTAATAGTCTGCAACCCAAGACGTCTGACTACGGCACGCGATATCAAAGAAATCGTGGAACCAGTGTCTACCATAACAAGAACGGGAGTACCTCCGATATGGCCCGTGACCTCGAAGGCTGAATGCTGGAAAGTCGGCGTCGTAGCTGCCTCAGCGGTCAGTGCATGAACTCGAGCCTGCTGTGGCCGGTTCGGCCGCTGTGTCAAGGGCCGTGGGGGCTGTCGAATCTGCGATACTGTGGGTCTGAAAGAGGACTGCGCAGGAGCTGACCGTATAGGCGGTGCTGATATCGCCTGTGGACGTACACGATCAATCTTCTGCGGCGGCGAGAACCCACTGTCCCGCATCCTCGTAAAGCAACTCGGCGCTAGGTGGCCCGTCCTCCCACAGTATGTGCATGATAGATCAGGGCGCCGAAACGGTCCTACTGGCGCCGTGGTCCTGGTAGGAGGATCAATGCGAGGCCTCTTGCCCGCGAAGGGCCTATCTGGCAACTCCGGTCCCGGCCTAGAAGTAGTCGGGCCTCGTGATCGCGCAAGTCGATCCACGTCCTGCTCTGCCCGCATGGACATGTGAACCAACTCCGCATAGGAGGAGAAACTGATACAGCACATCTTCGACCGAATATCCGGTCGCAAGCCCTCCAAAAAACGCCGTATGCGCATCTGCTCATCAGCTAAAATCGTCGGGACGTACCTGCCCAACTCTGTGAACCGATGCTCATACTCGGTGACCGTCATCGCTGCCTGCCTGAGACGGAGAAACTCATTCTCCCTCTCGTGTCTGTAGGTCTGAGGATAATACTTCTCATGGAAGCGAAACTCGAATGCTGCCCATGTCCATACGAAGTCTGCGGTAACAGTCCGCAATACACTATCCCACCACATACTGGCCTCTCTCTCAAACTGGAAGGTAGCCAGCTCTACCTGCTCTGCCTCAGTACAGTGCAACATGCGCAGAATCTTCGACACTCGGTCGAGCCAAAACTCAGCCTCCTCGGGTCTGTGAGAACCCGTGAAAGTAGGAGGCCGCAAGCGCTGAAATCGCTCTAGAAGGCCCCGTGTGTCGGCAGGGTTCCCCGCAGGGAAAGCAGGCTGCGCAGGAAGTGCTATGCCCTCATCCTGGGCGTAAGCATAGGCATCCTCAGCTGGATGCGCAGGTGGTGCAGGCGGAGTAGATGCAGTCGCACCCCCACCCTGGGCTAAAGTCCCGACTATAGTAGTCAATAGCTGCTGCTGCTGTAGCATCATAGCCATCATCTGCTCGAATCTATCAGGTGGTGGAGCAGGCTGTGGCGGATGAGGTGCGGAAGTAGATGCGCGCTGTGGCTCTCTAACTGATGGTGTAAATGGCGGTGGTCCATCTGTAGGACCAGTAGCAGGCTGAGACGATCGAACAGTCTCAGGAATCGGGCCCACAGCAGGGTCCGGACGAGTGCCAGACTGAGAAGGAGCCTGATCCATCTGCTCTAACAATGAAAGCCGAACCGCGCTCCTCGTAGTCTTAGGTGGCATTCCCTATATTCAAAATAGGGCGCAACCTTGTCAGTCTCAATTGCACAAATACACCACAATCATTCACTAAAGAGTCAAAGGCATTCCATGCATTTCAATTAATCAAAATTGTCACAATACAAGGGATATATCCTTACAAGCATCATGACTAGAATGACATGGAAATTAAGACAGTTAAGCAACAGCAACATAAGCAAAGCACTAGCCCTAATAGGCTTTACACACATAAAACAGAAAATAGCTAACTACTCATAACAACATCAAAGATCGCGTTGCTAGTCGGAGTCTGGCGACGGAGGAGGAGCACCCTTATCCTGTAAGCAACACAGGATTGCCTTCAAGGTGCGAGTCACCTTGCCAAATTTCTTCTTCGTAACGGCCTTGGCATCAGCGACCTCTGCTCGAAGTTCTTGGACTTCCCTTCGCAAAGAGGTCTGACTCTCCTCCATCCGAGCAATGCGATCGTCAATAGTAGTCTGCGCAGAAGGAGGACTCTCATCAGTATCCTGAGCCTCCTCTTCTGCTTCTTCCTGAGTCTCTTCCTGAACTTCTGCACTAGGTTCTCCTTCGCTTTGATCTTCCTCTTCGTCAAAGTCGTCCCCACTATCCCTTTCAAGTTGATTTTCACGATATTGCGACCCAATCTTCATCTTAACCATCGTCGACTCATCGATGGTGTGAATCGATACCGGCAACTCGGGTCCAAGTCTATAGGCAAACTCAAGCGCAATCTTGCAAATGAGTCGGCCAAAGGGAAGGGATTCGGATGTTCTTCTCGACCTGGCTATGAGAACTATCTGCCGTAAGATGAAAGTGGCCATACATACGTTCTCTCCCTGAGCCACCAGAAATAAGAAATCGACCATAAGACGTGTACATTCAATGCGGTTCGTCGACCTAGGATAAACATTGAACGTGCAGATGTGATGCAGCAGACGCAAATCCTCAGACATGTACGTCGCCTTGAGGCTATTATTAGGCTGCCATGGAACCAACTTACCGCACAGAAACCTGGTGCGGCGATCTCGTTCACGTCTAGTCCTCAAATTCTTCTCACTTGGATGTACATCACCTAGAGGCACGTTGAGAAGTCGCGCAACCAACTGGACGTCGATCGTAGCCATCCGATCTCTACCAAAAGGGATTTTGAACTGCAAGGGCTCCAAGGTAGGACTCTGGATGCTAGCATAGAAGGCACGAACAGTGCTCACATTAGCACGAGCGCGAGCTTCAAAGATCGGTCCCCAGTGCGCAGCTTCAATGCGTTCGAACAACAGATATTCGCCGAACAATCGCCCATCTACGTCCGCCTCAAATAACACTCTACGATCAGTGTATTCACCATGAGGCATCTCTGATAGGATGGTTCGTCCAAGGTGTGCATGGGGATCCAAATCCCGCTTCGTACGGCACTCCAGGACTGCAGCTGGACCTGCGGCGGCGCTTGAACTTGCGGCACCACCCCGCGGTCTTCTCGATTGAGCAGGGCGGCTCGGCCCAGCCTCGTCTGTTGCAGTTTTCCTCTTACCCATCAAAGACAGGATGGATGAGAGTGACAAAAGTCCCAAAATAGCTTCCACGAAAGCCATGGAAAACGCCGAAAATGCGGAGAAATGGCTGCCCAATCTGACAAAAGGAAATCTAGGCATCGTAGAGGGATGCTTCAAGCTTCCCAAGGCTATACTTTCAGGGAAAAATAAGAACAAAAAGGTGGAATGGAGCTGCTCACGATTTCAGCACTATTTGGGGGATTTTGGAGCTCCAAATGGGAAAATCTTCAAGGAAAGAGGCTGCCAACACCCAATAAATGATGGGTGGTGGTCGGTTTTGGCCAAGGAAGGTGTTAGAAGTGATTTGGGACGCTGGGGTTTGGAATGGGTCACTGAAAATCGAAGATAGGGTTATGTAGAGGGCTGTTTGTGAAGGAGAGGTGGGATTTGGGGATTTTCGTGAGGTGGGAGGTGCATAGGGGTGATGTGGACCCTATTTAAGGGGGTGCGCCCGAAGTACAGCTCAAACGGAGCTCGCCGGCCGGCGATGCATCGCCCGGCCGGCGATGGCATCGCCGGTCAACTCGCAAGTTGACCGGTGGGACCCCATGGGTCTGGTCCCCCTTGGTCCCAGGGTCCCAAAAAGTCTGGTCCCACCCCTTAGTTCATAGTATTTTGGTCCCTATGAGCCCAAACATGTTTTTGGGGCTTTCCGGGTCCACATCGCAGTCCCGAATACCAAACCATATGATGCAGCATATGGATTTGGGGTAGAAGGATCCAGTACATCTTTCTAGCTCCTTAGTTGCTAAAGAAAGTGAAGTTAGAATGGCTTTATGGCCATTTTTTATGAAATTTTACTATTCACTGTAAAATTTGGTGAATGTACTAATTTGTGTTATTTTCACATTAGGTTTGATGCCTAACATGAAATGGATACAAAAGAACTGAAGGTTGAAGTGTTTAGAGAAGGAATTTTGAGAATTTTTGGCAAAACGGGGTTTTTAAGCCCTGGCGATTGATTACTGGAGTCGTGGTCATTCCACGGCCCAAAGATTCACTTTTGCGGTTTAAAACCGCTCATAAGACGTCTCCACCCGACTTCCTACAGCTTAGAAGTGATTCGGGTTGCTTAACGCGACCCGAGATACGTTACAGACTCGATCTTGCGATCGATCCTTATAAACTTCGCCTATCGGCGAATCTGTGATCCTAGAAGTGTTTCTAGACCCTTCTCGCACCCACCTAAGTCAAAGGAAGCGACAGCGTACGTCGCAAGACCATAACCCAGGCCCAGTATACTCTCATTCATTCTCTGATACCAACTTGTAACACCCTGAAAATCGGGGGTCGTGTATAAACTCAACTCCCGAGTTCCAGACCGTCACTTATGCAACAAAAATGGTTATGATTCAATGTTGTCTGATTTAAAGCATTCACATGAGTAAAAGTATACCAAAACTGCAATTCATACTTCAGATCCAGTGATAAAAGCAAGCGGAAGACTAAACAAGATATATATCACTGTATGGAAAAACAAAGTAATCTCAACTGTCTCCAAAGTATGACTACATCTCTGAGTCTCATATACATGTACATAACAAAAGAATAATGTTCAAAAAGAAAAGTCCCACTGATGTCCCCTCGATCCAGGTCACCTACGGAAAGCCGTCATGATACTGCATATACGAGAACTCATCCTGGTCCTCGTCATCATCTAGCTCCACCTCCTGGATCTCATCGTCACCTGCAACTACAACAGGGTCTGGTGGGTGTTGCAAACACCATCCCGTAACGTGGGAATGAGTGATCAACTCAGTGGAATCATAGAGCAAAGATTAGCATGTTCACAATTCAATCACGCGATAATAGTAAAGCAGTAAATCAGACAAGTCCTAAAACTGTTGTTAATGCAAGATGATATGACGTGATGTATGCCCTCACCGACGATCACCCTCATACGGCAACATCTTACGACCGCGGCATGCCACACTCCCTAGAGTGCTCCACATCTTCCAGGCACATGCAATGCTATGGTGATATGATTACCAAGTTGTTATTAGTCCATTCAAACAGCAGGATTGGGAAACTAAGGTACCTCCCTTGTATCAATCCCAACACGGATCCTGTCTAGGGTCGTCACTCCTAGTAATCTCATACGATGTACATTTTGTAGGTCACTGCAAGGGCTGCCAGGGCTGTTGCTCGCACTCGTTGCACCGCTCCCCCATCACCTTATCAATACAGGCCTACTGTACTCTACTGCACGGAAGGGTCGTCGCCTCCCGTGAACTCAGAATACGCTCGCGGTCACTACAAAGGGCTCGTCGCCTGATCAGTGTAGGCCGACAGCTAGAATATAGTGTCCCATACCACCATAATCTGCTCACGAGTCTAGGTGCTCACTGGTCACTACGGGGAGGTTTGTGGCCCCAGCGTAGGCCGACAGCTCGACCACGGTGTCCCATACCACCATGCCCGGCTCATGAGTCTTCGTGGATCAAGGTACCACGGTTAATAGGGTTTACAATGGTAAGTTCAGTACCCTAGGTTCAAGCAGTTATGTTACATACAAGGTGAACAAACATCGGCCAGTCGGGTTACTTGACGGGCTCGACTAGCGCGATCGCATATCGAATTGAACGACATGAAGTGCGTAAAACACTTCGCGTGGCCTAACCACTGCCGCCAACTCTCAACACGAATCACATTCATCTACGCGTCGTTCGTGGCTATGACCAGTCAGCCACGAAATCGCTCGGTTACCGACTGCCTGGACTAAGTCAAGTCCCACACATCTATGGAATTACTATACAAGGTATTGGAATTGAAATACATCATGTGAGCATGTTAACACATGTTATAACTTTCAACTTAAGCAAATCTTCAAGGCATACTTCCCATGCATATTCAACTTAAGCAAATCCTCAAGCACATACATTCCATGCATATAATGAAATCATGCATTTTGTCAACATGTAGAAAATCATTTAGGTCGGCATAATAATTGAAAAATCAATCACAAAGTATCAAATAACATCATTTAGTTCAATACATACTAATACAAGCATTTATACAAACACATGCACTACACACTTAGGTCTACATATAGCATGTCGACCCAAAGTGTGCACTAGGCGAATCTCTTCGCCAAACTAATTATGCACGCATTCCTAACTTCCTAATGCGACAACAAACCATGTCAATCACATCAGCAAAATATGAATGCAAACAGTACTTCCTACAAATGACTAAAATGCCCTAAATCTCATATTCTTCGTTAGCTTACGAAACGGGAAACGGAGAGCATTTTGTACATGTCAAACGGCGATGCCGTTAAGAATCTACTATTAAACGACATTGAAAGCATTGGGAACCGTCAATCAAAGCGTCTAAAATCCTCACCTAGTGTCTTGTAGACTCGGGAATTGAAGCGGAGTGTATATGCTTCGTCTACGGCGGGTAAGGAGCCTAATACATAAGATCCATAAGCTACATCGCCATGGAAACAAGAAAAACTCAAATCACCAACTATTTAGGGTTTTTACTTACCTAGGATTGCGGTGGAATCGCCGGGAAAGCGGTAGAGAAGTGTCGCTTAAGCATGTGCAACACGTAGCACAAGTGGCGGGAAGAACTCTCCCACTCTCTCACAATCTCTCACTCTTTTTCTCTCTCCCAAGCTAGGGCTTCTCTCAAATTCGGATGGAAGAGAGGAGTGAGGGTTTCAACCCCTTTTATAGCCTAAAACATTCCCAAAATAGGCTTGGGAACAATGTTTACTTGGTGCCTAACCAAATCGGGGCCGTTTCGGTCCAAAAGGGCATTTCTGGAGGTCCCCAGGCCAAATGCGGTCGGACTTAAGCTCATGCATACTGGATCTAGCACACATCCAGTTTTCAGACCGGTTGGGTTCCCAGATCGCACGTGGCGGCCCAGTTTCAGTTTAACGGTCACCGCACCAAGATCAGGCCTATAAGTCTCGTGATATATAATAGATATTTTTCCTGATCCAAGGGTGTGATTTGGCTGTATTCTGACGGTCAGAATGCTTAATACTGATGCGTCAAATTTGTGTGCCAGATTTGAATTTGAAATTCCAACTATGTCCCTATTCACACTCTCTTCGGTCCGGGCTCAATGAAATAGCCTGTAATAATCGGTTTGACTTGATTTTTGGAATGAGTGTCAAGCCCAGCTAGACGGTCCTAACGGTCTCAGATAGGAGGTATCGGACTTTCAACGTGCGGTCTAGATCCAATACAAAGATTCAAAGTGGTCCAGAGAACAAACCGGCTTAGAGTTTGATCCGAGGCTTTAGAGCATTATAGCACCCTTAGTTCCACTCGCTTCGGGCCTTGTAGAACGTATTTAAAGTGATCAGGGACCATTTCCCAGCTATTCTAACGTTGCACTAGCTAACCTAGTCAAATTTTCCAAAGGAATGAATTCTACGCAAATTCGGGTCGAGTTGGTACTCGAGCCCAAGTATGGATTTTTCACGGGCGTTACAATGAGGGAGTATGTCAGTGAGGGCATCCATCATGTCATTTCATGCTTGCATTAATCACAGTATTTAGGAATGTTTGATTGCTTGCTTTATCATTATCGCGTGATTGATTTGATAACATGCTAATCTTTGCTCTATGATTCCACTGAGTTAGCTACTCACTCCCACGTTACGGGATGGAGTTGCGCACACCAACCAGTCCCTATTTTAGTTTCATATGGTGACGATGCTTGCAAAGCAGAGCCAGTCTTGATGATGACGAGGAGGATCCCTCCTATATGCAGGTTCTGATCAACGGGATTACAGGGAGGTTGATTAGACGCTATGACACTTGTCATTTTATATTTTTGGAGCACTCATGTATATTCTTTTCTTTCTATTTTGGAGTATACATGTATTTAGTTAACCCGGTAACATGTTCACACTCTGGAGACTTACAATCATTTATATATTTTATATATCTATCACATTCTTTCGCTTGCTAATTTAACTGTCTTTGGAGTATGATATGCTGTTTTGGTTTAGTTCTAATCTTGTTTTATGACATTCTACAGACAACATGCATTCATCATTATCTATGTTGCATAAGTAATGTTTTGGAACTCGGGAGTTGGGTTTCTACCCGACCCTCGATTTTTCGAGATGTTACAGATGGTATCAGAGCATGATTTGGATTAAACTGGACCTGCGTTATGGTAACAAAACGCACACTGACGCACTCTGACTTAGGAAGGGGGCGATGGAACTTAAAAACCACATCAGAATCTCAAGTTTCGCCGACGGGTGAGACTATACGGTAATTTAGGCCATAATATACCTTCGGTCACGTGAAGCGACTTAAGTCGCCTCTAGGCCATCAGTCGACGGGTTTGAGACGTTCCCTAAAGAATTCCAAACTCAAAAATGGATGTCCTTGGGTTGTGGGGCAACCACAACACCTTACACTCAATCTCAAGGCCTAAAACCCCTTTTTATCCAATTCCTTCAAAATCTCTCCTTTCACCACCCCATTCTTCAACTTTTTCTAAGTCCTTTCACATTAGACATAAATCTTAATGTGTGAATGATAGTGAATCATACTTAAACAAAAATTTACTATAAATAGTAAATATATGTATAAATTAGACTTTTAATCATTCCAATTATGGAATCTCGTGGAATAAATGAATTAGTTGGATAGATTAGCGTCTCCTATCCCAAAATCATATGCTACATGATGCATAAACTCATTTCGATTTGTAAATTATCCCTAAAAATGCCTTAAATGGAGGGGGGGCCAAACAATCAACTTTCAGAGGGTTCCGAGGTGGGAACCTAACTTTTTTGGGGCCTGGGGGGCAGGAGGACCTTGCCCAAAGGGGGACCCCTCGTCGTTTTCACCAAAAGTCGGCGAGGGCCTCGCCGGTCAACAGTCTCGGTTGGGTCCGGGCTTCGGACCGATTGAGTTTGGGGCTTAGAGGAACCCCTCCATATAGGGTTCGACCCTCCGTTCATTCAAAATCACATACTTCCTTCACAAATTAGCCCCCCAAGCTCTCTTTTTCTTCTAAAATTATTGTTTTCTCTCTCCAACCTCCCTTCCAATCGTTTCTCCCTTCATTTTTCGTTATTTCCATCATCCCTCCACTATTCTTAATCATATCCAACAGCTACTTAATCCATTTTTTACGATTGGAGCTCCCAATCTCTCATTTGAGGCTAGAAATCGTGTGAGCTTCTAACCCAACCAATTTCACCCTTTTTCCTTTGCAATCCCAGCCTTTTGGGGCCTATTTCCCTCCTCTATTAGACCTAGATTCGTGGCAGCCCATTAGGTCAGCCCTTTTTCTTCATTTCCTTCACTTTCCAAGGCTCTTTTGAGCTAGTTATAGCTGTCTTCTCGACCCCTACGCTTCTACCGTCGGGTGAGACCAAACGCAGTAGCTTAGTCCATAAACAGCGACCATCTAGTGCTAGGACATCTAGAGTTTTAGACCTAGAGTTACTACTCCTAGATTTGAAAGAATCGATGATATGAAAAATTCAATTTCAATTAGATAATCTTGACTCTAAGCATAGAACAATCCCCTGTAGTAGAAATGGTATGAAGCCATTTAGCGTATAAGCTTAGGCTTTGGATTACAGCTAGTGAGTTACAGACTAGTCTACTAGTTATATTAAGTAGTGTAATGCCTGTATATGCTAAGGAATAGTAGGTTAGATTTGGCTGGAGTAGAACCTCGTTCCTTCGATAGATCCCTTAGGAAAGCTGTTTTAACTTAGAACCATTCACTCTCAGGGAACACTTATAAATCCCTCAGATTGAACTTAGAATAAACCAGCACGCCCCTTAGAATTCTCCTTAGATTTGCCTCCCTAAGGGCTTATTGTATTCGGGAACACAGAGTAAAGGAACTGTATATATAAGCGAAGTATTCGCGGTTTGAATCGACTTCTTAGTCCTAGTGGTCACCAATAAATCCAATGCTCTGATCAAGTAGAAGATCGGCATCGACTCGGATTAAGAACCGATACGACAAATTTTCTGTCCTAGGCAGAAAGTCTATGTATCCGGCTTAGACCCACTACACAACTTTTCTTCCGTGTTGGCCCGACCAACTACAACCAAAAGTTATTGCTTTGTCCTTGAGAAATGGCGAGAACTTATAGCCAGTAGAGAATTAGATATCTTGCCGCAAGCTCACACCTGCCCCTGAACTCAATCACAATAGAGATTTGGCTTCTTTTTACAACCATAGGTACCAATGCCATAGAACGCATCATTAACAAAGGAAAATCAATGTAGTGAGAGGTTGTTTCCAATTTCATGTCAAGGATAGGCCCTAAGTTACACCTCATTCCGATATACGGATCGAGACATAGATTCTTAAACCTTAAGTAGAACTAAATTTTAAGGGGGGTAAAACATTAAGAGCCTAACCTAGTTAAGTCATCCTTTTGATCAGAGTGGCGCAACGGAAGCGTGGTGGGCCCTTGCCCCACTGGCACAGGATCGAAGGAAATTCAGGGAAACAATTAAGGCTTAAGTGTTGAACCCATGCATATTAAATCATAGGCCTAGCAGTGTGAGCAGGCGAAGGTCAGTGTATCCATAAACCTACTCGTTAAATACGAGCATAATAAAAGCCTTAGCTGATTCTGTATGATTAGGAATCCTTTAAGATGATCTATTAAAGTATTTATTAATTCCTACCTTGGACATAGATTCAGCCGAGAACTCTCCTAGATCAAGATCCAAAGCACAACCTTATAAATAAGACTTTTGAACCTTTTAGTGATTGACATTCCCTAAGCTTTTAGATTGATCGGACTACGGAGTTACTAGAATAAACAAATGCGAAAGATTCGTAGCTTGACCCAAATTCTCAATCCTGGACGACTACCAATGGACTTACTGCTTAGCCGAGTAGAAGACCAGGATCCACCAGGATTAGGAAGGGATACAACGTTATCTACCCTGGCCAGGCGGACATTCGATGTATCGGGATCAAGCCCACTACAACCGTCTCTTTGTACTGGTCAACCACTGAAAATATATATCTTACTCTAAGTAGATGGTAATTGTCGTCAAGATATTAAACAGGTAAAAAAATAAATTGTAGCAAACCATTAGGGTGTAAGTAATGCATAGAGAAGTAAGTTTTAAGGGGGGTAAACCAAAAGGAACCAGACTTATATAGATCATATACACTCTACCACGTATAGAAACTTGAAATGAACAAAACTTAGGTAAAGGAAATGATTAATCTTTCCTTATTACCCTTAGCCAATTTTGGGAACGAAATTTTAGTTTAAGGGGGGTAGATTGTAACACCCCGAATTTTTGCCTACCTGAAATTAGACGTCCTTAGACAATGGGTCAACCATAGCACCTTAGGAGCTTCTCAAAATTTAATTCCAAAGCCAGAGAAATCATTTAGAACCTAATTCTTTAGAAATTTAACGTGAATTATCCAGCGCTACACTAGACTTCCTGCAAAATTAGCACCAACCACTTTAAATACGATCTGTAAGACCCAAAACCTCTAGAATTGTTACCGCTACATTACCCTAAAATATAGGATCAAACTCTAAACCTGTTTGCCCCCAGGAACCCTTTGAAACTTCGTATTGGATCTAGACCGCGCGTCGGGAGTCCGATATCTACAATCTTAGACCATTATGACCGCTTAGCTAGACTTGACAATCGTTTCGAAAATCAAGCCCAACTGATGTTCTGAGGCTATTTCATTGAGCCTGGAGCAAGGAGTGTGAGAAAGAGTGAAATTCATTAAAAATTAAATGTGATTTAAATACATCTAGCATGTTTCGCTTGCGGGTTAAGTATAAGCATTCAGACCGTCGAAATCTGACCCAAATACACCCTCGGATCAGGGAATATTTCTCACTCGAGTCAGTGTACTTGAAATCCTTGATCGAATCTCCGTGACCGCTGAATTGAAACTGGTCTGCCACGTGCGATCTGGGAACACTATCGGAACGAAAACTTACGTGATTAGGATCCAATATCCATGAGCTTAAGTCCGACCGCATTTGGTTAGGGAACCTCCAAAAATACTCTTTTGGATCAGGAAAGACCCGATTTGGCTATAACTCAAATATACATTGACTTAAAGTCTGTTTCAGTTATGTTTGGGCTTATAAAAGGGCCTTAAAATCTTAGCTTTCTAACCCATACGAATTTAGAAAAAACCCTAGGAGAGAAGAGAGAAAAGAGAGAAAAAGTGAGGAAGAACCTGGGGCTTTCTCCTGGGATTCTTCCCTGCTGCTCCACGTGCCAAAACCATCCACCTGCATCGCGATTCTGGTGATTCCAGTTCCGTTCTTAGGTAAGAAATCATAACCGTAACCTGTTCTAGAGTTCCAAATAGCATAAGTGATGATGTAGCTAACCTATTTTGTGGTATAGGTTGTCGTTGAGCCGTTGACGAAGACTTATCGTCTGAATCAACTCCGTTTCGTAATTTCTGGTTTAAGGTGTGGATTTTAGATGTTTAGATTACCTATTTTTAAAGCTTTCAATGCCGTTTAATGGTAAATTGTTGATAAGGATGCTGTTTGACATGTAGAACATGTTGTCCGTTTTTCATTTCGATTGCGTATGAAGAATATGAGATTTATAATATTTTAGGTATTTCACAATTTCTGGTTTAAGGTGCGGATTTTAGATTCTTAGATAACCTGTTTTCAAAGCTTTCAATGCCGTTTAATGGTAGATTGTTGATAAGGATGCTGTTTGACATGTAGAACATTGTCCGTTTTTCATTTCGATTGCGTATGAAGAATATGAGATTTATGATATTTTAGGTATTTGTAGGAAATACTGTATACGTACGTATTTTGCTGATATGATTGTCGTGAATATTTACCGTGTACCTATACTAGTTATACGTGTATGATCTGTTTGGCGAAGAGATTTGTCCTAATGCACATATTGGCCGACATATGCTATGTAGACTAATGTGTGTAGACTAAGTGTTTGTTGAAATGCCTAAATCAATATGATTTATGCCTGCCATATGTTTTGAATGTAAGAACATGATTGTTGTGTATTAGACATCTCCTTGATATAAGGATCTGTCATATTATACGCTGAAATCAACATACGTCAAGTACGTTGGAGTTGTGTAGTCTAAGTGTTTGAGTTGTGTAGTCTAAATGTTTGAGTAAATGTATGTATTAGTAAGTATTGAGTAAATGGTGTTGTAGATTAGCGTTGAGACTGGATTCTCAACTAATTTGATGATGTACATGATTTCCTCCATGCTTGTTGCATTTCAATTGATTACCTTATGTGTGAAGTACTTGTGTATGGTTAACTGCTTATGATGTATGTTATAACATGCTTATAACATGCTGGAATTTCTTGTATTTCAATTCTATCTCTCTCTTATGATTATTGATTTAGATTACATGTGTTTGGGGCTATACTCTAGTCCAGGCAGTCGGTAACAGTTTAGAAGTGTGGTTGGATTCTATTCGCCATAAAGGATGTGTATGACAAACTCGAGTCGTACTAGAGTCGTCGGCAGTGGTTAGGCCACACGAAGTGCTTGTACACTTCATGTCGGTCGATTTGACGTGCGCTCGCGCTAGTCGGACTCATCAAGTAACCCGACTGACCATTGTATGTTCACCTTGTATTCGTCATAACTGCTTAAACCTAGGGTACTGAACTTACCAGTGATAACCCTGATAACCGTGGTACCTTGATCCACTAAGACTCATGAACCGGGCATGGTGGTATGGGACATCGTGGTCGAGCTGTCGGCCTACGCTGGGGCCACAAACCTCCCCGTAGTGACTAGTGAGTAACCCAGACTCGTGAGCAGATTATGGTGGCATGGGACACTATATTCTTACTGTCGGCCTACATTGATAAGGTGATGGGGGAGCGGTGCAACAAGTGCGAGCAACAACCCTGGTGGCCCTTTGTAGTGACCTCGAGCGTACTCTGAGTCTACGTGAGGCGACAACCCTTCCGTAGTAACAAGAGCACAACTAGGCCTGTATTGATAAGGTGATGGGAGAGTGGAGCAACAAGTGCGTGTAACAGCCCTTGCAGCGACTTAGAAATATAACATCGTATGAGACTACTAGGAGTGACGACCCTAGACGGGATCCTTATTGGGAATGATACAAGGAAAGTACCTTAGTTTCTCAATCCTGCTGTATGAAAAGGACTAATAACAACTCGGTAATCATATTCATATCGCACTGCATGTGCATGGAAGATGTGGAGCACTGAGGGAAGAAAGCATATCGCGGACGTAAGATGGTGTCGCATGAGGGAGTATGTCGGTGAGTGCATCCATCATGTTATTTCATGCTTGCATTAATCACAGTATTTAGGAATGTTTGATTGCTTGCTTTACCATTATCGCGTGATTGATTTGATAACATGCTAATCTTTGTTTTATGATTCTACTGAGTTAGCTACTCACTCCCACGTTACGGGACGGTATTGCGCACACCAACCAGTCCCTATTTTAGTTTCATATAGTGGCGATGCTTGCGAAGCAGAGCCGGTCTTGATGATGACGAGGAGGATCCCTCCTATATGCAGATTCTGATCGACGGAATTACAGGGAGGTTGATTAGACGCTATGACACTTGTCATTTTATATTTTTGGAGCACTCATGTATATTCTTTTCTTTCTATTTTGGAGTATACATGTATTTAGTTAACCCAGTAACATGTTCACACTCTGGAGACTTACAATCATTTATACATTTTATATATCTATCACATTCTTTCGCTTGCTAATTTAACTGTCTCTGAAGTATGATATGCTGTTTAGGCTTAATCCACCTCATGTTTTATGTACTATTACCGACGACATTCATCCATCATTGAAAATGTTGCATAAGTGATGTTCTAGAACTCGGGAGTTTGGTTTCTACCCGACCCCCGATTTTCGGGACGTGACATGTATATATTTGATAAATAACATACTTATTATCTAAAAAGTAGAAGAGCACATTTGCCTCCAACATTATGAGCAATTATCTCAAAAGTTTGTTTGATCACTCACAATCTCCGCCATTCATGTGAGGCCAACCTTTGATGTAGATTGTTTATTGTGTGGGCTCCAATTTTGATGTGGGTTGCCATCATGCAAGGTCTATCTTGTTTGTGGGCCATTCATCAATAGGGTCCAACTTTTAATGTGCATAGTTTATTAGATAGTGCCCACCTTTGATATAGTTATCCATCATGTGGGGCCCACCATCAATGACATTGTCCATCATGTGAGGCCCATCTTCAATATCCATGGCCCATCATGTGGAGCCCACCTTTGATGTGGACCGTCCATCATGTGGACCCACCGCCGATGTGGGCCGTCCAATCATGTGGCACCTGCCTTAGATGTGGGTCACACATCATTAGGCCAACCTTGATGTGGATTGTACATCATGTAAGGCCCACCTTGATGTGGATCACCCATCATGTGGGACCCAACATTATTAATTGCCTATCATGTAGAGCCCACCTTTGATGTGGGTTCCCACCAGGCATCACGTGGGTCCCACATTGAATGTGGGTTGTCTAGCATGCGGAGCTCGTCTTAGATGTGGGTTATTCATCATTGAGGGCGGACCTTTGATGTGGATCATCCATCATGTAGGGCCACCTCAATATGGGTCATCATCATATGGGGCCCACTAGATCATTGATGTAGAGCGGGTCGCAGACAGTTTTATGGCCAAGATGGATCAAAAAAGGCACGGTCGACGACAGAAGTGATCCGAACCATCAGACCTTAAATCAGGCGTATCTCGCAATCCGGAATGAGTTATCTGATGTAAAATATATGAATTTGGGGTAGAACGAGCTACTTTAGCCAACCAACCCTGCTATGTAGGGTTGCGCAGCCCGGATTTGCGAGAAACCCCCTGATCGACGGTCGTTTTCCCATTTTAATTTCGTTTTTACTATAAATAGTAAGTTTTAGTTTGCTTATAGCTCTTCATCCGTTAGGCTTTAGGAGTTGTGTCCAACATGAAAAGTGTTTAGGATAATTAGGAGAACGGTTTGGTGAAGCCAAATAGGACACTTACTATTTTTGACCGAAAACCTTGCACACTAGTAGACATCACGACCGTCTATAAATAGTAAGTTTACTATTTATAGTAAGTCGCGGATTCTAGGAGTTTTAGTTGTAGTTTGAGTCTAATTTCTTTCCTGTTGCTTGGTTTCCCTATTTAAAGGGATGTGAACTCGTTTTATTTCATTCATCAATTAATTTCGAATTTATTAGAATTTATTTTTATTTTCCTGCTTTCTTTCATCGTGAATTCGAGAAGTCTCTGTGATGAGTCCAGAGAAGCTCCGTGGATTCGGAGTAGTTATCCTTGAGGAAGACGGTGATCGACCTCATCACGTTCATCCCTGAGTCAATCATCTACCCATATATTGGATGATTTTCCAAGCTCGTAAACTTAGAATGGATTCATGGCCATAGAAAATATTTCCTTCAATGATTTTCTAAGTTATTATGTTGCCAATGAAAATGAAATAAATAAATTACATTTGAAAGTTAAAAGACAATAAAAAAAGAAAGAAAGTTACTTTTTTCTAAAATGTTATTTATTTAAATTTAATAATCAAATTAACTTATTTAAGGAAAGTAAGTTATTAACTTAAAAACACCAATTGTAGGATCAAACGGACCCTAGTATATATGGTATGCCACTAGATTCATCCAAACATTGTTGTTCTGTGACCGTGCTCCTTCCCCGCTTGGGTAACATGAAAATATTTTCAGCATGAAACAGAGGGGCACGCGATATGCTCCCAAAGAAAGAAACACAGACACATGTGAAAAGGGTCACGGATTTCATGCGAAAGACTTCTGCAGAGAGTTCGTGCCAAAGGATGCTGAGTGGGACCCACTGCGATGTACACGAGAAATTCATTTTGTCTATCTATTTTGTGAGCTCATTTTAGTAAGTATGAAAAAATTTAAAAAGAAAAAAAGAAAAAATAAAAAAATAAAAAAAAAAGGAAAATTTGGGTAAAGAAATTCCTACTGTTGAAACTTTCTTAAGCTCCACCTTGATATTTATATATTATTTATGCCGCTTACAGGGCCATTCCTAATGGGATGAAGTGAAAACACCAAAAGAACGCAGTTCTCATTGAATGCCTGTTGTTTTCTCTTGTGTAGCCTATTTGAGTGTTGAATCTATTTTATTTTTTTACAGCATTTTTTTAAATGAACTCGAAAAACAAATGGATGGAGTGAATTCCTAACACGTCGGCAGGATATTTGATCTTTATTGAAATTTTGTTAAAATCTTGATTAAGTTCGCCGCCTCATGCAAGGGCTTAAAACACGTGTCCGACATCTGGTCCATTCATCCGATAAGGTACACCACCATGCGCATTCACCATGTGCCCTGTCTGATGAATGGTCCAGATTTATTCCCGCCCATCAAGAGAGGACTGCTCACTTAATAATTCTCCTTTTTTTTATTACTGGACGGTGGAAATTAATGCGCATGTCAAGAATATAGAAACCATAGCCCACAGGTTACGTGCCTGTAGAAACTGACAGAGATTTATGTAGGATAAAGGAAAATGAAAGAATAAGAAAATTGTTATATCCGTGGGAAACCGTCATCCAAGCCTATTGACAAATTGGTTGATGCTGATTTCAAGTCACACGGCATCTACAATTTATTAAGATGAATAGTAATGAATCCGTGATAGGCGCTTGGATTTTATGCTTTCCGTTTGACTTGAGCCGTAGGTTCCTTTTATTGGAAAAATAATAGAAATAAAAAATTGTGAATGCCACCCGCTTATGTCTTACCCTTCCAACTTAGATTCATGTGCTTAAATCCACTTTTTTAGTGTGGTGTAAGTTGTATAAGATTAGTTTGGTCTGGCTTCACTTTCTTGATCGTGCAATATCTTTTTAAAATGCAAAAAATGACATATTAAATATTTGGAATATGTAGAGTTGCTAAAATATGGTTAATTAGGATCCGTAGAAATGACTCGAGGACGAGAATTCATAAGATTTCTCAACTACGGTGATTCCTTTGTTAGTCTACACCTTAGATTTTGGGTAAGGAAATTGGTTATGGAAAATGAAGGGATTAAACATCCTATATTTTATGGAGTTGTATAATTTTTTAGGGGATTTAAAGGAACTTCCAATGTTACTGAATTAAGCTATATTGCGTTGGGCTTCATGACTCCAGATAGGTAAAATAAATAAAAGTAATAAGTTATGTATGTGTGTGTAGAAGTAATTGATGTTCAAGGTATGTAAAGAGCGGAATGTGATTTGATTTGAGATGTGAGAAGAAAACAAAAATTAAACCATTTTCAGTATATATAAAAAAAAAAAAGTTGATCGGATTTTTGAATTTCAAACCTACTTGTAATGTTAGAATTATCTTCAATATTATTGAAATATCTCCAATATTATCTTTATCTCCAGCTCAGCGATACCGATAACACTAATACTGATACCGATAATTGATGTACAACGTGTCACAAAGATATTCCCAGCATGTTTGAGCGAAAAGAAGATGGACCATGAATTGACCATAACTTTTGATTCGGGTATCATTACGGGGTGTACAACCTATCAATCTTTACTGAAACGGGCCATCTGAAGTGAACCGACCCACAACGTGGGTCGCATCTGTCCGTTTCATTAGAAAACACGCGCTTTCAGCTCAAAAATGAATTTTTAGAAAAATTTTACTATTTTTAGTAATTCCGATTTTAAAAATATTTTTTAGAGTTTTAGATTTTCTTTCCTTTTAGAAATAACTTTTAGTTATACTAGGACTCTTCTAGAGAAAGTTTATTTGTAATTTTTATTTTTAAAAATTAGGCCTTAGAAGAGTTTTATTAGAATAGGATTTTTATTAGAGTTAGAATTTTACTATTTTTGATAATTACGAATTTTAGTTTATTTTTTTTTTCTATATTAATGGTATAAGGATACACATTAAACAATTATCAATTATTCATCAATTAATTTCAAATTTTATTTCTATTTTCCTACTTTCTTTCCTCGTGGATTCGAGAAGTCTCTGTGAGGAGTCCAGAGAAACTCCGTGGATTCAGAGTAGTTATCCTTGAGGAAGACGATGATCGAGCTTATCACGTTCATCCCTGCGTCAATTTGGTATCAGAACAAGGTTTTCCCTCGGGTCAATGACAAACAACGAAGGTATAAATTAAAATCCTGTGGACGGTGATCTAGGGATTCGTTATCTTTCGGAAAGAATGAAAGCTTTCCACCAGGAGAGTTAGTCAACCGTATTGCGGATACGCTAATTCCACCTCGAGCTCAAAGTGATGCTCAACCGCTTATGGCCGCTGTACGTCACAATCCCAATTTCTACAAAGCACCATCAGATAATGGTAAATCACAGGCCACCACTTCGATTATGAGGAAGCCGTTATATATGCCAAAGGTAGAAATAGAATTACAGTGAGACAACATCTTTCGAACAAGGTGCACTACATACAAAAAAGTCTGCAATGTGATCATCGATGTCAGGAGCGATGAGAATTTCTTGTCGAAAATAATGGTGGAAAAGCTACAATTGAAAACAGAAAGACACCCATCTCTATATACGATTAGATGAATCAAGGAGGTCAACAAAACAGAGGTAACTGAACAATGTCGTATATCGTTTTTCCTTGGTAAATATTATAAGGATAAAGTAATGTGTGACATGGTCGACATGGAAGCTTGTCAAATGTTACTTGGTCAACCCTAGTGGCAAAATAATATTAATACTACACATAGGGATCAGGATAACCTATTTATCTTTATTAAAGATGGTAAAAAGATTATCCTCGCCCCTATAGGAAGGAAGAACCAACCTAAGACTTCTAAAGTTGAGGAACAGTCTCTCACAACTGAACAGACTTTTGTTAAATAATCTAAGGAAACAAGAGATAAATATCCATTAGTTGAAAAGAAAGAATATATAGAGCCTTTAAATATCCCAAAAGATTTGAAGCTAATGTTGCAGGAGTTCAAGGAGATTGTGCTCAATGAACCCCCTAATAAATTGCCTCCCATATGAGATATATAAAATCACGTTGATCCCGTCTCAGGGACAAGTCCGCCTAATTGCCCACAATATCAGGAAAAATATGAGATCTTGAAGGCAGATGTGAAGGAACTAATCGATATTAGTCAAGTCAAGGAAAGCATGAGTACATGTATTGTGTCAGCTCAAGAGCTTAATGCCAAGTATAAAAAAATGGCCAATAAATATCAGCGTTAGAAATTATTTCAAAAGTTATCTCAGAATCATGAGCCAAGTCCCTTAAATAACTCGAGGACAAGTTTTTTTTAAGTGGAGGGGTCTGATGTAGAACGTGTCACAAAGATATTCCCAGCATGGTTGAGCCAAAAGAAGATGGATCGTGAATTGACCATAACTTTTGATCCGGGTATCGTTACGGGGCGTACAACCTATCAATCTTTACTGAAACGGGCCATAAAATTTTACTATTTTTAGTAATTTCGATTTTTAAAATATTTTTTAGAGTTTTAGATTTTCTTTCCTTTTAGAAATAACTTTTAGTTATACTAGGACTCTTTTAGAGAAAGTTTATTTACAATTTTTATTTTTAGAAATTAGGCCTTAGAAGAGTTTTATTATAATTAAGATTTTTATTAGAGTTAGAATTTTGCTATTTTTGGTAATTACGAATTTTAGTTTATTTTTTTTCTATATTAATGGTGTAAAGAGACACATTAGACAATTATCAATTGTTTATCAATTAATTTCGAATTTATTAGAATTTATTTCTATTTTCCTACTTTCTTTTCTCGTGGATTCGAGAAGTCTCTGTGAGAAGTCCAGAGAAGCTCCGTGGATTCGGAGTAGTTATCCTTGAGGAAGACAGTGATCAACCTCATCATGTTCATCCCTGCATCAATAATACCTGTAGTATCAGAAATTCTAGGTATTGGCAATGTATCACTAAGTATTGCCAACGTATCAATATTGTTATTATAATCGTAAATATTTTCAACTATGTAAATTCTACGTGTTGTTTGTATTGCTAATGCATCAATATTGCCAATGCATTGCTAATATTTTCGACTATGTAAATTTTAGGTTATACTTGCATTGTAAGTGTATCAATGATATTTTAATAATATCGCCAACGTATTGATATCATCAAAATTTTGTTTATTAGAAAAAATTATTATTAATTTTTTTTTATGGACACATGGTTGTATGTTGTGTTCAATTTGTCATTGATAATATTAATAATATCTCAATATTATCAATATTGCAATATGTGTGATATTGATACTGCAATCTTTCGTTTCTTTCTAATTGTTGATGATTTCTTGGTGAAATATCATGTGTTGTTGATATTTTGCAATATCAATGGATGTTTGGATGGAAGGTTGGATGGTTAAATAGGTTTGATGGGATAGGTGGGCAGATTTCTTATGACAACACTTGCTTTTAAGGCTCCATTAAATGGAAACTTGTTGTGTATGCATGCATTCTTTTTGAAAAAAAAATTATTTATAAATATGTAAATATGTACATTTTAACATCTCTTAAAGTTTCGCTAAAAATTAATTCATTGTTTTCCCCATGTTTCTCTACATTTTTGGTTATCGATGATATATTCTCGGCGATATCGATATTGTTTCCATGTCCCTACCCAGTGAAACTAGTAGCGATATCGATACTTCGAACATTGCCTACTCATTGACTTTAGTATTTTTTTGGCCTGAACTTTGATTAGTCAAAGTAACTTAGCATGGGAGTGCTTCAAAGAAGATAAAGGGTCAGGCATATGTTGTTATAGGAGTAGGGGAGTATATGTCACTGTCAAAGCAGATTTTGGCATAGCCTCACTGTTGCGGCCAAACTCTTTAACATCGCTCCTCCTATCCCCCCTTGCATTCGTTTGGGAGCCCCTTAAATGGATGGTGAGGGCCTCTTTTGGCCAATAGTTTGCGTACCTGTGACTTCGAGCGATGCACAGAGGGATTGTGGTGGATTCTGGTTGGGATGTACATAGGAGGTGGCATAAGCCAAACTCAGAAATGATGAGCTATGGACTATTTCCACTAAAAAATGGTCCTTCCTGGACCTTTTTTTGCAAGGAAACTATCCTTGGCAAACCGTTTTGAAGAAAAACAGACCTTTCTGATCCATATGTAGCTGGATAGCCTTTTTAAATAGAGTTTGCGTCCTATGGTTATTTTTAGGATCATACCCCAAAGAATACTTATGTTCACCATATATTTACTAAATGCTCCCATTGCTTACTTGGTGTCTTCTTAATTTTTTTATTTTTAAATCACCACCTGAACTTTTATTAAAGAGAGGAGCCAAACGGATAGAATATACCACATTTCCGGTGTACCCCCCAAAAGAGCGACGAGGACTATTTATCATATACCGCATACATCAAAAAAAAATAAAAAATAAAAATCTCCAGGCTCGAAAGTCGTAATCTTTGGTTTAAAGATCCTGATCCTGATAGAACCTGAACTTACATTATCTAGCATCACCATTAATCCTCTAATCAGTTTCGAGAGCTTCTTGTGGAAGTTACGTTGGGCACTATGCCAAAATAGTGAAGATGCAACACAAAAATGCTAAGTGTTACGACGGATCTGGTCCGTCACAAAATAAATAAATAAATAAAAACTTGATTTAATGATGCGAAGGATTGGTTAATAATTTTTGCAACGAATCGTGTCAGTCACAAAAAGCACGAAAAGGTCCGTCACCAAGTCAAAAGGGCCTATGCTACCAATTTTTAGGCGGGATGGTACGGATTGAAAATCGTCACAAATTGTTATTTTGCAACGGCAACTTTGTGACGGATTTGATCTGTCAAAAATTAACTTCCTTGGACAGTATCTGTAAAAAAATTCCTCCCAACTTCCTACATTAAAACATTTAGCAATAGGCTCTTCGGTATTGTGCTACGGATCATGACCGGTCACAAATTTTGCCAAATTTCTAACTTTTGCCCAAACCTCATTATTATTGTTATTATTATTTATTGATTTGATGGAAAATTATACTTTTTTAATAGAAGGAGATTTTTAATAGAATTAGTAACTTTTCTCCAAACCCCAATATGAATCTTTTGGGTATGAATTGATTGAATGCATAAATTTTGTTTTTTATATCAATTGAGTGGAATTTAATTTTAGTTTTGCATGAAAATTAATTTTCAAATGCTTGGCAATTACATAAGAAAATCATTGTAGTTCATGGAAAGAAAATAGAGATTTTAAAAAAGGAAGTAAATGTGAAAAGAAAAAAGATTAAAAAAAAAAAATCAAAATTTGGCAAAAAAATTAACATCTTCAAAAGGAAAATTCAAAAGTTTAATAAATTTATGATTTTGAAACAAAATAATGAGAAGTTTTAAAAAATGACCATGTTTGAGAAAATTTGAGATTTTGTAAAAAGTTTTGGTTCAATAAATATCGGGAATTTGAAATAAAAATTGAAATTTTCAAAAAAAACAAAAAATTCTAGTTTGAATAAAGTTGATAAATTTGGAAGAAAAAAAGATTTTGGTAAAAAATTGAAATTTTTTAGAAGATTATAAAAAATTGTGATATTGAAAAACAAAGTTCAAAAGTTTAAAAAAATTTAACAATGTTAGAGAAAAATTGAGATTTTGAAAAGAACTGATATTTGAAAGTAATTGAGATGTTGAAAATTTTTGACATTTGAAAAGAAAATGGCACTTTGCGAACAAAAAAAAAAAAGTTGAGAAGTTGAAAAAGAAATGTGATTTTGAAAAAAATAAAAATTAAAAATTTGGCATCTTGAAAAATTGAGTAGTTCGAATAAGTTAATAAGTTCAAAAAAAAAAAATTAGATTTTAGAACAAAAATCAAGTTTTTAAAATGAAATTGAGATTTTGCATTTTGACAAACAAATTTGAAGTGATTGATAAGAAGAATGAGATTTTAAAAAATAATAGAATTTGAATAAAAATTGAGAAGTTCGATAAAAAAATGTTTTAAAAAAGAAAATTGAGAAGCTCCATAAAAATAGAAATTTTAAAGAAAAAATCAGATTAAAAAATTGAGATTTTGACAAAAATGTGACATTTTAATAAGGAAAATTAAGAAGCTTTTAAAAATGTGATTTTGAAAAATAATTGACGATGTTTGAGAAAAATTGAGATTTTGAAAAAATAAAAAAAGGATCTAAAAAAACACTGACATTTTGACAAAAATATGTCATTTTGAAAAAGAAAATTGAGAAGTCGAAAAAAAAATGTAATATTGAAAAAAATGGCATCTTGAAAATTTCGAGAAGTTGAAATAAATTTAGTTTGAAAAAAAAAAGATTTTGGACAAAATATTGAGATTTTTAAAAAGAAATTGAGGTTTTGTATTTTGAATTTTTTTTTTTTTTTGAAAAGTTCGATAATGAAAATTAGATTTTGAAAAGAAAAATTGAAAAGTTTGGAAAAAAAAAACATTTTGAAAAGGAAAATGGAGAAGTTTGAAGAAAATAGAAATTTTGAAGAAAAAATGAGAGTTAAAAAATGAGATTTTGAAAAAGAAAATTGACATTTTGAATGGAAATGGAGATTTTTTTTTTTTGAAAAAAATTGAAATTTTCAAAAAATTAAAATTTTGAGATGTTGTGTTTTGGAAAAAAGTTGAGAAGTTTAATTTTAAAAGTGAGATTTTTTATTTTTTATTTTTTTTTAAAAAAATCAGATCTAAAACATTGGGAAGTTTGATAAAAAAAAAAAAAAAAGATGGATATTTATTAGACAGTCTAATTTATCAGGAACATCCACTAATTGAATGTCCAACCGCTTGCGCATACACACAAGTTCAATTACACAAAAAAATAATGGCCCAAGTATATTAAAATAAAATGTAATTGCAACAATAACTTATAATGATGAGATTGATCAAAGTCTATAATGAGATCATTCCAATGCTGATCTGAATGGTCAGATATGTTCAGAACATGCTAGTTAGGATATAGGAACAAATTTAACTCCAATATAACTTGAAACGAACCTAATCCATCCAAAATACTCTTTAAATGGGCATGATCAATTTGACTATGTCTAGAAGTATTTTAGACAATCTGATCAATCCAAACTGAAGAGTAATTAATTTTGTATGTTTATATTAAATTTCACTCAAATTTGACTGTTGGATTGTAAGATATGGTCCATCATATTGTTAATCAATGTTGTCTGCCCAATATCTTTCTCATCTGAAACGTGATCGAGGCAACCGATCAATCAAATCTAAGATCTTAATGAGTAAAATAGAGTGAATTGATCGGATTTCCAAATTGGACCAAATATTTTGGTTAAAATTGAACTACAACTTGTTGACCTCATGAAAATTCAAGAAATGTGCAGGCGTTAGACCCCAAACTCTAATCCAACCATTGAGATTTGGATCTTCTTAAGGTTAGGTATTGCGTCATAAAATGATATTAAAGAACGGATGAACAAGATAGATATACATAAAATACATCAACTTAACTCACACGGTTGGGATAATGGACACGGATTGGCTAGTGAACCTGCAACTAGCCAGTGACTAATGGTCATGTAGTACTCTGTGAGCCCCAGCACGATGTATGTGATTCATCCACGCCGTCCATACATTTTTTCTAGTTAATTTCATGGTATAAGCGCAGAAATGAGGTGGATCCAAATCTCAAGTGCACCACATCACAGGAAACATCGTTAATTGATTACCCACCATTAAAAACTTCTTGGGGGGCATGGAAGTATTGGATCAAGCTGATATTCGTTTTTTCTATTCATCTAGGTCTTTATGACCTACTCAATAGGTTAGATGCCAAATAAACATTACATTACAGTGGGCCTTAGGAGGTTTTTAATGATGGACATTCAATTACTACTATTTTCACATAGTGTGGTCCATATGAGATTTATATCTGCCTCATTTTTGGGATCAGGCACTAAAATGATGTGTAAGAATGAATGGACGGCGTGGATAAAACACATACATCATAGTAGGGCCCATAAAGCATGGGGCAGCGTTACTAGCCAAACCCCATCGTAGGCTGTGTTTTGGGTGCAAAACCCATCTCTCCCACTCTTTCGATCTCTCTTCTCGCACTGATCCTCTCCCTCTCCTCGCCCACCCAGAATCCCAAATCCTCTCTCTCTCTCTTTCTCTCTTCAAGACAAACAGCGATTCTCAAGCCTTGTATCTAATCGAGCTTCCGACATCTTTATTTTGCAGGTTTGGAGCAGCTCGAGGTCTAATATGGACCGTATTTTGAGGGATTAGTTTTTTTTTAAAGGATCGAAAGTGGTTTTTGGAGTTGGATTTAGGGTTTTAGGGCATAAATGGAGCATTATCCACTCTTTGCGGCTGATATTCCTTTTCTTTCAAGGTCACTCTCTGTGGCATTATCTATTTCTCATGCCTTCTCTGCCCAAGTGAACAGCTACACGTGATTCAGATATGCTTTCTTGCCTTCATATTATGATTTTGATGTGTATAGATATTCTATGACTTTTTGCAATCGACGCATTTGAATGATCATATATGATTATGATTTTGATGCTACAAAAATCACCAATGCAATCTCAGCCCTGCAAATGAAACAGGGACTTGATAGTTGTCCAATCGTGTGATTCTCAACCAAATAGCCCCTTCACACTATCATACTAGATCAACAGCCCCTGATTATGGAAAATGGTAGCAGTTCTTGCTTTCAAATAGGTTTGGGCCACCCATTAGTTGGTGCAAAGGATATCACTTGCTCTGTCCATAACGTTTTGTCCTCAATGTTAGGCCCTAAGGACAAATATAAGCTAGATCAACAACTAGAATGGGCCACATGGCATGAAACATGGGGATATGATATTGACCATATGTTTTCGTACGGAGCCACTATGATCTGTATCTTTAACCAAACCCATTAATCAGGTACACCTCATCAGGATGAAGAGAATATACAAACCATCAGCTTGAGCAATTATGGTCTAGTCCAGATGAGTTTTTAATCAAGGTTATCCTTTATGTGTGTGTGGTTCTAATGATGGTTATAACACGAATACCAGATGATGAATTGGATTTTGTTATACAACATGGTAAACCCCATGGACCAAAATGCACTGATGCATGCCAATACAGTTTTGGTCTCTGGTAAGTCATACTTTGAAACTAATCCATTTTAGGAACTTTCATTGAATGGTTGGGGTGCAGTGTGCAATATCATACTCTTGAGTTCTAGTCAATGCTGAGTTGGGTGTGTATTCAGAGAAAATGATCATTCAAGGAAATAATCATTCAACAAGCGACGATAGAATGAGACAAAAAGCAAAGTGCTAGAACTGTAATGAGTCATATTCTTCAGGCCAATAATCACATAGAAGGACAAGTCTTTTTGTATAGTTTTCCCATGTGGCAGGTAAGAGACCCACCAGAATCTGAATCTAACAGAAATCTGGATTTCTTGCTGCCCAAACATAGCCCTAATACAAACTCATTGTTCTTTTTTTTCTTTCTATGTTGAAAGGTTCTGATCTGGCTAAAACTTCTTATTGCATAACAGAAAGGAAAGCATTGCAGTAGCCAAGAGAGAGCATGTGTCTCTGTGCTGTCTTGTGATTTGCAGTTTTCTTAGAAGAGTTTGTGTAATGGTTGATAGGTGGGCTTACTGACTTTCAAGTCATGATAGAACAAATATAGCATGGATGCTTGTTGAACGGGGATTGCGTCCTACCCCACCCGTCTCCAGCTGGGAACAGGCAGGAGCTTTGATTGGCCACCATGTTGTATGGGTCTTATCCACACCGTCCATCTGTTTTTTCGTATCATTTTAGGATATAAGCCCAAAAATGAGGCACATCAAAATTTCTGGATCATTCGATAGCATGATTTATGTGTTAGATCTACACCGCCCATCAAATTTCCTAACCATCCATCCATTTACGTGTGTGGCCCACCTTTTGAATGGACTAGCCACTTTTTTATTTTTATTTTTTTATTTTTTTTGTGCAAAAGCATTCCCTGTTTCTGATTCCTGTGTCTTGGGACAAAGTGTCCTTAATTATGATCCTGAACAAGAGGGGGCCCTGATAAAGTGATCCATGATGTTGGTTCAATTGCCCCATGGATAGGAGATGACCCCAAATTCAAATGGATTAGAAGGTCCTAATTCCTTGACTTAAAATCAGTGGTTCAAAGTATGACAAACTATACTAGAAGGTATGCATAACATGCCTTGGTTTTATGTAAAAGTAGAGCCCGTGGTTTAGTTATCCAGACGATTGGTTTGATTACACTCTCCCTTTTCTTGACTATGCCCCCAAAATCCATTACATTGAAATTGTTGGGAATTTTGACCTGCGGAATCACACAGATCTAGATCTAGGATAGCAATCCAAAGGCACCAAGCACACAAGAAAATACAGAGAACACCCAGATTTAACGTTGAAAACCCTTGCAGGAAAAAACCACGGCACAAAGCGACAGATCTCCACTATGAAAAACAGAAATTACAAAGAGAGAGGACTTACCCGATTCGAACAACCTCGAATCTCACCATTGCTACACCCTTTAATTTCTCTGGAACCCCTTTAGAAAGCTTTCTCATACCCTAGAAAAGCCCTAGGAACACCTATTAATAGTTTAGGCAACTTCCCTTTCGCATCCCAGTTGCGAAAGAACTCAAATCCGCAGTTTCGCACAAAATCGCGGAACAAACTGTGTAACCTATGACTAGTCCTGGAAATTCCAGGACTGGTCTTAGCCTCCTTCGACTGGTCGAAGCTCACCTACGACTGGTCGAAGACCGCGGAGAAAAACAGCAAAAACTCGTTGGACTTTGAGTCGTGCCAGGACTCGAACCTACGACTGGTCGAGCGCCTCCCACGACCAGTCGAAGATGTCCTACGACCGGTCGAACGACCTCAAAAACTTCAGATTTAATACTTTTCTCAACAATCTCCACCAAGTCTTCAATCTTCAGCCGTGTAGCTCCTTGACCTCTTCTCTTATCTGTGCATCACATCATAGCTTCTCGTGCACACTCCGTCTTCCTTTTATGCCTCGCCAAGCCCAGAGAAGTTTCACAGAACTTAAACTTCTCTACAGGAACAATCTTATTGATCATGTCTGCCGGATCTAAATCCACATACCCAACCACCTTTGCTCTTGTCTTCTCAAAAGAAAAGATGTAGTCTTCTTACCATCTCACCGCTACCCAATATTGTTTGCCAGGGTACTTGCTCACAACACTGATAGCCTGTGAAATAACCGATCTAAACCAGACCATGACATACACTAGCCAGCGCATTCGAATAAGGCTCATGAGATATCCCGCTTTTCCTCATCTGTTTTGGGACATGTCCTGAGGAAAACTTGAGGAGAGACACGTAGGGAACGCTCTCCAGCTTTATCTGATCCATCACATCCTAGATCAATACCTACACACAAGGTATTCCTCCTGTGATTACCAAAGCTTACTCCTCCTTCAGTCTCAACGTCGAGAACCATCTTTGCAACCCCCCGATCCTTCATCCTGAATGTTCTAATTGACCGAGTCTTCAGTACATTGATTTCAGACATGTCACAATTGGTGATCCATACGTCATCAACATATAATACCTGACCCACCATGAAGGAATCAAACCACTGCCTAGGCGACAGACCGAACAACGACCTCCTGTAAAGTCTTTTCTCAGCCCCTTTCACTTCGAACCATCCCGGTTGCTTCATATAGATCTGCTCTTCACTTTCCCTTGCAGAAGTGCAGATTCCACATCCTTCCTTCCAGCTCAAGATCACATTGGCCAACCAGCGCCAATCACTGATCTAATAGACACCTGCTATACCGTCGGCGCGAATATCTCTGAGAAGCCGATCCCTTCTCTCTGAGCATAACCCATCGCCACCAACCTCGTTCTGTATCTATGTTGTATCCTCTTGAAGATCCACCTGCATCCAACCTCTTTCCGTCCCACTGGAGGCTCCACCCACTCCCATATGTCGGTCTGTTACAACGAATCCATCACATCGCCTATAGTCACCTTTCACTTCTCAACACCAGGCTCACCTAGAGCCATCTGAATAGAAGATGAATACTCCTGCGATATTGGAGTCGTCCATGTACCTCGCTGATATCCCGCGATCATGCCGTGTGTTTCTTCTCACAGGTGGCTGCTCCACCTGCTCTGTATCCCTGTCCGCACGTCTCAGCCTTCCTACCCTGCCCGCTCATGTGGCCATGCCCAACATGAGACACACATACAGAGGTGAAATCCACTACATCCACCGTAGCTCCACCTTTTGAAGTGCTCCCGATCAACTTGTACAAGTTATCGAGTTGTTGCGCTTTCATGATTACCCGTGCCCCCTTGAATACATTAAGAGCACCATTAATACCTGTGTACTTGCATCCTTTTGCCTCAAGCACACCAAAAGAAATCAGATTCTACTTCAAATCAGGAATGTGCCTCACATCTTCAAGGTACGCTCCACCCCATTGAACATCTTGATGCGCACAGAACCAACAGCCACAACATTATAGGCAATGTCATTGCTCATAAATACCTGTCCACCATGGCACTCCCTGTAGCTGGTGAACCAACTCCGATGAGGAGTCATGTGAAAAGATGCCCCTGTGTCTAGTATCCACTCGTCCTTACAATCATCGTATGACCGACTGAGCGAAAACACAGATAAAACATCACCATTACATTTACTCGATCCATCTGACATGACAACATTGGCCTCCCTGCATGAAGCCTCAGAATCTTCCCTCTTCGAATTAGGATTTTCACAATCCCTCTTCACATATTCTTCCTTCCCACAATTCCAGCACTTTACCTTTCCTTTGCCCTTGCCTTTGAATTTGGATCTAGAACTAGAAGAACCTGTACCTTGTCCAGAATTTCTATCTACTGTAAACAGTGCATTAGAAGATGTCCCCATGTCGCTATTTAGTTGTCTCGTAGCCTTCCCTTGAAGGGCTGAGATAACTCTGTCGACACTCAGAGTTTTATTCATGCTGCACATAGTGTCCTTGAATGCCTCATAGGATGCCGGGAGAGAATTCAGCAACATACATGCTTTTTCTTCATCTTTCATCACTTCCTCCATATCCAGCAATTTCCAAACCAATTTATTAAAGTTGCTGATGTGAGCCTCCAGATCTCCACCCTCTGCCATCTTAAAGTTATACCACTGCCGCTTCAAGTGTAGGCGATTTTTTGAGGATTTCTTCGCATAGACATCCTTTAACTTCGCCCACAAACCAGCTGCAGTTTTCTCCCTCATGACGTTGTAGAGAACCTCATCCGTGAGACATAAACGGATTGATGATAAATCTTTCTTATCGAGAGTATTCCAATCAGCATCAGTCATAGTAGACTTCCGCTCCTCAAGAGCACCATCCTCGCCTTGCTTGGTTAACAGGCTAATCATCTTAACCTTCCATAACTCAAAATTATTTTTTCTTGAGTACTTCTCAATCTCATACTTAGTGCTCGCCATTATTACTAATCCCTCAGATTCAGATTTGTGCCCCAACGATCGCTTTGATATCACTTGTTGGGGATTTTGATCTGCAAAATCACACAGATCTAGATCTAAGATAGCAATCCAAAGGCACCAAGCACACAAGAGAACACAGAGAACACTCAGATTTAACGTGAAAAATCCTCGCGGGAAAAAACTACGGCACAAAGCGACAGATCTCCACTATGAAAAACAGAAATTACAAAGAGAGAGGACTTACCCGATTCGAACAACCTCGAATCTCACCCTTGCTACACCCTTTAATTTTCCTGGAACCCCTTTAAAAAGTTTTCCCATACCCTAGAAAAGCTCTGAGAATACCTATTTATAGTTTAGGCAACTTCCCTTTTGCATCCCAGTTACGAAAGAACTCAAATCCGCAGTTTTGCGCAAAATCGTGGAACAAACTGCGTAACCTACGACTAGTCTTGAAAATTTCAGGACTGGTCTTAGCCTCCTTCGACTGGTCGAAGCTCACCTACGACTGGTCGAAGCTAACCTACGACTGGTCGAAGACCGCGGAGAAAAATAACAAAAACTCGCTAGACTTTGAGTAGTGCCAGGGCTCGAACCTGTCCTACGACCGGTCGAGCGCCTCCCACGACCAGTCGAAACTGTCCTACGACCGGTCGAACGACTTTAAAAACTTCAGATTTAAGACTTTTCTCAACAGAAATAACTTGAGTTGTTGATTTGTTTTTCTTCTGAACTGGCTATTCTTCTGAGTGAGGATGGGATCATCCTTCGCATTTTTGGTACATGGTGTATGAACAGTGGGGTGCAACAAGACTGATGATCTATAATATTGAACAATGCCAAGGCTAGTAAGCCGGCGTATATATTCTCTACCTTAGTGCCACAGATTCCATGATTCCTTCAGACAATATAAAGGTGCGTCTTACAAGCCTTATTTTAAACTCGTGTATAATGGATTCTAAAATACCACGTGGTCGTCCACCGGAAGGGATGGCAAGTGCAGATGCCCTTTTGGTTCCTTAGCTAAGTTTCACTAATTCGAAACTCGAAGGCTTTTATTTAGATGTTTATTGAAGATTGGTCACCATGAGTCGATTAATCTGAAAGGCTGACTTGATGTGTCTTTCCGATTCGGGATGGAGTAATATTCAAGAGAGAATTTCCTGGTGATTTAGGCTTAAAATCTTGTCATGTCTAGTTGACCAAGCTAAGCAGCTTTGAGTCGGTCATCAAGTTTTAGAACCATGCTTAATGTCTGCATTGTAAATTTTTTTACATTCAAAATAATTTTTACCACATATCAACCATAGCAAAGGTGAAAGATTTCATAATCATGGCCTGAGTGACAAATGCGTCATGGTGATCATATGAAGTTGTCTTCATTTTTGTAAAAACACTACTTCCATGAGCATTAGGAAAGACATAATCTTACTCAGCTCAATATCAATATTTACACATGTACCACAGTATCTACGCCATGATTGAAGGTGCTAAATATATTTGAACTTTCTTTTTTCCCGAAAGGTGAGAGCATACCACCTATAAATTTATTAAAAGTAAAATAAGAAAATACAAATATGAGGAAACATAATCAAAGACCACAACTAAAAGGAAAAAACTCAAACAAAAGAAAATAAAGTGGACCAAAGCATAACAATGTAAGCTACGATTACAAGCTAGAGGGCCGTGTTTTATTCCACAAAACCACATGCTTCACTTGAACCAGGAGTTGCCATCCCTCTTCAAAAATCAAATCCTGTGTAGAGCACAAAAATATATTTGGACTAGATTGATAAATTTTGAAGTAAACACGTGACTCATACTTTAATAATGTCGTGTGGCGTTTGTTGAATTATCAGTGCTAGTCATCGATATTTGAGTCATTTATCAAGCACTCAAGTCTTTGTACCTACGGTATACATGTATGAGATTCACACCATTCATCTGCCCTATTCATGGATCCATTGTACCCCAAAAATCCAAGATCCTAGCTGTTCCATAAAAGATTTATGAGACTTCCTAGAAGAAATTAAGTCCTATCAGTGGTCTGTATTCAATGGGCAGAACTTCTCCAATCAGCAGCTTGGATTATCTTACCCATGTGAATTTCGGGATTATGATCCATTCATGGAGGATCTAACAGATGAACGGTTTGAATTTATAGCGCTCAAGCCCACGGAGAGCACGTGGTAACAAACTTAGAAGGTATTGTTTTCCTTTTATTGACCATACAGAGGGGTGTACACGAACCAAGCTAACTCGGTTAGCTCACTCGACTCGAAAAAAACTCGGTTCGAAGTTGAGTTCGAACTGGCCCCAGCTCAACTCGACTTTGATCGAACCCAGCTCGAATTGAACTCGGATCGAACCAGTTTGATGACTTGGTTACTTTGATATTGATGTTGCTCACCAAGTGTTTGATGAAATGACTCAAAGAAGTGTGGCTGATGGCAAGGAAAGTATGTATATGAAACTAACACCCTTTTTTTTTCTTGATTTTTATGTTGCTTAGAAGGTGTTTGATAAAATACCTATAAAACCATTGCTGCTGTCTCATATACATTGAGATTTTGAAGGTGTAGTTCAGATGTTTGTGAAAATGCTACAATGGCAAACTCGGGATCTTGGCTCCAACTAGCCTGAGCCGCTGACTGAACTGAGGCTCGAGGACCCAGCCGAGCTGAGGTCAGCTAGTGTTCGAGCCGAGTCGAGTTGGCCCCAGCTCGACTCGGTTCGACTTGATATACACCCTAACCACACATGCCAGTATGGAAATCAGGACGTTCCCCTCTTCAAGGTGGACCACAATGCACAGAGTAGGTGAAATTTTGTTTCAACCATTCTTATGTTCGGTGCATAATATCAGCCGTTCTTTATGTTCTGTAAATAATATACATATTTGCCCACTTGTGTTCTAGGACAAAAGATCCGAACAGTGTGGCCCACCTGATGGAAGGTCGGATCTCATATGCCTGTTCTATATTGGCATGTGTACCTGACACACGTGTACATGGTTAGCAAACCTTTTATGTCTGTGCATCTAACAGTTGACCCAACGTAATCGTGTGGAAAGCACCAAGGAGCGGGGCCTTGCTAATGGATAGCTCGTGAGACACACGGCGCATGGATGGCCGAGATTGAGGGTTGGTATGTAAGCATGCAAGTGCCAACGTGGCTGTAGAAACCAAACCCTTCATGTTTTCAAGCGTGGGAGTAGGGAGGCCTTGGTCCAATACATCCATCAGCAGTATATCTTGGCCACCGGATGTTGCCAACGATGAGAGGAGATCTCCGGGATGCCTTCCCATTATCACTTCGAGTGATACAACACCAAAGCTATATACGTCGCATTTCTCAGTAACTCTCATTGTGTAAGCAAACTCTGCACAAAACATAAAAATAAGATCATGTTTCAAAACCTACATCCATCGGTACTTGATGCTATATATGCTTACTTCTGCTCAGACCTGAGTCTGGTGAGACACCCATTGTATGCAGCGCTTAAACCACTCAAGAACATTTTATGTGTTTGACATCCACTGCGTCCAGGTGGGCCTTCTTGTATTCACAGTGTTGCCCAAAAATGAACCTGATTCAAATGTCAAGTGCGCCATACCAAGAAGAACCAAACCACTCCTAAAACCTCGATTTACATGCGTGGTGTTCCAACTGAGTTTTGAATCAGGGTTATTTTTGGAGTGTATGTTCATCCTGATCAGGCACGCCTGATGAATGGTTTGGGGGAAATATAAACACCATCGTGGGCCCCTACACAAACTTATGGTTGCATACGGGAGTATGCTAATGTTACACGTATCATTTATCATATAGAGACATACATGCCAAGCTGGCACACGTCAACTATCTGAGCTGTCCATCATGTGGGCCATGCAATGTAGATGACCTGGATTGGTCTGATCTTTAGTCTATGGCTTCTAAATGGTGGGACCCACTTGCCAGATAAGCAGCATCAAGCACCATGTTCTCCATGTAGAGGGGTTGGGATCTACACGTGTGGATAACTCGTGAAACCTGGTAGATATGTTTATGGGTGAGTGGAACTTTGTTTATGAGAGTGGTTTTGTGGGTTGCTCTTACGGGTGAAAGTTGTTTTTAAATTTGTCACTCTGTATGTCAATTTTTTTGGGCCGGGTTTGGCTTAGTCATTTTAGCGTGACCTATTTGGCCCAGTAGGCTGCACATGCATCTTACATATAGAACATGGTTTTCATTTTTCTAAATGTGTGGCCCACCTAATCAAGGGATGGAATAGAAACATTCACCATGGAGATAGGGATTTGTTCAATCTGCGAAGGATCAGGCCCAAGCCCAGCCAATTTTTTTCAGTCTTGGGCCTTGGCCCTATATATGTGTGTGTGTGTGTGTGTGTGTGTGTGTGTGTGAAAAAGCTTTAAATAAGATGTGACTTTAAATTTGTTTCCCTACTGACAATTAGGAAATTCATGGAAATGTGATGATCATTAAGCATTTCAAGTAACAATTGAAATAGAAGCAACTTTTTGAAGTCATGTCTATCACTTATGACTATACATTTAGACATTCCATGTTCCATGAAATTATCTAACATAAACAAGTAGAGGAAAATTCAAGCAACATTACCATAAGTGCATACCTGGAGCTATGTATCCATAAGTGCCTGCGAGTGTGGACCAATTCGATGAATCTGGCTTTATGAGTCTTGCGGTGCCAAAGTCAGAGACACAGGCCTCAAATTCTAAATCCAACAAAATGTTTTTACTTGATAAGTCCCGATGAACTATAGGAGGAGTGCGATCATGGTGCATGTATGATAAAGCATCGGCTACTCCTCTGATAACTTTCATCCTCTTCACCCAATCCAATTCTACAGCTCCTTCTTTATTGCCGCTGAGGATGCTAGCTAAGCTTCCCCTTTCCATGTACTCGTACACCAAAAATGAACACCGAGCATACGAACAATGCCCATAGAGCTTCACGATGTTGCGATGTTGAATTTCTGTTAATGCTTGTATCTCTTTTTCAAAGCTTCTTTGATCAGCTTGTTCGCCACCTTGTGATGAGTCAAGTTTTTTCACAGCAACCACCTGACCCATCTGTAGATCTGCTTTATAAACCCTTCCATATCCTCCAGCCCCAATGCAATATTTGTAATTGAAATCCTCTGTTGCCCTGATGATGTCTTCATATGCCATCTTTCCATCGAAATTACATATTGCAAATAGATTTCTATTTTTCACTTCCAAGTCCCGTTTCTCGGCATTTCTTGTTCTGCGGGATCTTTGTAGGAAAATGTAAAAAATGGTGGCAAATACAAGTAGAAGAAATAAGGCTGCCATTATAGGAATAATGATCACAACCAAGTGGTCTTTCTTCCCATCGCGAGGCTTTATCGAAGAGGAATTACAAGGTTGCATGCCTTTTGCTTCACCGCATAAACCTTTGTTGTGGATGAATGCCCCTTACGGAGCCAGACGGAAGGCTTTGCCGTTAGGGAGAGGGCCCTCCAAATCATTGTAAGAAAAATCAATGGAAGATAAACTGATCATCTCTTTGAAAGACGACGGAATGGAACCTGAGAGTGAATTGTGGGAGAGATTTAGCTTTTCGAACATTTGTAGTTTCCCAAGTTGTTGGGTTATCTCTCCCGAAAGTAAGTTACAGCTGAGATCTAAGGTAATCTGTAGGCGTATTAGATTACCAATCTGAAATGGAATGCTTCCATTCAAATAATTCTCACTCATGCTCAAATACCGCAATTTGGAGCAGTCCCCCAGTTGCTGTGGTATCAGCCCACTCAGCTTGTACTTTGATAGCTCAAGAATCTCCGAATTGGATAGTTTTCCAATTTCACCCGGTACCCGACCAGATAGACGGTTATTTTGCGAACTCAAGTTGTAAAGCATTGACAAACTCCCAAGGCTAATAGGAATATTTCCTTGTAGGTTGTTTGAAGACAGGTCGAGTTGCTGCAGCTGACTTAGCTGCCCAATCTGGGGCGGAATTCTACCAGTCAGATTGTTCTCAGAGATTTTTAGCAGCGTCAGGTTTTGACATTGTCCCCATTTTGGTGACAGCTCACCATGCAATTTATTATAACTCAGATCGATGTACTCTAAACTAGGAAATACTCCGAAAACTTGGGATATATTTCCTGTGAGCTGATTATGCTCAAGCCGGACTCTTATTAAGGCAGTGCAGTTTCTCAGGCTTTCAGGGATGGGACCAGTGAAATGGTTGTTATGGGCAGTGAAGTGCGTTAATGATCTGCTTTGGCATACTTGAGGTAGGTGACCAGAGAAGTAGTTGTTACCCAAAAGTAGCATCTCCAAACGTGTTAGATTTGAGATTTCTAGAGGTACTGAAGCAGATAACTGATTATAAAATAGAGAGAGTGAAGTCAGGCTGCTCAAAATGCCCAAAGATGCAGGGATTGGACCAGTGAGATTATTTTCAGATAGGCTGAGTCGATTTAGGCTTCTCAAATTTCCGAGAGATGGAGGAATCAAGCCATGGAGGTGATTATCAAAGAGCACCAAGCTGTGGAGCCTAGTCATGTTTTCCAGAGTGGAAGGAATGGAACCTGTTAGACTATTAGCACATATCTGCAGCTCCGACAAAAGCTTAAGATTGCCAAATATTT